>OX442333.1:22034609-22711303 GCA_949358125.1 Idaea dimidiata | reverse complement strand
AATATATATATTACAGAGCAGTGTTGGTCTAGTGGTAGATACCCCGAATTTCATACCGAAGGTTGTCCGACGAATAGCTCAGAAACCTCGTTATAACGAATCTCAAACCAACTTTACCTCAATAATACAAATACAACTAAAAAAATAAGTAGTATATCCATTATCTAGCCACCGTAACACAAACTTAGTAGCTTACCATGGGACTAGATGGAGCTGTGTAATGTTCACAGAATTTATTTATTTTATTTGTATAAAATGTACCTATATAAGACAATCATGTTCATCAGGATGAGATGGAGTTCCATGCAGCCAAGACCAACCACAGCAGCTTCTCCGAATCAACAGAAGAGAAGAAACCTCTGACAGAAGAAGAGAAGAAAGCTCAACTTGCGTTGCTAGAGGACAGGCTTAGATTGAAGAGGAAAGAGCGAGAGGAAAAAGAGAAAGTAATTACAATAATCTTACAAATACATAAATAGATTTACGTTTTATTGTACCAAAAATACAAATTACAGAACAAACTTAAAACTAAAGTGGCACAATGAGTGCTGGTCCTTTTGCATAAGATTTATATTATTTTTAAATAAAATTTTACAAAAAAATACTTACACAAGAAACAAATACTACAAAGATAAAAAACAAAAAAAAAACGACACAAACATAATAAACAATAATGATAAAACCTCACAAAACCTCAGTCAAACAACCCACCCCTCACCGCCCCCGGAGCGAAGCATAGTATGGATGATTTCCTTCAGATATCTAAAAGTGTTTTGAAACTTAGTAGTTTGCCACTGTGCAGGGGAGACTCGAGATTCGCCAATTTTCCCAGATCCCTTAATTGCCTTTTACGACACCCATGGAAAAAAGAAAGAATAGCCCTATATAGGGTTATTCTTTCTTTGCACAGCAAAAATATCACCTAACTTTCTAAGTGCCTCATAATTTACTTGACTCTTTCAGGCTGAAGCCCTAGAGCGGGAGAGACTCCGCATCAAGTCAGGCAAGGACCTGCAGGACGCTCGTCTCAAACTGCAGGAGCAAGAGATGCAGAAGTTGGTGGAGCAGAGACGAAAGGAGAAGTTGGAGGACCAGCGGGCCCGAGAACGAGTCCGGGCACAGATTGAGGCTGATAAGCAGGCTAGGAAGTAAATGTCTTTGCTAAATTTACCTGTAAATTTCTAAAAGTAGTTTGTTTTTGATGTAGAAAACTACATCCTGAACTATTTTTGATTGTATTAAACAAAGATGTGTCGATTTAAAATGCAAGGTCTCAAACAGCTGCACTGATTTATACAATAATTAGCTGCGCTCCGTGGTTTTACCCGCGTAAGCCCTGATCCCGCGGGAATATCGGGATAAGAAGTAGCCTATGTGTTATTCCTGGTCTCCAGCTACCTATATTTCAAGTTTCATCATTTCAATCAATCGGTTCAGTGACTTTCGCGATTATAATATTACTAAAAATAGGACTAAGATGTTTGTTTAATAGTTATAGCTAAAGGTTAAAGGTAACCTTTTACCTCTGTGTCACCCACTAGGCTAGCAGCCGAGGGCAAGTCCCCCCCAGCCCCGGCCCCCGCTCCCCCCGCCCCGGCCCCCGCGTCCCCCGCGGCGGCCCCGGCCCCCGCCACCAGCTACTCGCAGGCCCGCATCCAGCTCCGCCTGCCGGACGGACAGTCCATCTCGCACACCTTCGGGGCCAAGGAACAGCTGGCTGCTGTCAGGTAGAGTGACACCGTTCTTTAACACATCAAAAGACATTCAAACACTATACATAATCATCATCATTCTCACGAAGTTCCCCGTTGCATCGCTCTCGAGAGCCTGGGGTCTGCTGTCGTATTTTTACGTCTTGACTTCATACGATCTTCGGTCAGTGAACGGATAAATAAACATGGAAGTATTCCTTAACCTTCAAACTGATACCACGTAAAATAGGCCGCGATGGTTAAAAAGTGTGCCGCGACATGAATGTGTCGCTTCGGTTGTACTCGAATCGGGTCATTCAAAGAACCGATCACGTTAGAGAACAGCGTATTGCCGCCGGACCGTCTTCGTTGTCAACACACAACTTGTCAAACTATGTATGCATACTTCGTATTTGAGTAAGTTCTGGCGCTATTATTTGAGGTGAGTTAGTATGGAAAGGCTTCTTCCATGCTTATATCCGTTCACTGTCTTCGGTATCCCGTGTTGTGAAGCCATTTGCACACATGTCAGCCCTCTTAGACGTTGTTGGCTCGACGTCTCTCTCTCAAGGTCTTCTTAATCGGCCGCAACCGGGCGGAGCAGCAATAGTTCCACGTAACTTGAAGCCGGTTTAAGGAAGATTCCGTGCCGGGTCCGAGCTTCGTTGTCCATTGCTCGGCGAGCAGTCGGTCGGTCTGTTGCACCCGAGTGGCGGCTGAGCATTGGACAACGAAGCTCGGACCCGGCACGGTCTAGCATAAATCATCCTTAAACAGCTGGATAATTCAATTTCATAGACACTATTCCGTATGTACTGAATAGTGTCTATTAAACTGAGCTGCTTTGCTCTGGTGATTAGCACGTTATGTCATAGTAGCAGTGACGCTTACACCATTTTAATCGTCATTTATCGACTTCATCACAGCAATGCTCATTTCATTTATATGATAGACGTGACAATAGCATCAGTGCTACAGCGGCACTGATAATTATTGTCACGGTGATGTCTGAAAGACATCATTATACGTACATAATATAATGATATCTCAATGATTTTATTCCAGGTTATATCTACAGATGAACTCACAAGAATTCACACAAGATAATTTCAAAATGATGACCACATTCCCAAAGAAAATATTTTCAGTCGACGATTACGATAAACCATTGGATTCTTTAGGTTTGTTACTTTCTCTTATTTATTTAATTATTATTGAATTTGGACAAAATAGCCGTGCTACATACATATTTTGATTGGGATATAACCCACTTGACACTGGCCACTTTCCAAATGGTCCAAAATCGGTTCACAACTGATAGGAATTAGTGATGGGACTCGAGTGACTTTTTTTGACTCTAGTCACTCGCTTCTGATAGACGAGTAACTCCAGTTCCATTCGAGTGAAAGATACACTTGAGTCAAATAAAAATCTCTCCTGACTCCAGTAAGTCTTTCCAACTCAAGCACTTGTTTCTAAAATATAAATCATGCTAATAAAAGTGACTTGCTGGCGTTTTTCTCGAAAAATTTCCGCGCTGAAGTTTTTATTTCTATCAGCTTAAACGATTTTCAACATAATTACTTATCTAAACTTGTATTTATAACTTGAGTGAACGTAGATAGATCAATCGAGTGTGTCAAGTCGATTCGATTAACGAGTTAAGTCACTTGCAAAACGAGTCGGGATTTTCTTCATTCGAGTACGAGTTGAACGAAACCTAGGTACTCGAGTAAAATACCACTCGAGTCCCATCACTAGTAAGAATATTCTCACACCTCGAGAAAATAACTAAATGACTAATTTAACATTTCCAGGTCTCGTCCCTTCAGCTGTAATTATCATATCAAGAGGTCAATAAACACATCTCTTCATCTACATTAATAGTGATTTTTATAATGGGTCGAGCTGATTTGGTGAAGACAAAATGTCTGATAATTTACTAATATAGGTACGTTGTGGTAAGAAAAAATACAGGAGTATTTTAAACCGTCAGAAATCCATTCGTATTCAAAAGGTTAGTCATCGTGATGTGTGAGTGTGTGCGAGGTCTCTTTCACGCACATATATAACGAGCGAGAGTAAACATGCAGAAATCGAAGTTTCGTATACGAATTTTATTTCAGTGGTTCTAAAATACGGTTCCAGTACCCTTATTATCTATCCAGTTGATAATTCACTTTGATAGGCACTATGTAATATATTGCTGATCAGCCCCCATAATATGGGGCTTAGATAAAATTATTCTTTGCAGTGGACGTCTGACAACAGTGGAAAATGACAGGCACTATGCAGTACATTGCTGCTTTGAGGAAATCACCGGTAACAACCACGTTACGTCAAAGCAGTAATGTACTGCATAGTGCCTGTCTATTTTCTCTGTTCTCCAACGTCCACTGGATAGATAATACGGCTGCTGAAGTAATCAATCACCTGGAATAACCATGTTTAACGTCAAAGCAGCAATATCCAGCAAATTTTGTTAACGACTAGATAGTTAATACGGGTGCAGGACCGGGCTTAGCGCTATATTGTGACGTCATACTTAACTAAAGCCGCGATTCCCAAGCCAGTCTTGTATGCAAGTGACGTGACATTTGCGTACAAGACTTTCCTCATGTAATCACAGCTTTAGACACTAAAGGCCTAATATTGAAACGCAATTTATTATATGAGGGCTAGTTAAATAAATGAGCAGCTTTTAAAGTCGAGAAGTATGCGAACTTTTGGGTTTAGTAGCGGCTTAATTGTTTAATAGCCTTGATATTTTGAGTAGCGTAGAGTTAAGAGGTTTTAATGAAAATTATAACATTATAACCTACTATATCTTCAGGGTGGGTGATTTATATTAGACCGTCACGAGCACGAGCTTCGTTGTTCATTGCACGGCGAGCAGTCGATCGGTCTGTTGCAACCGAGTTGCGGCCGAGCAATGTACAACAAAACTCGGATCCGGCCGGCGCTCGTGACGGCTTTTCGGTGTTCGGCCAAATCCTTTGCTAGCTTATTTTCAATTATGTATGGCGGAACAATATGGAGCTAAGTTAATCCTGTTTTATCGCATTTTATCAGTAAGGGGTCATGATAAATTGATATAAACAGAGAAATAAAGTCTGTTCTATAATGTGTGAACATTTTATTGGCACTCTAAAAATGAGAATCAAACCTATGTCGTCCCGTCCTGCCAGATGACCGCGCAAGCTCCGACTCGACTTCGGTTTGGGGTACACACTGCGCATAGGAAAAAATCACCGACATGCCTTGAGCTGATGCATTGAACACGAAGGCACCCGCAATGCAACTATTCTGTACTGCGCGCCGTCATCGCCTTCAAATGCCTGCAAATCAACGCAATGAACTGGATGCGCGAACCACCGCGCCAGTTTTTCCTTTGCGCAGAAGCACCGTCGTCGAGTTGAACTCGACGGAGCTTGCGCGGTCGAGCCGCTGTTCCTGTAGGTATGCTTTGTCGATGTGAGCTATGGAATACACACATTTCCGACTTGGAAATTTTCAGCTGTGTGTGGACTGTGGTAACTCCCATAAAGTCTTATCTATACGTATTGCAGTTTACAATATCAAAGAAATAATATAGATAAACTATAATATAGCGCGTTGGAAAACACGATAACATACGTGATTAATAAAAAATGTTGGTAAGTACAGACCTACATACTAACATAATATTATGATAAATAAATAAATAAAATCCTGTGACCAACACACAGCGCCATCTAGCCCCATGGTAAGCTGCTAAGCTTGTATTACGGTGACTAGACAACGGATATACTAATTATATATATTTTTCTTTTGTAAATCCATACAAATTATACATAGAAATACACCCAGAACAGACCTAGTTATCTATAGTATTTCACAACAAGTAGCAACCTATGATAAGAAAAACGGGAAATATTTCAGACTAGCTGCGCCTCACAGTTACACCCACAATTATCGAAATAAAAATATATTGCCTATGTCTTTCATAGCAATCGGTTCAGTAGTCTTAGCGTGAAGGACTAACAATTCAACTTACCTATTCTTTTACTTACTTAAACACTAACTACTTTCATCTTGAAATAATTTAAAGGAAAAATTCAACTTCAAAACTTTGCTGCGAGTTTTTTTTACTTTCACCTTTATATTATTAGTAGGATACTTAGGTAGTACAAACTAAAATTCACGTTAAAAAAATATCATTATATTCTCACTTTAAAAAGCATGTCATTAGAGTAAAATTGGATATTTTATACAAATCTATGAACTAGTAATACAATTTTTACTAGCCTTATTAATTGATTAAGTACAAAAATATAAATATTATTTATTGAAAATGACCAAGCAAAAACTATAACAAGGCACAATTTGATTTAGCTTATAATTGATGAGCAAAATTCATTCTAGTTAAAATAAAGATATGATAAAATCAACAAATCTTTGAACAAAATGTATTAGGTACTAAGTAGTAGGAACAAAATATTGCAACAATTAGGTAATATTAAACTGTGAACGTAGTGTCTAACAAAAGCATGTTGCTTTCTTAGTTCAAAATCTAAAGAAAAAGTATGTGGAAAGTGAGGATTTTTGTGATAAATAGTTATAGAAGCTGATAACGTTAGAATATCGTCTAGAAAACAGAAAAGGCTTAAGAGGGTAGATGGGTGCATGCTTCTCCATACAAATGTATTAAATAATAATCAGCCCGCTATTTTGTCCCACTGCAGGGCAAGGGCCTTCTCTTAGAGAGGTAATACAAATGTATTAATTCATAAAAATAGTGTCAACTGGACTCATCCACATCCCGAATATAGACGGGTACAGCCACTAATTAAGATGATTCAGATCTTATTCCATTGCTGTCATCCGATATTCTTGATGCGGGTATACAATTCTACTACTAGTTTGCTTTTTGGAGTGTCAAGTTCAGGATAAAGTTCACCTTTATTAGCATTACAGTTATATCTGAGACCATATCATCAGTTACCATCAGGAGACATAGTAAAAAATTGAATATGTTTATAAGACTCATCAGAATCACACACCCATTTATACTCTTAAAAATTGTTCAAACCACAACCTTAATTACTACAATGTAAGCCATTGTATCCAAGTAACTAGCTTATACAATTCCACCACTAGTTTACTTTTTGGATTGACAGTTTCAGGATAAAGTACACCTTTATTAGCATTACAGTTACTAACATACAACAAACTATTTGTCCGACAGTCTGTCAACTCCATAGACTTTGTGAAACATATGCGTAGTTCGAAGATATACTGTTTTCCATCATCATTTCTACACTCGACCTCTGGGTCGACACCTAACTTACTTCTGATTGCTTTATAAAAGTCTGTTACGCTATATTCCACGATGTCGGAAGGTGTTATGCCTGCAGATTGCAGTATATGATCCATGGTGTAGTTCTTTAGTAGACTTAAGCCTTCACTGAAGTATTTTATTTGAGAGTTGAGTGGATTGATGGCCGCAGCACACGTTCCATGTTTGTTCCACTCATGTGCCCAGAAACTATACAGAGATGTATCTGAAAGAACATTTTAATGATTAGATGAATAGGCCAATATATCTTGGCCTATCCCATCATCTTACTATATTATAAATGCAAAAGTAACCTGTTTGTTACATTTCCATGCTATTATATACTATTGAACTGATTTTAATGAATTTTGGTATAGAGATCCAAAGAACCTTAAAGAAGGACATCACTACTTTTGATCTTGATATTTCCAAGGGTCCCTATACTTATGCGGAAACCACAGGGTGCAACTAACCCATTACATTTTATTATTGGTACAAAACAGTAAAACCTGCATTTTATTTTATATGTTAAATAACAATTTCATAAAAACGACTGTACTAACCTGCTTCAATATTAGTCCAAGATTGCTCAAGCTCAGTCTCAATAGGTTTCACCTCCTCTGGATCAAATAGCCACGTCTTATTGCAGAAAAATGGCCCCATGGTCCCTATTTTCGTCGGCCAGATTCCGTGGATCGTCCACGTGTCTTGGTTTGAAGGCATAGCACAAGTATGGGGCTTATGCTCCATCCATAGTTTACAAATGGTCGGAGGCCAGTGTTGAGTGAATATTAAAATATCCCAGTTCTTCTCGTGAACTGGATGTTTCGGATGAACAAAGCTTACTCTACAAAATATCAAGGTTGTTACTAATTACTGAGATACGTAATAGAACCTGAAATTAAAACAAGTTTAGAGCACAAACTTACCTTGACAAAAATATTACTACACAAGGCAATGTAAGGCCCCACATTGTCATTACTCAACTATTGTCGCTAAATTATCTGTTAATAGAATAATTAGTTTTCCCTAAATGGAAAGAATGGTAAATACTTGCAATAACTCATAAAAACTACTTATTTTGCATTTTTCTGGCAAAACAACATCACTGACGTAAACTTTTTCCTGACTGACGTAATGACATTTAATAGACTTTGACAGTGACATTGACTTTTTTAGGTTTTATGACATTGACATTACTGTTAAATATTTATATGACTTTGTACGACTGTACCATACAGCCAGCCATATTGGATATAATAGATTATTGTAATAACTAACTTCATAAAAATGATTTGTGAAGTAAGTTATTTAAAAAACTAACACTCCCCAGTCTTAGTAAAAGGGTCTTGTTTTTACCCTTCGGGCACAAACAGCGGTGTCCGTCTCTCTGTCTCCTATTAGGATTCGAAGTCAAGCTAATATTAGGGTGCCGCAGGGCTGGGCTAGGTATGCCCGCTGGCCTAGAAAGGCTGCATCTTTCGTTGACTGAGTAGGGGGCGGGCGGCGCGGCGCGCGGTTACATCGCTTCAGTACCTGTCTGGAAGAAAAGAAATGTCACACTGGGGACGAGGTAGCTCGCGTTTCTACAACTGAACTAGGTGGAAAGCCCAGTTCCTCAAAAGGAACCATGATAGTCGGTTAACGGTTAAATCAGTTAAAATTTTCACTATTGATGTAATTTGTTTGTTTGTTTGCTTTAAAACACTTTATTTACCGGGCTTAATCGCGTTTTTATTCATGATTTTTAAAACGAACTGACCTTGAAGTCAACCTTGAAAAAGCCAACTGTATAAACTGAATAAAAACGCAATTGAACCCGGTAAATGAAGTGTTTTATTATGCAAAATCGCGAATATCATAGAAAAAAATATGTTTCTTTGCTTTTTAACAACAAATACTAAAAACAGAATTAAACGCGTTTTTTGTGATAATATGACGGAACCCTTGGTGCGATAATTCGACTCACACTTAACCGGTTTTTTGAAGTTCTTAAAACCAGTGCCTTTATCTTGGAACCATAGATAAATTACTTATTAATTTTATTGTCTTTGCTTGGAACCAAACCCACCTTTGGGGATCTTTAGGCATCATAGGACATTCAATTCACCAATTGACTCCCGCGTCGTCTTACTGTACCCTCCACCAAGGGACGATGATGTCGTTCTCGTAAGGTTGTATTATGAAAATATCTGTAAGGTCGTAATGCTTCAGTTTGTGAGTATCTAATATTGTAATTTGAGTTTTGGCGGGAATGCGTTAAGGAGATGTGTTGCTAAATTTTCATTTTTGTGAAACTTGGTTCAAATGCGTGTAAAATGTTTAATTTCGGGGGCATATTAATCAATTTAGTTTCGTGAAGGTGTACAAGTATAAATAAAAGTGAAAACCGGTGCAAAACATGTACTTTAGCTTAGTGTTTTCTCCAAAGCTCCGTGAACAAACATTGTAAAAAATGGCCCCCTTTTTACAATGATTCCCTCGACTTGACTTTAACTATGACGACTTGACTGTTTTGTTCAATGCAAATAACTTGCAAATATTTATAATAAGTACTTGACACTGGCAAATGTCCGAAAGCTAAAGCCATTTATAAAGAAGAAATATTGTAATTTTTTTATTTTATTTACGTTAGTGTCTTTACTTCTGTTTTTGGTTTTTTGTTCTGTTTTGTGTTTGTTGCCCTCTGCTTGTCCTAATAAATACATGTTCTATTCTATTCTATAATTTACGACAGTAGATAAAACTGCCAAACGTGTTGTTGGCTTAGCGCTATCCATGGAACACGTGCAGGGAATGGACAGCGGTAGTTCCTGCCGAAGCCGACGACGTGAACAACGGGCAGGAACTGCCGCTATCCATTCACCAAATTTAATTAATTTGTATCGCATAATATCTTTTATGCCTATTGCGAGCATAGATTGCCAAAAACACAAGTGTTACTGTAAGTAATAAGTAGGTAACCAGTTGTGAAACGTGTGAGCACCTAATATATAACGTATTTTATTTGGGTATACTATCAGAGATATGTAAAAACTTCTAGATACGTAATAGGGCAAATTTCTTGGCTACACAAATGCAAGCTATCTAGCCAGAGAAGTCTTAGTTCCATCCCAGCTCACGTCACGATCACCCGCTTGTTGACACACAGTACATTTCGTTCACTTTCACAACATTATTCACAGACAACAATGTTTTCGTGCGTATTTAGGCGATGCACGAATTATACTCCAAAAACTGGCAAAAATATTTCATTTCATACGTAAGTAAAGCTGAATTTATTTATTTTAGTATATTTTTTGAAAAAGTTTTTTTTTCCAAAATTCAACGTAGTTTTTGACTTTGACGTTTTATCATTCTCCCCTAACCGCTATGAGATGTCATAATAATATTATGACATCTCTTTCTTACGTCATGCAAGTAGCATGATGATGAGTCTTTATGTTTTAGAAAGAGATAACAATACTTTCGTCTATTTCTTCTTTAAATTATGTGAATGAATATAAATAATGAGGTTGTATAGCATGCAACTGTGCCGCTTTTCAATAATGATTTGTTCTGCAATGGCGTCTCTATAACTTTAATAGACTCATTGTATACTATCAACACGGTGACAATTTCTATTGTTCTTCGACCATCTGAACTGACCACGGAAACTGACGATCCTTTTTGCTGGCTTACTGCTTTGTCATTTTACTGGCATGGCTAATGGCAGAGCTTTGAAATCATCACCGTATCGGACCCTATTCCGGCTAGCGAACGATGACCGTTTCGTTTTTTTTTTCACAATACCGTTCTGAAACAACCTCGTTCCGCGTTCCTCATACACCACCAGCGTCACTCGCTCTGATGCACTTGTGAAAAAATATTATCGCGTGTTTCACGCTCGATAGATGCGAGTATATCGCCACAATTACAGATACATTATGGGCACACCGGTATGATTGCAATTAGTGGTATGTAGGTGGGTAACTGGGTACATAGACTGATGTGAGCATTTGAGTACCTATCCTAGAATATATTTTTGCCTGTGTCTAGTTGAAATCTTTACACAATCCGAATGCTTAGTGCTTGGAAGTGAAAAGTAGTTGCAGTAATTTTATAAACTTTTAGCGACCTTAAAATTGTTGTTGCTTTATAAATTTTTACTTGGATGTTTTAGGGCCTTGTCGCTGAAAGAATCTTCTTCCATAAATTGATAGGTACGCTTATTTTTTGTTCTTTTTGTTGACATATCGTCGTGTTCGTTACCACTAAAGGATGCATTTACGGGTACAATCTTGGTACAATCACAGGACCAAGCTAGTTGTTTTAACACGACTGCCAAAGGAAGTGTTATGTTTTTCATTACATATGTGATGAAATTCTGCTAATATTAGCAGAATCAGATTTGGATCTCAGATCTTTATCTATATCTATACTTAGGTACTTATAATAAAGGATTTTTTTAATAAAGGAAGAGAGGACAAAAAGTCTGTAATTGGAAGTAAATAAAAAAAATGTGGTCTAGGAGACTTAGAATAAATAGTAGAACAAAATTAATATAATTTGTAAAATTCATGTCTGTCTGTCAGTTTCTCCGTTTGATACAATTTAAAACTACTAATCGGATTGAAATTTGGTTTTCAATATTAGATAGTTCTATTTTTTAAGAAGGTCGTGGTATACTTTGCATCGAAATCCAATCAGTAGCGACCGCTCGAGAACCGCTCGGCCGCCCGCGCCCATGACAACTGACAACGCGTTTTTCACTTCCGCGGGTGAAACCGCGGGGCGCAGCTAGTAAGTTAATAACTTGGTAATAAGCTAAAAATTGAATAATGAAAGAAATGCTAGAATAGGATCGGCATTGTGACGTGTGCCTTTAGGTATAATTTAAAGCTGGGGCACCTTGAATACTCAATATTGTTCAATGTCGACGGTTCAGTGACATCTGACTCCTGCCCGGCTAACACGAGGTCGGATAGGTATACCTAAATACTGGGTAGGTACGTTTTACCTACGTACTATTTAATTTAGATAATTAAGTAAGGCGTCTGGGTGCTCTAGTATGTTATGGCAGTGGTCTTACCGCCGGCGAGAAAACGATAGCCGCGATTTTCTCGCTCAAGGCACAACTTAATACATTTCATATAAGTACACGAAAGAGAAGCATCTCTGACCGCCAACGACGACCCGCTTCACAAGTTTTGTCGCTGAGCTACAAGAGCCTATTAAAAAACAAACTAGCTTAGCGATATTCGTTTAGCGATGTTTGGTCGCTAGAGCTTTTCTAAATTACCTATTACCTATTATTATTTTTTGAGTCGTGAAATCCTTTAATTGGCTTTCAGTTGTTAATTTGTGTTGTCTATTTTTTAAGTTATAGCTGTTGGATTTTATAATAGTAAATAAATAAATACTAAATAAATAAATAAATTTGAAAGTAGACTTATGGATATTACCAAAATATTGCTAGCAATCGCTCGTCGCTTTTTCACACTCGCTTATTATAGCCCGGCGACAAAACTATCGAAACTCCACACTCGCTTCGCGCCATCGCCGACTCGTTCATAGTTTCTAGTTCTACTCGTTTCTCGTTAACCACCGGTGTTCGGACCACTGCCTATACTTGGCGCGGCTAATATTACCTGAATGGGTGATCGAAAGTGGCAAAAATAATTGTCCCGAGCTCCTCCATTAAGCAGTTAGTTCTGGTTGTAATCTCTGACAGCAGTCGTTAAGTCAAGTTAGAGGTCTTAGGGCGACCTGACAATTCTAGATGAGCTACACCACTACACGAAAGGAAGAAGAAGCTGTTATAAAAATAGGTAAAAACATCAGCTACCTGACTGGAGAGGATCATTCGTATGATCCTTTTCATCCCAAGGTTGCCTGGAAGAGACCACTCTCAGCGTTAATACCGCCTATTGTGCCACTTTAGTATTTTATCATTTGTAAATGTTGCTATTGGCATTATTGTGCCAAAATTGCCATCTAACTTTCAATATTTATTGGAAAGTTCGCTGTTTGGAAGAGATTGCTATTAATTATAAGGCCGCTTTAAAATGGGTGTGAAAGCAATTTCTGGTATCTAGACAGTCTTCTATAAATAAAGCGTCAAAGGACAAAGGAGGGATAGAGTCACAAAACAGATTCTAATTGTAAGTCTACTAGTTTATATTAAACAGGATTGAGAGGAACTATCCACATTTCTTCCGTAAATGATTGACAATAAATAAAGTACTTACTTATGGTTAACGCTTAGACATCGTTTTGTATCTGAAAAGGCGTCTGAGTCACACGTAGTCTTTGTCTTTCTTTACTTGCGCCCCGAGCTGCATCTTAAGCCCCTTTCATGTAAGCTAGTATCTATAAAAGATACAAATGATGGAAAAATCCCCCAACGCGCAACGGAGGATTATCGGGATAAAAAGTAGCTGTGTTATTTATTTCCGGTTTCCAGCTACTTATATTTCAAGTTTTATCGCAACGGTTCAGTAGTTTTTGCGTGAAAGAGTAACAAAGTCACATACACAAACATTTTACACACATACAAGCTTTCGCGTTTATTATATTAGTAGGATATTACCCATCGAATATTTCAAGGCCTTTACAGACAGAAGTCTGTACCTACAGACTTTGATCTTTACAAACTTCTCATCTGCCGTGAACAGAAGTTCATGGGCATAAAAGCATAAAAGCGCGATTAAAAAAAAAAAATTACAATTGTCAATCGGCCAAGCCGTCGTCTTTGAGTATCTAATCGGCGAGTCAAAAAGTCACAACTGAATTGAGACCCACCTCCTTTTTTAAGGTCGGTTAAAAAGTAAGTTTAATTTTAAAACCTCATTGTGCAAGTTCCTTCACAACTGCAATAGCGTGCAAAAGCGTGCAAACAGCAGTTTACTTCATTAATTAATAAGAAAAACGCGTCACGCCCGCCCGCACGCTTGCGCGCGCGTTCTTTTTGCAAGCCACGAGCGGAAACGCACGCGCACACGCTTTTTTACCTGCAATACATTAAAATTTAATGCTGTATACGAGAGCAATGCCCGTATTTTATAATTAATCCGTGTTGTTGGAAGAAATGGACTGGTTATAATAAGTGGTTAATTTAATTATATTGATAATATAAAGAGTTTTTTGTTTGTATGTAGGTATAGATAGGTAGGCAATTCATACAAAGTGCTGGACCGATTTCAATAAAAAAGCCCTTATAGTGCAAGTTAACCTAACTTGCATTATAATCCACCCTTATAATCCAAGTTAGGTTACTTACCCTTATCTGTGAAACAGCTTTTTCTGGGAATGTTTACGGTAACGCGAAAGTGATGGTTTGTATAAACTCCAATACGAATTCTGAGTTAGTTAAGTTTATAAATATTTAAGTAAAATAACTAGATTTTATAAAGTAGGTACAACACTTAACCCATACCCCGAAGGAACGATGATTAACAATAACATCGTTTGTTTTTTACTCTAACATAAAGTTTTAAAGTTGAGAGACAGAAAGAAAAGATAAGTACATAACTTTTACACAGCGCAATCTGGCCTAAGCACTAGGCTTGGGTACTAGATCTTCTTACTAATTGGCTTCTGCTCGCCACAAAGCAGCAGGAAAGTAGCCAGTGACAAGTATTATTAATTTTTGCAAGTTAATTGAATTTTGTATCATAACAGTCAAGTCGTCGTAGTAAAAGTCAAGTCAAGGAAGTAATTGTAAATGGTGGCTCTTTACAATGACGGTTCACGCGAGATTTGGAGACAACGCTAAAGTCCGTACTAAACACTAAAGTTGTACGCTTTGCCACCTTTTTTTTAGAACCAGCGAATCTTACTAAAATTATAAACGCGAAAGTATGTAATGTATGTGACTTTGTTACTCTTTCACGCAAAAACTACCGAACCGATTGCGATAAAACTTGGAATATAGGTAGCTGGGGACCTGGAATAACACATAGGCTACTTTTTATCCCGATCGGGACCTACGCGGGTAAAACCGTGGGGCGCAGCTAGTCGCTTTTAAAGTAAATAAGAATGCGCGAGGCGCGTAAGGATGCGCGAGTTCAAACCTCCCCGAGAGTGAATTTTTGAAGATGTATTTTTATCGGGAATAAAAGTGGCTATTCTAGGTCTCTACCTACTATTACTCCATATTCCGTATTTGACGACCTCTGTGGCGCGTCGGGTGGACGCTTGGCTGCAATGCAGAAGCGGTTGCGGGTTGCAACCGAACGCTGCAAATATTTATGCTTAAAAATAATGATGATTAAAAAAATGTATTTACAAAACAAAAATAAATATAAGTGGTATCTGTTATCTAGTCACCGTAACACAAGCTTAGCAGCTTACCATGGGGCTAGATGGCGCTGTGTGTTGGTCACAGAATTTATTTATTAGAATTTATTTATTCCAAGTTTCATCGGAATCGGTTTAGTAGTTTTGCGTGAAACAGTAACAAAGCCACACAGAGACGTACATAGGTACATACATACAAACTTTCGCGTTAATATTAGTAAGAAGAAAGACTAGTATTTCAAACTACACAACAAACCAAAACTAGGTTATTTCACCCATTGGCACGTTATAGATTCAGTTTCCTCTTCATCAGCCATCAACCAATTAAAACTCGTGATTCAAATATGGAATGCTGTTGGAAATAGCATGGATGCGCAGGCGTCGGCACCCTGTGACGTCACCAGGAATCCAGTCTCTGAGTCACGGGCCTGAATCATTTATGGTAATGCAATTTTCTGATTGATTTAGTTTAATTGTTTTACTGTTAACTCTGTAAATATAATAGAATAATAGTAAAATAATAGAATCGATAAAATAGTAGAACTGGGTTAAATATTTCTACTAGAAATCCCTTTAAAAACAAATTAAGAAATATTCAATAAATAAAATAAGCATTTGTAGTATAAATATAATAATTTTACGAGGGGTTTGTTCATTCATTACAAAATTTAGGTGAAATTGGAAAGAAAGGAAACTATTGGATTACAATTAATCCTAGCTCTAAGTTACATTGTAAGACTAAAACTTAGTTTCATCTGCATAGGCTCTGATCCAGAAGGAAATATCAAAAATCTCACTAATATTATCTTGAAAGTTTGTACTTATGTCTGTATGTGACTTAGTTGCTCTTTCACGCAAAAACTACTGAACCGATTGCGATGAAACTTGGAGTATAGGTAGCTGGATACCGGGAACATAGGCTTCTTTTTATCTCCATATTCCCGCAGGAACGGGACTTACGCGGGTGTAACCGTGGGGCGCAGCTAGTCTTACTTCTTACTATTATTATAAACGCGAAAGTTTGTATGTATGTATTTATGTGACTTTGTTACTCTTTCACGCAAAAACTACTGAACCGATTGCGATGAAACTTAGACTATACGTAGCAGGCGACCTGGCTAACACATAGGCTACTCTTTATCCCGTTATACCCGCGGGATCGGGACCTACGCGGGTGAAACTGCGGGCCGTAGCTGATTCTCATATAAATAATACACTGTCTTCTAATTTTGCCTGTGGGCGTCGCTGATCCATCAGTCAGTCAGGACAATGGATTTTATAGATATAGATAGATAGATAGATTGTTTTACATCAAAAGCATTCGAGGAGGAACTTTCCTGCTGGGCTGATGTACACTGTTTTACTCGTAAGTAACTCGAATAACGTAGAAAAATGTAACGAGTAGAAAGTAGAGATGATTTGAAAATGAAGAAGAACTAAGATGGCAAACAACGAGGTCATAGATTTCGGAGAATGTCTTTGTTAAAATGTTGTTTTATATTGGAGATTAATGTAACGACGTTTATTTGTAAATAGCTTACGTTTAAAAACAGTTTGCGTTGCCTATAATAGGTACAATTGAATACTACTTGATAATATGTGAACTTCTAGAGCTAATATATGTACCTACCCACCTATATTGGTCTGTTGATAGACACCTACTTACCGATACCTACAATTGATTGCAAAGATCAACGACATTGGCTCAATGATGCATGAAATGTACTAATAATAAGCACGCAAGCGATGGACCGGCACCGAGTGCAATATGCATCTAGAAAAACATATGTATGGTATCTTTGTTAGCACACTTCTTTATTTATCAACAAGGCCTATTATAAGACCTTTTTACTGGTGAATGTTACTGGCAGCGATTCGTAGAAAACATTTTCTAACCAACGAGTTTTTAACTTGCATCTGAGGAGTTTGCATGCGCTTTCGATACTGGCAGTTATGTATGACAACAATCTGTTATTAAAAAAAAACTTTGCTCACCAACGAGTTTACATCTCAGGAGTCTGCATGCGTTTTCGATACTGGCAGTTATGACAAAAATCTGTTACGAAAAAAACTAACCTTACCAAGGAGTTTACATTTGAGGCTGTGTCTGAGGAGTTTGCGTACACTCTCAAAACCTACTGACAGTTATGAAAAAATAAGTCTTAACCGAAAACCCTAATAAAAAGAAATCGTTTGACATAGAAAGGTACAAGCATAGGCGCTGTTGACTGACTTTATAGAAATCTTAGTGCCAGTAGGTAGGACATTTCATTAGGTTGACTTGCGCTGCTATACTTAGCTCTAACTAACGTGCTAACTCTTGTGATTGGTTGTGTACTGACATTAGTGTCAGTGTAAGATGAATCACAAGAGTTAGCACTGAGCTAGCTTACTAGCCCGGGGCTAAGTATAGCAGCGCAAGTCAACCTTAGTTATTTTTATTTTAAAAAAGGCTGGCTAGCAAATGTGAAAAAAACCTATCGATTAAAAATTACAGTTTGGTTCTCAAGAGTTTATCAACAAGCTGTTTCCTTGATTATGAAGACTGGCTGGTAACTGTAAGAAACACTTTATTTAAAAAAGTTTGCTCCTAAAAGAGTCCATCATCAAGCAGTTTTCATTTATGAAAATACTAGCTGCTCCCCGCAGTATTACCCGCGTAAGTCCCGATCCCGCGGGATTATCGGTATAAAAAGTAGCCTGTGTGTTATTCCAGGTTTCCAGCTACCTATATTCCAAGTTTCATCGCAATCAGTTCAGTAGTTTTTGCGTGATTGAGTAACAAACACACATATATACATACACATATACCTACTCCCAACTTTCAGCTTTATGATATTAGTAGAATAGGATAGGAAGTAGGATAGGATAGGATTTATTTTCATATTAAAAATATTGTCAATTCATTGAATTAAGTTGATTCACCACATTTGTTTAAACTCTGGCGAATAAAGTTAATACAAATAAAAACCGTCAATAATATGACGTTAATTTCATACATACGAACCACTTATCAAGATGGTAACAAGTCTATTTTAGTTTGTTCTCTGGGGTATCGACTCTTGCGATTAATCTAGGTTACACGCGTCATTGTGACGTCATGATCTGATGGAGCTCGTCACTATAGGAGATCTCTCTATGATTAGGGATAGACTTGGAACACTCCAAAATATTTCAAAGGATACTTATACTTATTTGTAGTTCTCCTTATTATTTTGTTTCGCTGTTTTTCATATTTATGCTGTTTCACTTGTTTACATTGTTATTTGTCTGTATTTTCTTTTTATATTTATCTCTCTGGTTTCCTTTCTTAAGGGTGGTGACGGAAGATCAGTGTTCGTTCGTCATGGCCCTTTGGTCCTACTGCAACACACACATTTTATAAAAACTTTTGAATCTTGTGAAAAAATTTTTGTTTGTGTTTTTTACTTATTTTTATTGTAATATGTGTGTGTTTTAGTCCCAATAAACGACTTTTGTATTTGTATTTGTATAATTCTTACAAAATTATAGACTTGTTTTTATTACAGAACTAAGCTACGATCCGTGATTTCCACTGGCTTAGTAGAAAACACAAAAGTCTCGACAGGCGGGTCGCTGGCTTAGACTTTCGTTGATTACTCGGATTCTACTTATTGTGCACCATGAACCTCCTGAAACAAAGCTATTCAAAAGGTGGTTAGTGTGTTACTGCCCTATCCTCTTACAAAACTGCATTAAGATTGTAACACTGATCACTGCTAGCTCAACGCTAATCGCCGTAAGCACTGCTACGAATAGATAAATATAGAATAGAAATTAGACGTGGAAAAGATTTGCGACCTTAGTATTTTAATGGTAGATTTTATTTGGAAAAAACTATCATTTTTTTTTAATAACATTTTTTTTTCTTCATTAACATTAAATTCTGAAATACAAGCAAACCACAAATCGCAGAGAGAACATTTTTCCAGAACATAGATTGTTATATTTCCTACCTTATTTACCTACTCTGTCTGTACAGAAGTGGTTTTCGGCATAGTTAGCAGCCGGTGTATAATTATGTTTTATTATTATTTCTTCTCTACCATAGAATCTATAGATATACTGGAGCCTAATAGTATGGTCCATGGTCACTCACTATAGTTCATTATTATCAATGTTTGTTTAGTAGTGAGATATATACATAACTAAGCCGTCATCAACGGCATCTTACGAACATTAACATTGTTTAACATAATAACCATACCAGACAATAATTATTACATTAAAAACTGTTACATCTAGATTAGATAGATAGATCAAGTATTTGAGTTTTGGCTGGAAGCGGGAACGCGTTGAGGAAATGTTTTGCTAAATTTTAATTTTTGTGAAACATTGTTCAAATGCGTATAAATTGTTTAATTTCGGGGGCATATTAATCAATTTAGTTTCGTAAAGGTGTACAGACAGGTGTAATGAAAGTGAAAATCGGTGCAAAACATGAACTGTAGCGTTGTCTCCAAATCTCGCGTGAACCGTCATTGTAAAGAGCCACCATCTAAAATGACTTCCTTGACTTGACTTTTACTACGACGACTTGACTGTTTTGTACGAATTGCAAATGATTTGCAAAAAAAAAAAACTTGACAACTGGCTACTTTCTAAATGGCCATAATCGGTTCACAACCGATAAGAACTATAAAAAGATCAAGTATTTAGATGAAGGTGCCCAACTTATTTGCAGTTGGGGATCGATGACCTGCGCAAGAGTGACGATGTTTCCTAGATTTGGGGCCTGTTAGGTATCCGACAGTGACTGATGTTTAATGTACCTACTGGTATGCCGTCGAGTTCTAGGTCACGTTTAATTTGAGCTGTACCGACTAGGCGGAAAACTGATCAGCCGAACAGATTTAGGGCACATCTTGGGTTTCTATTTAGCCTTAATCTTATACATGAATCCCGATACCGCGGGAATGTCAGGTTAACTAGTTATTTTGTAGTTTTTGCGTGATTAAAACATAAATATTCAAACAAACAAACATCCTAGCTTCAGCGTTAGTGGAATATACATACACATTATATAGCGCACAAGTTAACAAATGGACACGCGAGAGATCTTCTAGCTAGAGGTTTCAGTTTTTACCGTTTGAGGTACGGATCCCTAAAACTGGAAAAGTGCCTATATAGCTATTATTATTAGCAGCCTATATAGTTTTGATTCAAACACGAATTTCATTTTTTCATTTCAAAAATAGCTAAGATTACGTTACTATTATAACAAAAATACACTTTGACCTCTACTTAATTATTTGAAAGTGACAGATCTTTCTTTACTTTTTCCTACGATAATTGACAATTCAGTGTTTACATTTTTGATCTAAATTTCGGCAGTTATAGCAGTGTCCAGAGCAGCAGTTTCACCTGCATACGTCCCGATCCAGTAGGATTTTCCATATTAAAGTTTATTTATTACTAGCTGCGGCCCGTGGTTTCACCCGCGTAAGTTTCGTTCCCGCGGGATAACGGGATAAATATAGCCTATGTGTCATTCCCGGTATTCAGCTACCTATATTCTAAGTTTCATCGCAATCGGTTCAGCGCTTTTTACGTGGTTGAGTAACAAACACACATACTCACAAACTTTCAGCTTTATAATATTAGTGGAATACTTGATCGATGAACTTTAACTTCGTTTCAACATTTTTCCAACTTGCAACAATGTTGCAAACCATCGATACAAATGCCACTGAAAATCGTTTAACTAGTAACTGCTAAAATGAATTCTGTACTGCGTTCGTTGATGTACAGTCTGGTTCAAAACTAGTTCACAATAACACAATACCCTACAAGGTTTAAAATTCTTTACACTTACTTCTCTTTTTACCATGATTACGGAACTTTTGTTCCTAACAAATCTCGATTGCAATAATTGAAATTGTTGAATTCAGCTCATTGAGTAGCCAACAATTTGTCCTTGCACTTAAAACTAGTGAGTGTTACAGTCAAATCGTAGAATTGTTATCGCAAAAAAAAACAGAGTTACATTATCAGTCAACTGGTCGTAGTCGTATACTATTATTTATTTTCAAACATTGATCTTAATTTTCTTTCTACTGACAATAATAATGTTGAAAGAATAATGTTTGTACTACATTTTGCTTTAAACACATTATTTATTTATTTATCGCTTTATTTTGACACCAAAAAAAAATACATTTAAAAGTGTATTTAAAAAAAACTTAAATATAAAGTGACAAAATAGGCGGCCTTGCCGCTGAGAGTGATCTCTTCTAGGCAACCTTGGAATGGAGAGGATCACACGAATGTTTAAGGGTTAGGTGCATTTGCCTTATTATTATTTTCAGTTAAAAAAAAAACGAAAATTACTGCTTTATTAGAGGGCTGACAATGAGTGAGTCATGAACTGTCCATTTCCGGAACGATTGATGTAACGATCAGGGTCTTTTATATTTTGTACTAATCACACTTCTAGCCATTTCGCGTGGGCATATCGATGTAAATAACAAAAGTACGTGGGTGACACTGAGGACTGTGCTATTTTAGTGAACCCTTTGTTTAGATTGTGCACAGGAATAACTACCTAAAGGTAACTCTCTGGGTAAATAGCGACACTTGTATGATTATGCTATGCTTATACCGGGGCGTAATTTCATATTTTCCCTGGACTTAATTGCCTGTTTTTTTTTGTTTCCAAAACAAAATCATTGTTACAATTGTCGAAAAGAAAATTAAAAGTAAAAATCAAGCGATTGAGACCAGGCAAAAATATGAAATTATGATTATTAGATTTTCGGGTCTACATTGCGTCAGTACACATATTATTAGACCCATAATGGGCCCTAGCGGCCCTACCATGATATATTATAAGTTAACGCGAAGTCGTCGCGTTATCGTTTAGCTAAAAAAATAATAATTAAAAACACATCAAATAATTAAAAAGAAAAAAAAACAAACTAAAAAAAAATGAAGTTTTTTTAAATTGTCTGGTTTTTATAAGTAGTCGGGGTATTTTTATTTAAAATTTACTTTATTTTTTTGAACGAGAAAAGGACGACATAACAACGACAAACGAGCATGGTAGCTCGGATTATCTAGACCCGATAATCAAATAATAATAATGAACAGAAATCGAGTAGGTTAAAAAGTGTAATGTAATTATGAGTTCTATTCTTAGATTAAAGCAAAAAAAAGGGTAGATACGTTACGTCTCGGCAAATGAGACGATAAAAAGTGTGTCTACTGTGTTATCTCCTTCGCACTACAGTCTGGAATGTCTCACTATCTCTGTCTCTGACACAGTTTAATCGTCTTATTTCGTCTGATTTGTGGAGACTAAGTTACGTAAACTTTTTTTTTAAATCTAAGGTTCCAATCGTGGGTAGTTTAAAAAGTTCATATGAGTCTTCTACTTCTTTTCGTGTAGGGTGTACCTCATTTGGTATTAGAGTTTTCGGGTCGCCCTAAGGTTTCTAACTTGACCTAACGACCAGCTATCTGAGATAATAATCGAGACCGACTGATAACTGACCAACAGCATATCAGGGTAATCCTAACCTATCCTATTTCTACTAATCCTCCTAGCATTATGAATGAAGGTGAAAGTTAATGAGTGTGGTTTGTTGCTCCATCACGCAAAAACCGCCGACTGCTATGAAACTTGTAGATAGTTAGGGCCTGGAATAACATAGTGGCTGATTAAAACTATTGAGATAGATGGGACCTTGGACCGAAATTCCCAAAAGATCGAGACTGACGTGGCTAAAACCGCGGAACGCAGCTAGTTCATTTATAAATAATATCTGACAGAAATTGTGAACGGCATTGTTCTATTCTATGTTAACCAAAATGAATGGTGTCTTCGAATATACGTTCGTGATTGAAGAAATCTTTAAAACTTCTGCGTGTGACGGTCAAAAATATTTACAGTATGTGTATTTATATTTTATATAAAATGGATGTGGTAATTCGTAGCTTTCAGACGCTAGCTTAAACTACGTAGTAGCAAATATAAATTTATGAATTCTTTCGTAGCTATTTTTCTTATGCTACGAAAGGTTACGCGTTGATGTCTTTTATTAGAAACTAGCTAAACAGTTTTAACTGTATAAGCCCCAATCCCGCGGGAATATGGTATAATATATATGCTAATCCAGATCTCCATCAATCAGCATATTAAGTTCATCTTAATAGGTTCTGTAGTGTTTGCGTGCCGAAGTGACAAACGTACTCGTTTACTAATTAATTACTTTCTTAGTTATTCATATTATGCATAGTTACTTAGACAAACATAATTTCTTCTATGGTTTTCGCGATTTGGCATAGTAAAACACTTTATTTTCCGGATATATTCGCGCTTTTTATTTATGATTTTTAACCGAGCTTAAAAAGCGCGATTAAACCCGGTAAATAAAGTGTTTTTTATTATACTTATACAAACTTTCATATTTCTAGTATTAGTAGGATAGTTTACTAACTGCTAGGTATATCAGGTACTGTGTAGAATCGTTGTTTATTTTATTTTATTTTTTTTTTCCATTTATTACCAATTAAACAACTTAAAAAACATATAATATTTAGACTTAACACTTAAAACCAACAAGGTTTGTACTTACGCTAAGCCTTAAGTTTATTTAGTCCGGGCAGTTGATTTTCTACAAATTGGTTGAGTTCAACCATACATCAGCAACAAAAACAGATAAGTCTCTCTAATTTCGTTTCATAAAAAACTGAGTATACTACCTGTTTAATAATATTTGCTCTTTGCTCTTTAAGAACTAAAATCTTATGTTTTTGACTGCGATGTGTGTATTTCTTCTAATTTATTTGATGAATATGTATTGTCAAAATAAAACGTATTTTAAGTATTCAACACGCCTCCGAAGCCGAAAAAGTCCCTCATTGTTTGCCCAACAATACCGCGGCCTTGACAACTAAACAAAGACTAAACTGCCGTATCATTTTATAATTGTTGATTCATACATCCTTGTGCGGTGTCGATGAACTTATCAGTGTGCAAAATTGGCGAACGAGTCCGAGACGCGAAACCGGCGCGAGCGCACCGAGCTAATAAAACAAACTATTTTAATTCTTAATTCAAATTACATTGCCGGTTAAAACCACTTTGGAGTTTTCAACTGAGAAGAGAAGCGGCAATGTATGGTGAGGTTAATGTGAAATTACGAAGGATAATGTTCGAAATGACGTCTTGGTAGGGCAACGTCTCGCCGCAAGGTCGCTCGTCCGACGCCCACCGCTATAAATACACGCAGACATGCAAAAATGTAATACATAAACTTTGAAGTGCCCTATATGTGTTGGTAAGGTTTGATAGTGTTAGGATTGAACTGAAGACTATAATTTTTAATGCGTAAAGTCGAAAATATTCTAAAAATAAACTAGCTGGCGCTACTTAGTATCGCCAATAATAATAAATCTTGACACTGGGCGCATTACAATGCCCTCATTACATATTGGAGAAAATTTTTTTTTTATAGGTTCTATTCTAATATTATGAAATATTGAAACGTAAAATATTTGAAAATGGAACCCAGTTCGTTTACGTTTATTACAAACCTAGCTGCGCCCCGCGGATTTACCCCTTCAAGTTCCGTTCCTGCGGGATTTTTTGGATATAAAGTTTGTGTTATTACAGGTTCCAGCTATAGGCTTCTAACCATAGAAGAAATTAGGTTTCCAGCTACCCATATTCTAAGTTTCATCGCAATTGATTTTGTAGTTTTTGCGTGATCGAGTAACAAAGTCACTGACATACATACATACTTGCAAACTTTAGCGTTTATAATATTAGTAAGAAAGAGTAAGATGCATGAGTACATTATTTGTCGTACCCTTCCAAAAATTATCTCCACATTTGAACTGGCTTATATAAAACTTAAACTACACCTAACCTCTTTTTTTGAATCAGTCAATCTAGACAACACCAAATAAAATGCAGTTCAGTATTTTTGAGTTAGGGATGAATCACGACAGCGAGCCGATACTTTTTTGTATGAGGAAAGTACGGACGCGGCACGGCCGTTGCGTTTTCTTCATACAAAAACGCGACGGTCTATTATAATATATATTATCCCTGAATCGGTTACAGACAGGCCGACAAACAATTTTTTTTTTAATTTATATATTTACTAACTGCGCCTAGCGGTTTTACCCGCGTAAGTCCTGTTCCCGTGGGAATATCGGGATAAGTTGTAGTCTATGTTTTATTCCCGGTATCCAGCTACTTACATTCCAATTGTTATCGCAATCGGTTAACTAGTTTTTGCGTGATTGAGTAACAAACATCCAAACATCTAAACATCCAAACACACACGCTTTCACATTTAATAATATTAGTAGGATTATAGACAAATTGACGGGTAGTGTTTTTAAGGACATATTTTAGTGTTGGACGGCAGTGAAATTGTTTTAAATATAATATTAGGGGTTAAAGTATGAAATTGCCGATTTGTACTGAAAATCTTAATTGTTTATTTTTTAAATTTTTAACAAATTTATTTAATCAATATAGTTGCCATTATTATCTATACATTGCTGCCATCTAATGGGAAGGTTATTAATGCCTTTGCGATAGAACTCCGACGATCTAGACTGCACAAACTGTGTGAAAGCATTTTGTACTGCCTCCTGGGAAGAAAACTTCTTGTCACGTAGATAATTGTCCAAATCACGAAAAAAATGGTAGTCCGTTGGAGCAAGGTCTGGTGAATACGGAGGATGACGAATGGTTTCTAAGTGCAGTTCCTGAAGGGTCAAAATGGTTTCTCGTGCTGTGTGAGGTCTCGCGTTGTCGTGGAGCAATAATGGTGAAGATCGATTCATGAGTCGGGACTGTTTTACTGCTAGTTTTGTCAACATGGTTCGGAGTTCGGCACAATAGACATCTGCCGTAATTGCTTGACCAGATCGACGAAAACTATAGTGAATAACACCATGCTGAGACCACCAAACAGTTACCATTACCTTTTTATTGGTAAGTTTTGCTTTAGGACACTGTTGTGGCATTTGACCTGGGGTCAGCCATTGCATTTTTCTTTTCCGGTTATCATAAAGAATCAACTTTTCATCACATGTTACAATTCGATCCAATATTCCTTCATTTCTGTACCAGTTCAACAAGGCAACACAAGTTTCAACACGCGTTTCTTTCTGCAGATCAGTCAAATCATGAGGCACCCATTTTCCGTATTTTTTTATTTTATTGATTTGACGCAAGTGAGTCAATAAAGTGGGTAAGGTAACGTTAAACCATGCCGCTAATTCCTGGATAGTTTGACTAGGATCGGCTTCCACTATCTCTCATCGTTATTCACCTGTGTGGGCGGTCTTCCTCGTGGCTCGTTCTTTAAGTCGAAATTTCCATCACGAAAGCGTTTAAACCAAAATCGCACGGTGCGTTCATTAGTAGACTCCTCTCCAAACGCAGCATTGATATTGCGGGCTGTTTCTGCCGCGTTTGTTCCGCGTCGGAACTCGTATTCAAAAATCACTCGAATTTTCGCAGTATCCATCTTTCTTGTCTAAATTGAATAACAAAAACAATTGAAAGTCGATATTCAAATGTTTCCATTTTTTAAAAAAAGAACATAACAGAAACCATTTGAAAAAAGTTTCATTCGAAAATCTCAAACCATGAAGATTCTATGTCAATTCAAAGAACCTATTGCAATAAAACGGCAATTTCATACTTTAACCCCTATTATTAGATGAAGAGATGACATAGAGATGTATTTGCATTGCATATATCCATCACATCTTTCAGTTATAGAGAGCGCAGCCATTAAGTAATCTGTGGCTATTATTGACCTCTGTGGCGCGTCGGGCGAACGCTTGGCTGCAATACAGAATGTTGCGGGTTCGGATTCCCGCTGGGTGCAAATATTTATGCTTAAAATGAATATTTGTGTCTGGTCTGGGCGTATTTCTATGTATAATATGTATGTATTTACAAAAGAAAAATAAATATAAATAGTATATCCGTTGTCTAGTCACCGTAACTCAAGCTTAGCAGCTTACCACGGGGCTAGATGGCGCTGTGTGTTCGTCACAGGATTTATTTATTTATTTATTTGTGGCGTCACGTCGTATGGAGGAGCCCTATGTTCAGCAGTGGGCGGATAAAGACTGGGATGATAATGAGATAGAGATAATAAGCAAAGGTAGCCATTTTATTACATAAATACATGTTTATTTTAGTTTCTCATCTCCTATGTAGGTATTAAAATATATGTATGTAGTTTAAGCTTTGAAAGACCACATCGTGAGAAAACTCGCAAATTGTTTGACTCAAGACTATTTGACTAGTTCTGTCATCTAAGGTCGACTAAATCTAATATACCTCACGTATATCCACGGAATTACAGCAGTGGTGTAGTGCAACTACAAGTTACTTACGATTTATAAATCATCAACAAGTTTAAAGTTAAAGTTTTAACTGTGTGTTTCCGCAATTAGCCCTATACGAGTAACTGGGCGTTTGTGCCGAACTTTAAGGCTGCTTTTTCACCAACGATGTGCTATGCTACAATGCTATGGATGCATTTGAAATCCACCAATCATATTCATTGGTGCACATAGCTTAGCGTATTTTCGTAACTTAGATTTCACATCTTCGCAGCATAGCTGCATAACACATCTCTGGTGGAAAAGCAGCCTTAGCCGTGGGTTTCCTCACGATGTTTTCCTTCACCGTAAGATGTTAGCGCACCCGGGATTCGAAACCACGACCTTCGGAATGAAAGTACCACTAGATACCACAATTCGTATAGCTGAGCTGACATAACTTGAGTTGTCATGTCGCACTAAGACCTGTAACTTGACCTAACGACTGCTATCAGAGATACACTACAGCCGAGACCGAGTACTTGATGCGACGAGTTCAGTTCCTCGAGCTTGAGGGACGAGCTTGAGGAACTGAATCCTTCATATGGGATTCAGTTCCTCAAGCTCGTCCCTCAAGCTCGAGGAACTGAACTCGTCGCATCAAGTACTAAAAAAAATAATTTATAAAAAAAGAAAAAAACAAGTCCAGTAATTTGAAATTACGCTAAGTAATAATAGTTTTGTAATCGATACACACAGAACACATAAATAAAGGAGTAAAAAATTATTCACAGTCGGGACCCATTGGAAAAATTAGATTGGTAAAATGAATGAATGAATGAACAAAAATTCAAAATTTTTTTTTTTATTTTACGCTTTTTAGTTATTTTCATTTATTGATGGTAGGTAAGTCTCGTAATCTATTCATTTCATTAGGGGGTTATAATGTACTAGCTGCGCCCCGCGGTTTCACCCGCGTAAGTTCCGTTCCCGCGGGAATAAAAAGTAGCCTATGTGTAAATCCAGCTACCTATATTCCAAGTTTCATCGCAATCGGTTCAGTAGTTTTTGCGTGAAAGAGTAACAACCTCACATACATACATACATACAAACTTTCGCGTTTATAATATTAGTAATATATTCTATTTCAGTTAGGGTTTAGTTATTTATTGTTTAAATTTATTATTATTCTTTTAACGTTTTTAGGTACCTAAGTGTTATTAGGCTTTTATTCAGTAGGTAGGTACAATTTATTTAAATATTTTTTTAGTATAGGTATATCAATAAATTCCTGTCACCTGTACCATCACGGCTTATACATTGATAGTTCCAAGCGTAACTACGTAACAAAAATAAAAACTTGTTTGTTAGTAATAAAAAGCAGGAATACCTAATTGTAAATTAACTTTAAACCGTTATATTTCCTAAACAGTTCTATAAAATGAAAAATGGTGAAAGAAACCTAATATTTATTTTTAAAAACCTATTCAACGATACGCATCTTGACATACGTTGACGATTTTGGATTTTTTAATTTTGACAATATGGCGTCTAGTGGTGACAAAAGTTACTTTGGATTACTGTCATGTCTTTAGTCACACTCGCCAGATTAAGACGAATCGATTGACGTAAGAATCATCAAAATCGGTCCACGCGTTTGGCCTCTAGAACGCCACATAGAAACATCCATACATACATACATACATACATACATACATAGACCTATAAACACATTACCCTCCGTTGAATAGGTTTTTAAAAATAAATATTAGGTTTCTTTCACCATTTTTCATTTTAAAGAACCATTTAGGAAATATAACGGTTTAAAGTTAATTTACAATTAGGTATTCATGCTTTTTATTACTAACGAACAAGTTTTTATTTTGTTACGAAGTTACGCTTGGAACTATCAAAGTTTAAGCCGTGATGGTAGGTACAGGTGACAGGAATTTATTGATATAAACTAAAAAAATAATTACATAAATTGTACCTACCTACTGAATAAAAGCCTAATAACACTTAGGTACCTAAAAACGTTAAAAGAATAATAATAAATTTAAACAATAAATAACTAAACCCTAACTGAAATAGAATCTTACTAATATTATAACCGCGAAAGTTTGTATGTAAGTATGTATGTATGTGAGGTTGTTACTCTTTCACGCAAAAACTACTGAACCGATTGCGATGAAACTTGGAATATAGGTAGCGGGGAGACCTGAATTAACACATAGCCTACCTTCTATTCCCGCGGGAACGGAACTTACGCGGGTGAAACCGCGGGGCGCAGCTAGTACATACATTATAACCCCCTAATGAAATGAATAGATTACGAGACTACCTACCATCAATAAATGAAAATAACTAAAAAGCGTAAAATAAAAAAAAAAAATTATAAAAAACAAAAAACCCGACTGCGTAAAAACTCGATTAAAAAATACACATAGAAACAACAAAAAAACCAAAAAGAAAAAAACAAGCCCAGTAATTTGAAATTACGCTAAGTAATAATAGTTTTGTAATCGATACACACAGAACACATAATAAATGAGTAAAAAATTACTTACAGTCGGGACCCATTGGAAAAATTTGATTGGTAAAATGAATGGGTCCCGACTGTGAGTAATTTTTTACTCATTTAATATGTGTTCGGTGTGTATCGATTACAAAACTATTATTACTTAGCGTAATTTCAAATTACTGGGCTTGTTTTTTTCTTTTTGGTTTTTTTGTTGTTTCTATGTGTATTTTTTAATCGAGTTTTTACGCAGTCGGGTTTTTTGTTTTTTATAAAAAAAAATTTTTTTTATATTCCTTATATTCTATTGTTAAGGCTGATTCACATTGATCCAGCCACTGGATCCAGTGACGAGGCAATTCAGTGCTGGAATAATACTGGCATACTAAACTGATCTGAAGCCATTCCAGCGATGTACACCTAAAGGGTAGAATACGGAGGACATATTATTTTTATCACAATGACATCTGTATTTGACCTTTATTCGCAAATAAATGATTGATTATTGATTATATTGCCCCAGTGCTGGACTCAATATTTCCGGTGGAATTTTGCATTTCAGCACAGCATTGCCTAGTCACTGGATCCAGTCACTGGATCAATGTAAATCATCATTTATCTATTCTACTGAGGTACAACAAAAATCAATCTAAGCGTAAAATTATAATATTTAGTAATTTACATAGAAAATAATTGGTTAGCAACAACTTTAAACAGGAGGTACATGTTTATTTATACATACATAACTTTTTTGTGTTGATTTATAATGTACGAACATATACCCAGGTACCTTTTATATTCGTCGTAAAATATAAACGAGTATAATAGGCACAAATATTAAAAGGTATATTCTATCCCAGTCAGAATGTTGTTTGTAAATTCAGGTGTCCATTTCAGTGTGTTTCACTGTGTTCTGAATATTAACAGAAACCTACAAGAACAAATTAATAAAAATGAAATTTAGCAGACAGGGGCAATCGTCGTCGGCTTGGTGTCCAATTCATTGTTTGCGAGTAAAATCGTTATTGAAAAGGCTACGTGTTGGCTTCGGCTCCACGCACGCCTTCCAAAGGTCCGGGGCTCCATAGCACCGTGATACTGGACCTAGCAGACACAATAATTTTACCTACCTATATTTTGGTTTAATCTTTGTAATTCTAATTTCTTAGTTTTTCTAGATTTCACTGACTCACTGTGATTAGAAAGTCTGTAAAGGTACTGATTCAAAGATATTCCTGTGGGTACTTACTACTAGACAATACTAGACATGTCGATGAGAAAACGTGGATATAAAGTAATTAGGTACCTACAGACTAAGAGTCTGTGAACCCCAGACCTTCGTTATTTTGTAAAACCTCAGCGCGTGCTCTCAACTCAATCTGACTCAAACTCTGCAGGTAAATCTACCATGGGTTGCTACGTGAATACGTACACTGTAACGTTAACAGTTTGACCTTGTGCACAGCGCGGTCGCTCCGCGTGTTCCCTGCTGCAAGCTTCGGGGCATGTCGGCCGCGCGACCCGATATTTTGCGTCGCGGACATGCCCAAACTGTTCACATTATAGGTAGTTTACGTATTTACTTATCAACTCATGGTAGGGGTACAGAACGATCGCTAATTATGCAGAAAAACGTATTAAACATGTGTAAAAACTCATCAAAAATTAAATGAGATAATATTATACCTACAGAATATTATTAAAACTCTCGATATCTAGACTGATTAATTGGGGGACGGTCAGGGGACGGTACGTTTTCATTACGCTGTATTGCGAAGAGACTTCAACTCAACATGCTGTATTGCGTTATATGCTTCAACTTATCGCGTCTCCTTTCTGGAAATAGAAAAAGCACAATTCTGTTTTATTATTATAGATCGTTGTATCCTGCCGCTGCATCTTTGGAAACGTAGAGAAGTGGGAAAAGTATTCCCAACCTCTCCACGTAACCGGATGCTCTATCTATGGTTGATAAAATTAAAACAAGGCACCTATTCTATATCTTAAATGTCTTAATTACGCCTGAGTTCCATCCATACATTTTTCATCAGTATAAAACATTTTTTTGGAAATTTCGCAATGTTCCGTTTAACATTTTATGGTGGTAGTGGTTTGTTGTAAAAGTCCCAACAATTATTGTACAATTTCAGCAATAAAATAGAGTTGGGGCAAATGCGAGATATTTCTATGTAGAATACAAGCCCAGGTTTCCTACTTTTACAAACACCCCAACTAGCAAAATTGAGTTAACAGGCAATTTTTTATTACTAAGTAATGATATTTAACTTGTATATACGTAACTCTATAACTGCTTTTTGTATATCTGTGTTATAAAACGCTTAAAAGCTGTATAAGGTTAAACAGCTCAATTGCCTTTATACTTAACGACATAAACGTTTTGTCAGCTACTTTATACAACTTATATAACACAGCAGTAAATTGAAACTTTTAACTTGAATAAAGAACAATTATGTTGCACAATGGGTTCTATGATGCCATTAAAACGCAATAGTAAACTAATATGGCTTTAAGATCACTAAAATCGAGCTAATTATATATTGATCACCACTGTAGCTAACACGTGATATAATGGATGTCATTGTAGCTCTTATATCTCAGATATGATTTATATAATCATCTATTAACACAAGTGTTAAATATTTGATAAGGGATCTTTAATAACGTTAATAAGTTACAAAGAAGATCTGTGTGCGCTCATATACCTTTATTGACATAAAAACGTTTTTATTTCTAATTTAAACCTAAATAGACACATATATATTCACAGAAATTCATTTACTGGACCTTTCTGCGTTATTGCATAGTTTTTGTCGCCAAATTAACAAAATATTAATCAGACAACTACTTTATATTAAGTTTTGTGTTTTTAATCGCTTTTTCCATTTTCTCGGGTACCATTTTTTCCTGATTGAGTGCAGATTAAGAAGACTGAGGAATTTATAAGTTTTATTAGGACGGACTTAGTTATCTTCTTGCTTTAAGATAACCCTAAATATTGTAATAGCTGCAAGATGTTGTAAATCGTTTGTTTAGTAGCAATGATAACACTAATGAATTGTATAATGCTGCTTACAAAATCAATTCATAATTTAAATCATCTTTTTTTTATTAAAAAGTATAAATTAGAGAGGCCCACTGAAAAAACACTGATATTGTACCATACATTTATCAACAGAATTCCAAGCGCATGTGATTTTACACTATTTATGATTTTTTAATTACACGCACAAATTTTAAAACAAAATGGACATTCAAATGTAACTTCTAACATTATATAAAAACCTTAACCAAAGTTATTATTGATATTTTTCTGCCAAAATACTAGCCAACAATGTATAGTTATTATAGAATCACAATCACCAATATATCATCAAACTAGCTGCGCCCCGCGGTTTCACCCGCGCAAGTCGCGATCCCGCGTTGTTCGAACACCTACCTACCGCAATGCAATAATCCACACTTAAACGGTCGCCCATTGAAGTACTGTTGAAGCCAGGCGCTGCCGCGCCTGGCATCATCAGGACTTCCCTGGTCGTCCGTTTAAGTGTGGATTTTTGCACTGCGGTAGGTAGGTGAAGTAAGTTAAAGTTTGTATTTCGTCAGTAAGTGACGATGACGATGGATGACGATGATGATGATGCCACTCTACATCACTTATCCTACCCCTGTGTCGATTTTCATTCATTGAATGGTTATCACCCGCGTAAGTACCGATCCTGCGGGATTTTCGGGATCAAAAGTATCCTATGTTACTCTCCATCATTTAAACTATCCCTATGCAAATTTTCATCCAATAAATATTATCACCCGCGTAAGTCCCGATCCCGCGGGATATTCGGGATCAAAAGTATCCTATGTTACTCTCTATCACTTAAACCATCACTATGCAAATTTTCATCTAATAAATAGTTATCACCTGCGTAATTCCAGATCCCGCGGGATTTTCGGGATCAAAAGTATCCTATGTTACTCTCTATCACTTAAACTATCCCTATGCAAATTTTCATCTAATAAATAGTTATCACCTGCGTAAGTCCCGATCCGGGATTTCCGGGATCAAAAGTATCCTATGATACTCTCCATCATTTAAACTATCCTTATGCAAATTTTCATCCATTCATATTATCACCCGCGTAAGTCCCGATCCAGCGGGATTTTCGGGATCAAAAGTATCCTATGTTACTCTCTATCACTTAAACTATCCCTATGCAAATTTTCATCTAAGAAAAAGTTATCACCTGCGTAAGTCCCGATCCCGCGGGATTTTCGGGATCAAAGTATCCTATGTTACTCTCTATCACTTAAGCTATCCCTATGCAAATTTTCATCTAATAAATAGTTATCAAATGCGTAAGTCCCGATCCCGCAGGATTTTCGGGATCAAAAGTATCCTATGATACTCTCCATCATTTAAACTATCCCTAGGCAAATTTTCATCCATTCATATTATCACCCGCGTAAGTCCCGATCCCGCGGGATTTTCGGGATCAAAAGTAACCTATGTTACTCTCTATCACTTAAACTATCCCTATGCAAATTTTCATCTAAGAAAAAGTTATCACTTGCGTAAGTCCCGATCCCGCGGGAATTTCGGGATCAAAAGTATCCTATGTTACTCTCCATCATTTAAACTATCCCTATGCAAATTTTCATCTAATAAATAGTTATCACCCGCGTAAGTCCCGATCCCGCGGGATTTTCGGGATCAAAAGTATCCTATGTTACTCTGCATCATTTAAACTATCCCTATGCAAATTTTCATCTAATAAATAGTTATCACCCGCGTAAGTCCCGATCCCGCGGGATTTTCGGGATCAAAAGTATCCTATGTTACTCTCCATCATTTAAACTATCCCTATGCAAATTTTCATCTGATAAATAGTTATCACCCGCGTAAGTCCCGATCCCGCGGGATTTTCGGGATCAAAAGTATCCTATGTTACTCTCCATAATTTAAACTATCCCTATGCAAATTTTCATCCAAATCGGTCGAGCCGTTTGACCGTGAAGAGGGAACAAACAAACAAACAAACAAACAAACAAACAGATTTTCGGATTAATAATATTAGTAGGATTCATCTGATAAATAGTTATCACCCGCGTAAGTCCCGATCCCGCGGGATTTTCGGGATCAAAAGTATCCTATGTTACTCTCCATAATTTAAACTATCCCTATGCAAATTTTCATCCAAATCGGTCGAGCCGTTTGACCGTGAAGAGGGAACAAACAAACAAACAAACAAACAAACAGATTTTCGGATTTATAATATTAGTAGGATTACTTGATACATCGGTGTCGCTGTGACCCTATTGCTTCTTTATTGTGTTACAACTGATTTAAGGCCACTGATATAACGCCAACAAGATAAAAATAACACAGATCTATCACCAACATGTATCCGATTAGTCCTTAGTGGAGCTACTGTAGATACATTGTATTACTTAAAAGTGCTAAAAGTGGGGCCATTTTCGCATTGCAGAAACGTGTCTATCACGGATATGCGACTGCTCTGTTCTCGATATATAGCTACATTTGAGGTTGATTTGTTAGTTGGGACCTATAAAAATAAATTTTATTTATATATTTACAAATTTATTTGAAGAAATAAAAAAACAAATATTTAACTACCACAGTAGCTGCTACATTTTATATACACGTTGATCCTAATTCTGCGTAATATTCAGTTTTTACCTGGCCTGGTGGTGGGTACAAGACATTCACCCATGATACTGTCTGATTTGAGTTTTAAGGTCATATAGGTTATATACCGTCAGTTTTACCTTCAGTTCCGCAGCCCGCCTCTGACCGGATACATATATAACGTATTCATTCCCTCTAGATTTCACTTCTGTCCAAGAGCTTATTGACCGAGCGAGCGAAGCGCCCTGCTTCAAGTTTGGCCAAATTTACTTTTGTCTGTACGTATGTTGTTTTCCCTCTACAGGCCGATTTTGATGAAATTTGATACAAAGTCTACGAGCATGTGGTTTTTTTTTGTCGTGGGGATATTTGATCGGTGGGATATTTCTCCCACAAAGAGGGTACTAGATATCTCCGTTCAGCTCCTGATTTTATATGGTGATATTGTGTGTGCCGTTTCAATAATTCATTCAATACTTAGAGCTCGCGAGGTCTACTGTAGCAGAACTACAAGTAGAGAGAGTTATTTGGGAGTTTTAGTTATTTAATTATCCGCCAACGTGATTATCCCGCTCTACCTTATCGGTACTTATAAGTACTGATTTAAAAATCTGAATATGGTCATCGACTTTTAATATTTCCTGTACATGTTGTTCAGGATAGATTTATAGCCTTAGGGTCAACTTCAATCAGATCTACTTGACCGGAATGGACTGAACAATTTCAAAATATTTAAGAAAACATACAAACAAACACTTACGGCAAAAACATAACACTTCCTTTGGCAGTCGTGTAAAAAGATTATTTACAAAAATGCGGTGTGACGTATGGGTGAATCGAACTACACTGTAGTGGCCAAGTCGAAATTCTGTGTGTCACTCATTGAGTGTCACTCCGTTTTATCGTAGGTATTTGAATGCATTTTTCCTTAAATATTTCTATGAAAACAAGCGTAGGTTTTTGACTGTAGGTACACTTTTTTTTGCCTGTGGGTCAATTCTGCTAAATAACTATAAACCGGTTTGATTACAGTAAGATTAAACAGACACTAGTTGCAATCTCAATTGCACCTATGTATATAAGTAAAGTTTCTATTGCAATAAAGTTACAAATTGTGGTTGTATTTTGGAAATATTGTTATTAAAATGAAATTTTGATCAATTTTATTACAGGAATAGCCTGTTTGCATTTAACTGATTTGATTGTTAAGCTGCTCTGTGTAAGTGAAGAAATGCGAGCTCCGCGAAAAACTAAATCAAAGACATCATAAGCACCCTAATGTCCCGTTTCAAATAAATTTTAAGAACCTAAATAATAAGTACTATTAAATAAATAATAAATGATTGTGTGAAGGCATCGGGTGTCCGGAATGCGCTGTCTTGTATATTGCCCACAAACTAAGTATTCGCATACAACGGGGCAATGCAGCCAGCATTCTGGCCACTTTTCCCTCCACCAAGAGCTGATTTAGATATTATAGTATAGTTTTTAATTAGCTTAATTTGATTTAAGTAGTTGTATCTCAGTTTTAATAAAAAAAAATCAAATGTATTTTTAAGTTTGTGATCAAATAAATCTGAAGCTAAACGTTCGGTTGTTACCTGCCAGAGGGCGCGGGCGAGGGGCGTTCACCCGTGACCTTGTCTGTACGTGTGCCCTTCGGTGATCGGTCGTCGCCTGGAGCTGGGTGACAGACCTCTGCAACTCAACTGGTGAACTTGGTAGGTGCATCTTTACAGGAAACTGTTCGGTATTGTTTGAAGATTAGGTTAAAAACTAAATAAGGTGAGTCACATAATAACCCCCATTTAAAATATTATACACAAGAATCATTTGTTCAATCAATCATTCAAAGAGGCAATGCAGCCAGCCTTTTGGGTACCTTACGTAGGGATGCATTTTTGGATTTTTAATTTTAATTAATGTTATTTATAGATAAGTATGTTTGTATTAGATTAAACCTACTTTAAATAAATATCATTTAAACATAAAATTACGAAATCAAATTACAATAGATACACAACAATAACTAATTAATTAATTGCAAATTATAGGAAGTCGTTTAAGCAGCAAATAAAAAACAAAATAAAATAAAAAAAAAAGGTTTAATTCACATAAAAATTGCTCTACGTATTAGTAAATAAAATATGTAGAGCTTATATTTTAGGTAGGTTTTATTGTACCACAAATTAAATAGGTTTTTAGTCCTGAGCTAAGTCTGAGTCTAGCCCTGAACAACAGACATTGTTTGACAAAAAACTTAATTTTAACATTTTTATTAAAAAAAAATCATTTACTTCAGTTAAATATTTCTACATTGTTTTTCTATAATGTATTAATTACGTTTAGATAATGTAGGTACTAAAGCAATGTGCTAAAATTCAGATCAATCTTTTTTTTAATCGTTTTCATGTGGCACATTACAATTTACTCACAATAGCAAAAAATGTGGATAATTTTGTTATCTAGCTTATTATACATAGCTATTAACGTTATAGAAATCTAAAAAGCTTCCGTTTCAATATTGAATCCTAGATTCCACCAAAGGGTTCCAGAATCCGGCCACATTCCCAGACGGTGAGCCATCTCGCGGTCGCCGATCGCTTGCAAAAATGTACAAAATGCAACCACTCCTGGAGACAACCACCGGCGCAAGCGCAGCGCTCCATTTCACTCGCTCGACGGGGGTCGTACTTCGCTACTTTTAAACTGAAACAAGCTAAGTATAACCGGGATTCATGTTTAAAAAGTATGGTTGTTTCAGAATCTTAGATCAGAAAAGTAGAATTGAATAGAATTGTCAACAATAATCACCAAAGGAAAAAGTAAACAAAGACCTGTCACTTTCAGATAAATGTAAGAGTTTTTTGTTTACATTTTTCATCTAAGATTCTAAAACAGAGTGGCATGCGTAATAAAGTCTATTTCATAAAAAAAAATAGGGAAGTACGCTGACCTATAAGGCACCCTTGTTTACTCGCTTTTTGAAGACCCCGAAATGTAAAAGAGGAGGGGCAATCGTAAAATAGAATTCACCCAAATCGGTAGTTACTGTACATTTTATAAAACCATAAAGTAGCATTGCAACCGACCCGTTTATTAGGTATAGACAGATATACTTATGTAGGTAGTCGAAGAAATTCTTCTTCATTATCCTTTTTTTTATTACCTTTCTACGTATAAAAACGGGACAGCGTATTGGTAAATTTTGCTAAAGTTTAGATAGCTAGGACCTTGAGGAAGGTCGTAAGGTTATAGTATCGTTTGTACTTACTTAATGTCTGCTTGGCTAGTGACAACACGCTATAAAAAATAGGTCAAAAGGACGAAAGGTCTCAGCCTTCCATTGAGATATAATGTCGTAGGCATCCATTATATTGAAAAAGTTAATTTGTGAAATCACATTAGAGATAAAGTAGGCCCCATTTATACTAAATAATGTTACCCGCGACTTCGTCTGCGTATAAGTAGTGCATAGCCGACTTTTTCGTTCATTACTCGGGTTCTAATGGACCCGAGATGCATGGATGGCGTGGGCTGGATTTCGATGTAAAGTATACTACGAGATTCCTCGAAAATAGAACTATCCATGACGACCTCTGTGGCGCGTCGGGCGAACGCTTGGCTGCAATACAGAAGGTTGCGGGTTCGATTCCCGCTGGGTGCAAATATTTATGCTTAAAAATATATATTTGTATCTGGTCTGGGCGTATTTCTATGTATAATATGTATGTATTTACAAAAGAAAAATAAATGTAAGTAGTATATCCGTAATGTAGCCACTGTAACACAAGCTTAGCAGCTTACCACGGGGCTAGATGGCGCTGTGTGTTCGTTTTTATTAATAAATATAAATAATAAATAATAAGGATTTATTATTTATTTATTATCCATTGTTGAAAACCAGATTTCAATCGGATCGGTAGTTTTTAATTGTAGAAACAAACAGAGAAACAGATAGACAGACATGAATTTTAAAAAATATTTAATTTTGTTCTACTACTTAAGTACCCTAGATATTTTTTTTATATTTACTTCCAAGTACAGACTTTTTGTCCTCTCTTCCTATATTATAAGTATAGATGTTTATAAACCAGATATTTTTTGATACAAGTTCTAAAATGAAATACTATTGAATCTAGCATCTTTTTGCTATTGAATGACAGACACCAGTCTCTCCCAGGATATCTTAAAAGATCTATAAATTATTTGTACCTACTCTAGGACACATTTCTCTCCATTCGAAGACCAATTTGCGTGTGTCTATTTATAACTGAAGTCTCGACCGTGGTTGGTTAACTTTAACCAAGTCTTTTTTCAACGTTTTCAATATTTCTATCCGCCTACGCACTCCACGGGTAGCCCAATAAAGGTGGGTGACTTACAATACAATATTGCCTGGAGATTATAAAGGCATTAAGTATATGGTCTTATAGTTTACTAGCTACGTCCCTTAATAAGTCCCGAAACCGGCGGAATATCGGGTGAAAAGTAAAAGTTATTTCTTGACAATGTATTAGCTCACTATTGATGAGTGAATTTTTGAAATCGGTCCAGGCTTTTCAGAGCATATCCGTATAAAAAAAATGAAATAAATATTTCCTCTCTATAATAGCAGTATACGATTAAGTTTGTCTTCAGTTTAGGAGGAATCTTTCCTGTAGATATAGACTCCAAACTACAATTTACATTGGTTTAGAAAATAATTTCCAAAAAGTGAAATAAGTTGCTTGGAAGAGATCGCCCTTAGGCTATAAGGCCGCCCATTGTACCACACTAGTTTTAAGTTTTTGTCTTAGTAATATTTGTTTAATTTATGTTTTTGGTGCAATAAAGTATTGATTCATTCAGCATTCATAGGTTCAATAATAACTGAAACCGAATATTGCCATTAACGGTAATTAACCCGCAATCGATACTTATTTGATATAAAATATAACAATCAATTAGTTACCTACCTATTTATTTAAGTACCATTAAGCCAAAGAAAATCACAATAACTATCCATAGGTCCCTAGTTAATAAAGTAGCTCAAGAGATTTCTACAAAGCAATTACCCTAACGATAAGGGACAAAATTCATGTCAAATTACGTAAATAGAAACCAAATAAAGAAGAAAGCTTCTTATTTTCTCGCTTGGCAACTAAACAAGCCCACTAACCAACCCGAAAGCTCTTAAACGACGTTCTCATTTCTTTAGTGATACACGCAATATTCTGATCGTACGATCGTAGGTATAATATAAAGTTGTTGTTTTGTCTACGGCAGCGACCTCTCCCTCGAGAAGGACAGTGAGGAAGGTCGCTAGACGGAGGGCTCCACCCTCGAGTCTCCCGGCCGGATTTTTCTATTATTACTAACCTCGAGACGCCCTTAAGGACCCGCTAACTGTTGATCTAGCAGACGTTGAACTTTAATTTTATCTTACTCTCGGACTGATTGACTTAGGTGGGTGTTATTTCAATGGTTTATCTAATTATGTAAGTAAGATCTATCCACAGCTACTCTAATGTTAGGACCCGCTAACTGTTGATCTAGCAGACGTTGAACTTTAATTTTATCTTACTCTCGGACTGATTGACTTAGGTAGGTGTTATATCAATGGTTTATCTAATTATGTAAGTAAGATCTATCCACAGCTACACTAATGTTAGGACCCGCTAACTGTCGATCTAGCCGACGTTGAACTTTAATTTTGTCTTACTCTCGGACTGATTGACTTAGGTAGGTGTTATGTCAATGGTTTATCTAATTATGTAAGTAAGATCTATCCACAGCTACACTAATGTTAGGACCCGCTAACTGTCGATCTAGCAGACGTTGAACTTTAATTTTGTCTTACTCTCGGACTGGTTGACTTAGGTGGGTGTTATGTCAATGGTTTGTCTAATTATTAAAGTAATAACTACACTAATGATAACTATTAAAAGGAATGATTTGTTTGTTTGTAACGAATAGGTGTCAAAATACTGGATTTAATTTTTAACACGTTCACAGTCCCCTATAGATACTAATGGTTTAAATCACCCGTATGTTCAATACATTTCATACATATGTTTATTTTGAATATTAATAAATATGTTTGTATGGCATGTTCACTAATTTTATTGTAGTTCTATATCTAAGAAATATTGTTTAGAATGCCGCATGTCGATGAAACTGTAGTGCACAGCTTTATTATCATGTTTTCAGTCTGGCCACTGAATCGTCTTAAGAGATTTATTACCATCTCAAAAGTCACAAAGCGATTTTACAACGTATTTCAGCCATAAAAATAGTACAGTAATTACTAGAAAGCTTACTTCGTCAAAAAACGGTCCCCAAACGGGGAGAGACCTCAGTCTGTCCTTTTTTCACTTTAGTGTTCGTCGGTTAGTTAGATAAGGACAGACTGGGACCAACTGGGTTCAACAGGAACGTTTTGATATTTCGAAGCAAAAACTACCTTAACCTTAGAGAACATAATTGAAATTGATATTTCAAAAGTTGTCAAGTGCACAAGTCTTCTAAAGGCGGTGATGATGAATCACATCGACTTGATCAACCAGTAGATGTAAATAAATAAATAAATATTGCACGAAATTACACACTGTACAATCTAGCCCCAAACTAAGCACTAGGCTCGTACTATGGGTACTAGACAACGGATATACTGCATATTATCCTTTTTTTGTAAATACATACTTAATATATATTCTAGACCAGATACAAATATTTATGTTAAGCAGAAGTATTTGCACCCGGCGGGAATCGAACCCGTAACCTTCCGCAATGCCGTCGGGCATTTGCACGACACGCCACAGAGCCCGTTATGTGTTTTTTTCCTAGCAAGCTAAATAAAATAATTCTTGTAAAACTAAAACACAAACTCAATCTAAATCAAGAGGTTAATTGTCACTAGTTTCATGCTAGAACTACTGAGGGTTTTTTAAATCACTAGTTCCATTTTTTTCAAGACAGGCAATTCCAAACCTTAATCCCTTTATTATTTAAAAGACCTTGTCATCTTAACCTTCAACTTGCCTTCAACGGTCCCTAGTAACAGAGATATCGATTCTGTTCATGACAGTACCTAAGAGCGTCTTACAGGAACTCTGAAGAATACCCACTAAAGGTGTATTGAGAAGTCAGTTTGGTACGACGCTAAAATATCTAGAAATATTGGGACAAACGGATCCACTATTTAAAATTAAATTATTACTTAGATTGATTATCTCAAATCAGGATTTTATTGTTTTAAATCTATTTTGTTCAGGTGTCTACATTTTGGCCAAAAAAGTTCCTTATCGAAATAAATTCCAAATAAATTGAAAGGGGATCTTCCGCCCAAATGAAAATTTAGCAAAGGAAGAAAAATATATTTAAAAAATTACTCTACAATCCATACAAACGTATTATAAACTGAAAAGATTTGTTTGTTTATTGGTAATTAATAGGTTCCGAAACTGATTTCAGTAACTCTTAAACCATAGGCTAGCTACATTTGATCCCGATATTCCCACAGGATTGGGACTCGTGCTTGTGAAACCACGGGACGCAGCTAGTCAATTTATAATTCTGTAATAGTATGCCATTCACGCCAGTACCTATCTAATTAGAGTTTGATGCTAAATAAACAGAATTACTTTAAATAAATCAACAAGTCTTAATTGGCATAAATTAACATATCTGTAAAGGATGGTCCAAAGTAAAGTTGGCTGTAAAGGATGGGGAAAAGCGAAAATCATAACTCATTCTTCAATTTATTCCTCGTAGCATTCATTTTTGAAATCGCACACCGAGCATATCAAAATGATGCTCAATGTATGTTTCCAGAATAGTTGTAATAGATAAATGTATATTATTTTAACCTACTTTTAAATTTGGTATGCTGTGTTGAATACAAACAATATTTTTCTGAACTTCAACGCTCTACTAGTAGAAATTAAATCAAAAGCTACGCATCAATAGCTTACGCAGCTTTTAAATGATGGACTGTAAATTTCAAATTTTACGTTTTAAAGTTCTCTTTAATTGAATTTGCCTGATTGTTCCGTCAATTAAACTATCCTGAGAGAACAAAGAAGTGATCTCAATGGTTCTTTGTCATCAAAAACGTCATTTTCTTGACTGTGTTATTTATAGATCAAGGTATAGTATAAGTAGATATAAAATCTACAAAACTTGAGACAAAGAAAGCAAGAAAGCTTTTTATGGGATTCTTGTTGCATGTTTGCTGAGCGTCAAAAACAAAGTTTTGCAAAAAAAATTCATGTAGAGTTGAATTCAAATCATGAATTAACTTGTCTATAGTTGCTTCTTCAAGTTCCTTAGATATAGCTGTATAATTAGTTACTGTATTTTGACTTTGGGATATCACTATTTGGTGATTGAATGGTCTATCTTCTCCAAATTACAAAACATCTGGTATTGATAGAGAAAGGCCTATAACATTTGAATCTGTAACAATCGGTGAGTTAAGAGGTATCGATTGCATTGTTCTTTGTGTGAAAACACTTAGATCTTCTTGGAATATTGTTTGTTTGATGATATCTGTTCAGTTTATTGAGTGTTGGTCGTGAGCTGAGTCACCCTCAGGCGCGGGCGCGGGCGACCGGCCGGCGGCGGCGGGCGCTCGGTCACCGTCCACTCCGAGTCACTGCACTCGCTGTTACCTACACAATGCCAGGGACACAACAACTCTGATACCTACCAACATAAACTTTGTAAACGCCTACGAACATATTACCTCTGCTGTTTCGTTTCGAACACTTCGCAATCACCATTATTTACCACGCAACCAGCTTTCGAATGAAAGGAGTCGTAAAAAATACGTTTTACACGTACTACTATCTACTGATTTCGTTTCACTTTAATTTGAAATCTAACACGAAGATTCTATGCGTTCTTTTCAACAATTAGACGCATAGGGTAAAACTACCCGTTCACGATCAATTAATCAGCTTGTTACATTAAAAATTACGTAAGTCATGAAATTTAAGGATCTATTAGTTGACTACAATTTATACTGATAAAATAAACTTTAGACTTTTACATAAACTTATCGTATACAGTATATTTAGGTATTTTGTATTAATAAATAATAAATTTCGATAAATTGCTCTATTTTCACTTTACGATCAACTTCGATCATTTAGCGATCACCAGTTTCGCCGGTTTACGAACATTAAAAATGCAATGGAATAAGAACTTTATAGGCACGAATTGAAAGTCGACAATTAATTATCAAGTTTTTTATTTGCAATAATAAACAAAAATGAAATGAAAAGAAAGGTATTCGCACGATTTACAAAACAATTGTAGCAAAAAATAAAAAACAATTTCAAATGAAATATTTGTATGATCCAAATTTTTTTAAATTCCAAAATATACAAAAATAAAAAGTAACATATTTGTATGAAATAAAAAAAAATGTATAATCTATCAATATTTTTTCCCCTGTGTTATTCATCAATTTGTGTATTTGTGGGACAAAAAGAACATGTGTAAGATGATGTTGCCGCTTCAACATAAGATTTATTGCGCATCTCAGTACATTTTAGATGGAACCACCTGATACAATTGTCACATCCTATATTTTTTTCTGCATCATCTTCTATATCGCTAATCAACTCTTCACAGCATTCACTACATTTTTCGTTATCCTTTTTTTGTGACTCTTTGAGTAAAGACTTCTTATTTTTGTTCCTCTTTTGCTTTTCTTTGGCTTTCTTTTCTTTCTCTTCTGCTCTCAATTGCTTCTTTCGTTTTTTTTCTAAATCAAGATTCTCTTTTTCTTCTTCTTTTTTCTTATAGTGTTCTCGCCAAGCATCTGAAGAAATAGCGCTGGGTAGTTTTGGTCCATTTCTTCTTTTCTCTTTAGATGATGTTGATGTTGGCGATGGGAAGTGCAAATGCTTTTGAAAAACATCATCAAAGGATAATATTTGTACCGTTTCGACATTATTATGTATTGCAAGGTCCGTATCATTATGCAAATTTTCGTGCGTGTTCACGGATACTGCTAAAGTGTCATTTTGGTTGTGGTTATCCGCAGATACTGCTAAAGTACCATTTTGATGATGGTCATTCGCGGATACTGCTAAAGTACCATTTTCATTGTGGTCTTTCGCGGATACTGTTAAACTTCCGTTGTGATTGTGGTCATCCGCTGATACTGATAAATTGTTTGCGGAAACTGTGACAGCGTAACATTGGTCTGAAGTAATCTCCATTTCATTCAAAGACATTACGGAAATATCATTTAATGATACGTATGACCCTGGCTGAGGAAAGTCATCACCTAGGAATTCGTTAACACAAAGCACATCAAGATTGAGTATTGATGTGCTTTGTGTTGAAGAATTCCGCGGTGTTTTAGAACGTCGATTTTCCATATATTTGGTTTTAGCAATTTCGATTTCTTCGATGATCGGTTCTATATCTATATTGCGTTTCGCTAAATCTGTCTTTATTATTGAAATAACTTTCATCGCAGCGTCAAACTCTTTTGCATTCGCCGTAGATTTTTGATTTCCGCTAGAACGTTTTTCTCTTACAATTCTATCTTGGGTGTCTTTGACGCATTTTGTGTAATCTACAGCGTCTGCATTTAGTGGATATAAGCCGCATTTTCTGAACCCGTTCTTAATGGGTTCTTCTAATCGAGTTTGACATATTGTTTTGTCTAACACTGAGCAAAAGTTCAATTTTGTGACAACTTGATTAATATTTTCTGATTGCCATTTTTTGACAATTGTTTTCCAGTTTTGCTTTAAAGGTCTAAACACGCTAACATCCGCAGGTTGCAGCATGTGTGTACTGTTTGGTGGTAAAGCGTAGAGAATAATGCCATTAGCCTGGCAAAAATCACTAAGGGCATATGTTAAGTGTGATTTATGACCGTCAATAAACAAGATCACAGGTTTTTTTACCTCATTTTTTTCAAGCCAAGCGTTGAAGTCGTTGCTGACGTATTCGTAGAATACATCGCTTTTCATCCACCCGCTTTCTGAACGACCTAGGACCCACGTCTTTGGCATATTGTCTACTAACGCCTTTGGGGGTCGTATGTAAGGAAATAAGACCATAGGTGGGCATATTTTTCCACTGGCCGCAAATACTAACAGCACAGTCAAGTTTTCTTTGTCGTTATTTTTCTTGACATATACATTTTTAAAACCTTTCGGTCCTAACACCTTGCCACTTTTGGGGCATAAAGAAAATCCAGATTCATCTACATTAAAAATTCGAACTGGGTCATCAAAAATGTCAATGGCACCAATGGATTGCATATATTCTTTTAGTTCATTAAACCATTGCTTTATGCGGCTTTCCGTTATTGCCGCTCTGGCGTTGTTAATACCTTCTGGTTCTCTGATGCTGATCTCTGGATGCCTCTTCAAAAAATTTTGTACCATGTTTCTCCTGGTCTCCCGTCTTTGAATGGCGTTTTGGCACCAGATTCGGTAATAATTTTTGCGACGCTTTCCAGTAGTTCAGTCTTATTTATAGGAAATCCGCATTTGGCCATGTCAATTATCCATTTTGAAAGCTTTTCTTCATTCTTGACGCCTAATACAGGATCAGGTCCAACTTTTGGTTTCTTAGTGGCAGCAACTTTGCCACTTAGTCGATCGTGCACTGTGGCAAATGGTACGCCGTAAAAGCGGCAAGCTTCTCTGAATCCCATAGATTTATTTTTAACAGACTCAATAGCATTATTGAGGTCCTCATCTTTATATGTGAAAAGACGCCTGCACTGCCTTTTTGATACTCCTACCTGTATACAAAAATAACTACTTAGTTAAATATTGCCTAAAAAAGATAAGTATCTACATAATTACAATAGGTAAAATCATACCATTTTTTCTTTCGCTCTTTTCTTAGCATCCTTTTTATTTGGAGCCATCTGCAAGAAGCATAACACACAATACATGCAGAATACACCAAGCACCAAGGTTAATAACACCAATGCCTAAAATAATAGTGAAGGAAGATGGGTAAAAAAAAAAATTGGGCAACATTAAGTGAGTGAAATTAATTGCAAAGGTGTCCAATAGATAGGCGTCCTCTTAAAACGGATGGTATTCAAGAAATATAAAAATAAAATGATAAGTAAAATTACAAAAATAAGTGCAAATTCAGATATTATGATTTAGTTTGCACCTCATCTACTTTTAGTATTAAAATTTTCAACAACTAGTCATTTCACGAACACTACGTTTTTTGATTTTTTTTACGTACGCAAGGTAATCTGTTTACGATCATAGTTGCAATTATCATATCACACGTGATCGCAAAGTATTCATTTCCCGATCATCGAAATCTCCACCGAAGTTCAAAAAATATACATTCTATCGTTGACTAGCCCATCTGCGATCACATAAAACTAGTAATTTTGTATGACAAAGAGTTAAACATCGACAACGAGTTGTTTCCCGATCACCCGATTTTTGATAAACTTACGCATCAAATTTTCTAATAATGATACATATTAGACCGATCGCCTTCTGATGTATATACAAAGCGTGTTATTGTGAATGGAAATGAATAATAATATTTCCCGTTAAATCTCATGCATTACGATAAAATAGAAAAAAAGTTTTTTCTAAAATCACCAGTTTACGATCAGGTGATCGAGAAAAAGAAAAGGTTGTGGTTTCATGAGCCCCATAGCGATCACCATATTTTTTGGCAAAATAACGAACTTTCTTAGTAAAATGTTAAATAAAATGTTAATATGACTCAATTTTAGTGCAACAAACACATCACCAAAAGCGTAAAGTGTAATAAAACATAGTTTTACTTACAATGCAGTTGTTGATCCACCTATTTTTTTTCTTGTGATTTTGCGTAGAAATACACGCGGGCGCACTGACTGATGTTTGTTCGAACACTGATCGAAAACCGAAGGGTTTTTTGATTGAAATAGCTGTTTTTTTAGAAAAGGACAAATAGATCATGCGAATTCAAGCAAAATTAACACGTATGCTGCCAGATTTACATTGTTTATTAAGTTTTTCGTAAAATTGATCGTGAACTGGCAGTGATCGGTAAACCGGACAATTTACCCTACCTATGACTCATCCAGCCAAGACTTGTATTTTTATTGGCCGTTTGCATTATGTATGTGTGTATATATCGCATCAATTAGGTTATACGTTTTTGCGACATATAGCATGCGATACTAGCTTTATCGGTGAACAAATAGGCCAACATGATCAAATTATTAACACGAATAATCTGCGTGAAATCGTTCATTTTGAACTCCGTAATAAATAGCGTTTCGAAATCATTTTCATATATTAAACAAGGCCAGAGGAAAATATGAGCACGTCAATTGACGTCACGCAGAATTTGTCTAACAAACAAAACTCGATTGTAATTGTTAGTAATATGAAACAAATAAAGCATCATTACATTACCATATAATGTCCGCTCTAGGACGTTTGGCCTCTCGAGCCGGCACAATTATTATACCTACACCGTCAGACAGAATTCTGAGCGAGTCTAGATCACGAGCGTGACGACTAAAAACCATCTCTCGCAGTCCGTTCTCGATTATTCTGAAAATAATCATCGAACAAGCGAACACCACGGTTTTAATTCGTAGTGACGATGACGATACTAATGAGAATCGAAAAGGATAACATTCGCAGTGGGCACGAGCGAACAGAGGACGTCCGCCATACGACCGCCGACCGCCAACCTGCTACCGACGACAAATATGCGAAAACCAGTTTGAACTGCTGTCGTTCAAATGTTTCGGCAACGGGTTCGATGACCAATGCAAATTTGTGTGGGTCGGTGTGCGATTTTAGCAGCGGTGCGAGGGTGGCGAGGGGATCGTGTCGGCCGCAGGGTGTAACAACCGGCGGGTGACTCACGGGCGATGGAGCTCCACACTCCTCCAGCTACTCACCTCGCGCGCTTCGCCACGTGCTTGCTCCACCACGTGCCCGACTCTTGCCACTCTGCCCTCCACAACTGGCCACACAGATGAAAACCGCCGACACGGTAAGTGTACTCCAACAAGCGCCTGGATACCGAGACCACCAGAGCACCTGATGAAGTACAATGGGCGTGCGGCGGTCTTAGCGCTGGGCCCTCGATCCTGGGTGCCGGTGCAGGCGGCGACAGCAGCGCGCGCTACTTCAGGTACCTGACTCAGTGAGAACAGCCCCGGCGCCAGAGTAGCGCGCGCCGCCGCCGCCCGTTCTCCTATTTATAGCGAGATATTGGAGCGCGAGTGAGGACACGTGCGGCTCTCATGAGGAGCGCGGCTCGACTGCAACTCTGAGCCGGGCGCGTGTCCCCCGCGCGTCGCCAGACGTCAGCTGACCGCGGCTGCACCGGCCCTGACATTGGCCGGCGCGCCGGCGCGCGGGGGGCGAGGTCGGTGACCCCGCCCGCGGAAGCCTCCTCGCGAATCTCGCGTCGTCGCCTCGCCCTCGCCCTCGCCCTCGCCTCCTCAGTCACCCCGCTCCCCGTCCGTTGTGACATTCACCAACATCAGCCGCTGAATGATTCTAGACTCGGGTGGCTTCAGCCTTCAGCCCATCACTCGGCAACTCTACAACGTAGAGGTGTCTCAACTGACTTTGAATCACATGCAGGAAAATGAAGAAGTGTCAATGTCTTGTTCGCAAATGTTGATGACAAAGCCAAAGATCATTGATAATTTGTTTTAAAAAAAAATAGGCCATTTGATCCTATATTTCATACTATATTTCCCAGAGATTGGAATTCAAAATTCATGATTTTGCTTTGAAATTTCTTCTTCATGAACAACCTCTACCTAAAAACCGCTCAAGGACATTTCAATTGACATCATCAACCATACACACCAGCACCACACAGGAAATGATATGATACATTCAAAATTTTAATTAAGATACCTTACCTAGAGAGGCATGACATCCATAAACAGTCAAACATTTGATATCACTTTTTCATGAGTCATTACAAATAGTACTTACTTACTATCGCCCATTGCGAATTCATATAGTAGAAGTAAGATTACGTTATCTACGTTGCCGAAAGAGCCACATTAATTTGTAAACCTGTAAAGATTTATCAACGTTAAATAATTGTGCGATGGAACTTAGAATGTACGTAAGTAGATTTGGGAACTAAATATATCCGTTTTTTTTTTAAGAAAAATGTTAACAACGCGTACCTACGCGGATCGGATTTATTATACACTACTAGCTGCGCCCCGCGGTTTCACCCGCTAAGTCCCATTCCCGCGTGAATATGGGGATAAAAAGTAACCTATGTGTTAATCCAGGTCCCCAGCTATACAATTTGTAACGGGTAAGTCCTTTTATCCCAAAGGGGGTTGTTCTAGACGTCTAGGCGAACAACTTTTGTTCTACGACTTTTGAAAATTCAAACCTTTTTATTTTAAATTTTGAGATTATATTTCGCTGAAAAACAGCTATTTTTGAAAATAAAGATAATTGAAGTTTTGATTGTAAACCATCAAACTAAATAAAAGGACAACATAAGGCAATGACCTCGAACTCTCAGAAACGGCTGATTTTTAAGTAAACTTTACGCCTAAATTTTTCGAAAAGTACTTCGAATTTCAAAAAGTCAAAAAAAAAAAAAAAAAAGATGTTCGCCTAGACGTCTAGAACAACCCCCTTTCGGATCAAAAGGACTTACCCGTTACACCTTGTATACCTATATTCCAAGTTTCATAGCAATCGGTTCAGTAGTTTTTGCGTGAAAGAGTAATATTACATACATACATACAAAGTTTCGCGTTTATAATATTAGTAAGAAGTAAGATGTACCTACCTATGACTTGTTTCAGACGGAAGGAAGGTAATAAATCTTTATTGATGTCTATTTAACTAGCGGTGTTACAGCCAACTCCTTCACGCAAAATTACTGAACCGATTGCAATTACTGTGGTAATATTCAGATAGCTGGAGATCTGGATGAACAAATAACAAGCTTCTTTTTATCCCGAAATTGCTGTAGGTTAGGGACGATATTCCCACGGGATATATGAACCTTATATAAATTAATAATAATAAAAAAAGGCCAAGAGACTTTTTGCAACCAACCCTTAAGGAATGGTTGCAAATAGTCTCTTGGCATTTTTATAGGCCTAAAGCCTAGGCCTAGGCCTTTGTGTAGGTGACATAGGCCTTATATTGGCCTATGTCACCTACACAAAGGGCGAAAAGATTGTGTGCGACTAAGTTTACAAAAACTGCTGAACCGATTGCAATTAAACTTGGACATAGGCTGCGATAAGCCCACGGGAATACCTATCTACCTTCCCAGCATAAACTTACGACAAAATCCCAGGAGATTATTCGTAACCAATCGTTATAAATATAGATAGGTACTAAATATGTTTATAAAACGGGCCTATGTCACCTCGCCGAAGGGCGAAGGGTTCAACCGCCCGATCACTTTGAGAGACAATGCCTTGCCTCCAAGGGCACTCGGAATGACCTTAAGATGTTTTTCAACCCTAAGGTTAGACCGTAGACCTTTGTTGCTAGGTAGCTAGCCCGTTTTATTGTAAATTTAGAGCTCTGGAGCCTTATTTTTGAATCGCTCGTTACTCCCTAGGCGATTTAAACAATTCGATATCTGCTGATTTTCTTTCGATTTTCTTTTGCTATTCTTAGAGAAAAAATAAGAGAGACTTACGAAAATCAGTAGAAATGGAGGTTTTGGAGGCGCTAGTGATTCAAAAATAGAGCCCCTGCTGTCTAATCTTGTCTAAAGCTTTCGCGATTTTGTATAATAAAACACAATATTTACCTATTACATTCTAAAATTAATTCTTAATCATCATTCTAAATGTAAAAATAGATAAATTACTTCATCTCAATCAACCTTGATAAAGCTAACTGTTAAGTTGGCGAAAGCTCGGTCTTTATAATGCCGTTATTAATAAAAAACGCGAGTAAAACCCGGTAAATATTGTGTTTTACTCTGCTGACTATTTAAACGAATGGATTAATATGTAATATTTTTGTTTTATTTTTAATTTAGAATTATAATTTTTATTTTGTCATAAAATATTCATAAAACTAATAATTTTTAGTAGAATTTATTTGATTTCTTTCCGTAGTATACTTTGCCAAATGTGGTTTCTTTAAACATGTATTTTGGTTGTAATTTGTGGGCAGGAGTAAAAATGATTTTTACTCCTCCGCGCAAAAATCGCTGAACCGATTGCAATTAAACTCGGTTAGATAGCTGGAGATCTGTACTAACACTGGAAACAAAGACTATTATTTTTTTCCCGATCCGATCCTAGCGGGTAAAATCACGGAGCGCAGCTAGTTACAGCTTGAAGTACTAGGTGGGTACTTTCAGAATATCGAACACTAATGCCCTACTCATTTTTCATTTTCTTAGTTATTATTATTTCTTATCGGTTGTGAACCGATTATGGCCATTAGGAAATTAGCCAGTGTCAAGTATTATTATTATATTATGCAAGTTACCATTTACAAACATTCTTCACGGAGCTTTGGAGACAACCCTAAGTCAGTGTTTTGCACCGATTTTCACTTTCATTCCACTTGTACACCTTCACGAAACTAAATTGATTAATATGCCCCCGAAATTAAGCAATTTGCACGCATTTGTCAAATCAACGAGTTACCGCCAAAACTCCATTTTCTTAGTTATGGATTTCTGTCAGCAATATAGGACAATTTAGCCAGTTTTACGTATTAATAGTGTACTGCCACTATTATACTGTAATCATTTGAAAGAATTTTCAATGCGTGAAGGCTGCAGAAAAAATGGCGACGATTTTTCTCCAACCCCATGGAACATTTGTTTGTAACGTGCTAATTTCGTGTTTGGCACTGGTATTTTTATTTTCATTACACTCGTTGAACTTCGCGTAACTAAATTGATAACATGCCGCCGAAATTAAACAATTTACACGCAATAAAACTAGGTTATGCAAAAATAAAAATTCAGGACAACGGTCCACTAACGTGTCAAAAACAAAAGTTCAAATGCCCTACTCACAAACGACCCTAGTGTGGATTCAACTTTTGTCACATTTTCACTGACGTTGATTGTCACTTACAAGAGCAAGACAAAGCATTAAGCCACGCGTAGGGTCTGGTATAATATGTCCCGATACCGTGGAAATACCGAGATAAAAAATAACATATGTGTTAATTCCAGAGACATGTTACATCGTCGTCTTCGCTCCTAGAATGCGGTGCACTTTACAACTTTAACAACTAAAAAATATCAATTTCAATCATGTTTTATAAGGTTAAGGTAGTTTTTGCTTTGATATCTCAAAACGGTCCTGTTGAACCCAGTTGGACACAGTCTGTCCTTATCTAATTAACCGGCCAACACTAAAGTGAAAAAAGGACAGATTGGGGTCTCTCTAACATCAAGCTGGACCGTTTTTAACGAAGTAAGTTTTCTATGGCTAATCCAGATATCTGCATAAATACCAAGTTTGATCGCAATCGGTTAGAAAGTTTTTGCGTGGAGGAGTAACAAAGATTTATTTACTGATACACAAACTTTCACATCTTTAATATTAGTACCTATTTAATCAATGACATTCCAAAATGTTTTTAATTTAATAAATGTAAATGTATTTAATAAACAAAAGCCAAAAATAACTCAAAATTCATTTAATTTCAACGATTAATAGAACATTCACATTACAAAGTCACAGGTTTATAGGTATTTATTTACTTATTAATTACATAGATAATTATTTATTTACATTTTATTTACTAATTTACAGCATAAATGTTTACTAATCCTTATTTACAAAAAAATATTGTTTACGAATAGATTGGAAAGAAGAATGGCGACCGGACATAGAAAGTGCACAAAGAAGAACAGAAATGGGCGAGATGATGATGATGACTTTGACTTGACGTCAAGGAAGTCAGGTTTACCCGCCACCGTGCATGGAGAACTCCAACACTCAAAACGTGTAAATTTATTTTCATTTCGTGTAAAAAGGAACATTGAATATGGAACAACACAAGACGTTTTGGTTCCTTGTAATTGACAATTTTCCAAAAGATAGAAGTGTCAAATCACATTCTACAATTAAAAAACGAAGTATAGTACTAGTACATGATTCAAACTGGCCGTGGTACAGAATAAATAATAAGTACAACTACACGGAAGATTTTTATTTAGCTATCTACTTATTACTAATTTTATAGAACATTTTATAACTTAATTATTGTAATATCTATACCTAAGACCTACTTTAATAATTTTCGATTTTGTAATATGACATTTGATGGCAATTCTGATGTCACCAAATCCTAGATTTTAACCTTAAAATTCCTAAAATTAAATTAAACTCCTAAAACTGGTTAGATTGACAGCTCTAAAGGCCCTTCCAGACTCATGCCCAGAACTTCCGCGAACACCCGAGAAGCTTGAATCTGAGTAGTTTCTCGCCTTCTCGTTCTCGCGTTCGCCTGTTCTCCGTTTGGTGTCGGTATTTTTGGCCGAGACAAAGGATTTCTCGAGATCACGAGTGAGAAAAATGAGTGTGAACAGCAAGGCTTGACGAGTGGTCACGACGAATCTTCTCGCCGAGAGTCTGGAGCCGGTATAAGATTATTTAGACCTTTCACCATTTTAGAATTTCTAAACAAAAATTTAGGTTTAGTTTAGTGAACAATACGGAGTAGTTTATATTAGTATCTAATTAGTATATATTTGAATGCTCACTTGTTCACTTGTGTACTGAATAAATTAAATAAATAACAAAAGAATTGCTATCATCTCTTACCTACACATAAATAGTTACGCCTATATTAGGTGTACATCTTTAAACTTTTATTTAAAAAGATCTAAGATTCATTCCCTTTACCTTATAAAATATAACTTAAAAAACTTATTATGTATAAACATCTAAACTTTTTAAAATAACACGATTAAAACTCATATTTTCACATTTTCCCTTAAAATAAAATCACGTGATTAAGACCCGGGAAAATGTGTAAATATAAACATCTATTTTCAGAAAACATCTATTAAAATTATTAAAAATACTATAAATCTTCAGTCGTCGACATTCCTACAGGCCTATGTGAACGATAGGCATTATGAAACAGTCAGATTAAACTACTAGGTTAGCCTATAAAAACATACTTTTTTACTTTTTAACATACACTCATTTCGGCTCAGCAGAGCGCCGCCGTCTAGGATCAGAAGCGTTATTCACAGAGCATCGCGCATCGGTCTAATTTCGAACATCGGAAACATATCTCCGGAACTTATATTTACTAGAACTATGGTCAAGTAAATCTAAAAAGTGTCCATCACAAGATTCAAAAAATATAGTAAACATAAATTGTGTAAAAATGCGTACTATGATACGTCGTCATATCTTAATGAAAAAAAATCCATGGACATAATTTATTGATTGCTCCTGTTAGAATTATAGATAACATCTGTATTATGACGATTGTAATTTAACACATGATCACAAAAAAAAATCCCATGAGTTTCTTGTGGCTTCTTCTCATCGGAGGGCGCGTTCCGAAGCCACACTAAAATCAATACACCTAAGACGTAGCCAAATGATCATGTGCATTTAATGTTGTACAAGAATCTAAAGCAAATAAACTATTTTGATTTTAATTTCTTCTATGGTTTTCGCGATTTTGCATAATAAAACACTTTATTTATTCGGTTTTATCGCGTTTTTATTCATTATTTGACCCGAGCTTTCGCCAACTTTACAGTTGGAAAAGCCAACTGTAAAAAAAGCAAACTGTAAAGTTGGCGAAAGCTCGGGTCAAATAATGAATAAAAACGCGATAAAACCGGATAAATAAAGTGTTTTATTATTTTGATTTTGTTCTGCTATATTGAGCATCCTGTCCCTTTCTAATAACACTATTAGAAAGGGACAGCAGTTCTACGTGAGCACAGTACTAGTGAATATAATTTCCTTGACTGCGACTCAATCATTACAGTAACAGACAGTCTTTCCCTAATCGGTTTCAGATCATAGGCCGATTGAGCCACTCACCGTACCCCAACCTGAACTCTTCGCCCCTGTCTCCTCACGTGAAACTGGCCAAATTGCTCTAAGCTGCTAACAGAAGGCCACAAAGAAGAACCTGATCTGTACCCATATTATCTATTCAGTGGATGTCTGACAACAGTAGAAAATGACAGGCACTATGCAGTACAATGCTGCTTTGACGTAACGTGGTTTATTACCGATGATTACCTCAAAGCAGCAATGTACTGCATAGTGCCCGTCATTTGCCACTGTTGTCAGACGTCAACAGATAGATAATATGGGTACTGCAGCCCTAGACAAAATTCCTATCGAATAACGAAATTGCCATCGACAGATTTGTTTTATATGAAATTGACATATCGAGACGTTTCGCGAACTTATATGTCAATTATAGACAAAAAGAGTCTGTCGATTTGCGATTTAGTTATTCGACAAGAATGTTGTCTAGGGCTGCTGATCTGAATACATTTATAGCAAAGACAGTAAGGTTGTATAAAGGGCCGCGTCCACGCTGCGGCTACCGCGTGGCCTGCCGCGGCCGCGTGCCCTCGCCGCGCCGCCGTCAGCGCGGCGCGGGCTCGGCGCCGCCCCACCACCGCAGGCACGCCGCGTCCACGCTGCGCTGCCGCGCCGCGCGCCGAGACACCTCCTCTAGGACCTCCTGCGGACGACACGTGGGTTTCGTATCCTGCCTTATATCTCATTTATACTACAACGGACGAATCGCGTTAGCAGACTAAAACCAATTTCAATAGCAACAAAATGGCCGGATTTTTTGTCTCACTTACACCTGCTATCAAAAATAAGAGCTTTTTTAATTAAACTAGAAAAATATATTAGGAGTTCTTCCAACTCATAAATTCTATTGACCTAAACTACGCGCATACCAAAATTCATGAAGATCGGAGCTACGATACTCAAGTTATCGTCTAACAAACATACAAAGATACAAGCACCAGGTCCGTCTACACTGGACCTCACTCGCTTCGCTCGTTTAGTCAAATAAAAATACATCCATCAAAACAATTTTGATTTAATTGTCTTGGACGTACAGAGGTTTCCTCTTTCCTTAAGTAGGCTTATTCATTTCGTATCAGAATTTCTTCACTATATAAATTGCCTCGTTCCGCTAAGCTGTTTTCACCAGAGCTGGGGCTAAACGAGGCTAGGTAAATGGAACAATTCTATAGGATATAACAATCTTATCCAAGACCAAACATACTCGTTAATCGCATATCTTTCTTCTCGACCCCATCTGTTCCCTGTGAATTCTCCCCCTACTTAATCCAAGCCCTCAACCTCTTTTTAGGATTTAGTAGTCAACAAGAATCATGTCCGTCTGTACGCGGTTTAGCTAAGAGACGCTTAGTGCTAAGCTGGTTATAAAGACTTTTCGAGATTGCAATCCCTGTTATTGGAAACTACAAAACCCTACACTGCGGTGGCGCAACACGGCACGCACTTGCCCAATTGTTTGGTCTTCAATCTCGCACTACGACCATTTACTTCCAAGTTCTGTTCTTTCCTGGTGACACAAGTATTCTCAACGTATAACGTGACCAAACTCACCGAACCACACCAGTTTAAAAGACCAAAACCAACTAACCTGTTTCTTCAGCACAATATGCTTGCCCTTCCAATACTTCATCAGACCCCTCTCTTGCAGCGTCGATACAATATCCGAAGACGCGATCGCCAGATCTTTGCTAAGGTCTCGTATACACAGTGCCGGACCGGGCGCAGAACACAACCGCTTCAGTAACGCCTCCTTCCAATACGACCGGTATGAAATAAGCCCTAAGTCTGATAGCGGTGTTTCTGGTGAACCGACTTTGCCTTCTACTTTTGTGAGGAGGTAGCCTGTTGAGGAAAAAATAAAGAAATTTAATATAACAGGACGTTGCTCACAGCGCAATTTAGCAAATAGACATAATAATTCATAATTCACGCAAAAACTACTGAACCGATTGCGATGAAACTTGGATTATAGGTGGCTGGGGACCTGGATTAACACATAAGCTACTTTTTATATGCTTAAAATATTTATGCTTAAAAATCAATATTTGTATTTGGTCTGGGTGTCTATCTATGTATGATATGTATGTATTTACAAAAAAAAAGTATAATATGTAGTATATCCGTTGTCTAGTACCATAGTACAAGCCTAGTGCTTAGTTTGGGGCTAGATTGCGCTGTGTGTAATGTTGTGCAATATTTATTTATATTTTTTTATTCCACACGCTCCAAATTATCGAGCTGCAGTTATGCCGTGTGGCGACTTCGGGTATCGATGCCGTGAATATCCGAACCATAACCTGCCCCAATCCACGCAACCACCTACTACCTAATAAGTATGACTAAGTATAAAAAGCCAACCCTTGCCGTTTACGTAAATTCTAAATATGACTTTTTATTCATGTTAAAGGAAAAGTTTTGTGGTAAGTTAAACGAAACTCTATAGCTTTAGAAGTATACAGATCCTTACGTAAACCTTACGTTTTCTAATGTGTCAAAAGATTACCTAAATATAGGCTTGAAACAATATTTATTTGTAATGCAAGCAAATATTTACGAGGTTGGTGAAAAACTGTCATTGAAAAATGCTTAATATAACAAAAGCAACGCTAATAAAACCTAGTTAAATAAAAATTAGTTTTATTTCAAACTAACAGCACCCCGGGGTTTCACCCGCGTAAGTCCCGATCCCAGGAATATCGGGATAAAAGTAGCCTGTGTGTTATTCCAGGTCTTTAGCTACCTACATTCCAAGTTTCATCACAATCGGTTCAGCAGTTTTTGCGTGAAAATACTCTTTCAAAGTCACGAAGTCACATACAGACATACTTACATGCAAACTTTTACGTTTATAATATTAATAAGAAAAGAAGTAAGATTAACCTCGCGAAAACAGAAGAAAAATACAAGTCTAAGTTTTACTTCGGAATGCTTCAGCTAAGATTTGTACACCTATCGGTCTTAAATGCTCAACAAATTGGCAGTTCGTTCTTTCGGTCTGTCCTTCGCAACACTTGATTTGTGGGAATGTGTGCGTATTATCAAGAGAATCAAGAGAGGCCCCTAAACGAGCTAAACTAAAAATCCCTGTCCATCATGGATTCATCGAAAATTGTCGATTATTTTCTGACGCAATGTTTTAGAATATTTTCGTTTGTAGCGTTTGTAAATGACATTGTTCCCTACATTTAGTGTAGTTTCAAGACAAAAACTTCTTATTGTTTTAAGGCCTATCCATATTAAAGTCAATAATTGACTGTTTTGGTTAAAATGTTGAAAGGCTTTCAACACTCTTCGTCATATTTGTCTGGAAACTGTACTAAAATGTAGGAAACAATGTCAACTACAATCCATACACAAAGAAATAATTAACAACATTCAGCAATGAAATGAAACAATCAACAATTTTCGATGATCCTGACGGGAATTGAAATTTAGCTCGAGGTGGACCTTTCAGTTCTGATATGTAAACCGGTGCCGTTGAAAAATTGGTTAGAAATTGTCTACCGCGTTTTTCTAGTTTTTACGTGAGCTAGCTATTTGGGCCATTTGGGTATCATTGGTGTGTAAAAGTAAGATTTAGAGACCTTTGAAGGTGAAATTTTTCATACATAAACAGTCGCTCTCAGGGTTTCATTGCTTCATCAAATTTTATTGTTTTTACCCCCGACGTAAAAAAGAGGTGTTATAAGTTTGAGTTGACTGTGTACCAGTTTATGTGTCTGTGCCTATGGCGAACGGATGAAACGATTTTGGTATGATTTTATTATGTTAATTGTAATTCTTGGACATTATTAATTTTTATATTTAAACTAGCTGCGCTCTGCGATTTTACCCGCGTAAGTCCCGCTCCCGCGGAAATATCGGGATAAAAAGTAGCCTATGTGTTATTCCAGGTCTCCACCTACCTATATTCAAAGTTTCATCGCAATTGATTCAGTTATTTTTGCGTGAAAGAGTAACAAACTCACATACATACAAACTTTAGCGTTTATAATATTAGATTTATATTAATTAAGATTACATTAGAGAATTTGTTGTTTTACTTTATTCTAAATATACAATTAACTTGTGAATTAGATTGCCTAAAACATAATTTTATATTTAAATTGCTGCTAGTGACAACGCCCGGTGTAATCCGTAATATTTAAAGTAAAAAATGTTTGAATATTTATGTTTATTATTTTTTATCAAAATCCAAAAAGCATTTCGCACAAAGACTCCAAACGAACGTAAACAACAATTAGCCGCGCGATTTTCGATCAAAATTCGTCGCGACTACAATCTAGGCGTCTCACGTACCCCTCGCTTCACCCCCAGCCCCCCATTAGGGGGCAGGTCTAGACGGTGCGGGTCGATCCATACTGCACCGCATCGATCGGTCTGGGGGTCGGTGGCCGAAGCGTCGCGACGTAGCGTAGGGGGCAACAACAAACATCCCCCCGAATGCGAGTTTTGACCGCATAGTACGCAGGTGAATAATCGTATCGTTATTTTGTTGGTGCGACCACAGGTTACCTAGTAGCTGGTGTCTTGCGGTGTTAACAATTGCCCAAAGCTATACCTATATTACAAAGAGGAATGATTAATTTGTATGTTTGTAATGAATAGGCTCCAACACTGCTGGACCGATTTCAAAAATTCTTTCGCCAATAGAAAGCTACATTATCTAGGAGTAATTTAGGTAACTTTGAATTCCGATATTAGACATTACTTTTTTCTACTATGGTATATTATTACCTAGTTGTTAGCATATCGCAGTGTTTTTACAGTTGCTTATGTGTTTCATATGAATTTGTTTCTTGGCACCGGTTTCTTATTTGTTTATTATTTATTTTTAGGTTGAGTATTATTTATTTATTATTAGGTAGGGTTCCATAAGTTGTGGGAAATTTGATACAGGACTTGTTAAAGCCAAGCATGTCTGCATACTATAAATATTTTCTACTGTGGTACTACAACCAGAGTCTAAGTAGTAGTTGGCGCTTCGGAGATTTATACAGTTGCCCAGCTGTCATACACATTTGTTTCCCGGAATATAATATGTGACTGGTCACGTCAAGTTGTACCCACAGGTTGTACCTGACACTTCATGAAATTAAATTTAAGATTGTTAAGATCAAGATAGAAAAAATCTGGGACATTTAGTGAAATAGTCTAACTAAAGAATTTCATGAAGTGTCAGGTTGTACCTGACACTTCATGAAATTAAATTTAAGATTGTTAAGATCAAGATAGAAAAAATCTGGGACATTTAGTGAAATAGTCTAACTAAAGAATAAAATAAATTCGGGTATTTTGTGAGATAGTTTCTTCTTCTTCTTCTTTAAAATGGCTTTTCCATTCGGACATTTGCCAGTGTCAATTATTATGAATATTTGCAGGTTATTTGCATCGATTGAAACAGTCAAGTCGTCATAGTTAAAGTCAAGTCGAGGAAATCATTGTAAAAAGGGGGCCATTTTTTACAATGTTTGTTCACGGAGCTTTGGAGACAACACTAAGCTAAAGTCCATGTTTTGCACCGATTTTCACTTTTATTTATACTTGTACACGTTCACGAAACTAAATTGATTAATATGCCCCCGAAATGAAACAATTTACACGCATGTGAACTAAGTTTCACAAAAATGAAAATTTAGCAACACATCTCCTCAACGCATTCCCGCCAAAACTCCGTGAGATAGTTTGAAGACAAAAATAAAACTTCGGTTATTTTGCTAGATAAAGTTAAGAAAAAATTAAATTCGGATACATTTCGATATCTGAAGATTAAAAAAAAATACAGATATTTTACAAAAGTCTAATGTATACAAAGCCATAAAAGATGATCCTAAGGTTGAAATATATTTTTTTATCTAGCTAAGCAGCACTGCAGCACCCACAGCTTCGGAACGAATAAACCGTTTCATATGCAGTTTTTTGTTTGAAAGCTACTGTTCCGTGAGAGTGCTAAGCTATGTTTATAAGAATTATTTCTTCGTGTTTATTAGCAATTTCTGGTATTATGTGATAAAATATGCATGGGTTGCAAGTAAATGGTAGTTTATATTGGTATGTAATAAGCGGAAGCTATGCATGAAGAATTTCGTACGTTAACCTCTTTCTGTCTCTGTCTTTCCTGTGTAAATATCTCGCTGTTATGCTCGCAGAGGGTACGTATTCAACAACTAAAATGTGTCACCTTACTCCCTTACTTATAAAATATGATTTACACATGACTAAGTCATGTGACGTTTGTCTCTGTCTGTCAACTTTGAAACTTCATGTGACAGTATAAGACAAACGATGCATAGTTATGTAGCGCATTCATTAGCGTTTATAAGTAAGAGGATATGTCTCAGTTCCTTTTTCTGGAAAACAGTTTAGCAATTGTTCGTAATTTTCCAAGAAATCACTAGCATACGCGTCACGTTTGTTGTATGGGAGTCCTACTTAAATATTGATTGTATAGTTTTTAGTATTAGTTGTTATAACGCCATACATTTTGTGCGAAAATTTCAACTGTCTAGCTATTACGGTTCATGAGATACCCAGACAGTCAGACGAACAGTAGAGTTTCACTCCCTTACTTATACTTATTTGTCTCTGTCTGTCAACTTTGAAACTTCATGGGACAGTAAAAGACAAACGATGCATAGTTATGCAGCGCACTAATTAGCGTTTATAAGTAAGGTACGTAAAACGATTTTTACTCTGTGTACGGAACCCTAAAAAATTAACGAATCGTTAGTTTAACTAACAATTAAATAAATAGTAATTTCAGACCCGGTATTAAAACGTAAAGAAATAAATTATAAATAACAATAAAATTATAAATTTTAATCCTATGCCGCAATTATTTACAACGATTCAAGCATTGAACGCATTACAGCGGATTTCACAAGAATAATTGGAGAAAAAAAATAGGGTAAACAGAATCTATTTGGTTTTCATTAAGTTCTCGAATGGATACGAATTTAAAATGATTTTAACTTAACAATCAATATTGTTTATGTAGTTTTTTACATCAATCATTCTTTTTGAGTCTACCATGAAAAAGGAGTCTGAAATAGGTAAAAAGTCCGAAACGCCGAATCGTCATTGCAAAAATGTTGAATTGCAAAAACGAAATTAAAACCGTGAAATGAGTTTTATATCAATTATATTATTTTATATTTTGTGTCTCATTCATTACTCGTTACTTAATAATAATTATAGATTAGCAATTAGATGTTAGATTAACAATTTGGCGATTACTGGCAACATATCGAGCTCCGTAAAAAACACAAATTAAAACTTGGTAAATACCCTGTTGCCCCCCAAGGTCGGGACTTAGACTTACGAAACCCCAAAGAACAGCTAGTTTCCATTATATATTTTTAATTTAGAAGCTGCTCAAACTTTAGTATTCGGCCATAATCTTTAGGCCGTATACGATGATTCTGTCTGTAAACTTTGAAACTTCATTTAACAGTAAAAGACAAACGATACATAGTTTATGCGGCAGTTAATCGTCGCCGTTTACAAGTGAGAGGTTAAATCGCGTGTTCCAATCATCAGTTTGTACCGGTCGACGCTGTAGGTTAAATTAATGTACCGATTACAGACAGGTTAAGTGGCTACGGAGATAAAAACGACACGGTCGGCTTTAACAATATAGTACCTACACCTAGTAGTAGCAGATTTAATCGCGTTGCTTTTATTATATTTACGTTTCGAGGTCTTTGCAAACCTCCTGTCGTTAACAGACTCCAGACAAAATTCAAATATATACTTCGTTTTTTTTTGTCACCAGGCTATATTGCCGATAAAATTTCTAAAACAGACCTTTTTGACCCGCAGATCTCCTTCGGGCCAAAAAGGTCCGAAGGTTTCTGCTGCAAAACTGCAAAACTGAGAGTTTGTCTAGTACTTTACCAAGTGGTAGTCTAAAGCTTATCTTAATGTCATACATATTGTAGTAGCTGTTATCCGCAACTTCGTCTGCGCAGAAATAGTGCATAGCCGGCTTTTTCGTTCATTACTCGGGTTCTACTAATTGGATTTCGATGTAAAGTATACCTCTAAAATAGAACTATCTAATATTAAAAACCAGATTTCAATTGCATGATAGTTTTTAATTGTATAAGGAACGAACAGATAGACAGACATGAATTTTAAAAATTATATAATTTTGTTCTACTACATATCCTAAGTCCCCTAGACCACTTTTTTTTAATTTACTTCCAAGTACAGACTTTCTGTCTCTCTTCCTTTATTATAAGTATAGAGTATAGATATAGATTTTAGGTAAGTAATTACTTGTTGACTGCACAGACATAATACGAGTAAAGCATGTTTTTACTTACTAAAGTCGATGAGTAGCCTCCCATAGCCTTGCCTCTGATAGGGCGGTAGTGTCAATATACAGGAGACGTTGTAGTTTTGAAACGAGTTCTTTTCCTGCAACAAAACATATGAGAGTTAGATGGTAAAAAACCGAATACACAACATCACTATTTATCACGTTTTTAAATGTCACTTGCGGGATCATAAAAAAAAAAGTGGACCTAAACGTCAAATAAAATTAAATTGTGGGATAGCGCTAAAATTAAAATAATAATGCTCATAAAAATGAGTTTAATTTCAAACTCTTTTAATCAAAAACGACTGGACCTATTACGATGAAACATGACATACTGATAGCTGGAAATCTGGACTTACACAGAGGATTTTTATCCCGATATTCCCTCGGCTGAAACGGCGGGCGACTTTAGTAAACAAAGTTGTCAGAAAACAAACAGGTCTAGAACGTACGACCAAGTACTATGTTATTCGAACCAAACTTGAAACGAGCATGTTATCTAGTGTAAACAATAGCATTAAGACAAAAACTGGTCATTAAAGCGACGACAATGGTCTGATGGTCGTGACGACAACCCTGAGCTATCAGACAGTAAGTCTTAAGATAAAAGGGATGTATCTCTGATACCTACAAATATCAGGGTAATGCGTCATCTAACCTACTAATTTTATAAAGCTGAAATGTTGTGACTATGTGTGTTTGTTAGTCAATCACGTAAAAACTGCTGAACCGATTAACATGAAACTTGGAATATAGGTAGCTGAAGACCTGGAACACGTAGCTTCCATAATCCCGGGGGAACGGTGCTCACACGGGTGAAACCGCGGTGCGCTGCTAGTAAATATTATCTTTTTGTGAAAGTTTGTATTTGTGTATCTTTGTTGCTCCTTCAAGCAAAAACTGCTAAACCGATTTTGATGAAATTTGGTATGTTAGATAGCTTGATTCGAAATAACAGCAGAAGTAACAGCTCCATGTCGTAACTAAACTAACAATATATGTTACAGCGCCCCCACTTGCAGCAGGTACTCCAGGTGAGATCAGCTGTACCATAAGGCCACTCCACCACTAGAATCAGTTATAGACAGATAGCAGTAACAAACATACTTTCACCCAAATTTTCACCTTTGTAATATTAGAAGGATTTCCAAGCCTTACATGGTTAAAACCGCTGGGCCTTGTTAGATCTTACTAATATTATAAACGCGAAAGTTTGTATGTAAGTATGTATGTATGTGAGGTTGTTACTCAATCAATCAAATCATTTATTGCAAATAAAGGTATACAATGATCTTATAATAAATTAAATATCAATAATATATATAACTATATAACTCTTTCACACAAAAACTACTGAACCGATTGCGATGAAACTTGGAATATAGGTAGCTTGGGACCTGGATTAACACATAGGCTACTTTTTATCCCGATATTCCCGCGGAAACGGGACTTACGCGGGTGAAACTGCGGAGCGCAGCTAGTATAAAATAAATAGAACGATACGATAATACCAAAAATAAATGAGATGTCGCATAATCTATTGCCCTAAGAGGTCGGTTGAGGCCAGACGCATTGAACCTGTATCTGTATGGCGCGGTTAGCAATTATAGGTCTATATGTATCCTTAAATCTAGACAAGCGATCATTGTAGGCAGCATCAGGTCGTTGACCCGAGGGGTGGAATGGGGTTGCCGGCTACCATTTTCAAATGTTAAAAATAAAGTTAGGTACTTAATAACGATGTACCTTTTTGTGTGAAGTGGAGCAAGGTATTTGAGCTAGTATTTACCAGTCGTGTCGTCGATTTTATTCGTAATACCGTTTATAATACGCTCTATTTACCTGACTACTGCAAAAGGAGAGTTATGGTTTTGATGTATATTTGTATTATTTAATTCTTAGACCTTGAAATTGATCATACGAGCATTGGGGCATCTCGAATAATTATTATATTATGTATTATTTCATCGAAAACATATCTCACTAAGAATATTATAAATGTTTTTGACGATTGTAAATAAAAACATGATCACAAAAATAACCCCATGAGTTTCTCGTGGCTTCTTCTTATCGGAGGGCGCGTTCCGAAGCCACTCTAGTTGTAAGAACGCTCGACGTATTTAAAGTGATCTAAAACATATACCTAATAAAATAAATGAAAAATTGAATTTGAAAAGTTTGTTTGTGTTTATGAAATGTTTATTATTCCTTCACGTAAAACTTTTAAACCGATTGCAATAAATGCAGATGGCTGGGGATCTAGATTAACATGTAGGGTAATTTTAACCCGATATTTCCTTGGGATCTTACGCGGGTTGAACCACAGGGCACAAAGTAACAGTAAATTCTACCTAAAATTTAACATTAGTTATAGTTATAACTCATTACGGTATAAGCTAAGTCTATAGTTTTAGCACATATTTGTTTGAATTATGAATTCAGAACTCGTTTCGGCGTATAACAAAGGGTAAGTAATTAAAATAATACATTTACCTACAGTCTCGGGAGTAATGTTAGATTTATCTCTCGGGGCGGCTAGACGTAGGGCAGGGAAAAGGTATACCTTAATAATAAAATAATAATAATATTAATAATGGTCAAAGCGGTCCCCCGCCTTTGGCTTGCCTTCACCGGCCGGTCAGAGTGGAGTCGCGAGAGCAGAAATGCTCGGAGGATGGACACCTCACGTCAGTGATGAGTTGGCCCGCTCACTGGCATACCAGTGATGACTTAAAATCCAGGGAGGTATATCCATCCTTCAGCCACTCACGTCCCTGTTGCTCCCTTGCTGTAATTTGCTCAGCTGATTAGGGTAGCCCAGTTTGTGAGTTGGCGAGTCTCCGTCTGCCATTTTTACGTGTTTATTAAACATTGTTACGGCAGGCGCCATAATCACCATAGTTCCCCCAGTAGCCAATCCACTACCATCACGTCACTATAGCCCATTTTGTTTTCATCCGTAGATTTGTCAATAGTTCTATCCGATCCGGTGGTTGTCCTTTGCTACATTTTATAGTGCAGACTGGGATAATCGTCGGCTTGGTGTCCACTTCATTGTTTGCGAGTAAAATTGTTATTGAAAAGGGCCTCTACGTGTTGGCTTCGGCTCCACGCACGCCTTCCAAAGGTCCGGGACTCCATAGCCCCGTGATACTGGACGTATAACAGACATATTAATAATTAATATTAATAAATATTAATATTAATAAATCCTGTGACGAACACACAGCGCCATCTAGCCCCGTGGTAAGCTGCTAAGCTTGTGTTACGGTATACCTTTTATTATAATTATAATGTCTTTTTAAAAACGTTGTTTAAGTGTTTATCTAAATAAAACACAATATTTACAGGGTTTTATTCGCGTTCTATTTAATAACGGCATTATTACAAAAATACCGTTAAGTACTGTAAAGTTAGCTTTCGCTTATTTTACAGTTAGCTTTTTCAAGGTTGAAAACCCTGTAAATATTGTGTTTTATTATACAAAATCGCGAAAACCTTAGATAAAGTTATTTTTATCTAAACTCGAAAAAAACTTTGACGTAACGTGGTTATTACCGGTGATCACCTCATGTACTACTTAGTGCCTGTCATTTTCCACTGTTGTCAGACATCCACTGGATAGATGATATGGGGGCTGATCATATAACAAACAAAACAAATAAAATAGCAAAATCAGTCCAACCGTTCACGCGTGATGCCGTGGCCAAGGGAAAAAGGGATTCATTTTTATATATAAGACTAGCTGTGTCTAACGGTTTTACCCGTGATTACGAAACACTCGTCCTTTGATGCTTACGTCATGTCACTCTCCAAAGAAGACCGTTCAAAATGGACCAGCTATGTTCCACAGATAACACATTTTGCACTTCAAACAACTTTTGATACGATTTTTTTTTTATTGCTTAAAGAAGAAATATGGATTATTCAATAGGTTTACGCGATCGAAAGCCACTATGTTAGTATTTTCGTTTTATTTCCGCTAAATTAAAAGATATTGTATGTTAAAGTTTCACAGTTAGGAGCACTACACTCTTCTTCTAAGTAGGAAAGATTGGGCCGCCATTATTTACGTTTGGAGCTCTGAACTGTGAACCTTTAATTTACAAAATATTTTAATCTAGCGGAAAATAAACGAAAATACTAACACCGTGGCTTTAGATCACGTAAATCAGTTGAATAATCCATATCTTGTGTTTTAGGAATGCCTTTAAAATTTCATTAATGTACCTCTACCCCCTAGGTCTGAGCTCTAAGGAAAAACGCCGATCTTCTTTCAGCTCCCTATTATCAGTGGTTTAGGCTGTGCGTTGATCCAGCTGTCAGTGAGCCAGGACAAAGCATTCTATAGAGATACTAGTTGAGTGTGCTCCGCGGTTTCACTTGCTTAAGTCCCGTTCCCGCGACAATATCGGGATAAAAAGTAGCCTATGTGTTATGCCTATATTCTAAGTTTCATCGCAATCGGTTCAGCGGGTTTTACACATACTCACAAATCTTTATAAATTAGTATAGGATAGATTTAAAATTGCCTTGTATTAAAATAAATTATTCGTCTACAACAAAGTCTTCGGTCGTATACATATTTTATTTATTGAATTATTTCAGATACAAGAGTACATCCCTATGCACCCTAAAGGCGTCTAGACGTCTTGGGGTGTGTTTACACCGACATTGTCACTCGACGGGCGTTGGGAGTGGGAATCGCACGCAATTACCATCTTCCACTACCCATATATGTACCGTAACTATACCGTAAACGACTTAGACAAATTCAATTAATTACACACATAATGTCTTCTACAAAACAAAGGTCCAAATCTAAATAAATAAATAAAATAAACTAATATTGCACGACATTCATTACACACAGCGCTATCTAGCCCCAAACTAAGCACTAGGCTGGTACTATGGATACTAGACAACGGATATACTACATATTATACTTTTTTTTTGTAAATACATAAAATACACCCAGAACCAGAAACAAACATTTATGGTCAGCGGAAATGTTTGTCTCCGGCAGAAATCGAACCCGCAACCTTCTGCGTTGCAATCCGGGCAACGCCCGCCGCGCCACAGAGGCCGTCAATAATAAGAGAAGAATTATTATAAATTGACAATAATTATTATTCTAATAAGAGAATAATATAGTTACGGTATCTTCGATGCAAAAGGCGACCAAAAGAAGTTTCTTTTTGGGACTATAAAGTCCGCTGCATTTTTATAATAAATAAATAATAATAATAATAATTTATTTGCCATAACGGTAATACATAAAGAAACTTATACTATCAATTAATCAATAGTTATAGTTACATATATCATTACTATAGTTACATATGGTACTTTTGGAACATAAAAGGAAAATACTCTTTTTTATCTAAAGATATTTAGATTGTGAGAGGGCAACACTGGAAGTTTTTAGAATAGGCCACTTGTAAACAATCTATATCAATCTTACTAATATTATAAACGCGAAAGTTTGTATGTAAGTATGTATGTATGTATGTGAGGTTGTCACTCTTTTACACAAAAACTACTAAACCGATTGCGATGAAACTTGGAATATAGGTAGCTGAGGACCTGGATTAACACATAGCCTACTTTTTATCCCGATATTCCCGCGGGAACGGGACTTACGCGGGTGAAACCGCGGGGCGAAGCTAGTAGTATATATTATATTTTATTATATCTATAGTATATAAAAGAAATTCGTGTTAGTTACACCATTTATAACTCAAGAACGGCTGAACCGATTTGCCTGAAAATTGGTGGGGAGGTAGCTTAGAACCAGGAGAAGGACATAGAATACTTTTAATCCCGCGGGAACTGAAACGGGAACGGGACTTACGCGGGTGAAACCGCGGGGCGCAGCTACTAATAAATAAATAAATCCATTAAGTGGTTTGGAAGATACGAGCTGAGGAAGAAAATTACAAACATACAAGATATAGTTGCGAAAAACATAACCCTTTCCTTGCAGCCCGGTAAAAAATAATATTATATTTTGAAAATTTAACTCTTTAATTTCTTCTACGGTTTTCGCGATTTTGCATAATAAAACACTTTATTTACCGGGTTTAATCGCATTTACATGAATTTTAAACGAACCGAGCTTTCAGTCAACCTTGAAAAAGCCAACTATAAAGTTGGCGAAAGCTTTAAAAAAACGTTTAAAATTCATGTAAACGCGATGAAACCGGGTAAATAAAGTGTTTTAATATAACTCTTAGCCTGTATTATTGTAAAGAGAAACTGTTGAGATAAACTGTACAGTTAAAACTGCCCACTTAAGTCATATATTAAACACTTTTTCCCTTCCCAAAAATCACTTCATCCCTTCGTAGCTACCTACGATTCCACATACACCTCAATCTAATACCATAGAGAAAAGGGCGCTAATTAGGCTAACTGGCCACTTTTTCCGTCGGGGGTTATAAATATCTAATGGTATTTAAACAAACGTCAAATAATATAAAAAAAACAATGCCGTACACGGTATTAGCGCGTTACCAACAAATGCTTCCTCACGCATCTAATTATTTATTAAAACTATTTGATAGTAGGTACTCTATTAAAGTAGAAACTGGTGAAAATTGCTCTTTTAATGTAATTAGCACGACTAAAAAACTGAAATACTGAGTTTGAACTGTAATTTTGATCAATATTAATTTTAATAAGTACTCTAATTAGCCGTCAGGTGTACTTACTAAGTCAATTTCATATTATACCCTGGCAATGTTGAAAGAAAAATAATATTTGAGAGTGGCGGAAGACAGCGTGAGATGGTGCGGTCGTTGACCCCGACGCGACGACTTTCCACATCCAACTCTTACATTTATAGTTTCACACAGAGATTCTCAAGTATTTATCAATAACTAACTGCGCCTCGCGGTTTCACCCGCGTAAGTCCCGTTCCCGTTAGAATATCGAGATAAAAAGTAGCCTATAGGTTATTCCCGGTATCTAGCTACCTATATTCTAAATTTCATCGCAATCAGTTTAGTAGTTTTTGCGTGGAAGAGTAACAAATTCACATATAGGTATACAAACTTTCGCGATGATAATATTACTAGCTGCACCCCGTGGTTCCTCCCGCGCAAGTCCCGTTCCTGCGGGAATATCGGGATAAAAGCCTACGTAAGTAGCCTGGTATCCAGCTACCTGTATTCCCAGTTTCATCGCAATCGGTTCAGCAGTTTTTGCGTGAAAGAGTAACAAAGTCACATACATACATATAAATTTTCGCGTATATAATATTAAGTAAGAAAACAACTTTTCAAAGTGCAATGTGGACGTCGAATCATTCATTTTATTGAGCTATAATTTTAACAGCGACGGTGACAACGACAGCGCTAAGAGAGGGCTGAGCTGTTATGTTTTAGGTGTCTGTCTGTGAGTCTGTGTATCTGTCCGTGTCACATATAGTCTCACGCACGAACAGTTGAACCGATTTTGAGGTATCGGCCGTATGCTACTAGAACCCAAATTTAAATTATGTTAAGGCCATACGTCTATAATGCGCACTTTAAGCACCTAAAGACAAATAAAATAACTTTGTAAAGCCGTAGATGTGTAAATATGTTTTCTCGAATGCTTTTAAGCAGTTTTCCACTAATTTTCAATGGTTTTTCACGACTTGTGCAATGTACAATGTGATCATTTAGCAAAGTGTATTGTATGATATGTACGAGACTTTATAAAAATATGCGTCACTCCTCTAATAGACGACTAAATCTTGTCGACTAACGGCCAATTACAGAAACGCTCCTCAACATTTGAGAACTACTTAAACAAAGAAGCTGCTCTCAAACTCAAAAATGGCCATACTAATTTTGGATTTAGAAGCTGCTCAATATTTAAGTACCTCTAAAATTTTAACTATACTTAAACAAAGAAGCAAGCAGCTCTCAAACTCAAAAATTGCCATACTAATTTTGAATTTAGAAGCTGCTCAATAATTTAAGTACCTCTCAAATTTGAACTATACTTAAACAAAGAAGCAAGCAGCTCTCAAACGCAAAAATTGCCATACTAATTTTGAATTTAAAAGCTAATATTTCTTTTTGTTTTTATTGCTCAAGGCATTTTAAACTTAGAAATATTTTTAGCAAGAAAATAATATTCCCATTTTTATTTAGAAGCTGCTCAATAATTTAGGTACCTCTCAAATTTGACGTTTCTGTATTCGGCTGTAAACGATGTATTTTGAGGCAAAAATAGTATTAATATATTGAGTTAGGCACACGTACAATGAAAAGTTTGGAAATCTGCGCGGTACGTAAACGTGAGATGCCAATTTTACAGTCTACGTTGTATTAACGATCGCGTTCTATACCATCTGCGGACAGACTGGGAGGGTACTGTGTTTCGTTACATTTTGATCAAACTATCTAAAACAAACATACAGCCATAGTAGAAGTCTATAATGCTTAGGTTGGGCCTAGATTGCGCTGTGTGTAATGTCGTGCAATATTTATTTTTTTTAGTTTTCAAATCCATAGCCGAGTAGTCTTTAAAATTTCCAACATTGATTATAAGTATAATTATTTCCGTGTCTATTCTTTATTTCTTTAATCTTTTACAATATATTTTAACCGATAGATAGAATTACTTTGGAACCTTTTGTTTTTAAATATTATAGTAGAAAAATCAAACTATCTACACCGGTTCCACTATAGCCATAAATATGCGACAATGTGAATTGTAAAAAAAATGTAAAAAAATAGATGTATTTTGACGATTGTAAATAAAAACATGATCTCAAAAAGAAACCATGAGTTTCTTGTGGTTTATTCTCATCGGAGGGCGCGTTCCGAAGCCACACCAGAGTCATAATTGTAAGAGCACTTGACGTATTAAAAGTGATCAATACATGCAATTAAATAAAAAAAAATTGACTTTGACTTTGAATAATAATTGGCCTTCTAATTTTAGATGATTTATACAGCGCAAGCAACTTTTAATCCATGTTATTTTATGGCGCTGTTTACCGGGGACGTTGTTAGGTGGAGTAGGCTTGCCCAGCACCAATACCAAACTCCCAGACTAATCAGCCATGCCCAGAGGAAAGAACTAAGCCGTGGGTTTCCTCACAATGTTTTCCTTCACCGTATGAGCGATGTTATTAACGCACATAACTTTTCCGCAAGGAATACATTCAAATACATTGGTGCGCGGTAAGCCGGGATGCGAAACCACGACCTTCGGAATGAAAGTCGGAGTATCTACCACTAGACCAACACCGCTCACCGATTACTAGTAGGTATACGCAACGCTAAAATGTGTATAAATTATCAATTTTAGAGTTCATGAAAACGCGAGTTTTTTCCTTTTCTATTCAAACTTTCACGTCAAAAAAACACTATCCCATAAAGTATGCACGTTCAAAGAGCCACTCGACTTACTACGCCGTAGCACGTCTACGGCTACGTCACGTTTACGTGCTACGAGCTACGAACGTAGCCGAGTTGTACAAGAAATAGACGAAGGAATATCAGGCTTAACTACTAGACAGTAAAGTCAAATTTTGATTGGGGTTTCTGATTCATTATTAAATTCGATGGTGCATTTCAAAGAAATCAACTTGTTCAAATACTTATAATGTTACTAGCTGGGCCTTGCGGTTTCACCTGCGTAAGTTGCGTCAGTATAGGGATCAAAAGTAGCCTATTTCTTTCTATAAGATCGCATCTATCTATAGACAAAAAAATATCAAAATCGGTTCCATGGTTTCAGCGTGGCAACATAACAGACAGAATTACTTTCGTATTTATAATATTGCTAGCTGGACCTGCGGTTTCACCCGCGTAAGTCCAGTTCCCGCGGGAATATTGGGATAAATAGTGTGTGTTATTCCCGGTATCCAACTACCTATATTCCAAGTTTCATTGCAATCGGTTCAGTAGTTTTTGCGTGAAAGTAACAAAGTAACATACATACAAACTTTCGCGTTTATATTATTAGTAAGATTTCAGTGGATAAGAATTTCATAAGGACCAGCCCTTAGGAAGAAAATATTATTAAAAAAGTGAAAACCGTACTTTCCAGCTGTTAAGTAATTAAAGGGCAGACTTAATCGCTGAAAATCTCTACCAGGCAACCTTTCTTTCTAAACAACAAGTTGGCGAAGAGTAGAGCGAATTAGAGTCTGTAAGTAAAGTGCCCTTTCTAGGGTTTTAAATATTTTAATATCTTTTCAGGTGGGCCGTTATTAAGCCTGGATTAAAAATGAGCGTCGATTGTCGAAAACAAGGGGGGCGAGGGGTGGGAACGCAATAAAGCGAACGAGTGCGAGGGTAGACACTTGATTCTTGTAATTTAACATGTACAGGTGAAGTAGATATACCTACAGTGTATCTAACCTAACCTAAGTCTGTCTGCCTACCACACAAACTTTATTAACCTTCTCCATCCAAAGGTTGCCTGGAAGAAATCGCTTTTAGCGATAAGGTCGCCCATTTGTACAACTTATACTTTTAAGCTTTCTGTGTATTTGTCTTACTTTAAATGTAAACTGATTGTATTGTTGTTGGTTGTGCAAATAAAGTATTAATCTATCTATCTATCTATCTAAGTTTATACTTTACTAGCTGCGCCCCCCGGGTACACCCGCGTAAGTTCCGATCCCGCGGGAATATCGGGATAAAAAGTAGCCTATATGTTATTCCAGGTCTCCAGCTATCTACATACTGAGTTTCATGGAAATCGGTTCAGCGGATTTTACGTGATTGAGTAACAAACACACATACACCCATAAAATTTTAGCTTTATAATATTAGTAGGATAGGATAGCTAGAATTTCCAAAAGTTACATTTTTTCGAATAAAATCGCGTTTTAATGATACCATTTAGGATTTGTAGGTACAATTGTAATAAATACAATAATAAAATAATTAATTAAAATAAATAATTAAATAAAATAATTTACCTATTTAAATTATTTTATTATTGAACTAATATGATTTATTTTAAAAAAATTGTCAAATTCATTCCCACTACACTAACAAAAAAAACGTGTGGCACTCGGCAACAGAGCGTTGCGGCGTCCGCTATGCAAAAAATGCTATGCCATAGCTTTACCGCGGCAGTCCCTGAGTGCCACACGTATTTTTTTTATTATTGTATTGGGAATTTTATTAACAAGTTTTTATAATAAATCATGTTAGATATTTATTAATTTAAAACTAAGTTATTTTATTAATTTATTTTATATTTGTATTTATTGGAATTGTACCTATCTCCCCTACATATACTATTTATTTGTCGACGACCCATTTGACATTGCTAGTCCATTTTATCTACAGATCTAGTAATAAAATAGTTATTTAGTGTTCCCAACGCGACCTCTAGCGAAGGGCGGTCTAAAGATCGTAACTTACAAGATTATCTTACTTTCTCTAAGTTAAATGAATTTCAGGGGTACTTTGTAATTCTTTCAATCTCTCGAAGAATAGGGGGATTATCTCAATAACTTCAATTCAGTAAAGATTTAAATATACTGCTGCAATATTAATTAGGGTTCGGCATGTACTTCAAAAATAAACCCTGATAAGATCATTTTCTTTTCTGCCTGTCTGTGAATTACCATTGATTTTTTCAAGAACGGGTGTACCTAGTAAGTTAAAATTTACACCATATTATTATTATGCTAAAAACGAACTTCTAAGAAGAACGAACGAACGAAGTTTTTTATTATTATTTCTTATCGGTTGTGAACCGATTATGGCCATTAGGAAATTAGCCAGTGTCATGTATTCCAATATATTATGCAAGTTATTTGCATCGAAACAGTCAAGTCGTCATAGTTAAAGTCAAGTCTAGGGAATCATTTGTAAACACGGCGGCCATTTACAAACAATCTTCACGGAGCCTTGGAGACAACACTAAGTCAATGTTTTGCACCGATTTTCACTTTCATTCCACTTGTACACCTTCACGAAACTAAATTGATTAATATGCCTCCGAAATTAAACATTTTGCACGCATATGAACTAGGTTTCACAAAAATGAAAATTTAGCACCACATCTCCTCAACGAGTTCCCGCCAAGACTCCAAAACGAAGTTTTTGACTTTGACGTTTTATCATTTTACCCTAATTGCTTTAATAATAATAATATTATGACATCTCTTTCTAACGTCATGCAAGTAGCTTGAGTCTTATATTTTAGAGAGAGATAACAATAGTTTCGTCGAATTCTTTTTTAAATTATGTGCAAGAATATAAGTAATGAGGTTGTAAAGCATAGTTTGTGCCGCTTTTCCATAATGATTTGTTCTTTAGTGGCGTCTCTATATAACCTATAATAGACTTATTGTGTTAAGGTATAGATTTTTCGCGACAATTGTAAGAAAAAAATATAATTATACGCGATTAAGACTGTGCACGACTGGCACAAGACCCCAAAGAGCGAAGAGAGAGGTAATGCAATAAAAACAAAAACTCTCCAGGAAGCAAGATAATTTATTTAAAATACGATTTCGAGTCTATCAAAGACAAGAACGCAACGATAGCGACTTTTAATATTGCCACTAACGACATCTAGTACAATTCCGTGTAACATAAAATGTATGAACTTCACATTCTAATACCGACTCTGAACATTCTGCCCACCAAGGACTACAGTCCTTCACAGAGACAGCACATAAACAAACTAAAAATATATAATTCATTTATCAACAAACATAAAATACCGAATACTGATTTAAAATAACCAGTATAATAAACACAAAAGATAACATACCCAAAATAAACATTTAACGAGGTAACATAAAGACGTTCTGGAGGGTAGATTAAAGAAAACAGTATCTTATTCTAACGTAACCGTAATATTACTAACGAATGTAAATTAATCGTCACAAACAGGTAAAACACAAAGCTTCGAAGTAGGACGCTTAATAGTTGTATCTTTACAGCGTAATGGGACCACCCGGGTTATATTATCGCGACCAGGATGTATGTCCACAACTTTACCGTACAACCATTTAGACGGGGGTAAATTATCCTCCCGAACTAATACAAGTTGACCTACTTTCGGTTCTGGTTTTTGAGTGTTCCATTTATACCTCTGGAAGAAGTTTGCAAGATATTCTTGTGTCCATCTTTTCCAAAAACTTTGTACCATTTTTTGAATTAACTGCCAACGACGCAAACTTCCTACAGGGGTCGTTTCATAAGACCTATCAGGAGCAATTAATAAAGGTTCACCAATTAAAAAATGGCCAGGTGTCAACGGTACTGCATCACTTGCGTTCGCACTCACTTGGAATAAGGGACGGGAGTTAAGGCAGGCTTCAACCTGTGCTAGGACAGTCGACATCTCTTCAAAAGTGAGGGTGAAGTCTCCAATAACTCTCTTAAGATGATGCTTGGTGCTTTTGATCCCTGCCTCCCACAGTCCGCCAAAGTTCGGAGCGTGTGGAGGAATAAAGTGCCACTCAGTCCCATTGTTTGCCAACGACGAGGCGATATCCGTCAGCATAGCATGGCCCTCGTCGATGAAAAGGCGTTTAAGCTCTCTAGAAGCTCCAACAAAATTGGTGCCATTGTCACTCCAAATATGGTTACAACGACCTCTCCGAGCAATAAATCGTTTAAACGCTGCCAGAAATGCCTCAGTTGTAAGATCCGATACAGCCTCCAAATGTATTGCTCTCGTAGACATGCAAACAAAGAGACAAATGTACCCCTTGTACGATTTATGTCCTCGACCTTTGGAGACTCTGATGTTAATTGGTCCAGCGTAATCAACACCTGAGCACAGAAAAGGCTTGTTTGGAGTTACACGGCAGACAGGCAGTTGTCCCATTAGTTGCGTTGTTGTAATAGCGGCATGTCGAATACAAGGGATACATTCATGTATGAATGAACGCACCAAATTTTTTATCTTAGGTATCCAGTATTTTGAGCGGATACAATTAATGGTAAGTTGCTGCCCACCATGCATCGTTCGTTCATGAGCTTCCTTTACGATTAACTTTGCTAACACTGATTTTTCTGGGATAATTATTGGATGTTTGCTATCTTCTGAAAGATAAGAGTTCTCGAGACGTCCACCAACTCTTAGCAAACCATCATTATCCTTATAAGGATTGAGTATATTGAGGTTAAGTCTCGAATATAAATTCTTGTCATCGAATAAGCCTTGAAAATAACGTATGCAGCATTTACGAGCATCACTGAGTTCTTCGGCGGAAAGATAGGGTGGAAGGGTGTCTCCCATCTGACGGTATTGTCTTGCGGTAAGAAATCGGCGGCAATAAGCAACAATTCGTACTAACTTTCTTAAAGTTGAGTACTTGCTCCATGGAAAGGGCTGACAACTGCCCTGACTATTAGCTATAAAATGAACTTTAATCTTTTTTGCTTCTAATTCAGTGCGGGTACATATTGCGGCCGGTTTCTTGTAATCAATTATAGAATTTGTTAGCCAATCAGGGCCTTCCAACCATAACTTACTCTTTAACAATTCAGCCGGAGTAAGCCCTCTAGAGGCTCCATCAGCAGGATTATCCTTGGACTGTACATACGACCACTGTTTTGATTCAATGGTATTCAGAATTTCGCTTGTCCGATTTGCAATAAATGTCTTCCAACGACTTGGATGATCACTCAACCATGCCAAAACTACTGTGGAATCAGTCCATGCATGAACATCCTTCGTATCGACTTTCAGCACGGTCGAGACTTCTTTAAGTAGCTTAGCTACTAGCACTGCTCCACACAGCTCCAGTCGTGGAATCGAAATTTGCTTAATTGGTGCAACTTTCGTTTTAGCCGTTACCAAATTAGAGTGAATCGATCCATTCGCCTTTTTGATTCGCATATATACAACAGCAGCATACGCAGTATTGGAAGCATCGCTGAACCCGTGCAACTCAACCTTTGCATCATCTGGGCCTCTTCGTAGCCAACGAGGAATATGAAAATTCTGAAGCTGCTCCAATTCTTCCCTGTAATTGCGCCACTCCAACATCAGGTGATCAGGTAGGTAGTCATCCCAATCTAAGCCTGCTATCCATAGCTTTTGTATGAATACTTTTGCTGTCACAATGCAAGGTGCTATCCATCCCATTGGGTCATACATACGTGATATTTCCGCGATAATTTTTCTTTTTGTTTCAGGTCCACTGTGCTGCGACGATGCTGGCGATAATTTCACCGAGTAATCAAAGTTATCCGTGCTACGGTTCCAGGTCAGTCCCAAAACTTTTGTGATTTCATCTTCTCTAATTTCTAAACTATTTCCTGTATCATCCATCTTCAGTTTTCCTAATAATTCTGTCTTGTTGCTTGACCACTTTTGCAATGTAAAACCAGCCTTTCCTAACAGTTGATTTATTTCTTCATAAATTGTAATAGCTTCTGTTTCAGTATCGCAGCCGGTCATCAAATCATCTACATAGAAATCAGAAATAACTCTCCCAGCCGCTAATAGGTATGCGTGACCTTCATCGATCGCAATTTGCTGTAATGCCTTGACAGCTAGATAAGGAGCAGCAGATGTACCAAATGTTACCCTTAACAACCTAAAATCTTTTATTTCAGATGTAGAGTCATTTCTCCATACAATCTTCTGAAAGTCTGCATGTTTTGACGCAACCTTAATTTGCCGGTACATTTTAATTATGTCTGCTGTCAAACAGATTGGATGCAATCTCCACCGCATGACTGTATGCCGTAAATCTGGCTGTAAGGTAGGTCCTACCATTAAGGTGTCGTTTAACGATACTCCATTCGTACCTTTACTCGATGCATTGAACACCACTCGTGTCTTACTAGTTGTTCTATCCATCCTGACGACTGCGTGGTGAGGAAGCCAGAAGCCAACAGATGTCGCGTCCTCAGTTTCAGGAACTTGTTCCATATGATTGAGCTCGAGATACTCGTTGAGCACTTCTGAGTATTGCTGTTTTTTGACAGAATCAATATCTAATCGTTTTTCTAAGCTTAGTAATCTCTTTACTGCAATACCCCGAGTATTACCGTATTGGCAATTAGGATTTTCAATCCGACATGGAAGCTCAACAATGTATCGACCATCTTTGTCCCGACATACAGTCTTGTTGAAGTGATTTTCGCATTCCTGTTCTTCCAGGGTAAGTAATTTGTTTGATGAACTAGGTTCAGCTTCAAGTTCCCAAAAACGTTTAAGGATATCTAAGTCTGGCATTTGTACATGCATACTTACGAATTTTGCAGTTATCTCGTCATTCTTTAGTTGACCTGACAATATCCAACCCAAGTAAGTGTTTTGTGCTATCATAGGAGTAATCGGATTCTTCTTAAATCCTTCTTTAAGAATCATACAATACACCTCAGCGCCTAATAAAACATCGATCCTATTAGGAATATAATATTGCGGATCAGCCAAATGTAAACCATTGATTTCAGTCCACGGTTGTACACGAAAACTTTGATTTGGCAAAACCGAAGTGACAGTGCGAAGCACATGCGCTTTAATTTACAATTGAAAAGTGGGGTCATAAAGTGAATGAATGTTTACCATGACAACAGATTTTGATGTCACTTCACCCTTGCCTCCACCAATTCCGACGATGTAGCCTTTGGAAGCTAACTTTGGTAGCTTCAGCAGTTGCACCGCGGCTTCTGAGATAAAAGAAGCCTGTGACCCTTGATCCACAAGAGCCCGCAATGTTATTTTACACCCATTCTTTGACTCAGCCCTTAGAAGAGCTGTGGCTAATAACGTCTGACCGTGAACGTTATTTGATGAAAAATGGGCCTTGATTTCGTTTGTGCAATCATTTTGATCTTCGTCCTCAGAGTGATTACTTTCTTCTTCTTCGCTGATTGTATCGACTGCCATAGCGGCAGCGACTACATTAACATTTTGGGGGTGCAATAATGTATGATGACGCTTTTGGCATATACGGCATTTAGTCACAACGCGACATTGCCTGCCGGCATGGTTGGTACCTAAGCAGTTGAAGCATAGGTTCAAAGTGCGAACTAATTCTCGACGTTTATTGACATCTTCTTTAATAAATTCCTTACAATTATAAAGTCTATGATTGTCGGTACAGTGTGGACATACAAGATTTGTGGCTGTTTGAATCGAGTGATTTGTAGTGACACGACTATGAGTAAACTTAGATTTGCTTTTTTGTGGTTCAATAGCTTCAAGAGCTTTAAAACGAGATTGCATGAAATTAGTAAACACTTCGTAACTAGGTAGCTTATCACCGGACTTATTAACTTCGAGTTCCCATTCTTTCCGAGTTACAGCATCCAACTTTGAAGCTACAAGGAAAATAATAAGCACATCCCAGGTAGAAATGTCTATATCTAAACATGACAATTCGTGTAGACATTCTGTCGTAGTATCTAACAAATCCATTAAACCATTGGCTGATTCAAATTTAAGACTACGTTGGTTAAACAATCGCTTTAGAATATTATTAACTATATATCTTTTGTTGTTATACCTAGCATTTAATATCTCCCAACATTTATTGTAATTAGCAGCAGTAATTTGAACATGTTTGATGAGACGCTGTGCCTCACCCGTAACTAGAGTCTTTAAATAGTGTAAGCGTTGAACATCATCGAGCGCAGCATTCTTATGTATCAACGAGATAAACAAGTCATGGAAGGTGGTCCACTCTTCATAGTCACCACTAAACGTAGGAACTGATATCTTCGGAAGCTTCGACATTGATGAAAACGCAGTCACTTGTCCTGACTCATCCTTTTGATTTTGACCAACCGCTGTTTTTGGCTTTAGCTTGGAAAGTAACTCCCCTTTGTATTCGAGATATAACTCATATCCTTGGCCGAAAGTATCTTGCGTGATATATTTAGTTTTGTCTAAAATATCTGCGTCATATTCTCTTATAATCATTTCATGTTTCTGAGAAAACTTCCCAATCAGGTCTTCTAATGCTTCTAATCTTGCAACAACATAGCCTTCGGTCAACCTATCTTTAGGGCTCTTCTTAAAGTTGACTTTCCCTTTTTCTATTTGTTTCAGCAAATACTCCATCACTTTAATGTCGATATCCATATTGCTTATTTCGAAATTTACTAAGTCCCAAATCACGAATTTTTCTAAGTGTTTGAAAACAGTTGTAACTCTAACTAAAATCGGGCATGGATTCCCCGTCTCTTCACTTTTAGTTAAAATATCCTAAGTCCTAATTTAAATTTTTAAAATTTTACAAGTTCATGCACAACGAAATTTTTCTAAGTTATTTTAATAACACAAAGTACTAACAGTTTAGCTTCACTATCTCACTGTCCAAACTTTTGCCGCAATTTTCCAAGTCCAGTTTCTCCTTAGTCGATGTGCTGGATCATCTCCTGGCGCCACCATTAACGCCGACACCGTCTATCTTCAATTAGTTTGCGCACTCACTCACCACTATTTACACTTGTGAATTCCGCCAAAAAGCATCCCGGCTCCGAAGGACCATGTGCACGACTGGCACAAGACCCCAAAGAGCGAAGAGAGAGGTAATGCAATAAAAACAAAAACTCTCCAGGAAGCAAGATAATTTATTTAAAATACGATTTCGAGTCTATCAAAGACAAGAACGCAACGATAGCGACTTTTAATATTGCCACTAACGACATCTAGTACAATTCCGTGTAACATAAAATGTATGAACTTCACATTCTAATACCGACTCTGAACAAAGACCGTAAGTAAAATGTAACTGTGGTAACAAATCGTGTAAATTAAAAAAAAAGCATTCTCTGAGGAATATATCTGTAAAGATCTCGAAGCGTTGAGCAAAGATAAAATGCTAAAAATAATATAAAGCGACGCGAATAAAACCTAAAAAAATGAGAATGAAAATGAGAAGAAATGCTTCCTAAAAATTGCACCCAACAGACTTGAACCTGCAACCCCGATATTCCATTTCGTGCGCTCACCAATTGCGCCACAGGTGCTTGCTCTGTCGTCGTGAAATTATTGACTGTATCTCTTCGTTCTTTACGACTGAGCCACGTAGCGACATCTGCCGGTTTCTTTACAGACTACCGGCTTGTTTAATTCTAATTTTAGTGTAAGATACACTACAAAAATAAAAATCAAGAAAATCTATCGTATCAATTAACTTCACTAAAGACTTAAAAGAATCCGTGTGAACATAGATAGTATAGGTTCCATTGAAGGTTCGCGTGGCGTCAGCTGTGAGGTCATTGACCGGCGAGACGAGCCGTCTCTGCTCCCCTTGCGTGATTCTAGATGGGGGTAGGTGTACTATACGTACCTACATACGAACGAGACCTATCTATATCGAGTTAGGTGAATTTTTAAGGGTGTCTCGAAGCGAATGCCCGCTGGATTAGATAAATACTAATAAACTAGCTGCGCCCGGCGGTTTTACCCGCGTAAGTTTCGATACCGTGAGAATAACAGGATTGTGATAACTTACTAATATTATAAACGAAAAAGTTTGTATGCATACAAACTTTTTCGTTACATACATAAATGTATGTGACTTTGTTACTCTTTCACGCTAAAACTACTGATTGCGATGAAACTTGGAATATAAGTAGCTGGATACCGGGAATAACACATAGGCTACTTTTTATCCCAAAATTTCCGCGGGAACGGGACTTACGCGGGTGAAACCGCGGGGCGCAACTAGTACATAATATATAAACCTTCCTATTGAATCACTTTTTATCTACTAAAATAAACCGAATGAAAATCCGTTGCGTAGTTTTAAAGATTTAAAAATCCATACCAACAGACAGTCAGACAGACAGCCAGGAGGCAACTTTGTTTTATACTATCTAATGACAATGATAATGATGATTTTGATGATATTACAACCTTATCTCAAACTATTATCTAATCTCCGCCAAAACTGACCTTTTCCATACAAAGGGTGCCTGGAACAAATCGCTTTTAGTAATAACGTCGCCCATTTATACAACGTTTACTCTTAAGCATTCTGTGCATATTTGTCTGACTGTAATTGTTGGTTGTGCAAATTAAGTATCAATCTATCTATATTACAACTAAGTAACTATGCTTGTATTATGGTGACCATATAACCTATGATGATGATGATGATAATGGCCTCCGTAGCGTGTCCGCCAAAGGCGAATCTTAGCTATTTGCGCTTTGAGCGAAGGTGACTAGAAAACGCAAATTTAGTTATCCACTAGATAGCTAATACGAGTCCTGCAATATTTATTAACATCGGTTCGACGGGCATTCTCCCGAGACACCCTTAAAAAATTACCTAACTCAATATAGATAGATCTCTTTTGTAGGTACCTACAAAGGCCTACCCCCATCTAGCATCACGAGAGGGGTGCAAAGGATGATAACGGCTAATAACATAATATACTATGGGTTATAAAGTCACCTTATTACAAGCCAATTCCCTTACTAATAACAATATTAGAAATGAACAGAACGGTACATTGAAGCGGACCACTTTTTAGTTCTTAGTGATCAATCTGGTTCTAGTAATTTAACTTCTTTAGTTCTGAGTCAACGTGATTCTACGAATCTAATATTATAAAGCTGAAAGTTTATTTATTTATTATTTAGGAAATCCAACAGCTATTACAGAAGTATAAATTAACGTGTATCACCAGGAAGCCAATTATAGGATCTCACGAATAAAAAACAATGTAGATATACAATGTTTGTTTGCGAGTATGTGTGTATGTGTGTTGTGTAGGTGTGTTTGTTACTTAATCACGTAAAAACGGTGCTTAGTGCTTAGTTTGGGGCTAGATTGCGCTGTGTGTAATGTAGTGAAATATTTATTTTATTATATTTTTATTTTTTTAACACATAGGTTACATTTATCTCGATATTCCCGCGGGATCGGGACTTACGCGGGTGAAACCGCGGGGCGCAGCTAGTAAAAATATATAGTAAAATAAACTTGTAAGTAAGTACCAACACTTAGCTCAATTTTGTTATACTAGCAACGATAAGCCGTTTCATTCGTGTACCTTTTCCTATTTCTTCTTATCTATCTATATAAAAGAAAGTCGTGTTAGTTACACCATTTATAACTCAAAAACGGCCCAGCCGATTTGGCTGAAAATTGGTGGGAAGGTAGCTTAGAACCAGGAGAAGGACATAGGATACTTTTAATCCCCGCGGGAACGGGAACGGGACTTACGCGGGTGAAACCGCGTAACTACTATATAAAAATGAATCCCTTTTTTGCGTGGTCACGTTACGACATCACGCCTGAACGGCTGTACCGATTTTGATAATTCTTTTTTAGTTGTCTTCGTTAAGATCAGGAGAAGGTTCTTATGTTTTGGTAACTCTTACGCGGGCGAAACCGCGGGGCGCAGCTAATTATTTGTATAATTAAACAGGAAATCGTGGAGTCGTTTAGAAAGTAGTTATTATAAGTATTCAAAGTTTTCCATTGTATTTTCTTTTAATTAATTAATTTCATGATAAGATTCAATAAAATTTCGTAGAATTACCTCAACACGCGATATCATTAAAATAAATCATTTTTGAAAGTTATACTAGTTAGATAAGTTAATAGCGGTATTGGTCTAGTGGTTATTGTTGCCTTATTTTCATTCCGAAATACGTAGGTTATTGCTTAACAAATAAAAATTTAAAAAGAAATCTAAATTACCAAAGGTACTAATTACAATTAACCACATTTATATGCTACCCCAGAACAAGTACAAAAAAGTTTTCGCGCCAAAAATGTAGAAGCCTTGAACCGAATAGTTCTGCCGAATATTCGGTTCGTCAGGAATCTTACCGAATAGTATTCGGTATTCGGATATTCGGTCAAATCACTATTCGGCGTATCTCTACCTACAATATACCACTCAACTTACTGAAGTACCCTATAATATACCACTCAACTTACTGAGGTACCCTATAATATATCACTCAACTTACTGAAGTACCCTATAATATACCACTCAACTTACTGAAGTACCCTATAATAAACCACTTAACTTACTAAAGTACCCTATAATATACCACTCACCTTGCTAAAGTACCCAACAATATGGCAACCGTCTTCATCAGCGCACGTCATGACATAGAACAAGAATGGTTCCACGTCGTAGTATAACGTCTTATGGTCCAGAAAGAACTTGGCTAACAGACACAGTTGCTGGCAATACTGCTTGTGCTTGCGGCCGTCGACTTGCCAGACGCTTAGGTTGTCTTTTCTGTACACCTGAGAGAGAATAGAATGGATATCATTAATCTATACAAAGTGTAATGGGTATGCACTTTTAAGCCGAAAGAGGGTTGTAGACATCTAGGGGAACAACTTTTGTTCTAAGACTTATGAAAATTCGAGGATTATTTTTGAGAATTTTGAGGTAATGTTTCTCTGAAAAAACAGCTGCTTTTGAAAATAAAGGTAATTGAAGTTTTGATTTTAGTAGACCAAACTAAATGAAACGAAAAAATAAGGTCAATGACCTCGAACTCTGAGAAACTGCTGATTTTCAAGTAAACTTTACACTTAAATTTTTCGAAAAGTACTTCGAATTAAACTGCCAGTTTCATCGAGACGATAAACTATCAAAACTCATATACTAAGGCTTCTGTAAAAGCTGATTTACATTAGGTCAGTGAGTACTTTAGAATTTTTGTGGTCAGTCACTTAGTCGAAATTGTATGGCACTGACTTCTGTCACTGACATAATGTAAATCAGTTCTTATGTACAGTATGGTTGGCTCACCTCGTCCCCCGGTGGATGTCTCCACACACACTTGGCGCGGTGCCGCAGCGCGCCCGCGTTGGACCGGTGGTGATTGAGGCAGAACTCACAGACGAACAGCCGCGGGACTCGAGTGGCGGACCCTGGGTATGGAGACTGGTACCATACTTCCATCATGTATTTCCCCATCACCACGAATCTGCAAAACGGACAAGTTATGAAGGTGTTTTTCCTAATGATGTTGGAAAATAATATCAAAATTTCTTTTGTTTTTTTCTTGCTCAAGGCATTTTAATTTTAATATATTTCCTTGCTAAAAATATTTTTAAGTTTAATATCAAAATTGCTTGATCCGTTCGCCAGTCACAGACATATTTTTCTATTGTACTATAGCTACCATGATCCATAAAATATTAAAAAAAATATATAAATACTAGCCGCGCCCCGCGGTTTCACCCGCGTAAGTTCCGTTTCCGCTGAAATATCGGGATTAAAAGTAGCCTATGTGTTATTCCAGGTTGCAGCTACCTATATTCCAAGTTTCATTGCAATCGGTTCAGAAGTTTTTTGCGTGATTGAGTAACAAACACACATACATACAAACATACTCACAAACTTTCAGCTTTATAATATTAGTAGCCTAGTGACAGACAGACTAAAATCTTTGTAATTATAATACGTTTTCTCTTCGAGTATAAAGTCATAAAATTTGGTGCTGTGGGACAAACGAGTAACCTTAAGGTTCTATTTGATGTATGGAACTCTGAAACGAAAAAAAAACCTCTCATGGAAACTCTATAAGTTGGTAAACTCACCTAGTGCCTCTATCTGTAGGTAGATCCCCAAGTTCCTCTTCAATCTTGATGGCTGCCAATGCCTGAGCTTCCCTAAACAGTCTGAGATCGTAATCCGGAGCGAATCCTTCGAGAATTGGTTCTCTATCCTCTATCAACTCGTCGTTGCCCGATGCAGCCAGCTTCTCTTTCAGCTCTTGACTGCCTTTCCATTTTGAACGCATGTCCTGGAGAAGCAAATTCACTTCTGTGAGCCTTTTGACGAATGGCTTTTGTAGATATTGCGTATGATTCCACTACAGATTTCGACTATGAGTGACATTTTTTTAAAACCAAATTGCTTTGGAAAGTATAGCATCTCCATAGTAAGATCAAGAGATCTTTAGTTTTCTATTGGGATTGGTTTGGTTATATATAAATAAATATTGCACAACATTACACACAACGCTATCGAGCCCCAAACTAAGCGCTTGTACATACTATGGGTACTAGACAACGGTTATACAACATATTATACTTTTTTTCTGTAAATACATACATATTATACATAGAATACACCCAGAACGAGAAACTAACATTTATGGCCAGCAGAGAAATATTATTTTGTTCTCGTTATCAGTGAACTTCGCTGTTTTTGGGGATGGTCAAAGCATACATCAAGACCGTTCCGACCGCATTTAATATCCAACACGAAAGATAATGCTTATAATATAAAGCCCCCTATATGCTATCGCTCACCTATCAGTAGAGCCACGGGAAATCACTGTACCCTTAACCATCATGAACCACCTCTAAGGATCAGTTGTAAACAGATAGTGCCAGATACCCAAGTGACAAGAATAACTAAAGCTGCTACGACCTCTTTCAAACTAATCTACCATGCTTATAATGTAGCGTCCCTCTTTCGGTTTTCGGTCATCATCATCATCCGAGCGATGTTCCCGGTTGCTTCCCTCTCGGGAGCCCGGGGTCCGCTTTCCTCTGCTTTTGCGTCTCCATATCGCACGATTTTCGGCACGTATATCACCCTTTACGACATCAAGCCAGGACTTCTTGGGTCTACCCAGCCTGCCGCGGCCAGGCGGAGGCGCCATGGCAAAACATTTGTTCCCCACGTAACTGGCCGGTTTTTGCAAGACGTGACCGTACCAGCAAAGGCGACATTCTTGCAGTTTATCTGCAATGTCAAGGGGCCTAAAGCGGCATCGGGGATCAGTTAGACACAGACCGTGTCCCCAAACACTAGTAACACCCTACCCTACCCAGTACCTTGCCGTTCTTGTTTGTCGATTGAACGTCATGTGCGGACACTAAATATGTGACCTTTATATTATTTTTCGCTTTGTGGGGTGGGTATGTTGTCTATAGTATAATTATTATGTTTTTCTTTTTGCTGCTCGAAGTATCGTGTGTTTTATGTGTGTATAGTGTATAACAATGTTAATTATGTAACAAGTCAATTATTTACTTACGAGGAATGGACACTCAAGGTGAACCCTTCTAGGTTTTACGGGTGTGTTATTGTTGTTCTTTAGATATTTTTTCTTGTTTTGAAAATTAAAAAGAAAAAACCAATGATGTTACCTTGACTTTGAGCTGGTAGGCGCGCTGGTCGAGGCTGGGCACGGGGCGCGGCCGCTGGTGCAGCGCGGCGAGCGCCCGGCGCCGCGCCGCGCCCGCCGCGCCGCGCTCCTCCATGGCGGCCACGCACCACGCGCGTGTCACGTTGTGGTACACGGGGCACGCGTCGAACGTGAAGTGACGCCCGGATTTGCCACCTGCCACCGTACACCGATACTTCATTACGATATTTTAGAGTTTTCTCGAACAAGTTATCGATTAAGTCGAATAAGTTTTAGGCCGGCTTGCATAACGGTTCCTAAACATGTTTAAGCTCAACCGCTCGGCCAGCGAATTTATCTCGAATTATCTCGAGCAGCGAATTTAAGAATATGAATGTTTCGAGCGGTTGAGGCACTGGGGTACTGATCGAGGGACGCGAGTTCAAATCTCGCCGCAAGTGAATTTTTGAAGATGAATTTTTCCTTTAAAAATATTTCTAATAAATATGTCTTGAGCATTAAAACAAATTACGAAATATGTTTAAGCTGATAAACATGTTTAAAATCTGTCAGAATTTCAAGAACTGTCCATGTGTGGCAACATATTATCAATCGTCCATTTAATGAAATAGAGTCCAATGTTCGATTTCCCATAAATTATTTTAAAATTGTTTTTATGCAAGTCGCCCTTAGACTAAGGGCGACTTGCATAAAAACCATTTAAAAACATATTTAACTAAAACAATTTTAAAATAATTTAAGGAAAAACTAACTTTGGACTCTATTTCATTAAGTGGACGATTTATAATATGTTGCCACACATGGACAGTTCTTGAAATTCTGACAGATTTTAAACACGTTTAACAGCTTAAACATGTTTAGGAACCGTTATGCAAGCCGGCCTAAGTTTTGTGTATACTACCTGTTTTACCTAGATCCACAAACAATAAATCATTTCATTTGTTTTTCATTACACTTATCGCTAAAGTACTGCTTTTTTTGTTTTGTTTGTCAACTTGTCTGTTAGCGGACAAAATACGCCGTGCGCTGTGTTTTGTGGATATATCTTTCCTTTAAAAACAGTTTTATAAACGCCCAGTAGCCTGTACTGGGCGTTTATAGAACTAAGCACTTAACAATAAAAATATGATTTACTTAATATCTTTCCTTTAAAAACAGTTCAATCAAATTAATAACTAAATAAACAATGCACGACATTGCACACAGCGCAATCTAGCCTCAAACTAAGCACTAGACTTGTACTATGGGTCTGTAAATACATACATATTATACATAAAAAGACACAATATTTATTTTTAATCATTAATAATAGGGGTTAAAGTATGAAATTGCCGTTTTATTGCAATGGGTTCTTTGAATTGACATAGAATCTTCATGGTTTGAGGTTTTCGAATGAAACTTTTTTCAAATGGTTTCTGTGATGTTCTTTTTTTAAAAAATGTGAAACATTCGAATATCGACTTTCAATTGTTTTTGTTATTCAATTTAGACAAGAAAGATGGATACTGCGAAAATTCGAGTGATTTTTGAATACGAGTTCCGACGCGGAACTAACGCAGCAGAAACAGCCCGCAATATCAATGCTGCGTTTGGAGAGGGGTCTACTAATGAACGCACCGTGCGATTTTGGTTTAAACGCTTTCGTGATGGAAATTTCGACTTAAAGAACGAGCCACGAGGAAGACCACCCACACAGGTGAATAACGATGAATTAAGAGAGATAGTGGAAGTCGATCCTAGTCAAACTACCCAGAAATTAGCGGCATGGTTTAACGTTACCTTACCCACTTTATTGACTCACTTGCGTCAAATCAATAAAATAAAAAAATACGAAAAATGGGTGCCTCATGATTTGACTGATCTGCAGAAAGAAACGCGTGTTGAAACTTGTGTTGCCTTGTTGAACCGGTACAGAAATGAAGGAATATTGGATCGAATTGTAACATGTGATGAAAAGTGGATTCTTTATGATAACCGGAAAAGAAAAATGCAATGGCTGACCCCAGGTCAAATGCCACAACAGTGTCCTAAAGCAAAACTTACCAATAAAAAGGTAATGGTAACTGTTTGGTGGTCTCAGCATGGTGTTATTCACTATAGTTTTCTTCGATCTGGTCAAGCAATTACGGCAGATGTCTATTGTGCCGAACTCCGAACCATGTTGACAAAACTAGCAGTAAAACAGCCCCGACTCATGAATCGATCTTCACCATTATTGCTCCACGACAACGCGAGACCTCACACAGCACGAGAAACCATTTTGACCCTTCAGGAACTGCACTTAGAAACCATTCGTCATCCTCCGTATTCACCAGACCTTGCTTCAACGGACTACCATTTTTTTCGTGATTTGGACAATTATCTACGTGACAAGAAGTTTTCTTCCCAGGAGGCAGTACAAAATGCTTTCACACAGTTTGTGCAGTCTAGATCGTCGGAGTTCTATCGCAAAGGCATTAATAACCTTCCCATTAGATGGCAGCAATGTATAGATAATAATGGCAACTATTTTGATTAAATAAATTTGTTAAAAATTTAAAAAATAAACAATTAAGATTTTCAGTACAAATCGGCAATTTCATACTTTAACCCCTAATATTTGCACCCGGCAGGAATCGAACCCGCAGCCTTCTGCATTGCAGTAGGGGGGTTCGCTCGACGCGCGACAGACGCCGTCAAAGTATCATTTAATGATCCATACCTAAATGGCCAGTAGAGTCACACCCTCTGACAGGACATTTCCGCTCACTGGGAGGCACCGGTATTGGAGACAAGGCCACCGGCGCTGGCGATCGGCCGACCGCGCCGCGACTCTTTGTTGATGACTTCTTGTGGTCTTTACTGTAATATGAACAATTCATACTGGATGAAACAGACATGGACAGTTTTGGCGGGAACGCGGTGAGGAGAAATGCAGAGCTCTGTCCCTTTCTAATAGTGTAATTAGAGAGGGACAGCATGATCAATGCAGAGCTCTGTCGCTTTCTAATAGTGTAATTAGAAAAGGACAGCATGATCAATGCAGAGCTCTGTCCCTTTCTAATAGTGTAATTAGAAAGGGACAGCATGATAGATGTGTTGCTGAATATTCATTTCTGTGAAACCTATTTCAAATGCGTGTAAATTGTTTAATTTCGAGGGCATAATCATCAATTTAGTTTAGTGAAGGTGTACAAGTGTAGTGTAAGTGAAAATCGGTGCAACACCTGGACTTTAGCGTTGTCTCCAAAGCTCCGTGAACAATCATTGTAAGTCGCTGCTCCGTTTTACAACGATTATCTCGACTTGACTTTAACTATGACGACTTAACTGTTTCGATGGAAATAGCTTGCAAATATTAATACTACTTAACACTGACTAATGTCCAAATAGAATATAGCCATATAAAAGTAGAAGAAGAAGAAACAGACAAGAAAAACCAAAGTAATCCAATGGGAACGCATACTCGAGAGATACCCACTAGTACCCGCCCATATTGACAGAGGGCCTAATATACTTTTTTACCCTATGCGTGAAATTTGTCTTGCTTTTGTGAAATCATCAATGTAAGCGAAATGTTACATTAAGCTGAGTTCACACATATGGCTGTTTGTGAATATGGTTATTACACAGTGGTTTGTTTTCCTTGCTTTTAATTATTCAGTACCCAGCTTTATAGACTGGAAAGCGAACTAACAATTTTAATGCGTTCGGTTTTCTCACGGCAGTGGGATTTAGCCCTTAATTACCCAGTTAGTCCCTAAGTGGTGCTTAAATATCAAAAACTTGGTTTTTACCACTACAAAAGTTTATGGCTATAACTTGCACTCAATATCCACCTGCATAACTTGTAAGTGGACTAGTCTGTGTTTAGATACGTAAGTCTAATCACTACTATGAAAAGCAGATCGGAAAAAGATATTAAATCTATAATAACCCCAATAAAATACGTAAGTATACTGTCTGTCTGTTAAAACACTTAAATACAGAGCAAAAGAAAGACTGCGCTAGGTTGTATCTACCTCTTTTCAACATGATTACTCTTCTCTTCAACTTCAGAATCTGTATCGGTATGAGTCTTGGATTGCGTAGCTAATCTTGACACTCGAGCTGAGAGAGAGCGAGTAAGTTTCCGAGTCATTGTGCCCGTTTGGGAGTCTCCAGAGTCCCCGCTCTTGCCTGTTGTTTCTTGCTGAAAGGATAAGATAGTGGTTTTAAATTGTTATTTGTAAATTGATGGTCTGTTTAAGAAAATTAAGATTTTGTGTTAGACAATCCTATCCTACCTTACTAATATTATAAAGCTGAAAGTTTGTATTTATGTGTTTGTTACTCATTCAATCACGCAAAAACTACTGGCAACCTGGAATAACACATAAGCTACTTTTTATCTCAATATACCTTCCGGATCGGGACCTACGCGGGTGATTTAAGATTTAGTATTCCCATATCTAGAGATAAAAATAATAGTTGATCTGATTTTTACTCTATTCCTAAGTTTTATATTGTACACTCAAAAGGAGTAAGCTGTTGAGACTACATTTATAAGAACTTTTGTCACAGCGAAAGAAAAAATATTTGCTTTACTTTACTTTTACTTTGACATTTATAATTCTTTATTGATATTACTCCCATAAGTTTCTTGTGGCCTTTTCTCAACGTAGGCACGTTCCGAAGCCACACTAAAATTTAAATATATAAGATGTTTTGAAGTGATCATGTACATTTATTGTGTACAAGCTGCGCCCTGCGGTTTCACCCATGTAAGATTTATCAAAATTGGTTCAACATTTTTGTTTCGTATGATCCTTCTCCTGACAATGGTATGAACAACAAAAAGCTAAAAGTAAAGTCGGTCAAGCCGTTTAAGCATGATGCCTTAACCACGCGAAATAGGGATGTATTTTTATAAGTACTAGCTGCGCCCCGCGGTTTCACCCGCGGAAGTGAAAAACGCGTTCAGTTATCACGGGCGCGAGCGGCCGAGCGGCTCTCGAACGGTTGCACTTTTTCGTTCATTACTCAGGTTCTACTAGGTAATTGGATTTCGATGCAAAGTATACCACGACCTTTCTCGAAAATAGAACTATCCAATATTGAAAAACCAGATTTCAATTGGATAAGTAGTTTTTAATTGTATAAGGAACAGAGTTATCTCTCTGTGAAACTCTCAGAGAAACTGGCAGACAGACCTGAATTTTAAATATTAAATAATTTTGTTCTACTACTTATCTTAGGTCCCCTAGATCACGTTTTTTTTAAATTTATTTCCAAGTGCAGACCTTTTGTCCTCTCTTCCGTTATTATATAGATATAGATAAGATAAGCATTGTATCAAAATAAATATTTTTCACTTTGACTTTGAATCCCTCATCTGATCCGCATCTCAAATTGAGACATATTTCATTGTTTTTTCTAAACAAATCATTACAAAGGTTAAAATGTACAAGAAAAAAATGCAAAATTTGTTAGGTAGGAAGGAGTAAATATTCCTACTAATTTTATAAATTTGAAAGTGTGTGTGTTTGGATGTTTAGATGTTTGTTACTCAATCACGCAAAAACTACTGAACAGATTGTGATGAAACTTGAAACATAGGTAGAGTTGGATACTGAAAATATACACATAGGCTACATTTCATCCTGATATTCCCGCGGGAACGAGACTTACGCAGGTAAAACCTCGGGTTGCAGCTAGTTACTAATAAGTTATTGTTTTGTAAGCTGTTGGTTCTCCTAAAAATAAAATTACCTTGGTTGAGTTAGAGGAAACAGAAGCAGGCTTAGTCTTTCCACTTTTATTAACTTCCTTTTTGTGTGTAGGTTCACTATCACTGTCAGAAGATACTGATTCTACTGAAGATTGACTCGATGAGCATGATGTGGCACTCTTCTCCTCTATTGATTTCTTCGGAGGTGGCCCATTTGTCTTATTACCACTCTTCCTTTTAGCATTGTCCTTTGAGTTTGAATTGTTAGAATTTGAGTTAGAATCATCATTGTCAACAGCTATTGGTGTCCCACTATCTTTCTCTTCACTAGATTTCCGAGAACTCCTTTTACTTTTTGGAGATGATCCTTTGGGGCTTTTTGATGACTTGCTCTCGCTCTCTGATTCAGAGCTATTGTCTGGTGAGAATATACTTTTCTTTTTGTGTGCATTTGTGTCAGATTTTGTTGTTTTCTGTGTTGTTTTTGATGCTGGCTTAGGTGTTTTAGCTCCGGCAGGTTGTCGGTTCTGTGCCTGTTTCCCTTTAGCCAGAACTGCTGTAGCTGATTTGCCCTTAGTCGATGTCCGTCTTCGAGGAGGCAAAGTTTTAGGACTGACAACTTTTGGTGTATCATCTTCACTTGAAGAAGATACTTTGAGTTTAGAAGGTCGCCGTTTTGGTTCTTCTTTCTTTTTGGGTTCTTCAGGTTTGACAGGAGATTTTGGGGCTGGTGGAGCAGTAGTGTTTTGTGGTGTGTTTGAGGCGGAAGAATCGGAGTCGGAGCTGCTGGATCCAGACCCAGAACTAGATGAAGAGCTTCCACTACTGCTGGAGTCGGATGTTGATCCAGAACTGCTTTCAGTACTGCTGTTGCTTACCTGAAAATGGATATTGAGGAACTTCAGATCATAATGACAACAGCCACATCGCTTAAATCTCCATAGAAAACATCGCTGCCGGGTTGCTCATTTAGTTGTGTCCTAACAGCACAAATAACAAAAATCTAGGCATGTTGCTGATCAGAAGTGTTTACATGGTAAAACGATTGATAAAGTAGCAAAAGTTTCACGCAATTATTGTAAAGATATTGACTAAAAATGTATTGAAATGCTTACATCTAAGAGAGTCATTTCGAAGACGATGTTTCTGTATAAAACGTAGCGTTTATGAAATAATTAACACTTGTCACATAGGTATAAACATGAGTAATGAAAGTTTGATACTTTTTATTTTATATAATATTTTCTTTGCCAAAACAAATAAATCAGAAAAATTCGTTACTGTTTCGTCGTCGGGCGATAGAGAGTAGTTTTGTGTGACATTTGTTTGACACAACTGCGTTTTTTTAACATCATTGTCACTTTTTTCCTTTTAATATTTAAAATAAAAGACTCTGTACGGCTTTTGTATAGAGCCGAAGTTGCAAAATGTACGCCGCGCAGTGCGCAGTGCGCCTTTGCGTGCATACAAAACAAATCGGAGAGCAACATTTTAATATTTTTTGACGTCAGCAGCTGTACGTATACGTAAATTCATTTTCAATTTTCAGTGGTACTTATATTTGAGTTGAGTTCAGTGGTTCATGAGCATGCTTTAAAACCATGAAGAGAAAAATCCAAGCGTAGTTTTGGAACGTTTTTGACATTGACATTAGTCTATTGTCTTCGCAGTGTCGTGTCAAAATATTTTTGTTTATTTCTCTGTTTTAATTTCCAAAAAAAATACCAAAGTAATGTAATACTTACTACAATTCGCATTTATTTTCGTAGCATAGTTCATAAGGACTCATAACAAATCTAATGTTTTGGTGATAGTGCTGTTACTCAGTTGTGGAGTCGTCATGTCAGACTGCGCGCTGGTTGCCAATGTAAGCGAACACGATGCTAGCATGGACGTGGGGAACGATAAATCCCTCTTCGAGCCCACTGTTGATATGATGGTAAATGATTTCGACGACGAGAGAACTTTAGACGAGGAGGAGCAACTCGCGGCAGGCGAACAGCACGACCCAAAGGCCGAGCTGAACAGTCTGCAGAAGGAGGGTGATATGCCCTTGGAAGAGTTACTTGCGCTTTACGGCTACGATAAAACCATGGATAAACCGGCTCCGGAGCCGCCTGTCCCCGAGATAGTACCCGAGGAGAGTGAAAAACCAGAATCAGCATTGCAACAACTTTACAACACGGACAATGCAGCGAGCCCAGAGGCAACTCGGTGCCTCCGCTCTGGCTCGAGGCCACCTTCCGAAGAAGAAGATGACTATGACTACAGCCCTGATGAAGATGACTGGAAGAAAACTATCATGGTAGGCAGTGATTACCAAGCAGCCATACCTGAAGGCCTATGCAGTTATGACGATGCCTTACCTTATGAGAATGAAGACAAATTACTCTGGAACCCAAGTATGTTGGATGAAACAATGACAGAAGATTACATGAAAAACGTGAGTGCATTGAACTCTGGTACAGGTGTGTATGCAATACCGAAAGGGAAGCAACTGAGGGACGATGAGGAAGCTTTGTTTCTGCTGCAGCAATGTGGGCACAATGTAGAGGAAGCATTGAGGAGGCGGAGGATATCAGCCCAAACCCCAGCAGATGCAAGCCTGTGGTCCGAAGAAGAATGTCGAAACTTTGAAAATGGCTTGAAAGCACATGGAAAAGACTTCCACCTGATCAGACAAAACAAAGTACGCACTCGCTCAGTCAGTGAGCTTGTACAGTTCTATTACATTTGGAAAAAGACAGAAAGGCATGATATATTTGCTAACAAAGCCAGACTGGAAAAGAAAAAGTATACATTACACCCTGGGCATACAGATTACATGGATCGGTTCTTGGAAGAGCAGGAACAGCAAAGCCAAGGGGCTGGGGGAGTCAGGCCTGTTTCTCCAACTCCTATGATGGTCTATGCACCTTCCCCGGCTCCGCAACCTGACCCCTTAGCGTTAGGGGAGAAAGAAGTCTTCTCTCAACTGAACTCTAACTCCACACCACCAAGGGCACTTTCAGTTGATGAACAGGAACCAGAGATCGGTTCTTAATTTATATTTTACAGGCCTTAATGCCAATTATCACTTAGGAATTCTACCGTTTGCTGCACTTACAGCATTCCCTTATTCATAAATTATTTTTATATTTTCAATTAATCATCATTTTACTTTGACACAAATTTAATATTAAGTGACTGAATAAGTATTTTAGATTGTAGAATAATTTTATACTATACTCACAGTACAATGTAAATAAAATAAAATAATTTATGTTGATTTTCTTTTTGTGAATAAGGGAGTCCTTATCTTGGTGTAAAAGTTTACAAGAATAAACATAAATGTGTTAAGCATTTTGTTTTATTTTGCCCGCGCAAGTACCGATCCCACGAAGATATTAGGATAAAAAGTAGCACATGTATGCGTTATTTGACATCTTCAGCTCTACAGAGTTTCATAGCAATCGGTTCAGTAATTAAGCGTGAAGAATTAATAACCATCCTCGTTTACCCTACGCTTATCTATAAACTTCTCTAATATTAGTAGGATATAGGTACATCGGTAATCGATCATAATCATCGAAATATTATAGACTAAGATTTTATCCCTTTGCATTATTAAAAATCTCAGAAATATGGTCGGGTCGGTCGTAGAGTAGAGATGTGACCAATAATAATTGATTGCTTAAGGCTGATTTACATTGATCTAGTAACGAATCCAGCACAGACGGCGCGCCCGCCCGGGTACTGGACCTAGATTGACATTGTTTAATAAAATCAATGAGTCTATTAAAGTTAATAACACTAGTCAGTAAGAGATATGTAAAGTCAGTAGAGTTGTGGTAATTTATTCAGGGTGACTGCACGTTATTGAATCCAGTAGGGAGAAACGAATTCACTTTTACAAATTTTGTCGGAGATGATAAGAGAAGAGGTATCTAATAAAAATAAACGGCTATGGATAAGAAAACATAGAAATACGTCGCTACATTTTCATAAGTCGTAATAGTCTTCTAACATTTTAGTCAACTCTTCCAACGGCTGATAGGAACATTTCTTCCAAAAAATATTTAAATGGTTTAATCTTTGACGTTTCCGTGAATTTATTTCATATTTATAAATTACCCTACTGTTATATTACCCTTTGTTATTTATGGTTCATTTTTCCCACGGGATTCAAAAACGTGTAGACAGTGTCAATCCAGTACCCGGCGCCAGTGCTGGATTCGTTACTAGATCAATGTAAATCAGCATTTAGCGTTTAAAAACTTGTTTGGACTCTTTGGTACGTCACTCACTAGTTCTTTGTCATACCTATGTAATTTAAAAAAAAATGTCAATTATTATCCAAAACGACATTTTCCCTTTTTGGGCGAGATGCGTTGAGGAGATATAATACTTGACACTGGCAAATGTCCGAATGGAAAAGCCATTTTAAAGAAGAAGAAAACGACATTTTCCGGTGTTTTTTGTATTAAAAATAAATTTGTAAAAGTAAATTTCAAATTATTAGAGCTTCTGGGAATCGAAACGCTAGATAAACATTAAATATTTTTACAAATACATCAGCAGAAGGCCAGTAAGACGATAATCGGCTAATTGATTCCATCGATTGTCACCATGACTTCAGAATCTGAACCTGCAGATATGACCACAAAAGAATTTCTCAACGATTTTAAAGAAAACTACAACAAAGTACGTAAACTACTCGATGAATACAGTAAGAATGATCCGGAAAACGAGCCCTACCTTTCGAAATACAGAGCAAAGGAAATACTAACAAATATGCACACGGAAATAACAGAGACCCCAGTCGCTTTGGAAAAAATCAAATTAGATGCGATGCTAGGCGCTGTTCTACTAAACATCGGCGTCATTGACATGGAGACAGAAGAACTTACAGCCAGTGAAAAAGTCTTATCCGAAGCTGTGGAACTTCTTGTACCAAATGCAACAAAACCAGAGGTAGTGCTCACATTAGTCAACGTTTATAACAATCTAGGTATACTTTGGAGTACCCGCGATGAAACAGAGAAGGCTAAAATATACCTACTAAATGCTAAAGACTTGTATGAAAGTTTCAAATGTACATTGCAAATGCCGCTACTGATTGAACACATTATAAGTAACAGCGGTGAAACTGTAGTAGGTGACTTTATGTTGTTAGAAAAAGCACATACGTTAACTCTGTATTATTTAGCGCAAGTTTATGGGGTGTTAAAGGAGAATTTAAAGTCTGGGATTTACTGTCATGTGACATTACGAAGGCAATTGCAATATAAAGATTATGAGCCGATCGATTGGGCTCTCAATTCTGCGACGTTGTCTCAATTTTTTGCTGAACACAATGGGTTTTTTCAATCAAGACACCATTTGGCAGCTGCATCTAAGATATTAGAACAGTATGGGGAGAGTCTACAGTGTGTTGAAAACAATGATGAGGTCCATTTGGCTAAATTAGAAACTTTTAATCATAGGTGAGTGTTTCTTTATTGTTGTTAAAATGTTTTCTCCTGACTGACTGACGGAAATTTAGAGAGTGGAATCTTCAAAATGATTAGGCATCCAATAAGAAAGGGTTTATTAAAATTCTCACGAGATAAACATTTTTTTTTTTTTTTTTTTTTTCTTTAGTTTGCTATCTGCGATCGGTCTTTAGACCATGAGCCGATATGTTATGGAGTCTTATGACATGGAGAAGGACATGAGATAAACATGGATGACACTGCGGGAGCCAGCTAGTATTAGAATAAGACCTAAACTGTGACCTAAATTTCCTAAAACTTAGATACTTACACACTTTAAAATATTTAGAGTATTTCTTAAATGTTTAAAATTCCAGGTCTGCTGATGTGGCTCGATGCTGGGTCAAATACTGTATTTTACTGATGGCTGCGTCTAAAAACAGGCTTATGGGAGATGGTGAAACATTGTCTGAAGCTATTACAGGTGAATTTCTAAAGATCTACTGGGTATCAAACCTTTGACTGCTGAATACACACAAGTTGTGTTCATCAGCATCAGCAGTCAAAAGTGTAAATCAAATGAAAATAATCAAGAGTTTTTATTTTACACCTTATCATTAAGTACAGCTCAAAGCAAAACTACAATTGTCGTCTAAACATGTTGCAGCTATATTATGGACTGGCCTTATTAGATTTCTATTGTACTTGTCTTATTCTATTGAATGTTAGAATATATGACTTTTCTATGAGATAGGTAATATATGGCCGAATACAAAATACAAAAAATCACATATTAATTTTGAATTTAGTAGCTGCTGAATTATTTAAGTAGCTCTCAAATTTTAAGTGGCATCTCAGTGTACGGCCATGTATATACTATAATCCATTTATTTTCAAGTTTTTATATTTCCATAGTTACACAATTATAATTTTGTATCAATTAGTGTTCTGCTTCATTTCAGACATGTCAAACCTAACACTTGAAGACAATGAAAACATCTGTGGTGGAGACATGAAAAGCTTAATATTCCCAGACCTCGATCTATCATCTTACGAAAGCAAAGTCACTGATAAATACCTTCTCACATACCAAGATGCTAAAGAAGTCTTTCTTTCTTGTCAAATCTGGTTAAACAAGGCAAAAGAATACTATAAGTTGGACACATTGGCCTCTGATTATATAACTTTAGTGCAAGACAGTTCACAATCTTATGGTTACCTGTCCTTCTTTGAAGAAGATGATGAACGACGGGCCAAAATGCATAAGAGACGTATAGACATGCTAGAAGAGTTAATTAAAGAAATAAATCCATTGTACTACTTGCAATACTGCAGGCAACTGTGGTATGAACTCGGTGAAGTATACTCAGATATACTAAACATTAAATTGGAGAAAGTAAACAAAAGTACTGAGCGGCCTAAACCTCATGCTTTGACCAAAATCAATGCGTTAAGTGAGAAAAGTATAGAGAATTATGATAACTTTATTAACTCAATCAAAGACAAGAATGGGCTTATGCCTGTGAAGTTAGATATTGATGTAATACGACCTGTAATAAGTGCCTACGCATCGATTGGTAGTAATAGCATGAAAAAGATTGCTTTAGACAAGAATCTACAGTTAGCCCATGTAAAGAAAAGCTTTGATTCTTACCAAGCTGTTGTTGATATTTGTAAGAAGGATGAAAATGCCGCAGCAATGATGCATGAGGAATACAGTCTATGCCAAGAAATGGCCAACTTACTACCTATTAAAATTAAAAAGATCGAAGCTGAAATACTTGCTCTTGTGGCTTGATAAAATAAATTATTAATTATTTTATCTAGAACTGTTTTGGTTCTACAGAGCCCTAATATGACTTTCTCTGACGCTCAGACGAACACCCGGCTCCAATGAAGGTTCCGCGTTCGATTCCCGCTTAGAAACACGTACTTATTGTGAACTACACATATTTGTTTCGGGTTCTATATGTATTATAAATAGCCGAATACTTCGAAAAACTAGTCTAATCATCTGGTACCGATAAAACAAGTCCGCTAGTTGCTTAGTTTGGGGCTAGATGTCGCTGTGTGCAATGTCTTGCAATATTTACTACTTAGTTATTTGGATCAAGGTAGTTCATCTAAAATATATAATATGTGCTGTTGTATAGTAAAAAAAATCACGCTTGTAATTATGTATATAAAATAGCTTTGCTAATGAATTGAGATTGTTTAAACGTTTCCTATGTAATGTAACGTTACTACTAATTAAAAAAAATGCAATTTAAACCTTGTTTTGAATTTTTCCTTAAGTAGGTTGTACCTACATACAACTACATAACTTCTTAAAAACGTTAAGTAGGTAGCTTAGGACGGCTTAAAGGCGTTGGGACGGATCCCAGAGATGCAAGTTCAAGTCCTGTCGGGTTGCGAAATTTTTGGAAAGCATTTCTTTAAGTGAGTATAGGTAGCTTATTTATAAACTACAAAAGGTACGCAACAACGATATCTTAATCCTTAGATCTCAAAGACCACCATTGGACCACTTCAATGTCCAAATGATGATTCAAATGTAGGTACAGTATCAAAATGATCACTATAATGTACTAACCTACTAATAAAAGTTTGTAGTATGCATGTGACTTTGTTACATCGTTAGTAGGTAATAATATGTGATCTGTGGTTACACTTTCACGCAAATTTAAACTAGTGAACCGATTGCGATGAAACTATGAGTACTTAACTAGACACCTGACTACTTTTTATCTCGGTAATCGTGATACCGTTAAATCACGGGGCGCAGCTAGTTATCAATAATATGATTACTAAACCAAATTGACCACTTTATCAAAATGTCAACTGTACACTATCAAAACAAAAGTCGATCGATATGATGTGTAGTTGGTGCATTAACTAACTATCTTAGAAACCTACTAGGATCAGTTATTATTAATAATGAATAGCAGCTATCACCCCTAAACCGTCGTGTTAGTAGAAAGGATCCCTTACATTTGATGGAAAAAAGACATCATTTCTATCGAATGTGAGGGGTCCGTGAGACCCCATTGGTTACCCTACAATCCTCAATAAGGCCTTGTTAAGGGTTATTTATATGATCTGAGTGGCTATCCTTAATCAATTGTTTCTTTAATTCCTCTTAGGTAATAATAGTAGAAAAATAACTAGGTATGTTACTTAACCAAGAGCTTTATTGTATATTTATCATAAAATTAATAAAATTTCACTAAACTCAACTTAAGTACCTGCCTAACTTAATGTAATTTGTCTTTTACACTTCTTCCTCTAAATAACGATATAGCCTGTACAAACAATACTCTTAAAATTGTTATTAAAATGAGTAAAACAACTAGAACAGTTGCGATTACGTCTAATAAGGCGCGTTGATAGAAGGGCATGTCCCTTGCTATCGAATGTAGGGGGTCCGTGTGACCCCACCGGATGACTCTCTCGGTCCAGAATACGGCCGTGTCAAGGGGGTTATTCTGCCTGTCGTGCCACATATCTGACGCACGACGTGCGCTTTCTCGCATTCTGAAATTAAATAAAAAATGATTGAAATTAACGATTGACCTGACGATTTAGTGGTCGTTACTCGTCAACACAAAAGTTAATTGTAAATAAACACTGGGAAATTCTGCAAAAACGCTTCCAAAAATTACATCTATATCCATGGAAGAAACCAATGTAGTTTTGTGAAATAGAATTAAATATACTTACTCCACACTAAGCACAGATTGCAGACCCTCATAAAGGGAATCTTCACTAAGGTCAACGTAAGATATAGTCTTTCCGAAGCCGATCTCCGCCGCCTGGGCACCGTTCAGCGCCTGATCACCAAAGAAGGGAACCACCAGCATCGGCTTACCGGCTGATATGGCTTCAGTCATGCCTAGGAGGCCACCGTGTCCCATAAACGCTATTACTTTCGGATGTTCTGAAATTGGTGAAATGAACAATTAGGTAAATACGATGGGTAAATACATACTAGTAAGATTTTAGACGATTCGGTGCATTTCTACAACATGCATAAGTGCGATGCGGCTTTAGTTCACTTTTTAAACTTACGATTTCTTATCTGATACCTACATCATAATATAAAGATCACACTCTTTAAATTTCAGCAGTTTATGCTGTGCTTTAATACATCAGTGAGTCTGGACAAAGCATCTAGATTCTATACCTACTTACTTATGATAAAGGAAGAGAAGACAAAAGTCTGTTCTTGGAAGTAAATTAAAAATAATGTCTTAAAGGGACTTAGGGAAAGTAGTATAGAACAAAATTATATATTTTTTAAAATTAATATCTGTCTGTCTGTTTGTTCCATATACAATTGAAAACTACTAATCCGATTGCAATCTGGTTGGATAATTCAAAATTTGATAGTTCTATTTTTGAGGAATGTCCTGGTATTCTTTGCATCGAAATCCAATTAGTAGAACTCCAATTAGTAATCAACGAAAAAGTCGGATATGCACTATTTCTACGCAGACGGAGTCCCGGGTAAGGTAGTGTTACTATATAGATGAATAGGAATGAATGAAGATAAGTACGAAATATTGAAATTTATAGGACAAACTTACGTAGCAACTCATACTGCGGTATCCATCGAACCTTCAATATATTTCCCTCTAATTTCCCTTCGTCGGGACTGTCTTCAAACTTCCAAATAACTGTCTGTTTTAGCTTGGAGAGGACTCGGACTATGATCTGCTCTTTGTATTTAGGTATTGACGCAGTCTTGATAAGTGAACCGAAACTCAATAATAAAACGCCGTGATCAGATTCGTTCAGGAAACGTTCGAAATGCTGGAAAGAAGACGCAAGTATCAATATTTAAAAGGGTATTCGGTAAAAGCAGTTTAAACCTAATTAAAAGAAGAAATATGTTTAGGTTGGTACTTACGGGTGGAACAGTTTTCCTGGAATGGTCTAAATGCATCCCACCAACTTCTACTAACCCGGGCAGTAAAGGACGGACACCATTCAAACTATGAAACACGTTTACAAGCATCATTGTTATATTCTTCCCCAAGTCTTGCAGATCCGGAATTTTTCTTTCAAAGTGTTTCTCTATAATGGCTTGCTCTTTCACTTGGATGGAGTACCGGTACCACAGCTTGTAATACTCATTTAGCAAAGTATTTTCTATCCTCTGCGAGAAGGTCATTTTTGCAGTGTAGTCAGCGGTCTCCATTGGCACGTAAGAGGGATTATACGAAACCCCAATACGATCTGGACACCATTGCATCAAACTGCTCGATAACAGCCCAATTATAGGAGCTTTTGCGCCGTAAACATGAGCTAAACCCAACATGCAATCACTATTAAAATTTTCCACTAAAATTACATCATACTCTTTTTCTAAAGCAACGCCTAAGGGTTGGAACTTTACCAGCTTGGAGCACACGTCCAGAGCCATATCTGCGAGAACATTAATCCCTATTATCTGCGTGACTATTTTCTCCAGACCTAATTGTCGTAATATTTGAACAGGATTTTCGTAAAAGGATAAATCGATGGTTTCCACTCCCGGAACCGCCATACCTTCTAAACTTATATCGGTGTAGTTTGCGGGTGGATTTTTTATGGGAAAAAATGAAACGACTGTTACGTGATGTCCTCTTTCTGCCAGGCGTCGCAGAAGTGGGTCGAAGACCATCTGGTGACTTTTCCCGGTGTGAGGAAAGAGCCCGAGAATGCGGGCTGCGTCTGCATTCGGCAGTACCGCAGTTGCGACAAGATATACAATAAAAAGTGAGGTCATTGCGGGAGATACACGCGCCGTCGCGTCGCATAGAACACTGAGTTAATTATGTCACAACATGGGACCGATTGGGACAATGTCAACCACGATCAAACCAAGCTATCTTCAGAGCGTAAGTTCTTGATAGCTTATGTGAACTTGGAAATCGTTTGATTAAAATTCTTCCCGGAAATTATTGGTTGCGTGAGTCTCACATGTCGCGTTTTGAACATCTGAATTCAAACTGAGTTACGTTATGTATGAAACGTAACTAAACATGCGCGCCGAGTTATTTTCAGATCTTTCACGACAAAGCACTGTGACTATGTATACGCGTCACAATACGCGCAAGGCTATAACAGTAGAGATCAAACGGTCAAGAACAGGGTTAAAGGTATAAGGGAAAAATAAGTACCAAAACATAACTTAAAAAAAATATTTTTTTATTTATATTGAAAAATATATTCAGGATTCCTTAATTTGGACACTATATCAGACATTTTTACCGATCATATTTATGTCGTGTAATTCTCATTTAATAGGAAGTACCTGAACATAAGAATACACTGGAGTAAATTGGGCTGCCATAGAACCATAATTGTCTGTTTTTATTTAATAAATTTATTTTATTGAAATCATTATATAGGAAATAGTGGACTGGCATTACAAATAGACAACGTTTTTAAGGGTTCAATGATCATAGGATGTGTCTTATATAAGTAGGTTAGGTACCTACATGTATGCCACGGTACACTTGTTTTCGATTCAAATTATTTAGTACGATGAATTGTTTCAAAACAGAGAGCTAAGTATTTTTAGACATCTAAAATTTTATGAATGACAATTATTCAATTGAGTATATTATTTTTGCTCAAGTCCCAATAATACAAGACATACAGCAGTCCTATGACTCTCTACTTAACCCAGATGTTACTGATATTTAATATTGTGTTCGAATTTAATGATTTTTATGTATGTGGCTTTTTAGCCCATAAACAACATGGGAAAAATATTTAAAAAAATATTTTCCTAGTGGAAATTTGAAAAATTAGTGTTGTTTATAAACAACGCTAGTAAAATATACTACTATCATATATTTTTGGTAATAAAAGTATTATATTATTTACTGTTCTTATTTTCTTAAATCTTCAAAACGAAATAACAAAAAAAATCACATGGTATGATATAGTTCAAAACATGTTTTAGGTGGAGGGTAACACTGATTTTTTTTTACAAAAGAAGTTTGCGTGCTTGTGACATAATGCGTAGCGTAGCAGCCCTTCTCTGTATTTTACAATGGGCCCTATACCATCGTATCCTGACGACTCATGAAGGGCTCCAGAAGCACGACCAGGCTTTCGCTAATCCTTTTCGAAAGTTTCTAATAATCCAGTTGCTACACTTCTGCGAAACTTGAGATGATCATATTTACCATTGTTGGCTTTATAAAATTGCTATGCATTATGCAAAGTCATATTTAGGCAGTGCACAATCAGCCAAAAATACCAATTCTTGCCTCTAATTGACGTTCTGTATATAAGGAAATGTTTTAGTCAGGGCGATCAACCCCACCCATATTCTCGTTATGCATTTTTCATACAGCTGGTTGGTCGATTTGGATAAGTTTTTTTCCTTCTGCGAAAACCTTTTCGTTTTGTTAGTTGGCATTACTCTAACGGCGTTCGAGGCCACAGTAACAACACTGATGTCGTGCCATTTACGACAACAGTGTTGTTGGTTGACAACGGTTGTGTTGAAGTACAAGGAACCTGAGAGTATTGCTGCATGTCACTAGAACTTCCGCTGTCAATTCGCTGGCGTTTCGCAAGTTCATGCAGTGGTAGATCATCCTCACTATCTGAAGAATAACAGTGTATTAGCATAAGCTCTTAGTTGCGAACCTGGTAAATTATGCAAAATCACTTGATTTTCATCGCCAGAATGTTCGTCTGTAACCTCTGCATTACAGTTTTCTGGTGGAAATATAACTAAAGAATCTGGTACAGGAGTTTCTTTGTCTTTTTCCAATTCCTCTACAATTTCATGCAGCGTTAAACTTTGAACTCTACTCCTAAAATAAAAATAAAATATGATAACTAATGCGAAACACAAAGTAGTACATTTAACTACTGTCGTTTATAAACAACACCGGTTATATTCAACTATAACTTCTCTCCAAATGCTCCAAAAATATGTAATTTGATATTTCTGTAATGTCTAAGAAATGAACAATACGATTTCTGTAAATAATCTCCAAAGAATATGTAATTTATTGTAAATATTTACTTTGATAAACTCATTGTTAAAAACTGCTGAAATAGTTAGTAAATAACACAGAATGTAGTTAACCAAGGTGATTGACCGTCAGACTGCGATTCACAAAGTGCTCACCTATCAAGTAACACCAGTGAAACAATTGAACAGTACCCACATTTTTTTAAATATTTTTATAACCAAAGCGTTGTTTTAAAACGACGACAGTAACAACTGGGTTAATTGATTCAATTAGGGTCACTTCAAGATAGGAGTTCTCTGCCAAGTTAAATAGGTAGGAAGTATAGGTACTTATTTTACAGCGACGTAAAATTTAATACAAACTCCATTTACGTCGCTGTAAAATAAGTTTAACGTTACAATTCTGTCAACTAAATAAAAATTACATTGGAACCTAAACATAGGATAAACAACGTTGCAATTAATTAACTAGGTTATATAATTTACAAAATTATTCTAACTAAAGGATTTAAAACAATTTGGCAATTATCTATCACTATCTACACTGAATTATTCACAAAACAGTAATTGGCACTTCGCCAAACCCATCCATCATACCTAGTAAAAATTTCCTTAATTAATGCATTTTTTCTTTGACACTTCCCCCACTAAACAGTCTAATAGCTTGTAGATAAAGAACTCTTAAAATTGCTAATAAAATGAGTAAAACTACTAGAACTGTTGCGATTACGTCTAATAAAGCCCGTTGGTAAAAGGGCATGTCTCTTGCTGGCGAATGTAGGGGGTCTGTGTGACCCCACCGGATGACTCTCTCGGTCCAGAATACGGCCGTGTCGAGGGGGCTATTCTGTCTGTCGTGCCAGATTTTAGATGCACGACGTGCGCTTGCTCGCATTCTGAAAGTTTACAAATAATTAAAATATTAATTTATTATCATTTTGTTTGGATATAAATGTATGTAGGTAAGTAGTCCACAGGATAGAAATTAACTTGTCTTTTTATAATTAGCTGATGTAGGTACCTTACCTACCTACAACAAATGATTTAGGTATTATGGGTTAGGTATCTTAATGAGGAAGAAATCTTCTAAGAGAAGGATCTAAAATAATAATAATGTCGAACGAAATTTAACCTAATAACAGAAATTCTTGGACATAATTGAAAAAAAAAAAACTCACGGAAAGTGAGATAGGTAGGTACTCCGCAGGTGCACCGTACGCGTACCTACGTGATTGTATATTATATCTATCTATTACCTACCTATAATCATACACAATCATGTACGAAGGTAGGACCTGGTACTAACTAGTCAAAGCCTATTATGTAGTGACGTACCTAGTACCTAGGTACTTTCATTGCATTGGTCTATAAAACAAGAGGACTTGAACGAATGAGAGCCACGGTATCACGCACGTGATAAGTACGAGTGCTTATGCGACTATTTGATAACCTTTGGAGAAGATATAGGAATAGCACTTCAATTCAAGGAGCAGGAAACAATGAAATGATAATACCGGCGTTGTTTGTTGCTGCATTATGTAGCCACAATTTATGATTTATTGGGTTTTTCTTTAGTCTTTCTTTGTGATCATCATCATCATACTTAAATTATAAGTAAGTAGGTATTTTATTCCATTTTTGTTGCCATCACGGTTCATAGGGTAGGTATAGCCTTGTGACAGACAGACATACCGACAGTATAGTCATAATAATAAAGTCCCGTTTTACCCCTTGGATACGGAACCCTAATAAATCTTTGCAAAATCATGTAGGTACTTACTCAGCACTAAGCACGTTCTGCAGACCCTCAAACAACGACCTCTCCGTCAGATCAGCGTAAGAGACAGTCTTTCCGAAGCCGATCTCCGTCGCCTGCGCACCGTTCAGCGGCTGGTCGCCAAAGAAGGGAACCACCAGCATCGGCTTCCCGGCTGATATGGCTTCAGTCATGCCTAGGAGACCACCGTGACCCACGAAGGCTACTACTTTTGGATGTCCTGAAATTGGGGAAATAAATAATTAGGATAAGTAATTCTATTAGTAGGTAGGTAAGCTACATTTTGTTCATTAATTTAATTTATTAATTACGTCCGCGTATCACGGGGCTCTGGATCCCAGAAGGGCCTGAAGACGGGTCGAAAGTCGATCTACTTACCTATATATCTTGTTATCTATTCAAAAACTACTGAACCGATCGCGACGAAACTTGATATACACCTACAAATAGCTGGTGATTTGAACTTACGCAAGTAAAAACGCGAAGCGCATTATTTTAGCACCTAGGTATACTTACATACTTAGACTAGTTTTTTTAAAAATTTCAGTCTATAATCTGACGTTTTGGTTCCTCGTATTATTAATTTTTTCTATAGAAAAAAGTGTAATCGTAATCTTTAATTAAAAAATGAAGTAATGTACTTAGGTTTAGTTAAGTTGGGATAGGTTAGGTTAGTGCTATATTCAGTCGCTTAACATTTAGCTTGCATCGTCATAATATATAAAGTGACGATTCGTTATTATCATTGGGTGACATGTGGTCTTTAATATAGGTCAAATGCTCCTCTATTAATTACTAAAAACAACAGTCGGTCGCTTATCGCAGCCTGCTGATACAAGTAAAGTATTACCTATCAATTCAGTGATGCCATTTAGAAAATATTAGGTAGGTTGGTACTTAGATACTGGCAGCACGCCCGCGCCGTGGTTTTATCTGCGTAAGTCCCGATCCATTGTAACATAACGAGTGTCATTGCAATCGGTTGAATAGTTTTTGCGTGAAGCAGCAACAAACACACATCATAATTATAAATAGACCCTCACAAACTCTCACCTTCATCACGGTGTCTCACTCTATGTCTCCAATTCTGCGCAGCCTCAACGCGTTTAACGCTCTCTTGGATGCAAGTACCTACTGAAAGCGATCTGTTTGCGGACGAATGGAGATCGATATTGTCAGTGTGCTTGAGCTTTTGTGAGAAAACTGAATGAAACTTTTTCCTAGTCAATTAATGTAATTGGTTTCATAATCGTGTTATTTGACTATAAACAAATAAATAAATTCATAATTACGTAGGTCTAAATTCGTTTTTTTTACATTAGATAGGCTACCATTTCTCCTCATCACTCCTGAAGGGAGGCGACGATGGAATTTACGGTATAACATACTTGCCTAGAACAAACCTATTCACGTAAACGTACTATTGTACCTACGTACGTTCACATACGTTCATACTATACGTAAATACGTATCTACTAGTTACTGACCGATTAGATATGAACGTGTGCATTCTGCACGTTTATTTACCAAAGATTAACTTGTACATATCGCGGATAAAACTAAGCTACGACGTCTTTGATGAAATAACAGTTAATTTACTACAAATCTCAGAATACCTGACTATACTATCTAGGCAAACAATCACGGTTCGCCGCAGAGAAACGTGAGGCCAAATTGTTATAATTAAATCATTACCGTTGACTGTAGTCAGCCTACTTTGGTCTGTGTTATACAAAGAACTTTTATTACTAGAACTAGAATGCTGACGTAGAACTAAAGTGTTTCGCTATATTGCGCATGCAGTCCCTTTCTAATAACACTATTAGAAAGGGACAGAACGCTACATTACATCAAAGACCTATATAACATCAAAGAAGTTATATTACTAGAACTATACAAGGTGTAACGGGCGTGCCCTTTTAGGCCGAAAAGGGGTTGTTCTAGACATATAGGCGAGCAACTTTTGTTCTACGACTTTTGAAAATTCGTAGTTTTTTTTTGAAAATTTTGAGGTTATGGTTCACTGAAAAAAACAGTTGCTTTTGAAAATAAACGTAAAAAATTGTAGTTTCGATTGTTGTCGACTAAACTAAATGAAAGGACAAGATAAGGTAAATGACCTCGAACTCTGAGAAACAGCTGATTTTCAAGTAAACTTTACACTTAAAATTTAAAAAAAAAAACTACGAATTTTCAAACGTCGTAGAACAAAAGTTGTTCGCCTAGAAGTGCAGAACAACCCCCTTTCGGCTTAAAAGGGCATACCCGTTACATCTTGTACAGAATGCTCACGTAGAACTGAACTGCAGTGGAATTCTCTAATATACAGCCTAGAGCTCGCTCAGAGTGAGCGTCCAATCTGAGCGTTGTATTGCTCAAATTCGACGCTGAAACAGCGTCGAGCTCTAGGCTGTTACATTAGAGAATAGCACTCAGGTCCGCTACATTGAGCATGCAGTCCCTTGCTAATAAAACCACTGGAAAGGGACAGAACGCTACATTAAAGCGGACCAGTTTAGTTCTACGTGAGCATTCTATATAGTTGTAGTAATACCTATATGTAACTTGTATGATGTTACTTAAGTAGTATAGGTGGGTGTGTACCTGCCTGGGTAAAGTAAGTTGTATCTACTTATCGTCCACATAACTATAGGTACATATCTATCTATACTCTGTTTATATGAATTACTAGCTGCGCCCCGCGGTTTCACCCGCGCAAGTCCCGTTCCCGCGGGAATAACGGGATAAAAAGTAGCCTATGTGTTCCATATCCAGGTCCCCAGCTCAAAGGAAAGAAAACAGACACTGTTTTACTTACTGAAATTATTTTTTACATTTTTGTATCTTATGGGATGCCGAAATAAACAGCCGTACAGCTGTATGGTAGGTATGTATATCTACACAGTTTCATTGCAAACGGTTTAGTTTAGATTGTTCTGTTCCACTTAGTTACGTGATGTGACATTAATGTAAGTAACTGGACATTTTTAAGCTTATACTTCTTGCAACTTATTATATTTAAGTTAAAAACGTACAGTGTAATAAAAAGTTTAAACTTTTTTCTAAACGGTTACAAAAAATCAAATAAATAAAACAGAAGTGCTCAAACACAAACTTTCAAATTACTATTTAGGTTTTAGAAGTTATTTGTTTTTGTGTTCATCCGGTGTTGGATAATAATTTATTGCGTGCTAAATTAGTATACTTAAACTCACTCTTTACCTACTTACAATGTTGTAATTTTGTCTATAATACTTGACTAGGTTTACTATTGATAAGATACGTCGGTATGAAGTACTTCTTTGACCTAATTTGAATAATAATTAGTTTACTAGACAAATCTTATCTAAAAGATTAACTTTAATCTAAAGGCTAACTATAGCCAGTTAACTGATTTATAGATTAACTTAGCGAGAATGAAAAAAACACCTGTTTTGTTATATTCGCAACTTTTTTGTTTTTTGACATCATCTTTCTCATGAACCTGTGGGTGGTGACAATTAAATCGTGCAATAATACGAATCCTCAAACAGTCCTGAACCGTTTATGTCGGTTCAGGATTGCGCCCCCTACTGCGTAACTCCCATCGAATTCAACTCGACGTCGATTTGGGAATACGATGCTTTCGATAACGGGGTTGGAGAAAGTTACCGCGCAAGTAGCGAGCAGAAATTGTCGACGTTTAAGCCATGGACATTATCGAAAGCATCGTATTCCCAAACCGACTTCGTCGATTTGAACTCGACGGCAGTTACGCGGTAGGGGGGCGGGATCGAGACTTAGACACACTACAAAAAGTTGAGAGTGCAATAATTTCGCCGTTGCAATCTGAAAGAATACTAAATTACTTACCTTAATGCACAGGTAATGAATTTTAAACTTACTTAACAATTCGTACTGTGGCATCCATCGGACCTTCAAAATATTTCCCTCCAACTTCCCCTCATCAGGGCTGTCTTCAAACTTCCAAATGACCCTCTGTTTCAACCTGGAGAGAGCTCGGACTATGATCTGCTCTTTGTAGGGAGGAATGGACGCAGTCTTGATGAGGGAACCGAAGCTGAGCAATATGACGCCGTGGTCGGATTCGTTTAGGAAGCGTTCGAAATGCTGGAAGGGGGCGGTAAATAAATATTATTAAAAGAAACAAGAACAGGCAACAGTTTGTTAAGTTATTAAAATCGATCAAACTAAAATAAACTAGAGTAACAGTTTTACGGTATATCTCCAAGAAAAGACGAATTATGAGAAGAATTGAATATCAGTTTGGTGCATTGAGCCTTCGCTAGGAGTACCCATAGTGTTGTGTGCAGAATACCTGATAGTACAAGCGGCCGAACTTTCAATATCTGCTTAGTATATGTTTAGGTACTACGTCTATAGTTGAAATGCATTATCTCACTGATGTTCTTATCTATGCGATTAACGAGATAGTTCATCATTCACACAAAAACTCTTTAACACTTTAACAGTTGAATTATCAGCCTAGCCTGTTAGTTTATTAAACGGTTTAACATACTTCTAACTTTGGCATTTATAATATTAGTAAGTGTGACCTAAGTGACTTAATAGAAATTTCATTATTTGTGCTGTCTAAACTTTATGTTATTCAAATATTAAGATCTAATTAGCATAAAATTTGATATTACGACGATAGTAAAAGTTGACTGTTGGTATGCAGAAATTTCTTCGAGTGGTCAATTTGCTACAATTAGGTAGGTACCTACAGTTTGTTATGTAATCTTCATACTTCGGTAGGCACGTAAAAGTAAAGTAGAGAACTGGGACGGTCAAAGGGAGATGTTTGTTTCAAACACGCAAAAACTACTGAACCGATTGCGATGAAACTTAGTATGCAGATAGATAGAGCTGGATTAACATATGAAATAATTTTTGATATTCCCGCAATATCGGAACTTACGCAGGTAAACCTGCGGGCGAAGCTGATAAATAAATACAATCTTTTGTAAGAGATAAGATAATGGTAACCTCTTGCATTTTATGCCGTAAAACAAGCTTAGAAGCTCACCATGGGGCTACATGGCGCTGTATGTTGGTTACAGAATTTATTCCTTATTTTATTTTACTTTTATCCCATTAGCCTCGCAGGATCGGGACTTAGGTGAAATCGCAGGGAGCAGCTAGTGCTTCCCTAATAAATATAAGCTAGTAAGCTAGGCCAATTAAATTATTTAGGTATAGGGACGATAATTTGTTTAATTCATTTTTTATTTTATTTTTATTTTTATTTTATTTTATTAGGTATAGTTACAGGTCTCAGACTACAATCTTATAACTAAAACAATTTACGACAAACTGATCTATAACAAATCTGGGACCCACTTATAAACTACACACAACTTGCACAAAAGAAACATGCACAGTTAGACTTTCTACAGACTGTTAATACAGAACTATTTTGAAATAGTTAGTAGAGAAGCCTGCTAAATGTGTACATAGGTACATAATATAAACACTAAACAGTTAAACAATAAGGTACAAGAGGTCTGACTAAAGTTTGGATTTCAACAAAGATCGTACTTTTAATTTGAATGAACAACAGCTAAGATGAAACATATCCTCCTCGCTCTGGCATACATTATCATTGTAAGTTCTACACATTCTGCTGATAGGGTCATTGTAAGAGACATTGTTGTTTGTATATGGTGTGCTGAACAATTTAGGAATACGAACCGATCTCGAGGGCACTCTAAAGTGGACAAAACTCAGCAGCTCTCCATTAATGATCCCGTTACATATCTTGTAAAGCAGTGTCAGATCTATCAAATCCCTACGTAGTTGCAAGCTCAATAAATTAAATTTTTGCAGCCTATCACTGTAATCGGGGATTTTCCTCCTCAAACCTAGCCGACAACATAGCCTCCGAATAAACCGTCTCTGTAGTGCTTCAATTCTATCAATATGAGTAATGTAGATAGGGTACCATACTGAAGAGCAATATTCGAGTATAGATCGTACCAGGGATATGTACAACGTGATCCAGGTGTCGGAATTTTTAAATGGTTTCAATACTTTTGACAAAAATCCTAACATTCTATTAGCCTTCCCGGTAATGTAGTCGTAATGATGTCTGAAAGATAATTCGCTGTCGAAGTAAACTCCGAGATCACGGACTATGTAAACTCGCTCTAAAGGTACGCTATTTATATAATAGGAATACTCAATGATTTTCCTGTTTTTAGTAAAACTTATAATTTGACATTTTTTCACATTGAGCTCCATTCCATTTACCCTACACCATCGATCGATGTGACTCAGATCGTTCTGCAGAAGACAGCAATCTGCAAAACTCGCAACCCTGCCATATATTTTGATATCGTCAGCATAAGCCAAGCATCTACTTTCGATGGAGTCTAACAGATCATTAATAAAGGCCAAAAATAGTAATGGTCCTAAATTTGAACCTTGTGGTACCCCTGAAATGACAGAAAACGGTGCCGAATCATATCCCGCCAGAGCCACCAACTGAGAGCGATTGTGTAAATAAGATGTTATCCACCTATGCAAGTTTCCGTGAATACCAAGATGGTACAGTTTCGTCAAGAGTATCGAGTGATCCACCCTATCGAACGCCTTGGAGAAGTCCGTATAAATCGCATCCACCTGTATTTTATCGTTAAATGCTCTGCAGAGGCTATGTGTGTACTCTAGAAGATTTGTCTCGGTAGACTTACCGGATATAAATCCGTGTTGATTATCGCTTAATCTGGGCTTGAGGTGATAGTATATATGATCATAGATAACGCCCTCAAATACTTTCGCGAAACAGTTTAAAACACTAACAGGCCTGTAATTTGACACATCGGATTTAGCGCCACATTTGTGTATAGGACTAATCTTTGCAATCTTCCAGAGCTCCGGAAAGGTACCCTCACGCATTGACTTATTATATATAATTGTTAATGGTTTAACCAGAGCCTTCGCGCATAGTTTTATAAAGATAGGAGGAATACCGTCGTATCCCGCAGATTTCGTTACATTTAACGATCTCAGATTATTTAGTACCGTACTATGTGGAATATCAACGTGACATAGACTGTAATTTACCGACGGAAAGTCCGGTTCATAGGTAGACCGTGTAGGGGAATATACTGAAGAGAAATAGTCAGCAAACAAACGTACTATCTCAGGACCCGTTGTTGCTTTTCGGTCTTTGTAGGTCATAGTCTTTGGAATATCGTTGGTTATGCGCTTACTTTTGGTATACCTCCAGAACTGTTTCAGATTTGTTGACAAATCCTTTTCGATGTTTCCTAAATGTTATTTTCATTAGCAATTTACAATCAGAGCGCAATTCCGAAAAGCTATCATAATCTCGGGGATTCCCAAAGCGTTTAAAGCGTCGATGTAGACTATTTTTCTTTGTAAATAATTGTTTAAGTTCTTTGGTAAACCACACTGGATAATTTTGATTCCTAGAACGCACTCTAGGAGTATATTTCTCTATAATTATATACAATGTATCATAAAAAGTGTGTACGAATTCATCAATATCCATTCGATTGGCCAATTCATCCCAGTTTTCCCGGTTTAGATCCTCCATACATTTTACAAAATTGGTTTTACGAAACAACAGTCTCCCTACCTCAGTACTATTTTTTAATACACCTGTAATTCTCAAACGAAATACAAACTCAAATGGAGGATGATGCAAATCAAGACGAGAAATAGGATCAGCTGGTTTGAAGCTATGAAACAGCTCGGGACTATCCGTCATAGCCAAATCCAAAATACGCTCATTATGATTTTTAATTTTATTTAATTGTACCACGCCAGTTGAACTTATTAAGCTGCCCAATTGCTCCGATTTGTGACACGTGGAGACTATAGGACAATCTCCATCAGTCGGCCACTGTACGTCACCTAAGTTGAAATCTCCCATTATACACACAGAGCCCGTGTCAGAAGAACCACCCAATAACGCATTTTTACAGTGTTCAATTAATTTGTCAAACACACTATCAGGAAGATAATTGGGAAGATACACCACACACACTATCAAGGAGAAATTGTTACTTAATTTTATACGTATCCAAATATCTTCTGCATATTCAGACGTCAGCTCAGACAGAATTTCATACTCCAGTCTCCTATCGATAGCAATAAGCACTCCCCCTCCGTCCTCCCTATTAAATCTATCCTTAAATTTCCTATCACGATCCCTTCTCAGCACACTATATCGCTCATCAAATAACTGTGATGAATATACTGAATCATTGAGCCAGGTCTCACAAAGACATATCACATCATAGCTGCCGCATAATATTGATTTATAAATATCATCATATTTAGTTCTTGTACCTCTTGTATTTTGGTAATAAAATGAAAGTGTCATAAACCTAACCACAGTATTAATATAATTAACTAATTAAACTCAATCTAGTAGTAGAGAATAGATGAAAATATATTAAATAAAACCTGTATGATTGATTACTTATCAACACAGAATAGCAAAAACTTAATGTTAGACTAACGAAATTATACACTCAATGCAGAGCACAAATACAAATTCAGCCGATAGAATCCAAGCTCTTAAGACTCTTAATAAGTATGTATGGCGAGATGCTATCCTTTCTAACGTATATTCTGCTATTACGAATCCACACGTATTTGTATCCCTTTTCCTTAGCTTTCTTTCTCGCAGCGGCATGTAGCTGTTTATTCAGTGGAGACAGGTGTTCCGAAACATACACGGGTGTGTTCTCCTTCATTCCCAGCAACGATGTATTGAGTTTGGCCGTCGGATGTGATTTATTATATCTAAACACCGAGGAATAGAACTCATCCCGACGTTTCACCGAGTTAAATTTGACAATGACCGTACGCGGCAGTTTACTTTCCCTGTTAATTTTCGCCACCCTCGTACAGTGAACTATATCATTGTCGCTGATCTTGAAGTCAATAGCGACGGCGCATGCCTTTATAACTCGTGTTAGATCTTCTGACTTGTTTTCTGGAATTCCGTGAAACTCCAAGTTATTTTCGCGAAGATGTTGTTCCATATTATTTAACCGACTTGATAATTCGCCAACTGTCTCGTTCAGTACATCATTTTCCGCTTTTATCTGTTTAAAATCCCGTTGTAATTCGTCGGCTTCTTCTTTTAAGCCCTCATAAATCCCGTTAAGATGTGTAATTGATTGCTTTAACTCGCGTAGTTCACTTCTTAATGGAGATAGTTCTTTTTTCACGATATCCGATAACAAGCCAGGTAACTCTGATCTTATTATAGTTAACACACTGTCCGATATTGCAGCAACCAAATTCTCACTGTTCGCGGTAGTTGGCGAGTCATTTTTCGTGTTTGTGCGCGCTCCCGGACTAGGTGTATTTGTGTTGTCCTTCTTGGGTTTTTTAATCTTGCAACCATGGCAACACCACGAGCTTATCTGTTCTTTCGACATCTTATTAAAGGTTCCTCTTTCGGAAATGTTCGCACAGATTAGGTGAAAGTATTTATTGCATTGACTGCATTTTAGGTGACTGCCTTCTATGATATTGCGACATTCTCCACATTTAATTATCACTTTTGAAGCCATTATATTTATTTATAAAAACTGTCAATCCCAGTACCTAGTTGCTTTTATTGTACTATCTCGTTTACAATAAAATATTTCAAGCAAAAACGCACTCCAAAGGTCTGTCAGGCTTGGTATCGATCCTCGATCCTCGATCCTACCGGTCGCAAAGCGACGACTAGACCACTGAGCCAATTGTACCTTGTTAGGATTGTCGAAAAACTTAAATTGTTTTCTTAACTGACAAATATACAGACGTTGATTGGGGGTACCATCTCAGTAGTTGGTTAGTGATTGGTAGGTAGATCAATTAAATCTTGCTTATAGGCTTTTAACGTACCTTGAAATTGGATTTTTACGGCTAATACAATGCTTCCCGGGGTCAATTATTAATCATGAATATGCTCTTCATTGTTTTCCATGCCTTTCATATGTTTCTGTGCTGATTTTTACACTTTAAATCATTATTTAAGATTAAAAACTGAACAGCCAAAATGATAACGTCTACCTGCGCAAATCGCTCCTACCACTTTTTCACGGTCAAATTTCTTAAAGAATTTCGATAAAAATGCCTACCTATACGGGTAAATACGGTTACTAATATAATATGCGAAGGTTTATCAAGTACAGGGGGTTTTTCATTTTTGAATTTGAGTCTCTGCAAATACATCGATTTTTCTTCAGTTACTTGCGATGCTAAAATAAAATTAAACTCATGTTTCAGTTTTAATCATAATAAAACTTCGTTGGCTCCATTGAAATGGTTACAAGTTTAAGTTGAACTAGTTGAACCCAACCTATTATTGTTCTTCGATCAATGTTCAATATTATATATCGAACGGCATAACAATTATAAGTGTTTGTAAGTTAAGTCAAGAGATGGCGCTAGCGTCGAGTTAAATCACGCTATCGTTGCGTACTGTATGTTTACCTTAGGGAATGCGATCTTTGAATATACATCGACCTTTGTACCTACATTTGGTTGTTTTATTTGGATTAGTACCTTTTGGGACGTGTACATGGTCCTTCGATATTAGCCTATGGTGGCGACACGAAGTTTGACCTGCACAGTCCACTCGGTTCGAGAATTCTTAGGGATTGGCGCGGCTGTGACAATTATTGGTGGCCAAGGTTGCTACCTAATTACACAGCAAGGCCCGAAGACAAAGAAGTACGAGACCTAGGAACGGGCTAGGGAGCCCCCCCCCCCCTCAAGGAGTGGACCCCGCAGCGGTGAGCAACGGACGGTGTGAGTGACGTAAGATAAGTGTTGTGGTGAAAAAACAGTGAGTACAATTTCGACCTTAATTTCAAGTGATAATAAACTTAACGATTTGTGGCATGATTAATGAAGATCAGAAACTTTAACTTTAGAAGCTTAACATAGTGCATGGACTTGTAATAAATTCGCAAAAAGTGTTCAGACGGGGAATCCACGCCGGTTTTCATAGCGAATTATTACATGTTCTAAACACTTAGAAAATTTCTGAACATTTTAACATAGCCGAATAACAGTGTATTTGGGTCTTGGAATTTGAAATTATCTCTGATTTAAATTTTTTCATCATTTTGAACTTGTAAAATTTTTGCAAAATTTTTTGTTTGGTTCATTACATTGTGTGTACAGTAGGGATTCCCTTGTATCTGAGACTTTGTTAAATTTAAGGGCATACTAGTTTGGTTTGTTTTATTGTAAGGGTAGTGTTCGACAAATATGACAGCGAATTACTATAAAATGCAAGATAACCTTGCACACCAAATTGCGAAAGGACTCACTAATTTTAAAAAGTCCCCCAAAGAACGCATTACGCTTCCGTATGTGTCGACACGGCTCGAAACGCTGGAGGGACAATGGAAAGAATTTTCGTCCATCCACCGTAGAATTGTTTGTGAAGCAGACAAGGTTGAATTTGATGCTGCTCCTTACACCGTGAATGAGGTTTTTGATAATACTGAAGAGTGTTACATAGATTATAAATCACTTTTAAAGGAAAAAATGACACAGTTAAAACCAGAGCCAGAGGCAATTGCGGTGAGGACTGATAGTGAGGACAAACACTTTGTTAAATTACCTAAGATAAATATTCCCTCATTCTCAGGTGACTATATGGAATGGCCTAGTTTTAGGGATTCATTTAGATCATTAATTCATAAACAAAACGGTCTAGACAATGTTCAAAAATTGCACTACTTAAAAGGGTTTTTAAGCGGCGAAGCTGAACAGCTGCTGCGGCATTATAAAGTCACGTCTGATAATTATAAAAACTGTTGGTCCGTATTAGAGAATCGGTACAATAATAAGAGACATCTTGTTAATTGCTATTTGAAAAAGCTATTAAGTCAAAAAGTTTTACCAATCGAATCGTCTAGTGCCATTAAAAATTTATCAGATACGACCAATGAATGCCTAATTGAGCTTAAAAATTTAGGAGTCGACGTTGGTTCATGGGACGTTCTGTTAATTTATATACTCAGTCAGAAACTGGACTCTGAATCTCGTAGGCTATGGGAAAAAAAAGTTGCAAAACATGCCGATGAACTACCGTCGATGAAACTGTGGAATGAGTTTTTGGAAAAAAGATATAGATCCACCGAATATAAAGATCCTAATATGCAGAATTTTGATAAGGTTTCTTCTCATGTTGTTACTACCAATGCAACGGTATCGTGTGTATTCTGTACAGGGAGCCACAAACTGGCAAATTGTAAAATGTTCGCAAAACAATCTGTAGACGAACGGCGTGACTTTGCCAAAACAGAACGTTTATGTTTTAAGTGCCTAAACTCCGATCACTCTGTCTATTTATGCAAAGTTGCTACAAAGTGTCGCCTTTGTCAAAAAAATCATCACTTTTTATTACACCCCAAAGGTTCCAACGAATCCAACAAGACTAACCAGTCCGTGAATAAAAGCGTAGTTGCTACCGCGACTGCGTCAAATTCACAGACTTTATGCGATGAAGATTCTACTTTGACTTCAGATGACCCCGACATAACTTCGTTTCATGTCAACACGACCAGTCAAGTCCTACTGGCTACTGCATTGGTGAATGCGGAGCCGGACAAGACACCCGTGTTATTAAGATCTCTGCTGGATCAGGGATCTCAGGCGGATTCAGTGACAAAAGATGCCTGAGATCCAGGCATCTTTTGTCACTGAATCCGCAGTTCAGATGTTAGGTCTGAAGAAGGTCGCGGAAACTAATTTTATTTCAGGATTAGGCGGTGACCCGAGTTCAGCCATCGCTTCGAAGGCGGCAGTTATGTTGAAAATTCAGTCACGTCTAGATCCCAGCTTTACCTTATCAGTTAAAGCATATGTTTTAAGCAAGTTAACTTGTTTCTTGCCTCGCAGCAAGGTTAGTATCCTGCCAGTGAAACTCTCGTCTTTGGAGTTAGCGGATCCATCGTTCGGTGTTCCGAATAAAATAGATCTGCTCCTGGGGGCGGAGGTGTACAGTCAGATCTTGTTAAAAGATTTGGTCAAAGATCCAACCGGTCTTGTGGTAGCTCAAAAGACAAAGTTGGGTTGGATCTTGTCTGGCAAAGTGCCAACGCCCGGTGGTGATACTAGCAACCAAAGCGAGAGTCATTTTGTGAGTTTGCATGCGGTAGAGTCAAATGATGACCTTTTAAAAAAGTTTTGGGAGATGGAGTCAGAACCATCTCATAAAACCAAACATCTCACTGTAGAAGAGCGGAAATGCGAAGAAATGTTCGCTCAAACAACGCTTAGAGATGAGTCTGGCAGGTATGTAGTCAGACTCCCACTAAGGGAAAAAGATCCCCCATGTAAGTACGGGAATTCCAAATCGATAGCCCGAAAACGATTTCTTATGTTAGAACGACGCTTACTTAAAGACCCAAACCTAAAAACGGAATATTCGAAAGTTATTCAAGAGTATTTGGAAATGGGTCATATGGAAGTAGTTAGCGATCGCGACAACCCAGAAGCCGTGTATTTACCCCACCATGCGGTGGTCAGGCAGGATAAAACAACAAGTAAAGTTCGTGTAGTCTTTGACGCTTCTTGTTCCGGCTCTAATGGTGTGTCGTTAAACAATGATTTAATGACGGGACCAACGCTACAACCTGAACTGCGCCATCTAATAATGCGTTGGCGATGTTATCCAATTGCTTTAGTGGCTGACATTGTCAAAATGTACCGACAGGTAAAAGTTAGCGCACGGGATGTAGATTATCAACGCATTTATTGGCGTGAAAACCCGGGCGAGGAGCTGCAGCACTTGCGCTTGCTGCGAGTAACATTTGGTACGTCATCGGCTCCATTTTTAGCGGTTAGAACACTACAACAGCTGGCTCGTGATGAAGGTGATACTTTTCCACTAGCAAAGAGTCGTGCTATGAACGAGTTTTATATGGATGACTTAATGACGGGTTGCTACTCTGTGTCTGAAGGAGTTCGGGTTTATGAACAAATGAATCAGCTATGTATGCGTGGAGGATTTCCACTCCAGAAGTGGGCGAGCAATAATAAGGAGTTGATGGATTGCATGATAGAAGAAAAGGAGAGCTCAGTTTCAGAAAGGGAGATTAAATCAGATGAAGTTCTGAGAATTCTAGGCGTGACTTGGCATAGAGAAGCAGACGAGTTTCAGTGCACCGTTAAACTTCCACCAATTGAGCGACCAGTCACTAAGCGTCGTGTTATTTCTGACATTGCTCGTTTGTTCGATCCTTTGGGTTGGATGGCACCAGCTATTACTACTGCTAAAGTGTTTATTCAGAGACTCTGGCTTTCGGGAATTGATTGGGATGCTGAACTTCCATCGCAGTTGCTTGAAGATTGGCTAAAATTCCGCGATGATCTTCACCGACTGGCAGAAATTCGAATTCCTCGTTGGATATACTCTGGTAGAACTAACAAGATCATGGAAATACATGGGTTCTCGGACGCGTCCAATGCAGCATTTGCTGCTGTAGTCTATGTTCGAATCATAGATCAAGATAATCATATTCATGTTAGCTTAATCACCTCCAAAACCAAGGTCGCACCTATAAAACAGGTATCAATTCCACGTCTGGAATTGTGCGGTGCTGTTTTGTTGGCCAAGCTTCTTCACGAAGTGGCTGAGACTCTTTCGATTCAGAAGCAAAATCTACATGCGTGGACGGACTCATCAATAGTACTTGCTTGGCTTGGCAATCATCCCAGCCGATGGAAAACTTTCGTTGCTAACCGAGTCTCCGAGATACTTACCCTTACGGATAGCAATCAATGGTCTTACGTTGCATCGAAAGAAAATCCTGCTGATCCGGCATCTCGTGGGATCCAATCGTCGGAGTTGGTGAACTTGAAACTTTGGAGTCACGGTCCTGAGTGGTTGTACGTGGAGAAGATTAATTATAATAAAGGTAGTTTTACGGAAACGAAACTGGAAGAAAGGATAGCAAAAATCAAGACTCACACACTCACCTGTATTCGTAAAGGGGAGACGAGTTTCTTGCAGAGATTTTCTTCATTGTGCGGCGACTCATCCGAGTATTAGCTTGGTGTCGAAGAGCGTACTCACTCGAGCGTCATCTTAAGCCATCCTGGCTAACTGCAAAGGAACTACAGGACGTGATGGTCCTTTGTGTAAAGTTATGTCAGGACCAATACTTCGCTAATGACCTGAACGACAAAAAAGGCAAATTCTCCTCCCTCAACCCTTTCCGTGACTTAAATGGTATTTGGCGAGTTGGAGGCAGACTTCAGAGAGCTAAATTGTCTGAAGATCGTAGGAATCCTGTTTTAATACCTCGCGAGTCCCATTTGGCTAAACTAATAATTGCAGATGCGCACGAACGGACGCTCCATGGAGGTCCCTTGCTTACGATTAATTACATCCATACCAAGTATTGGATAATTAATTTGCGAAGTTTAGTAAAATCGTACATTCATAAGTGTGTAACTTGCATACGATACTCCTCTCAGCCTATTCAACCATTAATGGGCCAGCTACCACCATCACGAGTCACAGTTGATAGACCCTTCCGTCAAAGTGGTGTAGACTACGCCGGTCCAATAGCTGTCAGGACAACTAAAGGCCGTGGGCATCGTGCTACGAAAGGATACATCTGCCTTTTTGTCTGTATGGTGACACGAGCTATACACTTAGAAGTGGTCAGTGACCTGACTTCGGAAGCCTTTCTGGCAGCATTCAAACGGTTTGTTGCTAGACGAGGCCATTGTGCCGATTTGTGGAGTGACAACGGCACTACGTTCGTGGGAGCAGATCGAGAACTTAAGGCATTGTTCGCGGCAGAGAAGGCTAGTTTTAACATGGAGATAGCGGATTGGCTCGCCACCAACGGAACCACCTGGCATCGGATCCCAGCTCACAGTCCGAACTTCGGAGGATTGTGGGAAGCTGGAATAAGGTCCACAAAAAGCCACCTTAAGAGGGTAATCGGCATGACTACTCTCACTTTTGAAGAGCTTACTACTGTGCTGGCTCAAATTGAGGCGTGCCTTAATTCGAGACCAGTGACCAGATATAGTGATAGCACGTCAGAAGACCCATTCCCATTAACTCCTGGTCACTTTCTTGTTGGAGAACCCTTAGTTCTAGTTCCAGACTACAACTACGAAGATACCAATATTAATAGTCTGAAACGATGGCAACTCACACAGCGTATGGTTCAGTCTTTTTGGAGACGTTGGTCTCAAGAATATCTCACACAATTCCTTCAGCGCTATAAATGGAAGGAGCGGAAGCCAGAGCCTGAAATTGGTGATGTAGTACTCGTCAAGGAAGACGACCTCCCACCAGCTAAATGGCTCTTTGGTATTGTTGAGGCAAAACATACTGGTTTGGATAAAGTCACGCGGGTCGTCAGTCTACGTTTTAAAGGTAACGTTTTCAAGCGGCCAGTGTCTAAAACTATAAAGTTACCAGTAACGGAATAACTTTGTTATTTTTTTTCTTAAATAATTTCTTTTCTTAATTTTCTTTCTAATTCTCCTCTGTTTTATCTCATAGTTAAGATGAACTTGTTGTGTTATTCTGTTAAATAATAGCTGAATATTTTTAGTATTTTACTTGTAAGCTTTAGTAGTTATAAGCTTGCACCCATACGATTATTTTAGCAGCAAATAAACTGTTTATTGGGTATTTTTTATATATTTTATTAGCCATGTTATGGATCGACTAAGTCGTCCATGTCGGCCGGAATGTTCAATATTATATATCGAACGGCATAACAATTATAAGTGTTTGTAAGTTAAGTCAAGAGATGGCGCTAGCGTCGAGTTAAATCACGCTATCGTTGCGTACTGTATGTTTACCTTAGGGAATGCGATCTTTGAATATACATCGACCTTTGTACCTACATTTGGTTGTTTTATTTGGATTAGTACCTTTTGGGACGTGTACAATCAATATAGGTCAACTTGCAATCAACTTGTCTATAACAGACACAATTTCAGGACAACGTGACGCCACATGACTTGAATATACCGCCCTACCATCATCGTTTCTCGTTGCTTTGTCGTCATTTTGTCGCTCAAAAAAAAGGTAAATATAAAATAAAAAAAAACCCGACTAGGTACCTACTTTAAAAAACCACAGATAAGTAATTCTAATATTTATTTTTTATTTTTATGAAGGTTGTTTAAAAAAATATAATTCGATGTTTTTCATTATCTTTTTTAGCTTAAAACGATAACGCGGCGTTTTTGCGACCACTTATATTATAAGAGATCATGGTAGGGCGGATTGTCTGCTAATCTTAGCACAGGTAAATCACTGGAAAGTGATACTGGAGATGGCGTCTCAATCGAGCCTTAGTCAAAAAATAGTAGACAGGGAAACATTTATACTCTCAAATTCGCCGCTCGAGATGGGGACTCGTGTGGCCTAGTTGGTTAAGGCGCTGCGATACTAACGCAGAGACGCGAGTTCAAATCTCGTCGCGCTGAATTTTTACATATGAATTTTAATAATATTTGTAGTATAAATGCCTCGAGCAATAAAAACAAAATACGAAAAATTTAAACTGTAAAGTTATTCGTAATTGTGACAATTTCGGATACCAATCTATAATACTACAATACTTGGTTTAAGTTGGTATACTTGGTACACTAAGGGTTTTGCAAAAAATACACAGTTGATTAAGATTAGGTACATAAACGCGCAGGCTAATGTTGCAGAGATGCAAGTTCAAATCTCGTCGCGAGTGAATTTTTGAAGATGTGAAATTGTGCAATATTTTAATTTTTCCTTTAAAATATTTCTAGTACATTAATGTTGTTTATTGATAGGGGCGAATCTCCGAAACCTAACAATAAAAAAGTTAAAAGTTACCTAGGTTAGTTCGGAAAACTAAAACAATATATTTTTAAACACGCAACTGAAAGCGCATCACTGCTTTATTTGTGTTTATAAATAGATTAGTGTGTTACAAATCGTAGAGCTATAAATAGACCTATTGCAGCTCAGGCCAGGGTTGTTTGGATGGAAGTTGTTATGCTGAGAAAAGACGCTGCATTTGTCGGGCAGGGGAAAGAGGAAGATATCTTAAAATTTATTGAGAGCGGCCCGCTACCGCGTAACTCCCGTCGAGTTCAACTCGACGTCGATTTGGGAATACGATGCTTTCGAAAACGTTGGAAAAAGCTACCCCGCAAGGAACGAGCAGATATTATGGATACTTGCGCGGTATCTTTTTCCAATCCCGTTATCGAAAACACCGTATTCCCAAATCGACGTCGAGTTGAACGCGACGGGAGTTACGCGGTAGGGGGGCTGGTCACCGAACGTCCGATATAGTGTAGGGAACCCGAAGAGGATAAAAAAACTTAAAATCATTAAAAAAAATACAATTTACAAATATTTTTTATTTAATAAAAAATAATAAAATAAATAGTTAAAGTATTCTGTGTTTATTATTAAGAACTTATACTTAATTTACTTTATTTTCTCGCGCTAAAAGAGGACGATAATATTAACGAGAAACTGACGATTAAATTACGAGAAACGATTGTGGTAAGTACCATTATCCTATTTCCATACCTAGTTGATATTACTACAGAGATTTTTGAAGTCTGGCACTAAGACATTCAATTTAGACATAGGGTTTGCCTTGTGATGTGAGAGGCTTTCGTAACTCTTGAACTACTCTCACTATAATAATGATGTTGCTAAAACTTGTTCTTCGTTATAGTTTTCTCTACTTATACTTTCCATAGCTAGCTTTACGAGATATTTTCGTTCGGTGCATTCGTTTGACCTACATAATACCGCAGTAATACTTCCTATAAATCAGTAAGAAACAATCTTGTGGGTAAGTTGAGTAGGTGTGGATTTTCTTTTAACCGTTTTGTACAAACGGATAACATTTTTAAGGTTTCTGTTGTATCTACTTACTTACCTTACTTCTGCCATAGAAAATAAACACAGAAATAAATAAGTAACGTGATGTATTATCTTAGTTAAGTAGGAAGGTAAGTGTATATACTTACTTATAATGTACTTAGGTAGGTATGACTTATTAAATATTAACATTTATATCTTCGAAATCTTTTAAAACTTAAAATCAATTAAATCTGTGAGTGAACATCAAACAGCGTCATCTAGCCAACTACATACTGACACACACTGACTATATACTGAGCTTGTGTTGTGAACGGATAGATTTATATCTATCTGTTTAATAGATATAGTTTTTTTTTGTAAATAGGTATATTTAATACATACCTACTTGGAAGGGATACCAAAAAAGGGATAACAAAAAATTTACTGTTATAAGTATCTAGATCTACCTACCTACTTGTATTTTGCGGGAATCGAATCGGCAACTTTCTACTTTGCAGTCGGGTATTCGCTCAACTCACAAAGGTCGCCACAAACGAAATGAATAGAAGTCTCTGTGTTCGTTCATACTATTCTAAATGATTTTAGAATAGTATGAACCAATTAAATCTAATAATAAATAATAATTACAAATGTAAGTAATCTTAATTACATCTCAGTCAACCTTGAAAATACCAACTGTAAAGTTGGCGAAAGCTCGGTCGGTTAAAAATCATGAATAAAACACGATTAAACCCGGTAAATAAAGTGTTTTATTAAATTAAATCTACGCAACAGCGTAACGATAACCGATCCGATACGACCGATCCCATTTATTGATAACTACATTTCTTACTATTAAGACGAAGCTCCAATAAAAAATATGTCATGAACGGCCCGCCCACTTACCCCTACATCCACGAGTCACACGCACACGTATGCACTTTCGAACATCGCAACTTTTTTGATCTAGCGCCCAAGCGCGCGAAATCAAAACTGTTATATATTTTTTCATAGGTTGTAAACCGATTATGGTCGTTTGGAAAGTAGCCAGTGTCAAGTATTTTATAATACGACCTCATTGGTGCGTCGGGCGACCGCCTGGCTCACGGAACACTATTACTCCTAGCGGGCCTGGCTGCAATACGGAAGGCTGCGGATTCGATTCCCGTCGGGTGCAAATATTTATGCTTAAATAAATATTTGTATCTGATCTGGGTGTCTTTCTATGTATAATATGTATGTATTTACAAAAAAAAGAGGTATAATATGTATTATATTCGTGGTCTAATACCCCTAGTACAAGCCCAGTGCTTAGTTTGGAGCTAGATTGCGCTGTCTGTATATGTCGTGCAATAATATTTATTTAATAATTTGCAAGTTGTTTGTTTTGTATCTTAACTTAACTCAACGTATCAAAACTTGTATCGTCCGATTATTCCTAGTTGTCCCCTCTAGCCCTGTTCCCCGGAGGGACAACTAGGAATTTTTCCCCAGTTGTCCCCGGGGCGACAATTCGTGGCGACTGTCCCTTTGAAAGCTGGCTAAAGGGGACAAATGGGAATTATGTTTCTCAGTTGTCACGGCGGGCGGGGGGGGACAGATGGGAATCTGTTCTCCCATTTCTACCCCGCATGTTGGTGTTATAATAGAACTAGCTGCGCCCAGCGGTTTCATCCGTGTTCGTAATAAGTACCCTAATGTACCATTATTATTTTAATGAACTTTATAAACGCATACGACTTGCATTTATAGCAATATTTTGGATTAGGGGTGAAGTCGTCCCCTTCGAAACTGGGACCAGGGACGGTAGTTTAGACATTGGGACGAGTCGACTACATACATATTAATATACTCTAGAGGTGAAGTAGTCCCACTAAGAAGATACTAAAAAGACTTTGTAAATTTTTGGGAAAAAAAAGTTAATAGAAGAGATTAGTGGAAAACAAAAGACGATCGAAGTAAAAACAAAAAACGATCTAACCTAACTCCGAAACTATTGACACTAGACCACTAGTTTCTCAGCCTAAGTTATATAGCTCCTCGAGATAATCAGTTTGGTTGAGAGCTGTCAAACTTGAGCCGTCAATATTTCGGAAACTATTGACACTAGACCACTAGTTTCTTAGCATAAGTTATAGAGCTTCTCGAATCTTCATTACAAACTTCACCCCTAACCGACGAACCCCTTACGACTTGCATTCATAGTAATATTTTGTACTATGAATGCAAGTGGTATGCGTTTATAAAGTTCATTAAAATAATAATGGTACATTATGGTACTTATTACGAACACGGGTGAAACCGCGGGGCGCAGCTAGTTTTATTATAACACACACATGCGGGGTAGAAATGGGAGAACAGAGTCCCATCTGTCCCCCCCCCCCCACCGTGACAACTGAGAAACATAATTCCATTTGTCCCCTTTAGCCAGCTTTCAAAGGGGACAGTCGCCACGAATTGTCACCCCGGGGACAGGGCTAGAGGGGACAGCTGGGAATAATCGGCCGCATCCACACCGGACGATCCCCGCGCTAAAGAATATTTTATCTTATTCGCGCTCAAGCAGCGGAGAGGGAGAAAATAGGATAAAACATTCTGGAGCATGTGGATCGTACAGTGTGGACCAGGCTAATGGCATGTTTGGAAAAATTCATAACTTGTCGATAGTGGACTTGACCAATTACCTATTTGACTTATTACAGACTTGACCATTGTCGTGCCATTCTCACTTTTCTTGTTAGTTTGTCTGTCCGGAGTCCGGGCGGAATCTTGCAAATTCAATTTGATACACTTTCCAATTAGCTAGCGTGCTGAAACTGTGTTTCGGTTTGAATCGCGTTTGTTTTGTTGGCTTTATAATACAAGCCCGACGTTTCGGAGCCCTTCCGGCCATCTGAGGCAACAAACGCGATTCATACCGTAATACTAGAATGTCTACCTCGGGAGCGAATACTATTTTCGAATGAAAAATATTCATCGCCCACTATGAGAATAGTTAGTAGATTGTATTACAATGAAGCAAAATAATATTTTTACGGTGAGGGTGGTTTTTTGAATCCAGAGCGAAGTGAGGGATTCTAGAGTAGTGTGATACACTCTACTTTTTATTACCCTTTAAGAGAAAATAGAAGGCGCCTCATATTTATAATTTGAGAGCTACTTTATTATTTAAGTAGCCCTCAAGTCTTAAGTGGCCTCAAATTTTAATCAGTTTTAAATCCAATTCAAATTTGAGGCCATTCAAAATTTAAAAGCTACTTAATTATTTAAGTTTCCCTCAAATTTTAAGTGGCCTCAAATTTTAATCAATTTTTAATCCAATTCAAATTTGAGGCCATTCAAAATTTAAAAGCTACTTAATTATTTAAGTTTCCCTCAAATTTTAAGTGGCCTCAAATTTTAATCAATTTTAAATCTACTTTAAATTTGAGGCCTTTCAAAATTTGAGAGCTACTTAATTATTTAAATCCCCCTTAAAATTTGTCAAATAGTTGCAATAATTAAAAAATATTTTTAAATTTCCACCCTAGGGATGAAATGAGCTACTTTCAACCCGGATATCTACCCATGAAAATTAAACTTTCCGAGCGGGAGAGATGAAAAATTGGTTTTGTTGCAACTTCATCAAAAATGTTGTGATACAAAAATATCAGCGCAACGAACAGAAAAACTATGGAGTTATTCTTATTTTTTTCATTTTACAGTTTTCACAAATAGGTTTTTAATATTATTACTATTTACTCTTGCATTAAAAGTTTCATTTGTAAACAAAACTGACTCCTTTTTATTTACAAATAATTAAGTATTTACATTTCATGAAATTCCAATTTCCTACGTTGAACTGGTGGTGTAACAATTATTGAATGGTTTTCAATAGGCGGAAGTAGTCGTTTTCTCGATGGAATTTCAGATTAAGAGGTTTGACAAACACTCTTTTTGACGGTTATGTAATCTGGATCGAGAATTGTTCTTTTTCTGGGATGGCGTGGATCTATCAACTCAGGCAGTAAGCATTCCATGTAAAAACTTGTTAACTTCGGTTCCATCTCTTTTTTCCGGTATTTCTATTTTCATTTTATTATCACCTTACCATGCGGCCAAAAGACAATTATTTTTGTTTGCAATGTGCATTTGGCCCAGAGCCTGAATGTACCAGTCTGATTTTTATTATTAAATACCTGTAATACAAGCAAATGTTAATGTTCCAAATTTAAATTACTTTATTCCCTAGGGCTTAAACGCCCATTTTACTTCCCAGATATCACATTAGATATTTAGCGAGTCATTACTCGTTTTACGTTGACCTCTTTGGTCAAATAATATTAGTTTATGCACCGAGGTACTAAAGCCCTGTCTTATATACCGGGCGTCATATTGAATCCAAAGCATACGAAAGACTCTAGAGTTAACTCCCAAGCGCAGCGAGGGTTTCAAAAACTTACTTCTGAGCGAAGCGAAGGAGTTATGTACCTAGAGTCCTGAGTGAAGCGTGGGAATCAAGCGCACTTATTAATTAATTAAGCCTGTCTTTATCTTTTTCAAGATAAAGGCTTAATTACCGAGGTGAATACTCTACTTTACTTTATATTAACTAAAACTTTTGCCTTACCCTTCCGTCGAAATAAAATAGAAGAAAAATAGCCCAGTTTTTATTTTTTTATGTGTTTTGTCTAGGTGGCCAGTTCAAAATGGCCGTATGCTACCAGAACCTTAGTTCCAAATTTAAATTACTTTACACACCTATAACTGCTCAACAAAGTTACTTTATTTGACCAAAAAGGTCAGCGTAAAGCGATATTATACACCTAGGGCATAAAGTAATTTAAATTTAGAACTAAGGTTCAGGTAGCATACGTCCACTTGGAACTGGCCACCTAGACATAACACATAAAAAAATAAAAACTGGGCTATTATTCTTCTATTTTTATTTCGACGGAAGGGTAAGGCAAAAAGTTTTAGTTAATATAAAGCCCCAACTTATTTCATCGACTAAAGCCGATGCTTGGTTTTGTCATTTTGATGTATCATTGTTAAATTTAATTAATATAGAGCTATTTCATAATTTGTTTTTATTGCACAAGGCATATCTACTAGAAATATTTTAAAGGGAAAATTTATCTTCAAAAATTCACTCACGTAGAGACGCGAGTTCAAATCTCGTCGCGAGTGAATTTTTGAAGATAAATTTGTCCTTTAAAATATTGCTAAAATAGAGCTGTAAATATATTTCATACACGTAGCATTAATCTATTATTTTGTTGTTAATTAAATTCTTATTTTTGTAGCCTCTTTATTGTCTCGCAGTAGATGTGTAAAGTAGAATATTCACCTCGGTAATAAAGCCTGTCTTTATCTTGGGCGCTTGAATCCCACGCTTCACTCAAGACTCTAGGTACATAACTCCTTCGCTTCGCTCAAGATACGTACGCTTTGGATTCAACATGACGCCCGCTATATAAGACAGGGCTTTAGTACCTCGGTGCATATACTACTATTATGCCCTACTTAGGTGTATAATGGCACTTTATGCACCTAGGGAATAAAGGCTCGCTTTACGTTGACCTTTTCTTATCTATATCTATCTATACTTATAATAAAGAAAGAGAGAACAAAAAGTCTGTACTTGGAAGTAATTTAAAAAAAAAAGTGGTCTAGTGGACTTAGGAAAAATAATAGAACAAAATTCTATAATTTTTAAAATTCATGTCTGTCTGTTTGTTTCTTTGTTTCTTATACAATTAAAAACTACTGATCCGATTGAAATCTGGTTTTCAATATTGGATAGTTCAATTTTCGAGGAAGGTCGTGGTATACTTTGCATCCACATCCAATTAGTAGAATCCGAGTATGAACGAAAAAGTGCAACCGCTTGGCCGCCCGCGCCCGTGATAACGCGTTCACTTCCGCGGGTGAAACCGCGGGGCGCAGCTAGTGGTCAAATAAAATTACTTTGTAGAGCAGTAGATGTGTAAAATTACTTTGTTGAGCCGTAGATGTGTAAACTTACTATTTTTGTCGTGGGGGTTTTTTGATTGGTGGGGTGATTCTCCCACTAAAAGCGGTAACAGCTATCTCCGCACTATGAGATCCGATTTTAATGAAAGGTATACAAGTTCTATGAGTAAATAGATTTTATTTGTTGTGGGGGATTTTAATTTTTGGGGTAGTTCCCCCACAAAAGGATGTACTAGATATCTAAACATTATGTGATCCGATTTTTCTGCTCTATTATGATGGTATAAAGAGCCCTTTCAATAATTAGTTCCCACGAGGTCCACTGTTCGTTGAATCACTTGTAATAATATTATTATCAGATGCCTAGATCACAAAGAACACACCTTCCAAATTTCATCTCTCTCTACCAGCGGTTCAGTCAGTGAGTAAGTCAGTCAGGACAAAGAGTTTTATAGATATAGATAGATTACAGAAGTATAGATAATAGATTATAGATTAGTAGGTATGTAAGTACTAGCTGCGCCCTTCGGTTCCACACGTGTAAGTCCCGAACCCGCGGGAATATCAATTTCAAAAGTAACCTTTGCCAAAGTACCATCTATCTTTGAATCGAAATTTATCAAAATCGGTTTAGCGGCTTGGGCGAGAAAATGAACCACAGCCTGGTAGAGTTACTTTTTCATTTGTAATGGTCGATTATTAGCTTGCATTACCTTGATGAAGTGTAGATACTTATTATATTAATTCCGCCAAATCCTTGTAGGTAAGTACCTATCTCAATTTTCATTTTGACAATGGAAAAGGTAAATAGATTTATTTTTTCGCCTCTCTTACGATATTTAGATTTCTTTTTGATGTTTTAGCAAGCTTTCATTTGGAAAAAGCTTTTTTTATTGCAAATTGCTAGTAAATACAGTTACTCTGATTGCAACACTAAGTACAAATAGTATCGTTGGCGATTCAACGGGGTAATGCCACCAGTGTGATGGGCATTTTTGGACTCAATGGTCATTCACCTTAGATTATTTATATTTTTTATTATCTTTGTAGTATTTATTTCTTGTGTAATTATTTAGTCTTTCTTTTTTTAGTACAACAACAATCAAATATCAAAGATAAATAATCACTACGTTTTACCAACAATCACAACAATGCTAGACAGTTTTATGACAGTAGGTATGATTTGACATGACTGTCATAACATAACAATTATTTTCATATTGGCCGGAAAAAATGTAAAAAGTTCGAATCTATACGAAATATAATTTAAAATAGATTACGTAATTATTTGGGAGCGAAAACTGACATAGATCCACCTTCGACGGCGCCAGACGGCGGACTGAGGTTGGCGCAACGTCTACTTAGATGCGTTGTAATACAGTTGATTTTAGATTGAAGGTTTTCATGCTTTTAACACGAAACTGAAAAGGCGTAAGTCTCAAATCATTTTTCGATAATTTTACGGAAATTAAGCAATATTAAAAATCATCACATAAGCAGTTTAAAGTATTGATTATTTCCTTTGTATTAAATAAATAATTGTTTCAATATATAGTATAATAGAGGAGAAAAGAGTAAAATATAGAAAATACAGCACAATTTTCAAAGTAAAAAAGTATCGAACAAAACTTAATGAATCGTGATTCTGTTATTTGCAGACCTTAGAAGAAGGTTCAATAAAACATGTATTTGAATTTCACATTCGCCAAACTTGTGGCTGATGCAGAATATGCTTCGCAACAAACAATATTTTTCTTCTGCTTAGACTTAAGTAGGAACCTACTATCAATCAATATTTATATTTCTCATTAATTTTCCTTTCACGCGTTGAAACCCCTCCTACAATTCTTGTCCATCCAAAGGTTGCCTGGAAGATATTGGTTTTACGGATAAGGTCGCCCATTGTACCTTTATTATAATTAGCTGTAAGTATTTGTTTATTTATTTTTTTGGTAAGTATAATAAAGTTTTATCTAATCTAATCTAACGTTGCACTATGCTATGGTCATTCATTTTCTATTATTATAACTCCTAGTAAATCATGCAAAGAAATTGCAAATGACATTCTTGCTTACACGTGCGACTAAGAACATCAATAACTCACGTAATTATATTGATTATTGTATAAGCTGCGCCCTGCGGTTTCACCAGCCTTAGTCCCGTTCCCGCGGGAATATCGGGATAAAAAGTAGACTATGTGTTATTTCAGGTCCCCAGCTACCTATATTCCAAGTTTCATCGCAATCGATTCAGTATAGTTTTTGCGTGAAAGAGTAACAAACTCATATACATACGTTTATACAAACTTTCGCGTTTTTATAGGTATTAGTAGATAAAATGATTAGGTACAGTTGCAGTCTCGGATTATCAACAAACAGCCCTTTCTACAAAACATCGAACGACAAACACTATGACCGCTTTGTAAACTAAGCTTGCACTGCCTGCCAGTAGGTTATCTACAGCTAATAGCCCTTTTCCGTTCCAAGGTTAGCTGGAAGAAATCGCTTTGACCGATAAGGCTATTTGTACAACATACCTATTATATATATTTATAAGACGTTATTTTTAATTTCAGACTATATTCTGACGTTTGGCTCCTTGCATTTGACACTTTTTCTTTAGAAAGATGTGTCAAATCGAAGTCTACACTTATAAAACCAAAAATATACTTCTTTTTTTAATTGCAGACTACGATTGGACACATATTTCTTAAGAAAAAATGTCAAATACAATAAACCAAAACGTCACCAAATAGTCTGAAATTTAAAAAAAAACGTAACTAATGTTTCAATTTTTTCATGTAGATACCTAAAATCTGAGTACCTACCCAAAAAATACTACCTTTACACGACTGCCCAAGGAAGATCTTGGGTTAATCAAATAAACAGTTTACTTATATCTATCTATCCACCTATTTTGTTTCGTACTTTTTTGTGTTGTTAATGTATAGATTTACTTACAGCAGGAATATGTTTCCTGGAATTGTCTAAATGCATCCCACCAATTTCAACTATCCCGGGCAGTAAAGGACGGACACCATTCAAACTATGAAACACATTCACTAACATCATTGTTATATTTTTCCCCAAGTCTTGCAGATCTGGAATTTTTCTTTCAAAATGCTTCTCTATTAAAGCTTGTTCTTTCACTTGAATGGAGTGCCGGAACCACAGCCTGTAATATTCATTTAGGAGAGCATTTTCCACCCTTTGTGAGAAGGTCATTTTTGCAGTGTAATCAGCGCTTATCATCGGCACGTAAGATGGATTATACGAGACACCAATACGGTCCGGACACCATTGCATCAAGCTGCTCGATAATAGCCCAATTATAGGAGCTTTCACTCCGTAAACATGAGCCAAACCCAACATGCAATCACTATTAAAATTCTCCACTAAAACCACATCATATTCCTTTTTTAAAGCATCAGCTAAGGGCGGGAACTTTACCAACTTTGAGCACACGTCCAGTGCTATATCTGCGAGGGGACTGAACTCCATTATCTGCATAATAATTTTCTCTAAACCTAATAGTCTTAATATTTGGCTTGGATTTTCATAGTAGGATAGATCGACCACTTCCACTCCAGGGCTCGCGATGCCTTCTAAACTGACATCGGTGTAGTTTGCGGGTGGATTTTTGACCGGGAAGAACGAAACAACAGTGACGTGATGTCCTCTTTCAGCTAGGCGTCGTAGAAGTGGATCGAAGACCATTTGGTGACTTTTCCCGGTGTGAGGGAAGAGTCCGATAATGCGAGCTGCGTTTGCATTCTGCAGTGCTGCGATCGCGGCAAGGTACACAGTAAAGAGTGATAGCATCGCGTGAGTTCCACGCGCCGTCGCATAGAACACTGAGTTTGTTATATCACAACAAACGGTCGGTGGAGACGGTACCAGCAGCGATCGAACACTTAAATATAACAGAGCTATTTTCAGAGTGTAAGTTACGCGATAACCGATGTGAACATAGGGATAACTTGGAAAGCGTTTAAGGGCAAGGTTGTGAATGTTACAGCATTGAACCTGTGATTGAACTTCGTTGTTATAATTAGCGACACTGACTAAGTATTATTTAATGGGGGTAGGTAGGTGACTATTTATCGAGCTACCTTATTGAACGTGTTCGCTTTCCGCAACTAGACCTCATTGGGTCCGATTTATGAAATACTTTCATCACCCTTTCCGAACATTGTTGCTAAATCGACACACAATTTAAGAACAATAAAACAAAAACCTACCTAATTATTTATTAAACAAAGACCTATCTAACTAAATATTGTAATATTGATAGGAAACTCTTTCCTTTTTTAACGTTTCGTAGGTTTGCAATTTTTATTGTGGTCGTTTGACCTCAACGAACGATATCTTATCTAAAATGTAAACTTTGCCATTGATAAGTAGTAGGTACATTCATAATTAAAATAATACTTATCAATAATTATTTTACATTCCGCTAATTTGTAAGCGTTACTTGTCAATTTTAAATAAGCTTCATTCCTTCTACAATAGGTTACCATATTTACCCTCCCTAAAGGTCAAAATTGGTTCGGCAACGCGAAAACGTATCACTTTCAACAGACTTATCTCTGATAGTACTTATAGTCGTTAAGTCAAGTTAGGCCTAAGGCTAAACCAACATAGCAGTATGGGTTAATTCAGATATCCAACTATCTGCACACCAAGTTTTATCGCAATCGGTCTAGTAGCTTTTGCGTGAAGGTGTAACAAACACTATATACTCGTTTACTTTTCTCATTTATGATTTTAGTAGGATACTTATTTTTTATATTCGTCAATATTTTTATAATTGTTTTATTGCCCGATGCGATCTAATTATATAAGAAATAACGTTTTTTAAATATTATTCCCAGCTGTCCCCTCTAGCCCTGTCCCCCGGGGGGACAGCTGGGAATTATTTTCCCAGTTGTCACGGCGAGGGGACAAGTGGGAATTTAATCTCCCATTTGTCCCCCCTATGTTGGTGTTATAATAGATGTACGTTCGCTCCGCGTAACCTACCGATAATGTGTGTAGCAAAGAAAAAACATTTTCTCGAGCTCCCTCGTGCTTCGGAGCGGAGGGCACTTTATCAGTTGGTCCCAGTTGTTATTTCTGATAACAGTCATATTCAATTATCAGATTTTAACTGGCACAGTTATTTAATTTCCGCCATTTTTGTTGTACCACTGACTCATTGGTCATTCAACGATAAACTAGAAATTGAAAGTAACTGCTTACCGACAAACAATAAAAGCAAAATATTATAAATCAATTCGCTTTGCTTTCGCAAAACGGCACGGCAATTTAGTCTAAAATCGTATTGGTTTCTTTTTGAAATCTAGTTTTAATATAGTTTATCTAGCAGCGTCTATGGCTTTACCCGCGTACCTATCTCGAACTCGCAGATTAATACAGAATAAAAGCCTATGTTAATCCAGATATTTGCATACTAAGTTTCATCGCTGTCGGTTCAGTATACATATTGAGGACTAACAAATTTCCTCGTTTACTTAGGTACTTAAACATGCACACTTACACACGAACTTTAATGCGCTGTAAAATCATCTAAAATTATATGAAAAGGCCAATTATTATTATACAAACTTTAACATACCTATATATAGGCACCTAATTATTAGTTGTATTCTATAATACGAGGGCGGCACTAAAAATTTCGGGAATCAAGGAAGTGACACAACATTACTAGTATTTAAAAATGTATTTGTTGCTTTTCGAAGTATTCTCCGCGAAATTTGACACATTTTTCCATACGATGGAACCAATCATTGAAGCAACCATTCCATTCGGAAGTTGGGGTCTCCAAAATGGCCGTTTTGTAGGCGTCCACAGCTTCTTCTCTGACCACGCAATTTATTCTTTATTTTAGGTAAAGTATAGAAATCATTAGGGCTTAGGTCGGGGCTGTACGGCGGATGGTCTAATAATTCTATGTTTTCTTGCCCTAAAAACTCTTTTGTTCTGTGCGCGGTGTGAGAACTCGCATTGTCTTGATGGAGGATGATGCGGCGGTTGCAGTTCTCTTTACGGAGTTCAGAAACGACCTGTGGCAAACAAATGCTAGCATACCATTCTGCATTAACCGTTCTTTGTCCCTCAAGAGGAATAGTCGCAACATGGCCGGTGTTGGAGACAAACGTGGCCACCAATTGTTTTTGCAACACTCCGTGAACGAACTATTTTTGTTGGCTTTAACTCATTTTCGAACACCCAAACTCGTGACTGGTTTTTTGTTTCGGGTTCGTACGCGTATATCCAGGACTCGTCACATGATACGATTTGATGATCCTGCGTGGAACCTTTCGAGACTTCTGACGCACCAAGTAACACGAGCCGCTTTTTGCTCTTCACAGAGCGAATGCGGTATCCATCTGGAAAACAACTTTTTTACACCTATTTGTTCATGCAAGATTATTTGTATTTGACTCATGCCAATGTCTAAAGTTGCCTGAATTTCGCGGTATGTCACATGTCGATCTTCCTCAATCAGCTTACGCACAGCATCAACGTTTTCTTGGGTGACTGCAATTTTTGGACGACCTTGACGGGGATCATCACTGAGCTTGACACGTCCACGTTGAAATTCAGCAAACCAGCGATAAATTGTGGTTTTGGATGGGGCTTCATCACCAAATGCAGAAATCATCCGGTCAACACACTGTTTTTGTGATAAACCACTTCGAAAGTCATAATAAATCATCGCTCTTGAATTTTCTCGAGTCAATTCCATTTTCTCAACGACTAAACAAGTTTGACAAAACCTTGTGACAAGACCGAGATTCTTTTTTTATATAAATAGATGGTATTCGATTTTTAAAGCCAAGGAGTTTTCAAATAAAAAGATTTAAATATGACAGGAACAGTGGAAATATTCCATTCCCGATACTTTTAGTGCAGCCCTCGTATACTGTGGCAAGATCAAGTAGGCAATCTGCGCTACCGTGATCGTTTGTCGTTGCTTTTTCGTCCTATTGTCGCTCAAAATATAATTTTTTTTAGACTTTTTAAACTAATACGATTGGAGCTCATATTTACACAAAAGCAATTTGAAGCGATCGAAATAAAAAAACACGACTATTTCAACCGGGAAAGTGGCTCTCGTCTACGTGGAATCCGGTAATTAAGATGTGCAAGTGTAGCGATAAAAATCCAATTAAATCTTCGGATGTCGTGAGTGTAGTCTGTCGCTATAGCAAACTTTAAAAGTGAGGGTATGCCGGCTACCCGCAATTTTTACCACCTAAGATGTGGGTACTTCGGTAACTACCCACAATTACGAACATTAACCTGTACACCGAGGTTATAAATAGAGCACGACGCCCGCCGCAGCTCCAGTCCCCTCGAGACCAAGATCATTGTAACATGATCGAAACGTCGAGGTAAGGAAAGTTTAAAAATGTTGAAGTATCACGCGATTAAGACCCGGGAAAATGTGTAAATATAAATTTTATAGATATAAAAAAGACCCCGACTACTTTTAACAACCACAGATAATTAAAGAAACTTATTTTTTAAGTTGGTTTTTAATAATTTAATTTTTTAACTGAACGGCAACGCGGCGACTCCGCGACGACTTTTATAGGGGTAGGGCGGAATATAGGCAGCTAACGGCCGAATACAGTAATTGAGTTTTGGCTTGAATGCAACAGATGTGTTGCTAAATTTTCATTTTTGTGAAACTTAGTTCAAATACGTGTAATTTTTTTAATTTCGGGGGCATATTAATCAATTTAATTTCGTGAAGGTGTACAAGTGAAAATCGGTGCAAAACATGGACTTTAGCTTAGTGTTGTCTCCAAAGCTCCGTGAACAAACATTGTAAAAATGGCCCCCTTTTTACAATGATTCCCTCGACTTGACTTTAACTATGACGACTTGACTGTTTCGTTCAGTGCAAATAACTTGTAAATATTGATAATACTTGACACTGGCAAATGTCCGAATGGAAAAGCAATTTTAAAGAAGAAGAAGAAGAATACAGTAAGTCTACAAACTTGGATTATTGGCAGCTTTCAAACTCGAAAATTCCCGCTATTAAGAAGACCGTTCAAAATGGACCAGCTATGTTCCACAGATAACACATTTTGAACTTCAAACAACTTTTAATACGATTCTTTTTCATTCCTAAAAGAAATATGGATTATTCAATAGGTTTACTTGATCTAAAGCCACTGTTATTTCCGCTAAATTAAAAGATATTATATGGAAAAATTTCACGGTTAGGAGCACTACACTAAGCTAGGAGAAGCTAGGAGAGATTGAGCCGCCATTTTTTAGTTTTAGAGCTCTTAACTGTGAAACTTTAAATATACAAAATATTTTAATTTAGCGGGAAATAAACGCAAATACTAACACCGTGGCTTTAGATCACGTAAATCAGTTGAATAATCCATATCTTGTGTTTTAGGAATGCCTTTAAAATTTCATTAATGTACCTCTACCCCCTAGGTCTGAGCTCTAAGGAAAACCGCCGATCTTCTTTTAAATTCAGAAGCTACTCAATTATTTAAGTACCCCTCTAATTTTGACTGGCGTGTCTGTATTCGGCTGTTAATCTTATGCCAACAAACACCTGCCCTCTCCAATTGTCAGAATAAAAAAAACAATACCCTTCGAATATTTAAATATTAAACATTTATTTATCAAAATACTACAATCACAACTAAACAGACACACCATTTTGTTCACTGAAGACAAAAGACATTTAAAGTTATATCCCAATAGAGAAAACATCTGTACCATAACGAGTTGCGATAAGAGCGCCATCTAGCCCTAAACTAAGCAATTAACATTTTGTTGTGGAGGCTAGCACTCGTTATTATTGAACTATGTAGTTGTTAACTCAGTTTGATAGGCACTGTGCAGTACGCAGCAGTATGAAGCTATGATATTAGCAATAATTCACTGATGATTTCCACATTACGTCAAAGCAGCATTGTACTGCATAGTGCCAATGAAATTCAGTTTATAAGATAACAAATATTGAGGCTGATAACGTTTAGATTGCTTATTTTCGCTCGCACTAACTAGGTTATGCATAAATAAAGTACTTAAAAGACTAGTATTATAAATGCGAGAGTAATTTTTGTCTGTCTGTCTGTTACGTTTTCGAGCCTGTAGGTAACGCTAACCTAATTCGACTTTGCATGACATTAATACGACTAAGGCAGGTGTCCCAAAGTCCGCGACTGAGCAACAGGGAGTCAGCTATATTCACGCTTAAGAAACGTACCAATTGCTATACATTTTGTTCGAACAAAAGAATTGCGTCATTTCTTAGTTGGTTGAATAAATAAATAAATTATTATGATATTGAAAGAGATGCAGATAATATTACAAGTTCGTCTGTTAATTGACTGTTAACACACCCGGTGGAATTGACCGAAACAAGTTAAATACTTGAGTATTTAACTTGTTTCAAGCTCTACTCGCTGCACGCTCGCGTTCTGTCAGACACCTGCCTAATATTTACTCATCAACTGATATGGTCGCAGGAATTATATTTGCATCTTTAACAGACAAGTGCATCTGTGTAGACGAGTATATAACAGGGCTAGCGCTACAACATTTTGCAATAACAGCTCACATTTAAAAATTAATTAAAATACTATACCAAAATAACAGTTGAGTCCTTTTGATTATAAGATAAGTTTAAAGCCGAACGTTTACTGCCGCCTAAACATAAGTTAGTTTAGCTTAGCTCCATAGTTGAGCTACATTTTCATACATGTACTTCCATCGTGAACTATGCTAGCTGTGTTTAATCAAAAACTGGCGAAACTCAGTTAGTAGTTAGACAATAGGCTATTTATGACTTATGACACTTGAATCATGTTCAACATTTCGACTGTTAGATTGTTCAACAATCTAGAAAGTGTTCATGTTCTCTCTATTCAAGTATAACTTAAGCATCTTTATTGCAACTCTTAACATACGAAATTAACTTTAAACTAATAATACATCAATTCTCCTGAATCAGCACTACTATCATTCTGTAACAAAAGAAAAAAAATACATTGAGATAAGTTTTTTTTAATCTAAACTAACAAACATCATCATCCTACTTTTATCCCAATTTTTTTGGGTTCAATGTCTCATTTTTCTTTTTTCTCCTCTATTAGTTGCATGAACCACATAGCATTTTAGTTTATTAGTTGTAATCTCAACTTTTACATCCATCTCTCTCTCTCTCAAATCCTATCTTATACAGACCAATCATCGTTTCTAACGAATACCCAAACTAACAATATAACTATTAAATAGGCACTAACACCAGAAAATAATAAACTAATCTGTCAATGAAATGATTTTGCAAAGAAAACTTGTCAAATATTGATCTGAAATCTGTCCATTTGATAGATTGGTTATTAATTTTAAGCTTAGACTGTTTGCAAAAGAAATCAAATCAATTATAGGATGATAGCAGTGTAAATATTGGGTACATTTACCTACATCCCTTACCTTGTTATTTGTATCAATAAGTTATTTATTTTCTACACTTTTTATTATTCATTGATTTCAAAATACTATCATCAGGGTTTTCAACAGTTATTGTTTTTAAAAAACCTTTGAACTTTGTTTTGCATACAATAGGAATCACAGCTCTTTAATATTCTATTTAGGCTGTTTGATATCCACAAATACATGGACTTACATACTCCCAGTGTCTCTTTTATTTAGAAATAGGAGGATTTCAGGAGGTTACAATACACACCACAATCTAACGAGAAACCAAGCAAATAGCATAATGGTGATCAGCGAATAGCTAGAGTATATACATATTACATTAAAATTCGTTTTGTTTTAATAAGCACTTTTTCAAGGTTGACAGTGGTTGGTTGAGTGTTTTATTATGCAAAATCGCGAAAACCACAGAAGAAATTAATTTTGTTTTTTTAATACATAATTTTTATACATACACACAGAAACATTTAAAGCAAAAAAAAAATGAGTGCCAGTGTTGATTATGGTATGATCTTTATGTGTAGAACAGTCTTTGATCAAACCTGAACCAATATGGTTGGTGGATTTCGTTTTAAGCTAAAACTTTCTAATCCAAGAGTAGGGTAGTTTATTCTCTTACCGATTGATATTTTTTTCCTACCTACCCTCATCCATCCTTTTTTTTGTATTGAGCACTACGTGTAACCAGTCGTAGTACCGCCACCATAGACGACGGATGTCGTATGGTAGTATCGCAACCGCATAGTGCCGCATAGTGTGGGACGAGGACGTGGAGTGATCATCATAGTGAATAAGTGCAGTTCAAGGATTTTTGAGGGTGTAATCTCCGGCCGGAGCTGATTGATCCCAGGGATTGTCGAGGAAAACAAGGTACGTGGTGCTCTGTCCTAATCTTTTCCTACCTGATTTTTTTGTAATCCTTGACCATATATCCGACGGCTATTAATCGGAGATGCCTACTTGAATATCTATGGACTGTATTTGTAGTTAGCAGCCTCCCGCAGAAATACAGTCCACTTTTATTATCTATCCCCCTTTTTTTTTGAATATCCTTTTCTCATGAACCAGCGCACCAATGGGACGTTAACTATTTTAGCGCCACCATTATTTTCTGGCCTTTCGAGCCGTATTCTCTGGTAATTTGAACCGTATTTTTTGGTTACTATTTAATTAGTATTTAATAGCGTAACCGAATGGTTATAACTTGTTCGGTCCTTGTATTGCGCAGATTAAAAATAGTTGTCGTTTCTCTTTATATTTAACCGCACCGACAGCTATTTATTTATTTTATGTTTTTTATTTCCGCACCGCATCTGCGTAATATAGAATCGTTTTTCAGTTGTACCAAAAATTGTACCACGTGTTGGATTTCATTTTGAATTTTATCTTCACATCGTGATTCGCATTTTTTGTACCTACTTCGTTCGTTGGTCGGTTAAGATCGGCAGCGTTCGGGCTATAGCTAACTATATACTTACTCCCTCGGTCTCAGCGTATGCTACCCGCAATAATTTTTTTTCTTTTCGCACCCGCTAGGTATATTCTTATTTTTCGCACCCGCCATATTTTTTATTTTCTCGCACCGCAATATTTTTGTATTTTATATACTTGCTTATATTTAATTTACTATCGGTTGTTCGGTACTCACTCACCCGCTATTTTTTATATTTTATCCGCTATTTTCTTGAAAAAACCGTCTGTGTTTTTCCCGCTATTAATATCATTCGAGTTAGTTTTGTTTCATACTTATTATAAATTTATACTTACACCTGCGATCCTTTTATCGAATTCAAAATGGTGAAATCTAAAAGGAGAGAAAGTAATGCTCACTTTGACGAAAATGTTGACACTAATAAAAATCAACTTACTTTATATACCGTAAAACGCGATGTTATTTTTAAACGCTTAGAAAAAATTTTCGATCTCGCACAAAAGGTGGAACAAAACCCGAATTTATATAAAACCTTTTGCGCTTCCGCGTCTAATATAGATAAATTACGCAATGATTATCAGGACATTTTAGACTCATATAACATGTTGAATTTGCAATTACATCCAGATTCAAATGTAGATTATGATTCTTGGACTTCATTTGAAGAAATGTACTGTTTTATTAAACAAATATTACTCGATTATGAGAAAATTAATTCGCAATTTTGTAACTCACCCGCTACTTCTAATTCTAAACCTCGCCTTCCACCGATTGACCTTATGTCTTTCAATGGGGATGTCATGCTTTGGCCGGTATTTTACCAACAGTATAAAAATATGATTCACGATAACTCAACGTTAGCTGATAGTGAGAAAGTTTTTTACTTAGTTTCCAAGCTAACCGGGGAGGCGGCGTGTGTATATGCAGGGTTAGCTCCTACCGCGGAGAATTATATTATTATTTGGGAAACTCTCATTCAGAAGTATGACAATCCTCGTTCACTCGCATGTACATATCTTAACCAGTTGTTGCATTTTAAACCGCTATCTAACTCTAGTCCTACTGGACTAGACGCGTTTATTAATAAGTTTGATTCTTCCATTAAGGCGCTCAAGCAATTAAAGCTTAGTGACTTAAATGATTTTATATTCTTACATTTAGCTATTCAAAAGTTAGATCCAGAAACAATAAAACTATTTGAAATTACCTATCGCAAAGAAAAGATACCCACTTATCATAATTTAATTGAATTCATAAAGGAACAGAGTAAGGTTTTATCTCGGTCTTTGTCTATTAATAAACCTCTTAATAGTTTTTCGCAAGTACAAAATAAACCCGCAAGACGCACTCCTAATCAGCTGATAAGGTCCTTTGTAAACACTGACTTGGGGTGTGGTCCCACTGCCACGAGCGCTCGCGATAATAAGTGCTCCTTGTGCAGTAATAAGCAACACGAACACCTGTATTCGTGTCCTTTTTTTATGAAATTGACACCGCGTGATCGCTATAATTTTATTAAAAACAACTTTTATTGCAACAACTGCTTGAGTGTCAGGCACAATACTTTTAATTGTTCCTCTAAACATTCTTGTTCTCATTGTTCTATGCGACACCACTCATTATTGCATTTCAATACCCCCGCTAAATCTATAAATACTAATTGTAATATTGGTGCAGCAGTGGTGTCCGACCCCGCTATTATTTCCGCTATCGCTCATGATGTGTCGCCCGACCCTAGGCTAGGTGTACAATATGTCGAATCCAATAATTCTTTTGAGAAAAATACATCGGTTTGCACTGTATCTTATGATCGCGCCGACTGTACTCAAACAACGACTTTATTGGGAACCGCGAAAATTAAAGTTGTGGATCGATTTAATAAAACTCATTATTTGAGATGTTTGGTGGATCCCGGATCTCAAAGTGATTATGTTACCTCTAATTGTTGTAAGCGCTTATCGCTTCCCATTTGTAAACAAAATCGCTATACGGAAGTTCAAGGTATAGGGGGTGCCTCGCAAAAAATATTAGGTATTACCGCGCTGACGTTTTCTTCGCGCCATGATAGTAGTTGTGAATATACTATACAACCTATGATTGTAGATCGTATCACATCACAGTTGCCCGACGCGCGCGTCGACACCTCAGCTATGCATTTTATAAACAACTTACCGCTCGCAGACGATGAATTTTTGCTACCTGGTCCTATAGATATTTTACTAGGTGTAAAACTTTATTGTGAAATTTTACTTTTTGATAAAATTAAAAACTCAATTGATACCATGCCCTCCGCCTTCGAAACGACCTTAGGTTACCTAATTATGGGTGACGCTCCTATTATGTTCCCGCACCACGCTACTCGCACACTGTGTGCTTTTACTTCTGACCCGCTACAGCAGATTGTCGAGAAATTTTGGGCGGTCGAGGAATTACCCTCCCGCAAGTTTTTAAGTCCTGATGACCAACAGTGCGAAGGTATTTTTACCTCTACTACTGTTCGTAATAAAGACGGTAGTTACTCTGTTGATCTCCCTTTTAAAGATGACCCCCAAAAATTAGGCAATTCTTATATAACCGCTAAAAAACGTTTTTTACTTCTTGAAAAGAAGTTCGCTAATAACCCCGCTTTAAAATCAAATTATGATATGATTTTCCGTGATTACCTAGATAAAGGTATTCTTACTCGCACCGCACCTGAGGAATGTTACTCCCCAGGATTTTATCTCCCGCATCATCCTGTAGTCCGCGAGGACAAGTCGACCACGAAGGTTCGTCCTGTGCTAGATGGCAGCGCCAAGTCTGATACTGGGCTGTCATTAAATGATATTTTGCATTCGGGATGCAATCTACAGGCTGATATATTTCATATTCTTTTAAATGTCCGCATTTTTCGTATTGCATTTTTTGCAGATGTAAAACAAATGTATTTGTGTATTTACACCAATCCTCCGCACCGCAAATATCAACGAATTTTATATCGTTTCTCTAAAGACGACCCGCTCGAAGTTTTAGAATTCACTCGGGTCACCTTTGGCCTTAGGTCCTCCCCGTATTTGGCCCTCCGCACGCTACGTCAGTTAGCTTGTGACGAACGTCACAATTTTCCAAATGCGGCCTCAGTTCTTGAACGAGACATCTATATGGACGACTTGGCTTCTTCTGCTTCTTCCCTCGATGAAGCAGTTAAGACGGCACACGAGTTGATTCAACTTTTCAAGACTGGTGGTTTCGATCTAGTGAAGTGGACTTCCAATTCTTCTAAACTGTTGGAACGCATACCAGAATCGCACCGGCAACCTGAATTTATTTCATTCGATGATGAAACCACATTTAAGATCTTAGGTTTGCGCTGGTTGCCCGCACAAGATAATTTTATTTTTGATATTACTACTCCGCAATTTATTTGTACTAAACGCGCTATTTTATCTGCGACTGCACGTCTGTACGATGTTTTAGGACTCGTCGGACCTATTATTCTTTTCGCTAAATTATTAATTAAGGAGCTATGGCTTCTCAATCTTGATTGGGACGATGTTCCCCCTTCTCGCATCATTAATTTATGGCAACAATATTTATTTGAGCTACCTCAAATTTCTAGCATTGTTTTTCCTCGCCATGTAGGTATAGAAACCGGTTCCGAAGTTTCTTTAATTGGCTTTTCAGACGCCAGTGAGTCTGCATTCGGCTGTGTTATCTATTTGCACGTCGTAAATGGCAGTATGCCACCTATTGTTACTTTATTATGCTCGAAATCTCGAGTCGCTTCCGTTAAACCTAAAATTACTCTCGCCCGCCTGGAACTAAACGGAATCCTTCTACTTTCGCGCCTACTTAAAACTGTCCACGATACTATATCGGATAGACATAAAATAAATAATATTTTCGCTTTTTCCGATTCGGAAGTCGCCCTATGTTGGTCTGTCGCGTCACCACATAGGTTCGATACTTATGTTGCCAATCGCATCTCACAGATTCAAGTGAATATTTCTATTGATAATTTATATCATGTTCCAGGCACACAGAACCCCGCGGACTGTGTGTCCCGTGGACTCACGCCATCGCAATTAATTAATCTCGATTTATGGTTCCGTGGACCACACTGGCTTTTTTTGCCTATAGATAATTGGCCCATTCAAAAATTTGTACCTTACAAATCAACTTTGCCCGAAGAAAAAACTATGTCTCATGTCGCTAAAGACAATAAAAATATTGAGTTCGAAAATCCGCTATTAAAACTTGCATATAGATGTTCCACCTGGAACAAACTACTTCGAGTCACGGTCTACGTGCTTAGATTTATAAGAAAACTACCGTTAAATAATATAATAAACGCTAATGATTTAAATGCAGCCGAATTGGAATTAATTCGTGTCGTGCAAACCGCTTACTTTTCGGACGATATTAAAAATATATCTAAAGGCCAATTATCTTCCGCTAAATTACAAAAATTGTTTCCGTTTTTACGCGACGGGATTTTGCGTGTTGGAGGTCGCTTATCGAACTCAACACTTAATTATTCATCAAAACATCCAATATTGTTACCTAGACAGGGACGTATTGTCGAATTGTTAATTGATTCTTACCATCGTGACAACTGTCACGCAGGACCACAGTTGTTAACCGCTATTTTGAAAGCAAAATTTTGGATTATTTCCGCTAGGCGTATCATTCGGCAACGCATTCATAAATGTAATAATTGTTTTAAACTAAATCCAAAATCTAGTTTCCCGCCAATGGCTGACTTACCTAAATGTAGGTTAGAACAATGTAAGGCCTTCCTACACACCGGTGTAGATTTCGCCGGTCCGCTTTATGTAACTCCTTATCGCAAACGCGGCATTCGTAGTGTAAAGGCCTACCTATGTTTATTTATTTGTTTAGTAACTAAGGCAATTCACATCGAACTTGTTTCTAGTTTGACCGCAGATTCATTTATTGATGCTTTTAAACGATTTCTATCGCGTCGTGGCCCTTGTACGTTTTTATATAGCGACAATGGCACGAATTTTGTGGCTTCAAAAGCTTATTTTAATGAAATTCACGAGCTTTTAAAATCTGATGAATATTACAAATTATTTAGTAATGAACTCGCGAAGCACCGCATTACGTGGAAAATGAATCCACCTACGGCAAGCCACTTTGGAGGTATATGGGAAGGAAATATTAAAAGTTGCAAGTCCCTCCTCTTTCGTATAATCGGGAATCAGATCCTCACTTTTGAGGAAATGTCAACCGTTTTAACTCAAATCGAGGCCGTGCTAAACAGTCGCCCTCTGTATATCTTGAGCTCTGATCCATCAGAGCCTCTTGCTTTGACCCCTTCACATTTTTTATCTACCGCACCGTTAGAATATTTGCCCGCTGTTGATTTGACTGAGCAACGAACCAACCTATTGTCTCGTTTTTCATTAATGGATTCGCTCGTCCAGTCGTATTGGAAGCGGTTTAAATCGGAGTACTTACATAATTTACAAATGCGTGAAAAATGGAATACGCCTACAAATCCAATACAACTTGGTACAATCGTGTTATTAAATGAAGATAACGCTCCACCCTTACAGTGGCCACTGGGAATTGTTACAAAATTGTATCCTGGTAAGGATGGAGTTATTCGCGTTGCGGAGATAAAAACAAAAACAGGCGTTTATAAGCGTCCTGTCGTGCGTTTGTGTCCGCTTCCCACTCAGTGAGAGTGTATTTATTTTAGTTGCCTTTATAGGCAAAATTAAGTAAGGTATAAGTTATTTTTTATATTCCTAATATTTACTAATTTTAGTATTCAAGCAAACGATTATGGTTTGTTCCTATAGGTTTAGTTTCCTGCTATTGTTTTGGTTCTGGTTTGTCTTAACTGGATCTTTTTTCGCTAAGTACTTTGTACATCCCGCTATAGTTTAACCACTATGGTTGCACGATGAATGTGCTTTTTCCGCACTATTGCTAATTGTAAGCAATGGTTCCCTTGTTTTGAAGGGTACCTTCAAGCCCGGGGGGATGGTGGATTTCGTTTTAAGCTAAAACTTTCTAATCCAAGAGTAGGGTAGTTTATTCTCTTACCGATTGATATTTTTTTCCTACCTACCCTCATCCATCCTTTTTTTTGTATTGAGCACTACGTGTAACCAGTCGTAGTACCGCCACCATAGACGACGGATGTCGTATGGTAGTATCGCAACCGCATAGTGCCGCATAGTGTGGGACGAGGACGTGGAGTGATCATCATAGTGAATAAGTGCAGTTCAAGGATTTTTGAGGGTGTAATCTCCGGCCGGAGCTGATTGATCCCAGGGATTGTCGAGGAAAACAAGGTACGTGGTGCTCTGTCCTAATCTTTTCCTACCTGATTTTTTTGTAATCCTTGACCATATATCCGACGGCTATTAATCGGAGATGCCTACTTGAATATCTATGGACTGTATTTGTAGTTAGCAGCCTCCCGCAGAAATACAGTCCACTTTTATTATCTATCCCCCTTTTTTTTTGAATATCCTTTTCTCATGAACCAGCGCACCAATGGGACGTTAACTATTTTAGCGCCACCAATGGTACTACTTTAAAAGATGTTAGAAGGCCTGTGCTAAAATGTAGGGCTACAAAATAGAACATAAAAGTTACAGTAATTTCACTTACCCATAAAGATAAAAGAAGAATGATAACAGATAGAAAGCAAGTTTGATCCATCCTTCTCGTTGGCACATTGTCAATACGTCAGCATTCATTATGCTCGTTGGATCATAAAGCCCCGGCCCTGACATCACCGGCCTTGTATAGTATCTAGAAACAGGTCACAGAACACTTAGTAATTGAAAATTAACCTTTATTATGACTTGTGGGGTGAAAATAAAGATGATAATGAGTTTATTATCATCTCAGGTGTTTGTATGACTGTTTAAGCACTTTCTGATGCAATTTCCTAGATGGGTACTTAGCTAGCTTGATTCATCATATTAGTACACTGAACCACAGTTTACTTAGTATTTCTACTAAATACGGTTTTAGAAATTAATTGTATGAATTCTTATGAAGCATGATGATAAGTCGAAATGGAATTGCACTCATAACGATTTAAGATTTTTTTATCTTAATTCTCACCTGTGTATATGATAAAGGATAAGTGGAATGTTTATTAACAGCGAGATCCATTCTCCCGACAACAGGAATAATACATTAATAAATAAATGTAGAAGATATTCCAATAACACCAGCTGAAACAAGGTAAATACGGATATAATAAGGAAAAACGACAGTCAGTTCGAGGTTATGAACAGAAGATTGGTACTTACCGGGTTGAGACTGTTACATTGATCTATTGGATTTTTGTAATCGGTTTTGAGTTCATCAAACGCTATAACATGGAATATGGCAAAGAATATTAGAAAAGCGTCTACAATTAGCGCGATAATGTACGCAATTGCAGCAAATTGAAACGCCATTTTCGTAGTTTTTTTTTCTAAATAAATGACAGATTCAAAAAACAGGCTCACTGACACTGACAGCTTTTGAAAGTGACCGATCGACAGGTTTTTTTCGTCACTTAAGGCGAAAGGTAAAGAATCTTGGACACCATACAGTCTTCGATATTATTCGATTTTATTTTACACAAAAAACGTAGAACATCATAGGCGACATGTAATGGCACAAGTTACATAATAGTACAAGGTAGTTCTTTTACGTGTTACTGTGTTGAACATTAGTAGGAATTGTAGAGATAGTTTGTAGAATATTTTTGCATGTTGCGTTTTCAAGTTATGCTTCGATCTATATTTGTGGTGCAAACATACTTTGCACACGAATCTGACAAACTGTGAGCTGACAAATGACAGGAGAACAACTCATACTTTCCGATAACCGACCGAATTACGATAGTTACTAGAACTGTCATTTTCGTACAAAATATTTATTTTGATATCATTTTACAAGAAGTTGGTTTCTCGAATTGTGTTGTGTTGGTGTGTGTTGGTAGAAAAAAGCGACTGATGTTGTCTAGTTTACTTGGATTTTAGTGAAAATAACTATGTGTTTAAATATAATTAATTATTTATCTAAATAGGTTTATAAAAAATGAAGCACTCGTGGTTTGTTTTTGCTAATATAGTGGGATTTGTGGTGTGTATTGAACATGATTTTAAAGGTTTCGACGATAGTATATTATTTGCAATAAACTGGCCCGGTAAGCCTGAATCAATTGAAAACTTAGTAGAGGGAGAAACTAACGAGCCTCAGGTATAGTATTAATATATTTTATAAGATCCACACTAATTATTATTCCTAAACAACATCGTTCTTAAACGTGGCACACATGAAGCTCAATTTCTCTGGGAAACCCAATGAGTCTATTAAAGTTAGAAACCATTATTTATGGCAGTAGTGAAATTTCATCCTTCTCAGTAGTAATAAGTAGGCATGGTTAGACTCAAATATATTTTTGCACGAGTGACGTAAACTCTGATAGAGAAGATTATTTTAAATTTTATGTGTGTGACCAATATATAACTAGAATTCACATATTGTAGTTATTCACTGTCTAGTCCATGTAAAAAGTAATTTCTATTCATTTATTTCAGCTACCAAAACTACAACCAAGAACCGAATCATTAAAAGTGCTGACAACAAACTCAGAACAATATGAGTGCTTAATTCCTGAACTGAAAGTGGAAGACAACATTAACATTCAGGAGTATGAAGGTGCTTCACCCATAAATCTGTTGAAGCCTCTGTTTACTCAGAAAATATGCTCGTATAGGTTGGAGAGTTATTGGAGCTATGAGGTCTGTCATGGACGGTATATTAGACAGTATCATGAGGAGAGAGAAGGTAAATAGTAAATAACATAGTCATTTTCTAAGTATGTCTGTTTATTGACTACCTTCCCAATCTAATACTGATGTGGTTAATGTTTTGAGAATCCTTATATCCTTCTCCTTATATTGTCCTTATATTCCAAAAGAACCTTCAAGTACTTATTTTCCTTTTTCTCATTAACCAATTTGGTGACTAACAGAAAATGCTTAGATAGAACTAAGGTGATTATAAAACACTACAACAAGGAATAAGTAAACTCACACATACATACACACTCACATTTATCCTTTTCATTTATAATTATTAAATAAACCACATTAAATAAAAACATAAACGTAACTGTAAGCACCAAATGTGATAGTGAAGCGCAGATAAAATTATATAAAATTAAATAAATGATTTGCTGCTTGATGTTGCATGGGAATTCTTATTAGAAATAATAACTTGGTTAAATAGGAAATCAAAATTTATAATAGGTACAAAACTTTTCACAAATGGTTTGGCTTTAACAAATAGAATAATAATAGAATTTTGGAAGTAAGTCTTCGACATAGCTCACCGGATTAGCAAGCTGAAGTGGCAGTGGGCTGGCCATATTAGCCGTAGAACCGACAACCGTTGGGGTCAACGAGTTCTAGAGTGGAAACCGCGTCTCGGCAAACGTAGTGTAGGATGTCCTCAGGCACGTTGGAGCGACGATTTGCGCAAGACGGCTGGCACAAACTGGATGCGAGAAGCCGAAAATAGATCTAGGTGGCGTGCAATTGGAGAGGCCTATGTCCAGCAGTGGACTGCAACGCTGATGATGATGATGATGATGAAATAGAATAAATTACACTGTAGTGATCTTCAATAAAGATTAGAAAAAAGTGTAATGGCCATGGACCTCTTGATGTGGACCCTGCAACACTCGGAGACTTATTCTTATTAGAAAAATGTTAGATTGTTGATTGGTGAATGCGTGCCATTGTCCAATAGGAAGGGCAAACAATGCAAACAGTAATAAATGTTTAATTTCAGGTAAACAAGTAAACACCCAGGAATTCTTCCTCGGCCATTGGAGTATAGACAAACAAACGAAGCTAGAAGCTGACGTCAACACAGCACAGGAGAATAAAGAAACACCAAAGACAACTAAAGTTGATGGAGCAGCACTACCATATGTGGAGATGGCTATGGATGATGGTAAACATATTTAATATAATTCTAATAAGAATCCAATTGGGTTTAATTATTTTAAATAAATTAGCTTTCATAATTACTACAATTATCAAAGTAGTAGTAAAAGTTCAAGCCTAGTTGCTTAGTTTGGGGCTACATTGCGCTGCATGTAAAGTCGTGCAATATTTATTATTAATATACTAGCTGCACCCCGCGGTTTCAACCGCGTAAGTCCCGTTCCCGCGGGGTTATCGGGATAAAAAGCAATCACGCAAAAACTACTGAACCGATTGCGATGAAATTTGGAACATAGATAGCTGGATACCGGGAATAACACATAGGCTACTTTAATCCCGATATTCTCGCAGGAACAGGACTGACGCGGTTAAAACCGCGGGGCGCAGATATTTTATTATATTAGTTGGATTATCCAAATTATTAAAAAAATTCGCCCTTAAGTAATGAATATGGGTCACAAAGTTAGTCTGTGTTTTTGGATTGGATCTCTTTCATTTTTCAACATAAAAAGGTTATTATTATATTAGCCAGAGCTAGAACAAGGCCTCTGATTCCCCCGATTCGACTGATCATGGCTCTATTATGCCAATCAAGCTTTCTGTGTCACCACAATATGTTACACATGATAGCATAGAATACCTAGCCATTGTGAAATTAAAAAACCGTACTATTATATTTCACGATACTGAAATGATCCAACTACCTCGACGAAAACGAAAAATGTTTAAAACCTTTTTAGGTTAATAAAAATAACTAAATTATATTTTTCCAGGTACCCTCTGCGATTTAAGTGGAAAACCCCGCCTCACCAGAGTCCGTTACGTCTGCTATTCGCATGGAAAGCACGAAGTGTACTCTTTCAAAGAAACATCCACTTGCGAATACGAAATCATAATACTATCACCTTTACTCTGCGAACATCCTCAGTTCAAACCAAAAGATGTTGGAGAGAATATAATTAACTGCTTACCTTTGGGCGAATCCTCGAAGAAACCAAGGAATTTGTTGAAAATGGAAGCCGATAGCTTGAGGTTCCATCATCAGAGTATTAGACTAATGGGGGTATGTATTTTTGCTATTAAATAGTGTATGTAATTTCACACAAAAGTGTGAAAGTTTGTGTGTATGTTTGTTGGTCTCTGAACCAATTTTGATGGAATTAAGTATGTAGAAAGCTGAAGATCTGGAATAACATATTTTCCTACAGGAACAATGTTTGAAACATATAAAAGAATATTTTATTATCTTTTGTATTGTCAGTATCTTTAGTAAGTTGAATGTGTCATTATCACATTGAAATAGTTATTAGTAATTTGTGGATTGGAATTTGCCGCTATTGTTTGAGTTTTAGTGTGAAATAGTTATTTTAAATTGCGCTAACAGACTCCTTCCCCCTAATTACAGAACGAAGACAAAGCATAATATTTTTTGTTTTTATTGCTCGAGGCGTTCTAGAAACATTTTACAAGAAAAATGCATAATCAAAAATTGACCCATGACAGGATTCGAATGCGTGTCCCTCGCTTGCCGGGCTCGATTAAAATTTACAGTGTGTCGTAATGATTATTTCACTCGCCCGGTAAGCGGAGGGATCCGGTTCGAGTCCTAGCACGGAAGGATTTTGGTTGATGCTTTTTTCTTGAAAATGTCTATCGTATCTGAAGTCTACCATAACCTAGTCTTTGAGGTTAGGTTAAACCTAGGTTTTGAAATAAAGGGGGCTTCTGTTTGTTTGTTTATTGATTTATATGTTAGAGCTTTTTTATAGAATAGACAAGCACCATCTCACGTTAGCAATCTCATCTTGAATTTTTTATATTTTATATAAAAATATTTTTTTATATATTTTATATAAAAAATTCTAAAAAAATATAAAAGAAAGTAGTCCAGCCTCCAGATTATCTATCTAGTGGCCGTCTGACAAACGTGAAAAATGACGGCACTATGCAGTACATTGCTGCTTTGACGTAACATGGTTATTACCGGTAAGGTTACTACCTTAAAGCAGCAATGTACTGCATATTGCCTGTTTTTTTTTTTTATTTCTTATCGGTTGTGAACCGATTATGGCCATTAGGAAATTAGCCAGTGTCATGTATTCTAATATATTATGCAAGTTATTTGCATCGAAACAGTCAAGTCGTCATAGTTAAAGTCAAGTCTAGGGAATCATTTGTAAACAAGGCGGCCATTTACAAATAATCTTCACGGAGCCTTGGAGACAACACTAAGTTAATGTTTTGCACAAATTTTCACTTTCATTCGACTTGTACACCTTCACGAAACTAAATTGATTAATATGCCCCCGAAATTAAACAATTTGCACGCATATGAACTAGGTTTCACAAAAATGAAAATTTAGCACCACATCTCCTCAACGAGTTCCCGCCAAGACTCATTGCCTGTTACTTTCCACTGTTGTCGTCTGACAATCACTGTATAGACAACCTGAGGGCAGGTCTAAAAGAATATGACTACGATATCACCTGCCCGTCGTAAAAGCGACCAAACTGGGTTCCTTGGTCGAAATCTGCTGCTGGCTGTTATCACCCACCGGCCTAAGTCGTAGCACCATGCGGACTAATCCGTGTTTCAATAAGTAGAACGGCACAGCCATCAAGAAAGACAGGCTAGATCTTGTTCCGCTGCCATCTTTCTATCTTCTAGATGAGCGTGCGACATGCCACATCTCAATCTAGTCCCCTTAAGGAAGCTCTGGGACCCTACCGCGTAACTCCCATCGAGTTTAACTCGACGTCGTTTTGAGAATACGATGCTGACGGCTGAAAAAAGCTACCGCGCAAGGAGCGAGCAGAAATTGTCGACGTTAAAACCATAAACAATTTCTGCTCACTCCTTGCGCGGTAGCTTTTTTCAACCTCGTTATCGACAGCATCGTATTCACAAAACGACGTCGAGTTAAACTCGACGGGAGTTACGCGGTAGGGTCCCTGATTGACTTAAAAAAAATTATTGGATAATTGAATTGCGTATTTTCATAGTAATGAGTTTTTAAGTTGATATTGCTTGACCCATCCCACACACAATGTTTTTTTTTTATAATATGTAGTATATATCCGTTTTCTAAAACCCATTGTACAAGCCTAGTGCTTAGTTTGGGGGCTAGATAGCGCTGTGTGTAATGTCGTGCAATGTTTATTTATTTATTTTTATTTAATGATTTAGTTGTAGTTGCTTAGTTAACGTTGTGTTCGCATGTTAAAGGAACAAGATCCTAAGGATGTGCTAGCTGTCTTGAAAGTTGAAAAAATCGATAAGGTAAATGTTTAGAATGAAACTCATTTTTCTGGTTTTATTCGCGTTGTTTTCAACATCTCAGTGTAGTCAACCTTGAGAAAGAGATGTAAACGTGCGGTATTGATAAAATGTTAAAAATATTAAAAATAACTCGATTAAAACCGAAAAAATGACTTTGATTTCAATCCGCAACATCACAAAAACATAAGTCTAGGGTAATGTTTGTTTCGCTTATTTTGAACTTATTGCATTTTCACATAGTTTGTTTTAGCTTGTGTTGAATGTAATTTTGTTTGATTGTACGGATTTTTGTATGGAATAGGCATAAGTAAACGTTTCCCATTTTTTTAAATACACTCAAAAAACTCCTTAGCCTAGCTGCACCAGCCGATCTTGACGGGTTAAGCGACGCTTGGCACGGTCTTTACTTGGATGGGTGGTCGATAATTATGTGACAAAAAACCGTTTTACCGTGCTCGTGAAGGCACGTTAAGCAGTTGGAGCCGGTTGTTATCTCTGATAGCCGTCGTTAGTCAAGTTTAATGCCTGAGGGCGACCTGAAAACTCTAATAGTAGCTCAGACAAACCACTAAATGAAAAGAAGAATATGAAGAAACTTTTTACTAACAGCAGTTCAGGCTGTGTGTTGATCCATCAGTCACTCAGGACAAAAGATTTTACAGACATTCATAAAGATTAAATTTAAAGAAATGCTTTCCAAAAATTTCGCACCCGACAGGACTTGAACCTGCATCTCCGGGAATCCGTCCCAACGCCTTTTTCCAATTTGATCACGGAAGCATGTTCAATCGAGTCGAAATTAAGAATTGCATTTCTTATTGTTTACGATTTTAAGGCACGTAGCACCAATTTTTGGAAAGCATTTCTTTAAGTATAGTCATCCGAGCGTAGGAAACACTTTAAAATATATCAAAAACATCTATAAAGATTACTAAAATTACTTAATTACGGAGTATTTACCATGTTTAACTATTTATCCGCGGAGCTCAATATTTTGCTATTAATTTCAGTCAACCTTGAAAAAGCCAGCTGTAAAGTTGGCGAAAGCGCGGTCGGTTAAAGCTCATGAATAAAACGCGATTAAACCCGGTAAATAAAGTGTTTTATCCATTTCAACCAGCTTGTTCACGAGACCAAGTTTGTTGGTAAATACCCAGTTATTAAGTAATTTTACTAGTTAAAACAACCATGTAAGTTTAAAATCGTATATCTATAAAGATTCATAATTATTTTTCCCGGGTATTATTTGCGTATATTGAGTCCCCTAGCAACCAAGATCATTGTAACATGATCGAAACGTCGAGGTAAGAGAATTTAAAAATAATATTACGCGAATAAGACCCGGGAAAAGTAATTATGAGTTCAAATCGTGTGAGTTTAAAATGTTAATCTATAAAGGTTGGTACATAATTCCCAGGACGGTGAAACCCACCTGAAGTTCGAGCTGCACCCGCTGAACGAAGACTTCGACCTGACGGAGAGTGCCCCCGCCCTCCCGGCCAGCAGCCCCACGAGCCCCGGGAGGGCTCCGCCAATCATCACGGACGACTCGCCTGTCCGCGCCTTCTTGAATGGAGACAACTGTCTTAATGGAGTAAGTCAAGAATCAAGAATCAAGAATCAAGAATTTTTATTGTTTAAGTGATGTACATAATGATCTTAAATTAACATGCATATTTTGGATACAATCACTTACCCACTACAGGCATACAATAATTAAAATTAGGTTCAATAATCTATAGTAATTTTAAAAACTGATACAATTTATTACTTAATGAATAATCGTGTCTGTTTCTTCGTAGAACTCTTTAAGTGAATAAAAGCTATTTGCTATAAGCCATTTTTTTAAATGAGATTTAAATATGTTTACATTTTCTAAAAATTTTAATTCAGTAGGTAATGCATTAAATACTTTTATTGCAGTAAAGTAGGCACTCTTATGAAATAGTGCATTGTTTGCCTGCGGCATGCTGATATTAAATTTATATTTACTTCTTAAACTACGGTTATTGGCAAAAAAGTAGCTGTGGTTGATTTTGACAAATACACAAAGTTCAAGGATATATATGCTAAAGAGAGTAAGAATGTTGTAGTTTTTGAAGATGAATCGCAATGAATCAGTACTTTTGAGATGAAAGATGGAACGAATACATTTTTTCTGCAAAACAAAGGCAGATTTTACGTCTACTGAGTTACCCCAAAAAATGACCCCATAACATAGTTGGGGATAGACATATCCATAATATGCATTTATGGCAATTTTCCTAGATGCTATGTTTGTAAGAATCGATAGGGCATAACAGTACTTGGCTAATTTGCTATTTACTTTTCTAATGTGGGATTTCCAACTAAGGTGTGTATCTATTATAACACCAAGGAAATTGGACTCATGCTGTTCTTCGATTTTTACGCCATTGCTTGTTATATTTAAATTTAGAGGAGGAGATCTATAGTTGCGGAATTGGATGTATTTAGTTTTACTAAGGTTTAACTGCAATCCTTCTTTATTTAGCCAGTCCTTTACTTTGTTTAAGGTGTTTTCAATTTCTTTCGAGTAATTTATATCTGTTAAATTATTTTTAGGAATGTAAATGGTGGCGTCGTCAGCGAACATTACAGTTAGGTGTTCAGATATTATGGGCATTTCATTTACATAGAGCAAAAATAAGATAGGGCCAAGGATGCTACCTTGCGGTATTCCTAGATTATTAAGTTTAGTATTTGAGTAAATTTTTTTAACAAGTTTAGATTTCTTATCATAGGTATCAAGTATTACGCACTGCATTCGATTTTTTAGATAGGATTGAATTAGTTTTAAGGATATGCCTCTAATACCGATGTGTTCTAATTTAGATAGTAAAAGATCATGTATGACGGAGTCAAAAGCTTTTGATAGGTCGATAAATAAAGCTACACCTTTATTTTTATTATTGATTCCGTCCCATACTACTTTTAGCATATTGAAGATGGCCACAGAGGTATTTTTACCTTTTTGGAAACCAAATTGATTTTTATTTAAGAGATTATTAGAAAGCAGAAATGAATTTCTGCTTTCTGTCACATTAACATCATCACGATGTTCCCGGATACATTCCTCTCGGGAGCCCGGAGTCATCTTTCCTACTTTTCCGTCTCAACTTCGCAAGATCGTCGGCATCCCGTGTAGTGAGGCCAATTTTTTTATTTTGTGTTGCTGTGCCCCACGGTTTCACCGGCGTAAGTCCCGATATTCAATAATTCGTTTTTTTCTTTCTTAATAACCTTCTCCTGACGATAACAAATACAACAAACATAGAATAGCGACCAAAATCGGTCCAGCCGTTTAAGCGTAATGCCGTGACCGAGGGAAATAGGGATTCATTTTTATATACTTATAAGATTTATTCAGAACAAGAAAAAATATCTTACCAAACTTTAACACACCCACAAAACCTGGAGGGGTTTGCGTTGGGTATCCATCCATTCCTCATTACTTTATTTTGTCACATAGTTAATATTGTGCTTAAACACACATACGGCCGAATACTGAAACGCTACTCAACATTTGAGAACTAATTAAACAAAGAAGCAGCTTAATTTCTTCTATGGTTTTCGCGATTTTGCATAATAAAACACTTTATTTATCCGGTTTTATCGCGTTTTTATTCATTATTTGACCCGAGCTTTCGCCAACTTTACAGTTGGCTTTTTCAAGGTTGACTGAGATCTGTGATCTGTGACTGACATCTCAGTCAACCTTGAAAAAGCCAACTGTAAAGTTGGCGAAAGCTCGGGTCAAATAATGAATAAAAACGCGATAAAACCGGATAAATAAAGTGTTTTAAAGAAGCAGCTCTCAAACTCTAAAATTGCCTTACTAATTTTAAATTTAGAAACTGCTCAATGATTTAAGAACCTCTCAAATTTTAAATGACGTTTCTGTATTCGGCCGATAATGTTTCAAGTACCTAGTAAAAAAATAATTATATTGACAACATATCCACCCCACAATGTAAAAAATACTAGGTCACTTACTTATACAATATTATTCTGTTTACACATGACTAAGTTATGTGACGTTTGTCTCTGTCTGTCAACTTTGAAACTTCATGTGATAGTAAAAGACAAACGACGCGACGCATAGTTATGCAGCGCATTAATTAGCGTTTATAAAAAAAAACCGACTTCAAAAAGAAACAAAAAATACTTAATTTAAAAAACATCCAAAAAAAATAAAGAATTGATAAAAATGACCAAAATAACCTCTACATAGGTACAGTGCCACCGACTAATTAATCTGTTTTATCATCTGAAGTCGGGCAGCCAAACTAAGTACAATATGGAACCAACCAGTAAAACTGCCCGACTTCAGACGATAAAACAGATTAATTAGTCGGTGGCACTGTACCTATGTAGAGGTTATTTTGGTCATTTTTATCAATTCTTTATTTTTTTTGGATGTTTTTTAAATTAAGTATTTTTTGTTTCTTTTTGAAGTCGGTTTTTTAATTTTTAAATTATTTTTTATTTTACCCTTTTTAGTATACCTACCTACCTAAAAATCAACAATATTGTTACCGTAATTTTAATTATTGAAGAGTTTGCTGATGAGAAGGTGGTCTCAGGTGCCCCTTCAATCTGTACTTAGTTCTTTAGGGATCTATTATTTTTGGTAAAAGTCCAAAAATGAGTAATTTATTGAGTTCTGGAATGCTATTCTGTCCATCATTCCGAAGGTACTCATCAGATCCTTACAAAACTTTTATGGGACCATCTCGCAGCTGCCACCTTTCCATTAAAAAAAGAACTATATCAATCGGTCAAGCCATCTTTGTGTAATCGATGAACAATTGAATTGAATACAGCGTTTTGAGGAGCATTCCCGGTCCTCACTTCGAAGATCCCCATCAGATCCTCATCAAATTTTTATGGGACCATCTTGGAGCTTCCACCTATCCATTAAAAAAAGAATCATCTTAATCGGTCAATCCGTCTTCGAGTAATCGGTGAACATACAAAAAAAAAAAAATTATACATACAGACGAATTGATAACCTCCTCCTTTTTTTGAAGTCGGTTAATAAGGGGTTTAGTTAGTTATTTGCACGCATATCAGCGCCAGGACGACGTCAAGCCAGCATTTCTTGGGTCTTCCCAGTTTAGGAATTCCTAGGATATGTGTAAAATATAATTTATTTCACACGTATCCGGGCAGTTTTGGAATTGTATAATGTCTTAGGAGTTGTATAACGGATTTCATACATTTCCTGTAACATCTACTCTACAAATACATATAGGAATATTGTTGAGGAGAAAACATGTTCAGCATAAATACTTATCTCCGAATGTTCGAGAATCGAACCTTCTGCGTCGCAGTCGAATATTCGCCCGTCGCAGTACGGAGTCCATCAGTTTCTTTTAAATTCCTCTTTATATCCCAGGGTACAGGGTGGTGGAAATACGAGTTCTGCTACGGTAAACACGTGATGCAGTACCACGTCGATAGGACGGGGGACAAAACCACCCTGTTGCTGGGGAAATACGACGAGGAAGCGCATCTAGACTGGATCAGGGAGAATAAGGGCAAGGCGCCTAAACCTGTTGGTAAGTCAGCTTCTACTCTAAACCTCTAAACAATGTGGGCAGGCCCACGAAAGATTAAGCTCCCAAGACAGGCTTTATACTTTACTTTACAAATCTACCCCGAGATAATAAAAAAGGCTACAAAAATCAGCATAAAATAAATATTTAATATGTACAAATAAACAAACTATCAATGTCGTATCGGACTCATACATTTGTTTTTCTTAATTTCTTCTATAGTTTTCGCGATTTTGCATAATGAAACACTTTATTTATCGGGTTAAATCGCGTTTTATTCATGGTTTTAAACGAACCGAGCTTTCGCTCTTACAGTTGGCTTTTTCCCAAAAAAGCATTTTATTGTTTAGTGTTTTATTTGTTTTTCTTTGTAAAATGTAAAGAATTTCGAATTTGTGTACAACCCGGAACCTTCTGAATTGCAGTCGAATATGCACCCGACTTAGCACATAGGTGACGATGACGACTTGTTACCAAAAGGCCTTAAACTCTTGAACATCTTCGTAGGGTTGCAACCTTATCGGTCTTTTATCGGATACATTTCGGGGAGTGAACTGCAGAAATTTGGTATTACCATCTCCCTTCTACCATCTGACATTCAGACGAACTGATAAGCGGCACCGGTTCATGGTAGAGATATCAGTCACCCGAACCGAGCGTTTCGCATCGTCATTCTTTATTCGTACTGCGAGGGAATAGAATCAGTTGCCTGGTTATGTCTTACCGGATGTCCACAACTTGGAGGTCTTCAAGTTACGAGTGAACAGGTATCTCCTAGGTTATCGTGCAGCATCTTAGACCACATCGTCGCTTTCCATCAGTTGAGATAGTGGTCAAACGCTTACCTATCAATTATTGAAAAACAGGTCGAGTTATTGTTCATCATAATCATCAGCCTGTTGCAGTCCATTGCTGGACATAGGCCTCTCCAATTGCACGCCTAGATTTATATTCGGCTTCTCGCATCCAGTTTGTGCCAGCCGTCTTGCGCAAATCGTCGCTCCAACGTGCTTTAGGATGCCCCAAACAACGTTTGCCGAGACAAGACAAGATTAAATCAATATTTTTCCCTTACAGAACAACGCACGTCAGTCTCCCACTACTATTCAGGCGGAGACATTTGCGATAAAACAGGAAAACCACGTCAAACTGAAGTCAAACTAAAATGCCTTGAAAACTCCTCGAGCCCAGCTCAAGTATCCCTTTACTTGCTAGAGCCAAGGACCTGCCACTACATCCTAGGAGTTGAGTCTCCGCTAATCTGTGACATTTTACCTCTAGCCGATAAAAACGGCTTGATCAAGTCGATTAAACCGATGTTGGAGAAACAAGATAATGTGATAGAGGAGAACGATGATGAAGTCGATTTTAAGGAGAAGTTTTTAGATAAAATTGGTAATGATTAGGGTATTTATAAATAAATTAGAATTTTTGTTTGGTTGATGTGTGTTGTTTATTTTAGTAGTTGCTCGCACAGTTCTTACCGCGTAAGTCCCGTTCCCGCTGGAATGTCGGGATAAAAAGTAGCCTGTGTGTTATTTGATTTCAGATCTCCAACTAACTACATTGATTAACAAACATACATACATACTTTCAGCTTTATAATATTAGTGGGACTAGTTATGTTCTGCGGTTTCACCTGCGTAAGTCCCAATTTCGAAAATATGGGAATAGAAAGTAATCCTGCATATTATGTATTCTACAACTAAAATGTTTCAACTACGCAACATCTATTTTTTTCCAAAATGGTTCAGAAAAGCAACAAACAGCAAAAGGCAGCGAAGCGTCCTAACATTTCCAAAAAATAATGAATCGTTTTTGAGAGAATTTGATCAGAGCCTTTAGTATGAGTTTTGATAGTTTATCGTCTCGATGAAACTGGCAGTTTACTTCATACATTTTCCATCAGCGCCCCTAGCGGTAACTATTATGAACTAAAATAATGTATGGAAGTAAACTGCCAGTTTCATCGAGACGATAAACTATCAAAACTCATACTAAGGGCTCAGAACTGAGGCAAACTTAAGACATTTTAGCTTTGAGTATCCATAAGCAAGCTATAGAGCGCTGGTATGCGAGTATGAGACTGTAAGCATCGGTACTAACAGTCGAAAAATGACAAAGTCGATGTCATCAGTCACCTAGGGTTACGCGAATTGACTGTTTCTCTCGTTAGAATTTATTCTAGTAATAATTATGGTTAAATTTTACTGTGTCGCGGTGTAAAAATGATTTGCAAATCACTATTCAACCTCAACATTTGAATATCTACGTATAGAGCATCTGCTTACCTACACTTTGCGCAGTAGGCAAATACCCATAGGCGCGCTCTATAGCTATGTATACTCGGCATTTTATTTACTAAATAGGCTATCTGCATACTAAGTTTTATCGCAATCGGTTCAGTAGTTTTTGAGTGAAGGAGTAACAAATATGGGTACCCATTAACTTCTTTACATATATATACTTATTATTGCTTGCACACCAACTCTAGGATTCCCATTTGTCCCACCGCCGTTTGCAGCCCCAGTGCGGGCAAATGGGAATAATTAATTTATAATAATTAGGGTATCCGGCCGACGATGTGCCATAGAGCTCGTTTTATCTTGCTCTTGCAAGTGATATAAAACGTCAGCTAAAATGTGACAAAGCATCACGCATCACCCTATTAAAAAACCCCTATCTTAATGTACAGTTGGAAAATAAAACGACAACATATTTTTTAAACTTGACATTTATTTACATTCATATCAACAAAACGGGTGTTGTATAAAACATTACTTTTATATTATTATTTTCTTTATACCAATTGTATAACTAAACATGGTGCCTCAAGTTTTTGTGTAAAAATATTATATTTTTTTGCGTTTGTAAAATAATGGATATGCTGTTTTATATACCGTGACTTGATTCTAACGATTTGATTGATAAGGGAGCACTTTTACAGTTGTTTAAATAATTTAAAATCTGACTCGCACTCTAGAGTCTGTATGTTTTTAAACGACCGTTAACTTTAACGATGATTAAACCACAGGTATGTTATAGTTTTTTTTACTTAAGTTTCAAGACTTAACGATTATTCAAAATCTCCATAATTTTACTTTGTCAGTTACTGTAACTCTTGAATTCTCGTGGTTTAACCATTGTCAACGCTAACGGTCGTTAAAAATCTTGAGAAAACGAGCTATAAGTAATCTTATAGAACTAATATTAGTTCAAAATCGTTTGTATAGTGGCATATCCAACGCTTGTACAGCATTTATAGAGCCAATTGTGTTAATTTTTTCATGATTGTGTGCCAGTTTCCCCAATAGCACCTTTAAATAAATATAAATAAGGTTGTTTTTTGCATAACTTAAATAAGCTTTAGTTACTCTGTTAGCAAAATGCAATCTAATAGATTTTATACTTTGCGGTGCAACTGATACAATTACTTATTAGTTATTTATTACAGATAAGAAATTGAGCTCCGAAATATGGCATTTTATGGTAACAGCAATAAAACTTGGCGGCTGAATGAAGCCAAACTTTTTTTACAATAGGTTTTATTAAAAAAAATGGGTAAGTAAAATTATTCGAATGAGATACTAATTTAAACTTTTTTTGTGGATAATACCTACCTGTTGAAGACGTTATATATATCCATACATATCTAATTCAGCGAGATTTTATTTATTTATTATTTATTAGGTACCCAATGACAAGGATAATATTGATGAGAAATAACGCTTGATTTCCCTATTAGCTGAATTCGTCGAATGAGATATGTACCTACTCGTAGGTAAAATAATTATATCATCCAAACTAAATGAGGTCACAATTTTAATAATTAATTGCTGGTTGAAAGTTACTTTACATTGATGTTGAATAACCAGCCTTATGTTCTTGAAACAAGGTATACATTCCATTACAACAACAATGAGGTTCCATATTAACTTACCTAGAAATTCATAGGTAAAAAAATCTATTCACATCTTGATCTTTATCTAAATCACACATTGTAAAGAGGCGTTTTGCGTTAACGTGTCTAGGATTTTGTTTATTTTTTATTAATATTTACATAGTACCTACTGTTCTGCCGTCTGTAAGCTAAAATACCGTAAATGTAAAAAAAAAGTTTCTAGATGATTAAAAAAAAAGGATTAAAAAAAAGGAGCTTAATACCGCACGGCAGATATGCGAAAACTTCATTAGCAATCGCAAAGCTGACTGTATCATTCTCGCTTGGTTGAAATCGGCTTCACCCGATCGAGTGTGACGAATCCTAAGAAGTTATTATATTACTACAACTAGAATGCTCACGTAGAAATAAAAAGTGTTTCGCTACATTGAGCATGCTGTCATAGAAAGGGACAGCATGCAATGTAGCGTTCTGGCCCTTTCTAATAGTGTTATTAGAAAGGAACAACATGCTCAATGAAGCGGAACACTTTTTAGTTCTACGTGACCATTCTAGTTCTAGTAAATAATATAACATCTTTGGACGGATCAGCCTAACTTACAACCTACGTAAAAATCTGTGTGCGGTGCGCCAAAAGAAGATTTCACTTCAAAGAACAATTTCTTGAATAGATTGCTTGACATTTTTTTACTAGTCAAGGTGTTCTAATTTGAGTTGAAATTAAAATGCACGCAACTCGGGTTGGCAGAGTGACTAATCCATATAAATATTTTAGTTTAAGCAGGTATTGAAGTTTACTGGACGGCAGTACCTATTCCCAATGTCCTTTTAACAATACGTAGTTAGGTACAGTGCATACCTTCTCTAATTTATTATCTTAAATCACAAGAAAAAAAATAAACATTGAAAAAAAAGAACACGAAATATTTCACACGATTCTAAAAGAACGAAAGAACTTCCTAGTCGATGAAATTAACTTGAGACCTGTAAATAGTAACTGTACCCCTACCATGTGTTGATATGTCAATACGTGCACAGTAACGTTAACAGTTTGACCTTATGCACAGCGCGCACGTTGCGCACTGGTCGTTTATTTTCGGGCTGCGGCACGATATTTTGCGTTGCGCCCAAACTAGGTTCACGTTATAGTTTACGTTTTTACGTACCAACTCATGGCATTAAAGGATATTGTATAAAACCCGATCTGAGGCTCTACCACAAGTTTTATCACAACTGAACAACGCTATATTTATTTTTTAATTGAATGCAACCTCTTTCCATAGAAAAAATATCAACGACAGGGAAGCAATACTTTCTTCCTCCTCCTTCCTCAGATTATAGTCTGAAATTAAAAAATGTACTGTACGCCATTGGAAACAAGTTACATAGCGAAGCGGTACATTAATTATGCACAGTTACAAAATTAAACAGATTATCATAAGACGTATGTACTTATTGAAATTGGGAAAATATGAAAGACAAATGTCCAATATAAATAGTATTTATCGGGTTCTAAGTCAATTTCACCAACTAACAAGGAATCAAAGTTCATTTTCGTCTGTAACAGCTACAAGGAAACTTATTCAGTCTAATATTGTCTTTCATAGACATTCAAAAACGTTGACTAAATCACCTATTAAATAGATATAAACAAAACACACTTTGGTGCCTATTTCACCATCTTACAATTCGGAGAATACTATACGGACTACGGGACACCTAGTTTACGATCCATCGTGCCAAAATCATCACATTGCTTTGTTAAGAGTTTTTCCTTTGCTTTTTTTCGGTATCCTTACAAAATGTGATATGAATACGCAATCATAAAAACAGCTGTGTATTATTGACTAAAACAAAGCGAACCTATAGTCTATTTTCAAAAAACAACACTAGTATTTGCCGTTTATACAGGGTTATTGATAACGAATTATGAAATCGGATCAGGGCTACCTCCTCACATCCCAAAACACTTTTGTCTTACAACTTTTAGAATTTCGGTTTTTTCTTTGCAAAATTCACTGTACTATTTTTTTAGAAACTACTAGTTTTTTTAAGTTACTGACCTCGGATAACAGTGATTTTTGCCAATAGAGGATTGCAAAAACTTTAAAAATAAAAAAAAAATTGTAGAACACAAGATGTCAGGAGGTAGCCCTGATCCGTTTTATGATTCGTTGCCGATAACCCTGTTAGTGTATTACCTAATTAGTTCGTTCGAGGCTGCAGTTAAGTTACATTTAACCATGATGCATGATAGCATTGTAATGTATGTAGTCTTATTCGTGATTCTTAAAAGAAAGATGGTGAAACAAGCCTGAAATATTACAACGATGCTTCGTCCTATTCAGTTCTTTTACACAAAACATTTAATTTATTTCTTTGTTTACAATATTGGTCGATATGATATTTGGACAAACGTATAATTGGCACAATTTAACAAAAATGAACAAATATGAGAACGATTAGTAACTTTAGAATCTATTTTTTGCGTCAGATAAGGATTTCATTGAGCGTTTTATTTAATTAACTTTAGTTACATAACAATATAATTATATTTTTCTATAACCTAAGTAAACTTTATGTTTAGATAATTCATTATTTAGGTGAAATAAACTGACTTAACTTTTATGATCTTTTAGTCGCAGCATTTTCCAAATGTTAAAAAAAAAGTGTTCACTATTTAGTAACGATAAGTTTTCGGAACAATTTGGTAGAAAAGTCAATTTGATTTTATAATACCTACGCATATTATGAATTATCTAAACATTGGAAAATGTGCCCTCGGTGACTGAAGAGAAATGATCGTGTTAAAATAATTATAAGTATTTTTTTATAATTAAGGTAAAGAATACCGAACTTACGAAAAAATATTCACTAAGTGTAAGTAATAATAATATTAAATACTTACGCATAAAATCTAAGAAACTTTGACTAAAGGGCCAGTGTTCGATGTGATAGAAACATTTAAAAGGAAAATACACTAAGTAAAATGTACACAAACATGCACAATAAGTAGTTCAATAAGACCCGTCACAATATTTTCCTTATTTTTGTGATATAATAATGCTTTCAAGGCCAATAATGTAAAGCCTATGTCTAATATGAAATTCAACTGAAACAGGAAACTTCATTATAGGTATCATGTTTTTCGAAAACAATCCATATTTGATCCATATTTTAGTTAGAGATTTAAAATATCACAAAAATAAATCAAAATGTCTACCCTCTTACCACGCGTCGTGACAGTATTCGACAAACGTTAACGTTAAATCTAACGATCTCATGTAATATTGATTCTCACGGATGAGACGAAGTCACGCTCTTTACGTATGGGAGCGGTGCAGGCAATTGCGGGCAGGCCTATTGACTAACGTACACGTTTGTCGAATAAAATTCATGGTAGATGCACAGGTCAAAATATCTAAAGATATAAAACGTTTAAAGAAAACGCAAGCCACAAAGTTTTAAGTACACAATTGACAACAATTATTAAATTGTAAACAATAAATACATTGATCACTTTGAGATCATTATTATTATTTATAATCTAAACATTAACTTTAAACAAAAAAACGACTGACTGTGTAGTAAACTGACAATGGCCACATACATTTTAATTAACTATCCAAGTGGTAACATAAAATTATGAAGATATAACAAAAAAGATATACTTACCTACTTAAAATGTTTGGTTAAAATTATTCTCAGAATTTTACATTCTTAAACCGTTAAGGTGCCACTTTAGGGATGATTTATAAATACTAGACCGTCACGAGCGCGGGCCGTCACTTTTTTGTATGAAGAAAACGCAACGAACGTGCCGCGTCTTTTCACATACAAAAAAGCAACGGCCCGCGCTCGTAAATGTCTAATATGATTTATCCTTTACACGTTAATAAGGTACCTACAGTCTTCAAAAAAGTTACCAATTTGAGAAGACTAAAAGTGTGTAGTTAAATAAGAAAATTAAAGGAAAGTAAGATTTTTAAGCGTTTTTATGTTTATAAAACGTTCATTAATTACAGAAAAAGCTTTTTATTTGTTTTAAAATGTTCGCTACACATTGCAAAAAGGACTATCTGTGCCAATAATGCAATAGTTATTCCTTTTACCTTTCCCTTTACAGACTGCACGTTCATATGAGTAGGGAAGCATAAAAATGCAAAACTTTGAAAATAATTTTAAGTTAAAATACTTACTAAATTAAAGAAATACTTGTTTTACGATACATTTGCATCGAACATTTATTTGGTTAGTGTAACCTGAACTTCAAACACTGACATTTACCTTCCATGAACATTGAAAATGACAAAAACGACACCGTTCAAAAAGTAGGCATCGAATCTTTGGCGATTACAATCCATGAACTTGAACTAAACAAACTTATAGATATAAATAAATGTGACTAAAACTTAATGTAGGTAGGTATTCAATAATAATTAATAAGTAAAGAAATAATTAAACAATTTGGGGAATACTTTGGAAACGATAATCCTTTGACACAAACCTTATCCTTATACTTATGTTACTTTTAACAACTGTGCAGTTTTTGAACGAAACGAGCCGACTTTCAGAACGAAACGACCCGACTTTCAGTTCAAGTGCACTCGAAACATCACAACAAACGTTCTTTACAACCTCTCGGGCATAGACAGTTTTATTTTTTTCTTTTAATTTCACTAGGAGGTATTGATCTAGTAGGGCCTCGACAGTTCTTTCGAGCGTTTCAATTGAACTTTGAGTCTCTTTGTACCTATTTGGAAGCCGTTCATGGCTTGTATAGCGGCTTGAGCCGAGGCCGCGTTGTCGTAGGAAACGAAGCCGAAACACTTGGATAGGTTCGTCTGTTTGTCTATGAACACTTTGGCCGATATCACGTGACCGAAGGGCAGGAACGTGGACGCTAGGTCCGTATCCGTGAACTCTTGCGGCAAGTGATATATGAACAGGTTGCCGCCTTCTGGACCTGGGGATTATAACATTATTTGTTAGAAAAAAAGAAAATGGGAACTCAGTCAAGAACGAAGTTCGTTTTGACGTCAGATGCGTTAAACAACAAAATAACAACTGAACAATTTACAATTGTTTTCCATTTAACACTGGTACCCCACTATGAGGTACTAGGTACGTAAATGTACACGTATTTACGTACCTAGTACCTCACTCTATTCTTAGCAGTTTGAAACAAGCTCCCGCTCCAGCTGTTTCTTGCTGCACCGGCCGCAGCACGTCATCCGTGCGAGCCAATATAGTTTGCGGTGCGAATATTCCCAAACTGTTAACGTTACGATTCACGTATTTAATTCAACTCATGGTAGGGGATTGGTACCGAAATTAAAAGTGTTCCTTAAATATTAACTCATCCACTTCGGCGTTACAATCGTGTTAAAAACTTCGTTCTCCTAAGAGAATACTAATGTTAGTTTGCTTTTAAAAATGTTTTCTCGTTACCCACCTTCGACCTGCTTCCCAGCTGCGGCTGCTGCAGCGGACCCCAGCACCGAACCCAACGGGGCGGCAGCGAACGCACTCCCGAACTGTGCAGCGTACGCTGAGCTTAGAGGCTCAGCTGTGGACCCTGAAGTGAAAACAAAAAGAACTTGTTACTAAACTGCATGCACTAAATGCTACACACAGGACGTGCGTATACATTATTGAAGAAAAGACTTTTCTAGAAATAACACTACTCGTAAAACTAAAAAAAAACTGTGTATTGACAGCTTTCAAAAATATTCAAACTGAAAGCTGTGGTTGTCAAATTTCCTGAAAGAAATTTCACAACCTTCGGAAAAGACCAGAGAAAAGAAACTTATATTGTTGACTATTTAAGGCTTCTCTAGATATTACGAACGCAAAAACTTCTAAAATTACTTAAACTAAAAAAGCAGCTTCTTGAACATAGACAAAAAATTATAAGCGGCATGTTACTTTTAAGTTGACAATGCGTATTTATAAAATAGAAAACTATACCTTTTTGCTTCCAAAAAAGAGGAACATAAGCTTAAATTACTAATGGATTAGACACCATTTTTGGCGAAACAATAACAGCCGACAACAAATTAAACAATGCCACGATTTGTCATTAAAATGCAATTTAGTAAGTATATTCACTACCGCCATGCACAAATTATGATAAAAATATAGAAATTTTTGATATTGTTAATAATAAAACACGAAGTTGCAATCACTTTAGTAAACACAAAACAATAAAATTCCAATATAACAAAAAACTAGGTAGGTACATAATATATTATTTATATGAAAAAAAAAACTGCAAACAGATTGTAAATCGATTAGCACCGAACAAACTTTATATAAAACTCTTTGAATATCATATTTGTGACTGGGTCCGAAAGGTTACAAAAATGAAAACAAAAAATAAAAACAAATGAGCCCGATAACGCATATAAAACATTGTTTGCATCGTTTGAAAATACTTATCCTTTCTAATATTATAAATGCGAAACTCTGTCTGTCTGTCAGTTACGCTTTCACGTATAAACGTTGAACTGATTTTAATGAATTTTGGTATAGAGATAGATGGGAGATCTCCAAGGAGAAAGACTACTTTTTATCACGATACTCCCGCGGAAACGGGACTTACACGGGTAAAATCGCGGGGGGAGCTAATATTATACATATTACTTGTTTTTATTTATCATTTAACCACCTTTTACTTTGAGTAGTACGGCAGATAAATATCGTCTAAGTAATTGTTTTTATTATTTACCTACTAACTTCGTTACCACCTCATTTGAATTTAGAATAGTTTTTATTTTTTTATTTTCTTTTAATCGTTTGGCATTGAACCCAACTACACAAAACTAGCATACCTACCTACATACCAAATGAGTGCACGTTAGCCCCATTGCATATCAAAACAGTAGGTATTATCAAAATAGAGGTGTCGTTAAATTAGTATTGCCACATTCAGTTTATTAGGTAAGTACTAGGAACGTGACGTTACGTTCAATTGAAATTCTTCGCAAATAAAGTTAATGCATCGATTTATACCCTAAAAATGAGTTCTAAAAGTGTTAATCCATACTTAGGAAACACTACTACTCGGGTACTTACTGGTTCAGATTAGCAGAAACCCGGTTCAGTACGAATTATTGTTTTTTCCACAACTATTTTAGTTTTAATAAGAACCCTAGGTACTAAAGATTAACAGCTCTATTCACAGGTCGGTAAGACTCCCGAGACCCCCCCTCCCGGTGTCTTCCCGGGACCACGGCCGGTGTAATCCGTTTGCCGAAACGTCGGGGTAATTATAAATTTATAAAAAGTGTAAAAACGCGATCCAGACCAGAAATTTAGTAAAAATAATAATGAGCAGAAGTCGTGTGAGTTTAAAAAGTATGTAGGTAGGTACTTTTAAAAACAACAGATAATTTAAAGAATCTATTTTTTAGTTGATTTTTAAATATACTATTTTTTTAATGTGTCTTTTTAATTTCATTTTTTTAGCTGTACGACAACGCGGCGACTTCGTGACGACTTAAAAGACATCTGTTAGGTAGGAACAATTTAACCTATCTACTCTGTTCGAACAGTAAGTACCTACCTAGGTTTCTAAGTAGTGACAGTAACACAATTAACAGAGACGTCTGTGAAGAAGGTCTGTCTACACACACATTGAATACAACAATAAGTCACGTAGATACATTTACTCCTTATAAACACCTGACCATAATCGAAAACAATGGGTGACTCTGACTGATGCGATTAATAATGATTTAATTTACTTGGGTAGATAGGTGACTTTGAAATAAATTAGTAGGTTGCAGTTGTAATAACTTACTTAGAAGCAGGGTCTATTATTTTTATCACGCTTTGTAACTATGTAGGTACTTCATAAGTAAATAAATGTTTAATTGGTACCTTTTAATTATACGCGATGATTACAAAACGGCAATTTAGAAAACAGAAAGGGGATACGAGCTAAGTTCTATAAATCCCTGTCGGGATCATCGCAAAAATATTGGGATCACCAATTCAAGGTTTATGCTTAGCTATTGCTAAGCCCAGTCTGAGCAAAGTCAAAGTATGGACTATTATAGATTTCAGCCTAAGACGAGACCCGCGTCCTACAGAGGGACAATTTTAGTAGCCCAATTAATTAATGACATTATATTTTATTTAAATACAATATCATTAATGAATCATTAATGAATCATTAAGATGGCGTTAACTACCTAGTTTTTAAATCCAGACAAAGTTACGGTGCATCTTAGTCAAAACGTCGTGTACCTAAGTAATAACAAAACCAAATTAGTTACACCACAGTTTACCTAGTAGATGGCGCCTCACGGCGCTGATACTATGGTACACTGCCATCGCGAACCCTTTTTCAAACAAATATCACGCATGTTATCTAAAAAAGCCATACACAAAACTGCCAAAGACAATCAAAAGACCATTCTGCCATAGACAATTAAAAACCACACTAAATCCGAGAGTTAGCAAGGTTTACCTGTGATGTTTGTCTTCCCGAGAAGACCTGAAGTCAGAAATTAAAAACGTAGATAAGTTAACGTTTTCTCTAATAAGTTTTAAGCCCAACCTGAAATAGGAAAGCTTGAGGAATGCAATGGTTTACATCGTTTTTCTTCTAAATAAATCCTGGCTAAATAATTTAAATTGTAAATATTTCTAGTGTTTTTCGATTTATCATTTTACACAGGCAGCGATTGCTTGAAATCAGGGGTGGCTTCAGGATTATAGCACATTATAGTTTGGAGGGGCTTTCTAATAAATAAGAGGCTAACTAGGTAATTTAAAAATGTCCCTTTTTATCATAATTGCACACATAGGTACACACAATGACGATGAAAACTAAAGGTCATACAATTTTAAAGGATATTAAAAAAAAGAGATTGAATAAATGTGTATAGATGCTAATATTTTTTAACGACTTAGGTACTATCCAGAAATAATTATTGATTTTAATTTGTGAAATAAAAAAATATTAAAACGCATCTAGGATAATACCAAAAAAAAGTCTCTGGGTACAAGATTTCAAGCAGATTTATATGTTTTGGATTGTACTATCTACTAGATCTGTCTCTGTTGTAAATTGTTTTGTTTAAATCGATGTAGTTCGTGGAATTTTAGGCCCATTAAAGCTTAAGATTTGTGGGCAACGAACACGGCTCGATGGCTCTGTAATCGAGGATTTATTACTAGAAAATTCAGTAAGGAATATTAGGTATATATACATTATGTATTTTATATGTACAAGTTACTTACAAAGAGGCGGTGCGGCAGGTTGAGGAGCCGAAGCGGGCGCCATAGCCGCGGCCTGGGTAACCACAGGCGGCTGCGCAATCGCAGCCAAAGCGGCGAGGTTCTGCACCGACACCGGGGCCAATAGCCCCCCGAGCTGCTCCCCCATTCCGCTCACTGCGCCCCCACCCAATCCTGCACCATTGAAACCGATATCCTGATAGTTTACACCTATAGTCGAGAACAAAAAAAAAGCACGAGTAAATAAAAAAGCCAGGACAGGATTAGGACAACAGGTTTGGGCAAAATATAGACATTAAAAGTTAAATAAGTATAAAATCGTCTAGAAATTAAAACAAAGAATTAACAGCAAAGTAAGTAGGTAACTACTACAAAACGGTTCAAATTAAAACGCAAACAATGTTAAAACTAATAGTTAAATAAAAACAAGGACAGGTTAATGTTAAATTAGACAAATTACAGTTAATGATTCATTAAAGTCAGGACGGGGTGAGGTCACGGTATTGTTTGTTCTGTGTTTTGCATATGGCGACATTCCTTATACAATAACTCACACAGCGAAAGACGATTGCATATTTCGCAAACACTCTAATATCTACAACAAGACGATTTCAAACATCTGATGACTTTAAATCTAACTTAAAAGGTAGGTTTACAGACATCAGCCTCTTGCCTTTTCTTTCGGTCAGATCTTTTAAGAGTTCTTATGACGAGTTTCAATAGTAAGTACCTACCTACCAAACCGCTACCTAAGTTAAGAACACAGAAGTTTTTTTTGTATAGCAAACACTACTATCACATTTGTGTGTAGCCCCATAGACCCATACTCTTTTGCAGTAAAAACTGTAGGTAAACTCCTGGTTTACTTTATTAATAAAGTGTTCTCTTCCTAGGCTGCATACCCACTGTGCATCTTTTACAATCCCTAGTCAATCACCCAAACCAATTCAAACAAACAAACCTTGCAACAACGTCGATCCCTGTCCCTGCAACAACTGCTGCTGCAGCCCAACCGCCTGCAGTTGCTGCAACAGTTGCAGTTGCGTCGCCGGCGACAATGCAGCCTCCGAAGCTAAATACGCAGCCGGCGTCACCGGCGTTGTCAACCCCCACAAGTTGGCTTGCATAGCTTGTAACTTCTTCTGTTCCTTTTCCTTTTGTGTGTCAGCGAATTTGACTACGAGCGGTGCTGAACAACCTTCCATTGTTTGACTATGATGCAGAGCCTGGAATTTGTTATGTTTAAAACATTGAATTAAAGTTATGCAGTGCAACTGTTTGTTGAATTTAATTACGTCAGTACCTATCTACCTACCCACATACTTTTCGTTCTTGGTTTACATTTAGAAGCAGCAACAGTACCTACAGTAATACCTACTTAGTTCATATTTTATTGTGTCTCTCTGACAGTTTTTTAACCGAAAGTCAAAGTAACAGCTGAATAATTACAATTTTTTTCACAAAAACACCAAAGAAGTTATATTATTAGAATTAGAATGCTCACGTAGAACTTAAAAGTGTTACGCTACGAAAGCATGCTGTCTCTTTCTAAAAGTGTTATTAGAAAGAGACAGCAATCAGCATGCTCAATGCAGCGGAACACTTTTTAGTTTTAAGTGAGTATTTTAGTTCTAGTAAATAACTTCTTTGATCGTCACTTGCTTTGAATTTTTAACCGTCACGGCAAAACGAAGGGTTATGTTCTACTAAATATATCATACATAATATAAAGTCGACTCGTACCTAAATATCTAACGTTGAAGTTGTGAAATAATTTATCGATTTTAAACAAAATAAAATAGCAAATAAATTGTCAAAAATTAGTAACGAATAAGATTAATAAATATTCTCAATGGTGCCCAAGACTTATCCGCTGGGATAAGAAACCGTCACCCTAGTATTACCATAGGAATATGATATAAAACACGTAAGTAGGTACCCAAGCTCTTGTTGTATTTACCTAATAGTTATCGATAAAGTATACCTTAGGTACGTTTGTTACGTCTGACGACGGCTCTAAGTACGGTCGTAAAGGCAAGGGTTTATCTACGCATAAGGTATTTTTGCAAAGGAATCCCAAAAAGATGAAGTATGATTGATCCATGACAGATTTAATACCTACGTCAGCGGAGCTTCTTATCAAACTGCCTACTTGCCTCTTTGGCTAAACTGAGGCAAAAGATAACAATAATGGATCTGATGGTATACAATGACTTCCTCGACTTGACTTTTACTTTGACTGTTTCGATGCGAATTGCAAATATATCTTGCAAATATTATTAATATTTGACACTGGCTACTTTCCATACGGCCATTATCGGTTAACAATCGATAAGAAATAATAGGTAACAGACAAATTAAATGGAACAATAAACTTTTTAAATTCAAACGATTTTTTAACATAGTTATATTTCACCGAGTCTTAAAACCGTATACAGAAACGCATCTTAAAATTTGAGGGGTACTTAAACAATTGAGCAGCTTCTTATTTAAAATTCGTGCACGAATTTCAGGTTTAAGAGTTCCTTAAATGTTAACCCAAATTTTGAGTATCGTTTTAGTATTTGGCCATTAATCGCGTAAAATGTAACTACCATCTTACAATGGGCCTCTTGATCCCCTCACGACCAAGACCATTGTAACGTAGTTGAATCGTCGATGTAAGATAATAAATAATAACACCAGGTTAAGACCCGTTAAAATCTAAGTGACTTATGGGACCTTTCTTACACGTAAGATACCATTCTCGGAAATCAAATTAGTTTGAAAGACCGGCAACAGCACCGCGAGGCGACAACAACTGGGTAAACTGTTACCTTGATGGCAGCAATAGCAGCTTGCTTCGAGATGAAAGTGACGAAGGCACACCCCTTGCTCTGGCCCTGCGTATCTCGCAACACGGTGCACTCCTCGATAGCTCCATGGCCGGAAAACAGAGACCGAACGTCATTTTCTGACAGTTTCTTGTTCAGCATACCCACGAAGAGTTTGCGTTCTGTTGACAAAGAAAATTATCGGTTAATTTGAAATGTTTTGTAATAGACGAAACAATGTGACTACGGTAACCCTGCCTGCTTTAAGAAAATGACCAAAGGAGGTTTTTTGGTAGGAAGCTTCGCCCGTGGCTTATTACCGCACACCGGTCTAAGTCGTAGCGCTGATCGGACTCATCCCTGTTACTATGAAAAACGGGTCGGACCTTGCTCCACAGCCGTCTTTCTTCTAGGACAGCGTGCTACATTTTAAATCATATCATTACTTACCATCAGGTGAGATAGTGGTCAAACGCTCATCTATCGTATGTAAAAAAGTGATATGCAACAAAAATAATGCGAAAGCATTAATTAAAATATTCATTGTAGTTGTCTGTATATAACTACTTTGTTATTAGCGTACCTACTTATTTATTTATTCTACTGCACAAAGTAGGTACCTCCTTATTATTTACTCAGGTAGAATTAGTATCTACTTAGAAAATAAAATATTAACCTCACAAGGTTGAAAAAGAAGGATAATATTTATGAGTCAATTGTTTTCCAGTCACAGTCAACTATTTACTTGCATTAGAACAAATATGTAGATATAGGTACACAGTTTTGTTCTTTATTTTAATTACTTACATATTATGAAGCTTTAAAACATCAATTAGATAAGTAGACTATCACGAACGATACTTTAAAGTCGAGTGAAAATAAAGATGTCATAGCGATATCTAAGTATCACTAATTAAAAATATGTGCGACAGAAGTAGGTAATTTAGCAAACAATTTAAATACTATGTAAATAGTCAATCATCCACAAGAGTTCCATTTCCAAACGTTATCCAGAAATACGACAGGATATCTCAAAGGCACTCCTATTACAGCTTGCTTTCAGCAAGCGGACTGCTGTGTCGGAACGTTTATGACGTAAGCAATCAAACAGTGAGCGCTGAGCGTTTGTACGGGAAGCTTTCGTAGTCTGCTCACGTCCCCGCTTTGGACATTGTTGGGCTACGAGACCGAAGCTGAGGGTACGAGTGCAGTGTTAGAAAAACATCGCCTGTGCCAGAATCCGACGCGGTTTCACATAAATAAGGTTCTTTACGAACGGGAAGAAATATCTGAGCAATTAAAATTAACTAGTTTTGTCAATTTAGCAAAAAGCAATGTCTTAGAACACATGCAAAAAATGAATAAATGAAAAATGATTAAGAAACCTAAAAATGAATTTCAAATACCTATTTAACTACCGACTCGACATAGTCAGTTCATTTTCAATTTTTTGTTTTTATTTTCTATATCACCTATGAACTATTGCAGAAATGAGGCGAATCTAACGATACCCTAATTAAGATAATCCATCAAGTAGTTTGGATCAATCCATGAGTAGTAAGAATATTACAAACATACAAGATAAGCGCGAAAAATATAACGCTTTCCTTGCAGCCGGGTAAAAAAGTTGGTAATTAAGGCAAACTTTGGACTAACAAGTTATTTATTTTATTTTATTTATTCAGTACACATGAGACATACATAATATAAACTAATACTAAGGTAAGTCTAACCCTATACAGAGTTCTCTGCCGACAGACCTCAGGGGAAAGGAAAGAACTATAGAGGAAGGTAATAAAGTGTACAGAGGCAAAGGAGAAAATAAAAAGTACAAAGGTCAAAAATTAAAATTACAAATTAAAGTACATGGAAACAAGAAGAAAATGATACATATACCTATATATACACATGATACATACATAATAAAAATATACATGTAAATAACGCTTTCCTTGCAGCCGGGTAAAAAAGTTGGTAATTAAGGCAAACTTTGGACTAACAAGTTATTTATTTTATTTTATTTATTCAGTACACAAGAGACATACATAATATAAATTAATACTAAGGTAAGTCTAACCCTATACAGAGTTCTCTGCCGACAGACCTCAGGGGAAAGTAAAGAACTATAGAGGAAGGTAATAAAGTGTACAGAGGCAAAGGAGAAAATAAAAAGTACAAAGGTCAAAAATTAAAATTACAAATTAAAGTACATGGAAACAAGAAGAAAATGATACATATACCTATATATACACATGATACATACATAATAAAAATATACATGTAAATAAACATACATACAAATACATATATAAACTATAAACACATACCATACCTACATAAATACATGAAATAAAATATACCTACAGAGAGGTCAAATAACGACATCTATAAATTTGCTCATCTAAGTTACATCTTTTTATTGCGTTATTACCTTGATTTTGATACAGTTATGGGGGTACATAGATCTAGACCATAGTAGGTAACTACTATGTCCGTTTAATCCTGGACTTTTAGCAGAGTTCCCAAAGATCCTTATCGCAGGATCCTGAAATATGCAGCGGTTGTACAGCTAACTTTGAATTTACGACGACAACCTCCCGTCCGACCATAAACCATTTCCCGCATACAAATCTTCGATGCCTTTTTAATTTTTTAAATCTTCGCGAGGTACGGAAGATTCATAAGAAGTGTAATCAGGATCTCGTTGAACAATAGATATAATTTTCATCAAAAATGGGAATTAATATCCTACAATACAACACCATAGAGTAGTCTGTATCGTTTAATACTACATTGGTCCCAATTACCTACAGTCACAGTTTTTTTGCTTGGTTTTCGCAATACTGATGATATGAATCTACCTGTGATCAAGGAATACTGTAAAATTCTCGAACCGCCAGGCGTTAAAACCAACGCGATCAATACCAAAAGAAAGGTACCTTAGCTTAAAAACACCAATTTTAGGGCGACTTGCAAAACACTATTTAAAAACATATTTAACTAAATCAATTTTGAAATAATTTATGGGAAATCGAACATTGGACTCTATTTCATTAGGTGGACGATTGATAATATGTTGCCACACATTGACAGTTTGACAGATTTTAAATACGATTAACAGCTTAAACATGTTTAGAAACCGTTATGCAAGCCGGCCTTAGTTTTGTAACTTATTTTTTTTTTTTAAATAAGTACCTAGTAGATAGCTCTACGAGTATTAGGTACTCAAGTCAGATAAAGGTATAAACAAAAAAGTAATTTAAAATTTTAAGACTGCGTAAAATTCAAACATTCGACACGTAAAACTTTCCCGCGGGGCGAACCAAAGCGAAATTGAAAAGGTACAGAAGCGGCTTACCTAACGCTACGCCCCGTATGGTATCAAATATTTCATGCTCGCAAAATCAGCACGGTTCAAAGATTAGCATGAAAATGGCGCGTGAAAACGAGAACGCTCTTCATGAAAAACTTGTACTTGTAAGTGGAACACAGAGATAAAGTAGATAAGCCTACTTAACCTACCTTATCCATGCTCAATAGAGAATACATTATCGAACCTTCAAACTTAAACTTATTCATTTAAGAAATGAAAATAAAAACAAGGTATCCTACTAAGTAAGCAAAAGAATATGTCGGTCACTCCTTTACGTAAAAAATGTGTTGAAACCGAATGTTGGCATGCAGATATATGTATCTGCATGAGTTGAAGATCTGTTTTAACCACAGTTTTAACATTTCCTAGGGATCGGGACACACGCGTGTCTCAGGACCTAGCTAGTTAGACAATTAAAGCAATAGTATTACACTACATTAATGTACCTGTTCTTACCTGTGCCTGTTCTTTAAATCATAAATGTTCATCCTTAGTAATTTTGTATAAGTATGTGAAAGTAGCAGTCAGCAGCAGTGACAGAAAGTCGTATTACTTTACAGATGTACTTTCTATTGCAAATGTACTACGTATTTTATCTCTTCGAGATGGAACATACTAATTTGAAACGGTACGCGTTGTGAGCCAGATGAATGTTTAAACTCGAGATCAACACACGTGAAGACACGTGCCATTACCTACAAAGTTTAGTGAGTAGCTTGAATTTTAGACTGACGTCTGCAGGTTGATTAGCTATGAACGTCTTGACTTATCGGGACGAGAAAGTAAAGCTTATGTGTTCATTCCGATGGCTTTAAGATAAATCCGTCGATAAAATATAATCCGCTTTAAACGAACCACGGGTTACCTATGCCGCAATTGTAACGTTAACAGTTTGACTTTTTGCAAGACTCTAAAATGTTGATAGCTTTAAATTATAAATATTTTAGAAGAAGAACGGTTCTCCAAAAAATCACCCTTCCGGCAAGCGAAAGGCGCAGGTTCGAATCCAGTCCTCGGGGAATTTTTGATGATAAGTTGTAAAATATTTCAAGTAAAATGCCTTGAGCAATAAACATAGGAAATATTTAACTTTAAATATATCATATAGCAGTAACAAAGAACAGAATCGCTCATTAAACAATCCACCTAACCTCTTGAATGTGGCGTCGAAGCTAAGGGACGTAAGGCTTACAATACAGCCCTGTTTATTTTTACACAAGTACAAACGGGTTTACATTGCAGCCTTTTATTATGTTTGGACAAATAACGAAGAGGATAAGCGGATTATTTCGGTCATATCGTATGTTTTGGAAACATATAATTGCCTTAGTGTCTATAGATTTCCTTTTTGAGTGGGTGTTTTGGCATTTTACATTCTAATACTGGTTATGGGGTGCCAGATACTTTAAGCTTGAAGAAACATTCATGGCGCTGTAGTGCATGGAAAATACACTTATAATAGGTATATTCATTAAAATAGTTCAAAATGTATACCAAGAGGAAAGATTAGAACTGTGGTTAAGCAACAGACAAATCGAATCTAGTACTTATGTTCGAAATTACCACACTTTACAAGCTTTAGCGAAATAAGCAATTACTTCTGGCCAGCTAAACCTAAGTCACTAATAAGTTCGTAAGTAATCCAATAAAATAAAAATTCAGAATGCAATTATAAATAGCTACCACTAACGAAGACAAAAGAAATAAAACGAATATTCTCGCCACTAAGCAGCTAGAAGCAAGTAGTTATAAAATTTGTTAAAACTCATTACCATCTTAAGGCAGTTTGCTATCTAGTTTAACTCCCGCTCAGTTTATCTTATCTCCGCTATGTAATTCAAAACTTTAAAAGTGTACAAATAAGAACCGTTTAAAGTCAAACTAGTTTTGAATTTTCAACGAATTTTCGGTCTATTTTGGATTCTTGAATACTGTGAGTGTGCTACTAATTACTAATCTAGAAATGAAAGTTTTTGTGTTAAGTTTGTTACATCTTGACTCTAACTACTGAAGTAAATACGATGAACTTAGGTATGTAGGTTGCAATACGTAATTTAGACTTTTTATTTCAGTGTTCTCATAAGACCAACACTTATTAAGTACGTGTTAACTTACTCATATTGTTAAAACGTTTCTCTACTCACAATTATAGCTGTGGCTTTAGTCATTTGTGTTTTAATATTATTATTAATATTTTAATATTATCAATGTATTTAAATAAAATCAACTAAACCTGTTTTTAATTTATCTAACGTTAAAAAAACATAGCCGAATACCGTATCATAGTTCAAACTTCAATTTTCAGTGCCGCAACATCGCAAAAAGGATTTCGGATATCTCGAAAAATTTCGAATTCCATTCTCAACAAACAGATTCCAGTTAGTTCAAAAACTCTCGGAACTCGAGCGTTTTCAAAATTACGTGCAAACAACGCGCAAAATATTCGAAAACTATACGTAGAGTAGAGGGAATCAACTAGGAAGGGACCTACATATAAAACAAGCCTGTTTCCACTTAATTATGGGTATCAGTCACTTTTCAGTGAGATTATAATTTTCACTAGGCCAAGGGTGCGCCAAGCTTTTCCCCGTATCGAGATGAACAAAAAAATAATAATAAAAACTGCAAAACTCATGGTCCCAAATACGTATTTTGCTTTCTTGATTTCAGTTCGTTGTCTCACGGATAGCTTACCAGTCCTATTACCGACTGTGTGTTCGTCTGGAGAGGTATTCACAGCCCTCAATCAGAAACTTATATAACCATCGCACTGAGCGAGAAGGAGATACGTTTCCGAACTTCGGTATCGGACCAAAACTCCCTGAATACCCTTTCTGAGTTTTATCCCAATTCGGGTCGCCACAGGGCGTCGTAAAAGCCACATGAAAAAATCATACAACTTTTATTATTATAATAAAGTCGTAATGGAAGCAACTATGTAGTTAGGCAATCTCTTTATTATTCCAGTCTTTAGATATCTTTGGACTAGGTACTCTAGAACCATTGTTTCCGAGCTCAGACATATTTATCTCTGCCTAGTTATTTGACGAGACTTTGTTATGTATAATGTAGGGTTGCTTTTTAAGTATTTTCAACTAGAGGGGGAACAAACTTCTATAGAGCACTTGTGCCTACTCTTGTGCTTTGCTTGTACTGAATAAATGACTTTTTCTCATTCTTTCTTCCTCTCATTTTGGGTACAGTTTTGTTTGGTGAGTATTTTTGTAATATTGGATATTTTTATGATACAATTTTGGAAATAATACTTCCTAAAATTCTGTCCTCTACAGAATTCGAACGTGCGGCTTCTGTCGTATATTATACACTTCCCGTCAAAAAAATCGACACACCCCAAAAGTATAAGTTTTAAAGGGTTTAACTTACTCTTATACTAGCTGCGCCCCGCGGTTTCACCCGCGTAAGTCCCGTTCCCGCGGGAATAACGGGATAAAAAGTAGCCTATGTGTTAATCCAGGTCCCCACCTACCTATATTCAAAGTTTCATCGCAATCGGTTCAGTAGTTTTTGCGTGAAAGAGTAACAACCTCACATACATACATACAAACTTTCGCGTTTATAATATTAGTAAGATTAACCAATTAAAACTATATTAATGCCAATTTGTTGCGGATATTATAGAGGTAACGTTTAACGAAGATAATGAAAAATTTGAGAAATATTAGACGTAAAAAGACGTAAAAAAATGTTTATTCAATATCTCGTATTGCCTCCCCGGGCTTTAATGACTGCTCTCATGCTATACAAGATAAAATAAAATAACTATAACTCATCCCATCCAATAGTTATTGTAGTACTGTTTCGATTTTTTTGATGAGAAGTGTATATTTGTAAATATATCTGTCGTGTATATATTTTTCTTAAAGATAAACATTAGCAAAAATATAATACGTGCGCTATTAACATCGTTCGCATCATGCAAGAAACACACCGCGAGGAAACTCAAGGCGTAAGCCTCGTAACTTTTCAGCGAAAACTTTAACATGTCATCAAAGAAGTCCCTGTCTAATAGGGTTAATAGACAGGGACAGCATGCTCAATGTAGCAAAACACTTTTTAGTTCTACTTGAGTATTCTAGTGAATTTTTTGGCGGGAATGCGTTGATGTGTTGCTAAATTTTCATTTTTGTGAAACTTAGTTCAAATGCGTGTAAATTGTTTAATTTTGGGGGCATATTAATCAATTTAGTTTCGTGAAGGTGTACAAGTGTAAATAAAAGTGAAAATCGGTGCAAAACATGGACTTTAGCTTAGTGTTGTCTCCAAAGCTCCGTGAACAAACATTGTAAAAAATGCTCCCCCTTTTTACAATTATTCCCTCGACTTGACTTTAACTATGACGACTTGACTGTTTCGTTCAATGCAAATAACTTGCAAATATTGATATTACTTGACACTGGCAAATGTCCGAATGGAAAAGCCATTTTAAAGAAGAAGAAGAGTATTCTAGTACTAGTAAAGTCATTGCATGTCATACTACAATATAGCGTCTATCGGATATGGATGTCACTAAGGAAATGTATGGAAATCACGGCAAATGTAAAGTGCCATTGAAACAATAAAGACCTTTACCTATCTGTGACTTTACCTCTTTAATAGGTCTCTATATAATAGATTACATACAATCGATATCTCTCGAAATGTAGGTCGCCCGTATTCCTCAATCTTTTATCTAAATAATATACCCCGAACGGGCTCGGTAGCTAAACCATTTTCAATAGGTCTTTTTTTCCTTCATTCTCTTGGCCGTAATTCCGATTCCCCCTTCAAAATGTAAGTTTGAATTCAAATTTATTCAATTTCGAGCGATAGAAGTCAAAATGAAACTTCGCGCTCCGCTGAATGTTTCACGGCACTATTATAGATATCATTTTGCCGTGTTTGTGTTGGGATATCGACATTTTACAGAATATTGTCTTTAAAATATCACTTATAATATTTCAAAATAAACTACATACAGTATTTTTGATTTTCTAAGTCCTAGAAAAGTTCCCTGACATTCTGGGACATGGACATACTGGGATTTGGACTTTTACGGACATCGACATTCTGGGATTTGGACATTTTGGGATTTGGACATTTTGAGATATGGACCCTATTGTTGGTGTCCATTTCAAGAAGGCATTCGAATCGCTGTTCGGTTTACAGAATTTAAATTTCAATCTACATCATTCTGTTCCTATTTTTTTCTCCTAAAATAACTCTCTTATTTCAGCTACGCATCTGTCTTCACTTGTCCTACTAAATATTCTGTGGTGCTGGTAACATTTGCAAAAAAATAGTAAAAATCCAGAGCGGACGTGCTTTGTCTGTTGTTTACTGTGGGCGCAGGGAGAGAATGTTCAAATAAGTCCTCTGCAGACCACTATACGGTTCATCGGTCTATATAGTTTGTTATCAGGACCTACCTTAGCTATAAAAAGTTGCCTTGTGTACGCATCATAACTTAGACATTATAAAACATTTTAAAGTGGTTTTAAAAGATGTTTGTTTCTAGTTTGGGTGTCTATCTCTTCCTCTTGTTTAGTTATTTACAAAAGAAAATAATAATTACATTATATTCGTTGTCTGGCCACCGTAACACAAGTTCAGTAATTTACTGAATGGCTAGATGGCGCTGTGTAATGTTCACATAATTTATCTATTAAATAAATATTTATTCATGCGATTTCACTAGATACGTTATTTTATGATTGTACCTACCACTAGTGCGAGTTTTTTTTGTTGCAAATACTAAGCTTGCCAACCGATTTTTTTTATTGAAAAATTCGTTATGGGACTTTTGTTTCAAATTAAAAATAGCTTGGTGTTCTTAAAGGGCTATCTCAGTTCCTTATTTATTCAATGTTATTTATATAGGAATTTAATTTTGTAACTGAAAAAAAAAAACATTTGAAGACCTAAAAGGACATTTTATCATACAACAAAATAGAACATTCCAACACATTTATCTAAGTACTGGCATACGTGCCTAAGTCATAGTACATAGAGTGAGCAGTATGGAAACTGCACACACACACACACACGTGCACATTCGTCGTGACGCGGCAATCAGTACTGACATCTACGCGAAACCCCCTTAGGGGCTCGTCGACGCGCATGTTTGTGTGAGTGGGCCGTTTGTAGGTAGGTTCCATACTGCTGTGCCCCAGGCCCCGTGCATGTACTGTGCCTAAGTACACATTTTTTCTAATCGAACAATTTCATCCATCACATTTCTTTATCATCATTTTCTGCGATGTATAGGTAAAAAACCCTCAATATTTCCATAGGTAGGTACCCACGTAAATAATAAATATCTTTCGACACGGTTCGCTGACGGCTGACACCGATACGACTAGCGACTACGTCTTCTGGTATCAACTCGATTGTTGCCGAAATAATATCATATCTACCTACCGAACACTTGAATATTTTACTACGGACGTTTTTCGCATACAGAACTTTACGGTTTAGTATTTGTGAACAACGTTATATACTTGGCTAATGAAGAAGTATACAGATTGAAATTCAATTCATTTTTAAACGCGTTGCTTTTATTAAGTAATTAAAGCATTTTATCTATGTCTCAAGTTTTGAGGTCTTTACCGATCTCTTCTTCAGGGGTAGCTCATGGGGTAGGGGGTCGCAAAAATGAGTATAATTTCAATTCAACATCGCGAAAACAAAAGAAAAAAAAAACTAAAAATTACAATTTGCTGAAACGTAGGTGCTTCTTGTGGCAATGGACTTAGGAAAATAAACAGGACTGATTAGTTGAACATTTTGCCTTACAAAAGACAGAGGCTAATCCGAGCCGAATGAGATAGCAATCGACGATGTAGTGTGTCTCGTTCTTTCATCTTGCCAGCCTACAAAAATTATCATATTTAAAAAAAAACATTAAAAGAGGTTGCAGTTATTGTACGGCCAGATAAAGCACGACCCGATAATGTCAGTTAATTGGACGCCAGGGTCTCGTTTTAACACTTCGTACAAATTGTATGGGATGTAAACAAGACGAATATCCTGGCTTCCATTTAACAGGTCGTATATTATCGGGTCGTGTAATACGTGGTCGTCAAATACATTATTGGCTCCCATTTCCTTTTTAATATTTTAATGGTAACCCATGCCAGTGTCATGGCGGCATCATGGTAGTAAAATATTAGTTTTTTTATAAAATCGCTGCGTTAAATTCTATAAAATGGTGAAAACGTGTTGCGTTTTTACTTGTACAAGTGAATCATATGGTGGTTGCAATATATAATTTCATAGGTAAGCCAAAATATGTTTATTATTGTATTACAAGAATTTATGGTGACTATGATTTTTGGATTTTTGTATTGAGTTCGGGTAAGTTTTTTTTACTGTAATTTTATTATTTCAGCTTTCCGAAAAATGAACAAATACGACAAAAATGACTCAGCAGTATGGATGTGAAGTAGAAAATTACAAAAAAATCAGTCGTATGCAGTCGTCACTTCGATCTTTCCTGCTTTTACTCCCGTCGATTATTGAAAGCCGATGAATACCAACAATTCCGCTGGTGGTACGAATACTGTTAGATATTTTACTACTTACCTGCTGAACATGAGTGATAATAAGTAATTAGTCAAAAAGTTTTATTTTTGAAATTTCCTCTAGTTTTACATTTGATGAATTTTGAGGAATGTACTATATTAAATTTAACGTAATTGACCGTCATGTCTGTTAAAATTTGATTTCGTCAGTCAGTATGTAGTATGTGTCTTTGTGTGTATGTATTTTCCTTCTTCTTCTGCTGCTGCTTCACACCAAAGAAAATTAATTTAATTTCTTCTTCTTTCTTCGGACCTGTGCCTCTTGCATGACGGGCGAGAGCGCTAATCTTTGCCTCACGGGAACCCGTCGTGATACGGTGATTTTTGATGATACATTTCTTTTTGTAAAATATTTATACTTATTAATCAAAGTGTTCAAAAATTAATAAGCATACTATAACAATTAATAAAACTGTTTTATACCGTATCCTTTTGTATTATTTTATTAATCCTTAAAGAGCGTCTATTGCTAATGGAAATCTTCAATTTGCCAACAAAGACTGAGACGTAAGTCTCAGTAATATTATAAACGCAAAAGTTTGTATGTATGTCTGTGACTTTGTTACTCAATCACGCAAAAACTACTAAACCAATTGCAATGAAACTTGAATATAGGTAGCTGAAAACCTATAATAACACATAGGCTATCCCGATAATCTCGCGGTAACGGTACTTACGTTGGGGAAACCGCAGGGCGCAGCTAGTAAATAATACAATTGCCCTTGCATTATTAAATCTAACATCTGTCACATAAAAAAAATCTTATTGTCACCCTATTAGAAAATGACACAAGTCCTTTGCTACAACCATCTTGCTCAGCTCGTTTTTATTCTGACAGATTTTCCTCCAGTTATTTATCTTACCTCCATGCTTGTGGCAGAGTTGAACTGTCATTAAACGTAAAGTAACAGTGTTTTGTGTGTTGTGCGAAGCCAAGCGAAACTTGTTTTGCCCATCACATCGATCGTAACGGGCATCGTTCTTGTACCCTTACCACGACTAGATACGTAAATACGTTCTCTGTAACGTTAACAGTTTGGGCATGTCCGCTACGCGAAATATCGGCTCGCGCGGCGGTAAATTCCAGTTACAGTGTGTATATTTACGTATCAACTCATGATAGGGGTCCTCCTCATTTATCCGAAATACCTAGGACGACTAGCTCTAAAAACAACTTCAATGAAAAACTTGATGGTACTGAAATTAAGGGCATATGTGCCCTTAATTTCAGTACCAGGTTCGTCCTGGTTATATAAAAGCTGTCTCAACATAGCTTTAGCGTCATTATACTCGTAGAATATTGGGTTCTGTAGATTTCTTACTGCATTTCACTCTGTCCCGTTATATCTTCCTTGTCACTGTTTGACGGGAAAGAAATGAATTTGCGTCTAATACAATAAATTTTGATATTACTGTGACACCCGAAATGGGGAGGGTAAAAAATTATGTAGGTACGACTACAAACCGGTGTCAAAATAATAAAGAATTTACTGTCGCTGAGCCAAATTGGAATGCGATGAATATCTGGTACGTACATAGGTGATAATATTTCGATGCAGAGGGTGGGTAACTAAAGCTGGCACGAATAACGCATTTACTCATCGGTCGTCGTGCTTGTATATAGTAAACTGTTCGTATATATATAATTATTGCAAATACAATCAAATAAACATCCTGTAATAAACACTCATCACAACAAAGACAGTCATTCAGTCAGTCTGAACATCTCAGTCTACGCATGAGCAAAGTATGAAAACACCTCGAAGCTTCGGGCGTTAAAAATGCTTAATATAATAAAAGCAACGTAATTAAAATTGAGAGGGCACTTGCAAAAACGTGACTTTGCTTTATATAAGTTAAAGATGTCAAATAACTTGGAAATAGCATAATATATTATACGTTAATGAATCACATAGAGAAGCAATAACCATTGTTGTTTCGACACGCGCACAACTCTCGACTGACGTGTGTCAAACCACAGGGTATAATACACCTTCAGGGTTCCGCAGGCTATAGGATTTCTATCGGCAGATTAATTGGTCGACATTTCGCATTTGACACATGATAATTTAAGCAGTTAATGCTTTTATATTGAGGACCCTCCTCAGTGCAATTTATATTACTTAGGGCCGGTTTTTAATTCCTCAGATAAAAAATATTTATCGAATTAGTTCGAACCCAACCAAATTTAAAAGCCAACAAATTTTGCTAGAAATATTTTTAAAGGAAAAATTCATCTTCAAAAATTCACTTGCGGCTAGTGAATTTTTGAAGATGAATTTTTCCTTTAAAAATATTTCTAGTAAATATGCCTTGAGCAATAAAAACAAATTTACGAAATACCAACAAATTTTGTTTCTTTTTAATAGCATAGTGACGTTTTTTTATCAGTAGTGTTACATTTTATTTGTCAGATATCTCTATCCAGGGATTCGAAAAATCAGCCCTTAGTTAAATATTCGGGCGTAAGAATTAAGAACTTGGTGAATTATCATTTCGCATTTCTATATTCGACGATAACGCACTATTCACAAACTACTTTCTACTATTTTAGGAAAATGTGACAAAAGCTGAGTCCACGCATAGAGTCGTGAATATCAGCCTACAGTGTGTATGTTAGCCGGTTCTAAATCTCAATCGGAGCATCAATGAGTACTGTATTAGTTACGTGTAAGCTGAAGCCCACACCAAACTATACTAACCTTTCGATGGATCGGGCAACAAAAAGTACGCAAGTTTGCGAGAAATCTAAAATTAATTAAAAGCGCCATGAGTAGCGCCAGCTTTCGTGTTCGTAAGAAAATGTGTGAGAAAATTAAACAACACGCCAAGATTTCCATTTGGTTTGACGATACCTACCGGGACGAGAGCATTGCTGTGTCGTATAAAATCGAGACCGCATTGTTTGCGCAAATACAAATATAAATAGCGAACAAAATTCCACTGTGGATGATGCACCAATTTCCACTTTAGGTACAGTTAATTTAGGCTCGTAAGACGAATCAAAATGCATTGCATTTCTTGTATTGTGAGAAACTTTAGAATTAAATGACTAAATGTTGCAATACGTTGTAAACAGCGCTATCTAGCGCCAAACTAAGCGCGTCGGCTTGTACTATGGGTACGGAAACAGTACATGGTATATATATTTTTTTAAATACATAGAAGTCCTTACAATTTTATAATGTCTGCAATCATTTACGGAAGAGTTTGATGGGTTAAGCAACGCCTGGCGGTCATTAATTCGTTGGTTGACCGATAATGAATCTGTATGTACGGATGGTATGGCAAAGTATTTCTTCGTCCCCTCCTTGCTTCAGAGGGTCCGGTAAAACTTAGTCCAGGTTGCTATATTTACACTTAGACGTTAGTTATATAATGTCTTAAGTCAGACATATAATGTCTGACTTAGGCTGAAATGTAGATGAAAGTAAAATAGAATTTTATAGTTGTACAACTTTATAGTCATAATCATAACAGAGAAGCAAAGTTTAGGTCAATTTTTTTATAGATTTACATTTTAAATTTGAAAAACTTTGACTTTACTAAGCAAATACTTTGGATACTTAGTTGCAAAGATCGCTTTTAAAAATACCAAAAATTGTCTAAGTCAAAGTTTTTGCTTAGCAAAGTCAAAGTACGCACTATAGATTTTAGCCTTAGTCTATGGTCTATAATAAGAAACCTCTTTATTATCGACCTCTTTATTATCAAAGTAGGTTGTAAATTAGAGGCGAAAAAGTTAACGTTGTTTACATTTCACACGAAATACAATAAACCTTTGTACCACAACGGCTTGGGAACCAGAACCTTTTCAATTGTCTAGAATTCACTCTTCGAAAACGCAACTATTCATTATTTATTTTAATATTCCATAGCTCACTATCACGTCTGGTAAGTAATTGACTTAAGAGTCCTAAAATTAATCACGTTTAGAACGACTGGAAAACTTTTTTAATAGCGTTTGACATCAGCTGATGGCAAGTGTTGATGCGGTCTAAGATGAAGCTAGCTGACCTAAAATGCTTATTCTCTTAATAAAATTATCCAAAACATCATTATCAATATCATTGCAGGTAATGTTTTATTTCAAATTTGACATTTTTCAATTTTCTATGAAGAATACATTACATAATTGTATCTAAGGTTTTCGCGATTTTGCATAATAAAACACTCGCGTTTTATTGAATAACGTCATTATTTTTAAACGACCGCGCTTTCGCCAACTTTACAGTTGGCTTTTTCAAGGTTGACTGAGATGTAATTCGTCTATAACATTCTAAAAAGTTACTGTAAACTACCGCCTCATAATACATTACAGATTACAGAGTTTTTCATACATTTTTGAGACAATAAAGTTTGACTTGCAACCCAGTTGAAACTTGTAGTGCAATTTACTTTGAATGTATTGCGGTCAAAAGTGCCCAATATGCTTGCCGCATTTCCCCGCTGATTGGCCATGGCCGATAAAATGGATCGTGGGAACGTAAACTACTGCTCTTTTAGACACCTCCACGCTACAACAAAAAGGAACAAAGTAAGTAAATATAACGCAGTCCGCACGGATTGGTTCGGTCCGCTCGTGGATTGGTCCGGTCCGCTTTGGCGCGTCATCCCCGATATCAAGTGTCAATATTTGGAATCACCAGCGATCCATGAGAGACTATCGAATCGATTCGATAATTCCAGGTATCGGAGAGCGGCTTAATTGGGATCGAGTCGGCGGAGTGCACAAACCATGAATATAAAAGATTTACTGCAATATGTAGAGAGTACATCGTTATTAACTAACAGCCATAAACTGAAACGCCATTTAAAATTTGAGATTTACTGAAATAATTGAGCAGTGTCTAAATTCAAAATTAGGATGGGAATTTTCTAGTTTAGGAGTTGCCTAATTGTAAAAGTGGCCCAAATTAATGGTGTTTCACCCGCGTAAGTCCCGTTCCCGCGGGAATATCGGGATAAAAAGAAGCCTATGTGTTATTTCCGGTATCCAGCTACCTATATTCCAAGTTTCATCGCAATCGGTTCAGTAGTTTTTGCGTGAAAGAGTAACAAACTTACATACATACAAATATACAAACTTTCGCGTTTATAATATTAGTAAGTTAGTAGTTTTTGTATTTGACATTTCTTGACTTTATTAAACCAAAACATTATGTTGTCTCTACTACACAAATATTTTGCTTCTATTGCATAATATCGATAGTATATTGATGAGCACCGCATAACGTCACGTCACCGTTCGATACGGAAACAAAATATTGTTCGACTTTTTATCGATATCTCTACAATTTGAAATATGAACGACAGAGTAAGTGTTTTTGTGAATACAGCTGTTTTGTTTCGTTATTTCTGCTGTGAATTTCCGGGAACTGTTTTTTCTTTCTTTTGTAATGTTTTTCCGGCTGTCCATTATTGTGTTGTAGAAAAAATGAACTAGGTATCTACGTTTTGGAGATTCTTTACACAAACTTGACTTTTAAATATTGTTTATGTTATAAGCGTTTTGATAAACATGATAATGTTTTTTTTTTATTTTCAACACATGCTATTGTAATGCGGTCGTGCGACAATGCGCCGACGCGCAGTTGAATCCCAAACAAACATTTGTCGCAAATCGCAAAGGGAACAATCCGGTCATTTCTTATCAAATTATTCTCGTTTTACAAACGTAGGTACGTTACTCTATTTGTACGTACGGAACCATTTGTTTGAACACCTTTAACGAAATTAAAATGTAGGAAACTTCGATTCTGGAATCCGTTGTAATATTCCGGGATACTTTAGAACGGAGTTTCTCAAACTTATCTTGCCCACCAGTCCACATTTTAATTTTTTTTATTTCTAGAGTAGGTAGATATTTTACTTACCATCTGTTACACGATTTAATTTTTCAAACTATCTATAATTCCGTGGGAATTAAATAATCCTTTCTTAGTTAGTTTTAACACACCCTTCAAATTTTAGAATTAGCGGTTTAGGCTGTAGTTCAGTCAGGGGCTCAGTCAGGATTTTACATTTTATAATTATGTATAGATGTTAATATTATATTACTTACAAAAAAATAAAAAAACACAGTTAAAACTTTTAACTTTATATTACTTAGGCTGTGGCCGCATAGGCAGAAGGCGTGCTTTGCGCCTAGCGCATAGCGCATCCGACAAGATACACAGCTAGGCGCGCAGCGCCGTTCGCGAACTTTCTAGACCATTCGTTTTAGTTAGGTGACTCGCTATAGCCAATAAGCCAGCCTCCTTCCTATGCGGCCGCTGCATTACAATCCTTAAAACATGTAACGCTATCACATTTTTGAATGCAGCGTTCTGCATTCGACAATGACATACAAAACTATTTATATTGTTCATACTCTATATTATATTGAGCCTTTGAGCCATCTCAATGCCTTGTATTTCGTGCGAAACACAGAACTAAATATATTATTTTACAGGGGATTTTCCTTTTGCATATTTGTGCGAACATTTCCCGCGCAAAACGCCGGACTAGATCGTCTATTGCACCTCGAAAGTCTCAAACGCTCACAAAAGGGCATTATCACTCAAGTTGAGAACCAGTGCTTTAAAATAACTGTGTAAATAGCTACGTTGAAATTGTCACAAATTGAGTAACCCTTTTCAACCAATTCAATTGAAATTTTGTTTTGAAAACGTTTCTCTGAAAGATGTTCCTTAATGAGTTTACGGACGACTCTAAGGATTATTTTATTACTCGTCTTAAAGATATTACCCTTTAAAAGACTGACCTGACTTTAAAGAGGACAGAAGTTAAAGCCAAATTCGGACACACTCAATTAAGGTGTTCGAAGTTTGAGAAAATTCGGTAAAAGTAGGGTTTTATCAACTTACCTATTGCTAGGTACTAACTGGGTTTTCTGTCTTAACATTTAATCGAGATTGTATTTGTGAAATGTCAAACCCACAGTAGGAATTAGCAATTTTAATAATTGCACCTCGCGGTTTGACCTTTAAGTCCCGATCTCGCGGGAATTTCGGGATAAAAGTAGCCTATGTGTTAATCCAGATCATCAGTTATCTGCAAACCAAGTTTTATTGCAAAAAAAAACAAGTATTTACAGCACCTCTTGATCACGTATGGACAGGATGAAAGGCTCAATGAAAAGTATATACTTCGTTTATTGAGAAATGCTTAAAATAATAAAAGCAACGCGATTTAAACCGTAATTATGAGTTTACTACCTGCGCCCGCGTAAGTCTTGTTCCCGCGGGAATATCGGGATAAAAAGTAAGTAACCTATAGTAGTGTTATTCCCGGCATTCAGCTACCTATGTTTCAAGTTTTATCGCAATCAATTTAGTAGTTTTTGCATGAAAGAGTAACAAAGTCACATACATAGGTATAAATATACAAACTTTCGCATTTATAATATTGGTAAGATAAGATACTATTATTACCTATACCAGTAGCATCGCCAAAACCGAAGAATAATCTGTTTTCTTATCTTTTTAAAATCTAAACATTTTTTCCTCTAATCGTTTTATGACTTGATTACACTGAGTCACGTATCAGATATTCTACCTGATTTATGCACATTAAGAAGCAGTTGTTAAAACTATATAATTTACGTTTATTACACGTTTAAAACATTAAATAAAATCTTAAGCAGTATCGTAGTACGACCGCGTTGCGTATAAAATTAGAACACGTATCGTTCTAATTTCTCATATTTTTGTGCTAGGTCTTTGGTTCATATGGACCGGACAGTGAAGCTGTAAGAAGCAGTTCTAGCTCTCCTTTTGCTGTTATGTGTTCGCTCTCATCTTCAGAATGTGTTTCCGTTTTGTTTTGTTGGCCAAATAAACGCAGTCGCGGTCACGGCCAGTTAAACCTGCTCCCGACCACAGCTGGTGTAACCCATGCCGAAACGTCGACGTAATATTAATCTAAAATTATCTACAAAGCGATCTAGATCTGTAATTCTAATACTCGTAATAATAATGGTCAGAAATCCAGTAAGTTTAAACAAAAGCACAGTCATTTATAAGATTTTATGTGTTTGGATTTTATTTTATGGATTTGTATTTTTGTTATTTAAGGTAAGTACACCTAGATATGGTTTTGGTATTTAACTTAGAAATATATTATATTATCTTCTTCTTTTCGTGTAGTGGTGTGGCTCACCTGGTGTTAGAGTTTTCAGATCGCCCTAAGGCCTCTAACTTGACCTAACGACTGTTATCAGAGATAACAACCAGGACCAACTGCTTAACGTGCCTTCCGAAGCACGGAGGAGCTCGAGAAAATTATTTTTGCCACACACATTTTCGGTCACCCATCCAAGTAATGACCGCGTCAAGCGTTGCTTAACCTGCACAACCATTCAAGATCGGCTGGTACAGCTAGGCCAATGAGCTCCTCAATTATATTATAAAAACTAATAAAAAAACCATAATTTTATACCAAGTTAAATAGCCGCGAGGTTAACATGAATGAGCTTGTAACATTATAATATCACAACTAATTCTTATTTAATATTTTATTTAAAAGTCGCGTTGTGTGATCGGTGGATATTTTTACACAAAATGTTCAATGAACCAAGGTTAATGACATGGATTTAGTAAGCTTTTTGAAAGTCGATTTCCAGGCGATTCTTTGGGCTTTCAAGCCTAGTTCAAAAGCTATTCTTTGATTTTTCAACGACTTAATTGATTTATTTACTTTTTTAAACTTCAAATTAGGTATGTTTTTATTTTGCTATCAATTTTCAAATGTTAACGGAATAAATTAACTGAAATGATGTGTAGGACCATAATTTGACGAATGATGATTTAGTAGATTCGTCAGATCGGATCTGATGAAGCCATGCTGCTAGCGTATGAGTAGCTCTGTCTATGTACTGGCAGAGTACACAGGCAGTGACTTGCACTATGTAGTTCGCCCTGTGTAATCCAGTAGTTTACAGATGGACTCTGGGTCTGCCCGTTAAATTGTGTCAAAAATTAAATAGTCGTTTTAGTTAGCTCGCCAATTACAATTGCCTACTAGTTACTTAAAATACATGTTTTTGATAATGTTTATTATAGCATCATATTGGTTGTAACTGTAAAGATGTTATAATTAGTTTCAATAAATAAATAAATAAATAATTTGGGCCTTATCTCAGAGGAATTAGGCAGGAAGACGCAACAGGAGTCTACTCCAGCTTGGCGAATGTCAAATGTTTTCAGACCGTGGTGATGAGTCTTAGTCATGTCGATTTCCTAACGATGATGTTCATTCATCTTGTATCTAAAATACCATTGTACTCAACAAACTCGAATATATACTATATGGAAGTAGCAATCCTTGGAAAAAATGTTCTACGCAAACGGTGGTTGCGGGGCCTAGAACGATGATTCGACCGCCAGTCTGTCACTTGCTATGTTAAGTACATTTTCGAAGATCGTCCGCTATTGGTCGATTCAGGGTCGATCATACGTAATACTGTACGGAACATGTCAGTGTGTGCATTTGATCCTGTGTGACAGTGGAACATGTTTTCAAACAGTTTAATAGGGAAGTTAAAGCTCCATTCTATTTATTCCTCGTAGATTGTACCCAATAAAACACTATATTTACTTTATTAATAATTAATAAAACGAGACTCAACAGTCGCGTTTTATTAATTATTTTTAACCGACCGAGCTTTCGCCAACTTTAGAGTTGGCTTTTCAAGGTTAACAAAAGCTCAAGTTGGCAAAAGCTCGGTCGGTTAAAAATCATGAATAAAACACGATTATTATGCAAAATCGCGAAAACCATCGAAGAAACTATGTAGTACTTAATAAATAATAATTCAGGAAATATACCTATTACTAATAATATACTATATTACATTTTAAACAATAAGCAAGTCCTAACAATAGACACAGCCAACTTAATTTATTGATAGAGTTACCAAAGTATTTAAGCCCCATCTATCGATAAATCTGTCGATAGTTATCTAATGCTAAGTTCATGTTATTAGGGACCTATACCGCTGTAGCTATCCCGAACTAGACAACCGCTTGTAAAGAGGACTGATCCCTCATAATAACCTATAACACGGTTTAGTTCGATACAGTCCGATTAGGGACCAATTCAGACTACACATTAAAAGTCGGTCGATAGTGGGTTTGAAACAAAAAAAAAGCGTCTACTTGTTCTGTGCTAGGCGCACACTACCTACAAAACTATTAGGTTTTATTAGGTAGCGAATTATTTTCCCAGTCCGACTAGGCAATTTAAATTAATTGAAGACCAGCAGCGCCCGCGATTTCACTCGCGTAAATCCCGTTCCCGTCGCCGCGCACACGTAGTACTTTGTGGCACTCAACTCTGTAAAGGGGCAATTTTTTCTCGTTTTGCACTATTTTTTATGGATACTCCGTCCCTATTGGTCGCAGCGTGATGTTATATAGCCTACACTTTCTTCGGTAAATGGGTTATAGAACACAAAAAGAATTTTTCAATTCGGACCAGTAGTTCCTGAGATTACCGCGTTCAAACAAACAAATAATCAAACAAACTCTTTAGCTTTATAATATTAGTATAGATTTAATTAAATGAACAGTGCAAATTTCTACTTGTAGTAAAAGCAGTGGGTAGTGGTAAGCCGGAACTATTCATGGAGTAAAAAAAAGCCATTGGCTTAAACCCGCAGCTTGACCTAATGTTATCCATCTCTGAATATCCTACTAATATTATAAAGCTGAAAGTTTGTGAGTATATGTGTATGTGTGCTTGTTACTCAATCACGTAAAAGCCGCTAAACCGATTACCATGAAATTCGACATGTAGATAGCTGGAGACATGGAATAAGATATAAGCTCTTTTTATTCCGATATTCCCGCGGGATCGGGACTTACGCGGGTGAAATTGCGGGGCGCAGCTACTTCATAATAAATTAGGAGACATACGTGACAACCGAAAATAAAATATCAATATGAATAGCTGAAATTTTAATTATCGGCCGATGTAGAGAGTGTCGTCTGCAGAGTCTTATGGTTTAGTTTAGATATTGGTATCGTATTAGGACGTTTGGACGGCTCGGATTAGCAACATATTACACGTATTTGAGTGAAAGGCTCACAGCCACAGGTAATCCCGTATATTATAATATACGGAAGTCTGTAGCAGCACCACGCAGTTTTACGCACGTAAATCCTGATTCCGTGGAAATACTGAGTTAACTCCGGTCTCCGGTTTTCTACATACTGGCTTTCATCGCTATCAGTTCAGTGGTTTTTACGTAAAGAAGCAACAAAAACTACATAAACTTTATACTATTGTAAGAATATTAGCGATATAGGACCAGACTTTGCATGGGTATAAACAGTAGGTATAAAGATATTCTTAAAAATGAATATAATTATTTAAATAATCGTATCATATTCTTTTTCGTGGTTAAAAAGAAGACAGCGGAGAAATAGACAGACATACAATAAAAGCGACTACGTACCAATATAAAAATACTATTCTTTCAGTACAACTATTATACCTAGTGTTTGAGTTTTCAGGTTGCCCTAAAACGTCTAACTTGACCTAACGGCCGAGCATAGTTTAACCGCTTCACAAAGTAAATAAAGAATAGCTTCTCGATATTGTTTACCGTTTATACCTACTCGTCTCTCTCTGAAAGAGTCGTCGAAAAGCGGTCGCAATTCGAGCGTCAAATCGGAGTTTAATATTAATTAGAGTGCGGGCGAGGTCGCGACCGCTCGCCCCTTTGCATATTTCACGTCTGGATCCCTTCTTGCGGCCGGTTAGCGGCTCGCGAACACCCACTATAGAGATAGAAATATCACGCTTTTACAATAGAGATCACTTAAGATATAGATTGAGATAAGAGACAACAATAGATAAACAAACTTTAGCACAACAATTATACCGTAATAAAACACAAAATATAACGGGTTTTACTCGCTCGTTTTCCTCTAATCAGTTTACCTTGAAAAAGCCAACCGTAAAGTTGGCGAAAGCTCTGTCGTTTAATAATAATGCCATTGAACAATAAAACGCGAGTAAAACCCGGTATATTTTGTGTTTTATTATGCAAAATCGCGAAAGTTTCACACAAAATTATGCCATAGGTAGGATAACTGAAAAATAAGTTAATCAGTTTTCATTATTTTTCGTCCCTTCGTTATAGATAGATAGAGGAACGCTTTATTTTCACAACTCAATATACAGATTGATACAATACATTAAGTGACGGAACACAAAAAGCTCTGAAATAGATCTTTGCACAAATGTGCGATTTCTCGTTTAAAGCGATACTTTCCAGGTCAAATTAGGATGGCGATGAATTGAACGGTTCGCCCAATTGATTTAAAGTAGTGATAATAGGTATCTACACTACTACTTACTACTCCTATTTTATACTGCAATATACTATAACTATACATATTAACTGTCTGATACAATTTTCCTCATGCATTCTCTTGTTTCAGATGGTTCAAATGTCACCAACGCAACGCGAAGGGCTTAAGGTGCGATGTCAACACGAGATCCTTTAATCCCTTAAGCCCTCTTCAGACTATACCCGGCGCCCGCTTGACACATCAATCAGCACACTCATGTATTTCCTATCATTCCTTAATCTATATTCATAAACTAGTACCATAAGCAATTTCAATTTTATCGAATACTAATGCCAATCGGAATTCACATATGTGGCATTGGCCGATACTATAAACGGAATGCTAAAGATCGTGCGAGTCGAAAGCGGACCCCGGGCTCCTCACATCGATCGCTCGGATGATAACTTGCATCGGTATAAAACCCTTTTCTAAAGGAAAAATAATCTAATCTAATACTCAAAATTTTATCGAGGTATTATATTTATTTATATTTTTTTTAAAGGGTTTTTATCTCTATGCATGTTACAGGTATTATTCGGATCAACTGTATCATTTGATATGTGACCGTGTATTTGAATATTTTTGCTCTCTTCTGTGAAGTGGTCAGAGAGAGAGAGAGAGAGAGAGAGAGATTTGTGGGTGTTTTGTCAACCTTTGACACTTGATCTGGGAGTACAAAAGTATTTTGAGATACGTTTACGCAGGCTTTCAAATTAGATATTTTGTACAATATCCAACCATTGATGGTTCTAAAAACAGTTTATCTATTTTTATGTATATATTTTATGTACCTACTCTATAAAGGGCTTCATTTGTCCTAATGATCAGCGCTCGGCCTTAACCGCTAATATAGTGGATAGCTGACAAATGGAGATAAAACTTAGTTTATGAATATAGATGGCCTCTGCGGCGCGTCGGGCGGACGCTCGACTGCAACGCAGAAGGCTGCGGGTTCGATACCCGTCGGATGCAAATATTTATGCTTAAAAATAAATATTTGTATCTGGTCTGGGTGTTTTTCTATGTATAATATGTATGTATTTACAAAAAAAGTATAATACGTAGCGTCTCCGTTGTCTAGTAGGTACCTATAATAGTGCCTAGTGCTTAGTTTGGGGCTAGATTGCGCTGTGTGTAGTGTAGTGACATATTTATTTATTTATTTTTGAAACTGGTTTGTTCTTTATATGATGTAGGCGGCATCCGATAATAATTAGTTTTTTTTTAATCCTAAGAAATCAGGATTTATGGACTCTTAGTAAAAGGGTTCCGTTTTACCCTTTGAGTAAAGAATCTTACAATTTTACATCGTTTATTAGTAAGATTAGTGTTAAATACTATACCTAGGTATATCGGCGGTAGCCTACTGTTACATAAGCTACCTAACGTACTCGTTTAGTTAAACCGTCGCTCGTTTAAGCAGAATGTAAAACGTTAGCAATTTACAATTCGCACGTGAAACTCACGGATATGCTCGCCGATAAATCGCATAGTGATTTGTTAATTTATACCTATGCAGGTAGGTAGATCAGCCTGTCGTTTCTGTAGAGAACTAACGCCCATCTCGCGTGTGGTGAGTTTTCGATTTGTCATTCTAGGTATAATATTTTTTGATAGATAAATCAAATGAGCGCTAGAGCGGCAGCTTGCGTGACTGAGAACCCAAAAAACTCATACTGGATTTTATGTTTTTAACAGTCGCAGGTTTAGGGCCTGTCTGGTGCAGATCGAGTCATAAAAAGCATTTTATCAAAAAGCTATAATTTAAGACCATTTAAAAAGAATTGTGATTGGAGTGTGAGTGAAGACGAATTAAATAGTGAAGTGGTGGTCGAGTTTTGTAGAATATATTTTTTTCCAGTGTGTGTGGATAGATACTATTTATAGTTACTAAGTTCATATAAGTTACGCAACACAATACGTATACAAGTTATTTTACAGGTTCTTCAATCCATTATTTACTCTATTGTTCGACCAATAGCCGAAAATTGTTTGATTTATTCCCCGGATTCCTGAAATTTCAGTATAATATTGGACCCAAAACCAATTAACCCCTAAACTACCCAGACGGAAACCTGGGATAGGGAACAATGTGGGTACACCAAGAAGTACGCTAGTAGGTAGGGTTAACTGGGAGTAAAAGGCGTATTTCAAAGATATTTGAAATTACATTGGGGTAGAGGGACGTTCGACAAACTTTGTTTGTATACGATATGAAACCTATTTCTCGTAGGTATTATAATTGTCATTTTGATTTGCATAAGATACAAAATGATTACTTACTTACTATAATATTGTAACTAACTTAATTGCAATCTTGGGAAGGTTTAATTTGACATTGTATTCTCCAATGAAAAATGTTATCGAAAATTATCAATTTATTTGACGTGAAATTTGCAATTGATGGAGACCGAAAATGAGAAATGTTGACTGAAACTCAATTTTGACTAATTCTAATTCCCCTCAAATACCTAAGAAAACAATAATATCAAAACGAGAAATTCATTACTATGTACTTAGCCAATTTGTTAGATTGTTTATTTATTTATATTTATTTTAAATCTACACAATACTCTGCTGACCCAAATAGAATCTGAGTTTCAGTACGATTTTACAAGAAAGATCGTTATATTAAAACATAAATCTAACATCAATCAAGCTCTCTTGAAATAGTAATATTTTTCTCTGTAGATATAAGTAGATATATATTTAAATTAAATTTCTTAAGCGTACTATGATAGAGATATGTGGCATGGGTACAATAGGGGTATGTATGTATGTACCTACAATACAAACCTATCTATGTATAAGGCATTTAGGTATTTTGGCCGTGGTCTGACCCGCATCAGATATCTCAATGCGACGACCGCAATATCGGTACCTTGTAGATGTCTAGATAACGATGGTCTTAGAGAGAATGCACTCCGATTACAGGCTGGAAATCGGCTGATTGATTTGTTGTTTTACCTTCTGTTATCCTGACCAGGGACTGATTTGACCGACCTCTTTTGAAAGTTTTAAAAATGGAAATATCAAAATTTATGTTTGACGTCTTTTAACTTGCTATGATACTAGATAGATAATATATAAAAGGTGCGAAACTTCATGCCAACTGTTAGCTATTTTACAAGGTATTATATTAAAGAAAAAGCCAACGGTAAATTTGGCGAAAGCTCGGTTCGTTTAAAACCATGAATAAAACGCGCTAAAACCCGATAAATAAAGCTTTTAGGTTTTGTTTCAATAGGGATTTTTAGGTACTTTACCTGTGTTAGTCTTCAATGTAAAAAATATAGTTTTATATTAAAGTATATAATATAAAACTACTACTGACTACTTTACAGGTAAAGTACCTAAAAATCCCTATTGAAACAAAACTTAAAAGCTTTATTTATCGGGTTTTATCGCGTTTTATTCATAGTTTTAAACAAACCGAGCTTTCGCCAACTTTACCGTTGGCTTTTTCTAGGTTGACATAGAAAAAGCCAAGTGTAAAGTTGGCGAAAACTCGGTCCGTTTAAACCACGAATAAACCGCGAATTAGCCCGATAAATAAAGTGTTTTATTAAAACTTAAAAGTTTAAAAAATCTGGTTTACATACACAAAACACATAAGTACAAAAATATTTGTATAATATGTTCTAATAATATTACCTACATGGTTAATAAACATTGTAATATAAACAAAACAAATTAATGAGTACCGTCTTATCTTAGGTACCCTTAAATATTTCGCAAATTTGTTTTTATTGCTCAAGGCATATTTACTAGAAATATTTGAAAGGAAAAATTCATCTTCAAAAATTCACTTGCGGCGAGATTTGAACTCGCGTCCCTGGATCAGTACCCCAGTGCCTTAAACCGCTCGGCCACGCAAGTTCCCATCTCGAGCAGCGAATTTAAGAATATGAATGTTTCCCTGTCTACTATTTTTCGACTACGGCTCGATTGAGACGCCATCTACAGGATCACTTTCCAGTGATTTACCTGCGCCAATGATTAACTTTACAGTTAACGCGTTGACCAAGAGATGTCGCTCTTTTTCCTCTTAAATATTTCGCAAATTTGTTTTTATTGCTCAAGGCATATTTACTAGAAATATTTGAAAGGAAAAATTCATCTTCAAAAATTCACTTGCGGCGAGATTTGAACTCGCGTCCCTGGATCAGTACCCCAGTGCCTTAAACCGCTCGGCCACGCAAGTTCCCATCTCGAGCAGCGAATTTAAGAATATGAATGTTTCCCTGTCTACTATTTTTCGACTACGGCTCGATTGAGACGCCATCTACAGGATCACTTTCCACTTAAAAACCGACTTAAAAAAGCTTTTCTTCAGTCATCGATAGGACAACTGGTTTGTTTTAAATCTGTGGTCGCCCTAGAATGGTTCGTATCATTTCTGACCCATCTCATATTATAAAAGAACACAATACGTTTACCATTGAACGAGATGGCATAGCTAGTTACGCCTCATGGCTTTACCCGTTCCGATCCAGTTGTACTAAGTTCGCTTCTTATATAACTTCAGTAGATTTATACTTTTGTCCAAATCAGTTAACATGACTAATTTTTAAATACTTATTCTTGTATTTCGTAAATTTGTTTTTATTGCTCAAGGCATATTTACTAGAAATACCGCTCGGCCACGCAAGTTCAAGTGGGGAACTTGCGTGGCCGAGCGGTTTAGGCACTGGAGTATTGATCCAGGGACTCGAGTTCAAATCTCGCCGCAAGTGAACTTTTGAAGATGAATTTTTCCTTTCAAATATTTCTACTTATTCTTGCCTTGAAATTAAACGATTTTTTCTGGTTCCTGTTGCATCTATTTTTGTGGCATTTATTTCAAAGCTTGACATTTCGAGGGCTTTGCCTGCTGGTCATGTGTAGACTGAGGTGAAATATATCTTATCTGAATATATGAGGGCACACTTTACAACTAAAAAATTGATATCCCTGATAGCACTCGTTAAGTCAAGGAGAAATTCTAACACTAGATGAGCCACACCACTATACGAAAAGAAGAAGTAACCAAAGCTGCACGGTTAACAGAATCACTGCAAACTCACTCGTATCTCTATCTTATTGTTAAAACAGGGTTGTCCATTTCAACAAGGGTTGTCAACAGGGTCGCAGTCGTATCGCTAGGACATTAACAATAATATGTATGAAGTGTCAGTCAAGTTTATCGGTGTCATTTGTTGTCCCCCGGCGCAGATACGGCGAAACCCATAGACAATCGCAGTTTTGCAGTACCTACCTACGTACGATTGTGTGAAGGTAGAGTCCATGTCGCAAAAGGAGGTTGCGTAAATCGTGGGTTGTATTCGCTTTGATTCGTCATTGTTGGACACACATGGGTCCAGGGAAGTGTAATAATTATAAGCAAGCAATAAATGTAAGCACCTAATAAATGTAAGAAAAATGTATTTTGTGATAGATGACAAATGTTATTATTTTAGTGACAATCAATATTGACATTCATTTTATTCATTTCACTTAATTTTTTAATTGAATTGTTAAATACAAGGAACCAAAATGTCAGATTATTGTCCGAAATTAAAAAACGTACTATAGACTGTAGTCTTGGTAACTATTTAAAATAATGAGTGTCATGTCTTACACACCGTCACAGATCGTAGATACACCGTGACTACTTTAAATAACTCTGTAACTTGTCTGGAAAAATGTTAAACATAATAAAAGCAACAAAAGATTGAAGCCAAGAAATGAGTATAATTTTCAATAGGTATATCAGTTGCGCGAAAACCATAGAAAAACATTTATGACTTACTTTCGATTGTCTCCTAAAATATTAAATTCAATACTTGATGTACCTGTCTCTGTCATTTGTTGTTGTTTCAATAAATAAAATATATTTGCTATGATTCGATATTTGATTCTCAATTCCATTCTGACTGACAGCCGCGGGGCTTCCTTTGTAAAATGTATTAAATCTGCCTACTCTATACTCTATGGTAAACAATGAGGACGTGTTCGCTCGCACACATTCGTGTCGTCTTGAGGGACGTATCGCTTCGACTCGAGGTGTGAACTCCTCGGCATAATATCTGAATTGTTATCGCCCTTTTGACACTATAGGGTTGTCACTCATCAAATGTATTGATCCGCACTTTAAAAATTAAACATAACTTTTTTTAAATCTCTAGATTAATAAAATATTTCTATCTGTCAAAATAAAATGTAACACCACTGAATAAAAACGACACGATCTTTTAAGAAAAAAAATAGAAACGAATAATTAGATGACAATAGAATGGTCGACTGTTCGTCTGTCTAGGAGTTTATCTCGATTGGACCATGTGACCAATATTTCACCTGGTGTTAAATAGCGATGTGGTCTAAAACAAAGCACGTTTGCTTAAAATTGCTGCACAATTTAAAAAAAAACTATGTGTCAATGAGACAGCAGACAAAAATGGCAAAAAAAATTGTTCCGGACTTGCGGCTACGCTAATACCATTCTGAACATGAAACTAGTAGCCACAACCCTAAATATCTTACATTCATAGAATCACAAACACTTACGGCACACATACACAACAATACCTGTCAACACAACACACGTTCACATTTCCTGTGTGCCACTCCGCATTAGCTAAACAATGTCACAAGTGATGTGTACCCACACATACGCAGATAACATACGTACATAGATATGTATTTAACATAACACTAATGCATACCGTACCGCAAATGTTCGCAGGAGACGATATAAACGTTCGCATGTCGTTGGTACTTAGTTTAGAATTAGTTACTTTTCCTCCACTACTGAAGAAGGATTATTTAATTTCTACCCCTTGTATTCTAGTCTACTGTTTTATACGGTCGATAACGTTTAGGTACTGAGCCAATTCTAGTGTTAGATCATCGATCTCAACCGTAACAGTAAAAATAGCATCAGAAGGAAGACAGTCGAAACAAATAAATAAAGTAAGGCTCAGAGATATGTAACATCGTCGTCTTCGCTCCTAGAAGACAGCGCAATTGACAACTTTTGAAATATCAATTTCAATTTCAATGTTCTTTAAGGTTAATGTAGTGTTTGCTTTGATATATTAGACCGAGACCGTTTCTTGACGAAGTAAGCTTTCTAGTAATACTGTACTATTTCTATGGTAAAGCTACATCAAATTCATTGGCACTTTTGAAGTTTAAAGCGTAATTTATCGACTTCGTCTTAAGACCCGCAGATATGTTATTTAAGCGTTTCGTCGCGTATGGTCAAATTTGCAATCGGTAAATTTATGTAAATCGCAATCAGTCAAAATGGCGAAGCGTCAAGATAGCAAAGTATATACTTTACAAAGTATTTACTTTCGTAAAGTCTAGGCTTAGAAAATAAAAATCCGATTATATAACTTCACTTAAAAACTTCAACTTAGATTATACAAATCTGTATGTGAATGTTTGTCTTATTATTGTGCTTTAAAAGAAACAGGACAATTCAATGTTCGACTGATCATTTATAATAATTAACTGGAACTCTACATAAAACCCCTAAAGAATAATGAAAATTACATTATTTTAAATATAAGTGTAAAAACTTGTTAAACACGCTCATAAAATGGTTGAAAAACCATTCAGTAATATACCTTAACGTCACGAAACTCTAGTAATTTCAAGATGTTTTCCAATTAACCTAATTAGAAAGAGAAAAGTTTTACTGGGTAGCAATGAAAATTTCCACTGTTTTGTAATTAAGTAAGTGCGTTCTTGAAGGAGGAAACATTATTGGGTAGCTTTTTTACGTTTTTTATTTACTCCGAGGTTTGTTTTTTACGTTTTACGCGAATGTTTTTTTTAAACAGCTTTAATGGATAAAACGGATTCCATCTGCAGTTTCTTTTTATTAGATTCAAGTAGTTGCAAGTTGATTTAAAAGTAATGTTTTTTTGTGGAGTGAATCTATACATCTTACATATCATAAAATATGTGTGTTCATATGCTATGTAAGATGTTTAGATTGTGTTGTCCCTTACCATGGGGTGAGATAGTGGGTAAAACAACTTTGCCTTCTGAAACTTATTTTTTCAAGAGCAGTCATTAAAAATAATTAAAATTACAAAATGTTATTTATTTTAAGTGCCAGCACTCAAACCAGCACTTGAATATTATGGAAATATTTTAAAAGAAAAATACAAACCACAAAACCACAATTCAAGCTGGGATTCGAACCAGCACCTCTCAGTTTTCATGACCGAGCGACTTTACATTCGTCCACCGCGCACCGAGGTCGGTTGTAGTTGGAATCATAGTTTGTCAGCAACATTGCGGTTAGTTATACAACAAGACACTAATTTTCAAATGTAAACACTTAATTACCTAATGCTAAAAGTTAAATCTAGACCTTAAACAAACAAACAAGGATCCGAATCTATAGTTAAATATGGATTACGTAACTAGCGAAGGATACGGATACCAGAATACCTGAGTTAGTATGTTATACGTAGTTTAAATTAAATTACTTTGTACGTTTTTACAGTACATAATCTAAACATTTCTGTTTAGAGTAGACCGTCTCTGATTAAATCAATAAGCAATTAACGTGGAATGTACGATTTCCATCGAATTAAGTTGGTGGCTGTTGTTTCCCGCGCGAAATCATAGGGTTGTCACTTGCAAATTGTTAATGTGGCTAATTTTCATTTTGATTCATTTAATGTTTGTTTAGTGTCGCACTGTTGAGTATTGGTCTATAGTCTTTTTATTATTGGCAATAGACAATAAAACTTAGAATAATATAATTAAACTACGTTTTGAAAGACTCATAAAAGCTGTGAAAACTTTTAAATCTTTTCACATTAAAATTGGAATTATTTTAGTTTAAATCCATTCTAAATCATGTACAAACCATTTATCATAAACGTAATTGCTTTGCATAAGGATTTAGAGGCGAAAACTTATTTTAGAAAGTGTTTTATTTCATAAATCAAAGTTTATTATTCTAAGTTTTTATAATGAAAATCGTAAATTGTTTTCGTGAAGCTCTCTGTAAATAATGGATTTTATAGCTCATCAGCTGTAAAACAAACTTTATTACAGTTTTGACTTGAAAACACAATTTATTATCTAAATGAAATATTTAAAGTTACATTATAACGGTAGGTAAAAACACCTTTACATTAAAATATTTATAATTAAATAAAAACGCGTTTATTATGAAACAAAAATGCATTTTCTTAATAAAATGGATTTCATCAAATTTGTATATGGCTTCAAATCCTACCTACGCTTACTTTACATGAAAAAAAGGTCCTTATTAATAGGTTTTGAAAGTATTGGACCGATTTTGACGATTTTGACATTATGATACATTGACCATAGAAAATAGCAAAGAATAGTAAAATTGCAGAAACCACTACAAAAAAAAAAGCACCACACACCTGACTTTAATAAATGAGACTTCGGAGTTGTGTTTATGACTACCTTCTACACTAAGAATAAATCACGTTCCCTCGCCAGTAATGTATAAGTTCAAAGCTGTCATTCGTCAAGCAAGTTGACGATTGATGGAACACTTCAGCTGTAAAGTTGTAGTCGTGGTCCTGTCGCCTTAACTCGTCTATAACTCGACGCTTATAAATGGTTCTTGTTTAGTTCCCGTAAATTGATTTAGGTTGCAACACGATTGGCTTAAGTGGGAGTTCGAAAAACTAATTTGCCGATGTTGTTTTGTACATGAAACTCATAATTAGGACATTTAAATTTCGCTTGTCAGTGCTTAGTATAGATTGGATTAAGCTTTTGACTTTTAGTGTGCTTAATTTAAAAAAAGACATATTATAATATTTACAAACAAATATTATTCATAACGGGGTACCATGCCATAAGTTCTTTTTCTACAGGTCTTGACATTTTGCCAACTGAATTGTTTACAAGATTGACTTTAATAATATTTGTAGTTAAACAACCACTATACTTTGGAATACTTACCTATTAAATAATTAAAAATCGATATTTTGTAAAGTCGACTTTTACTTCCTTCATCGATCACTAGTAAACGGCAGGTTACAAACCGTCTGACACTCTATATTTAAATTACCGCTCGGCGCGTACCCGACTCATATCCGTCTATGACGTCATACAGACGTGACAGCCCTAACATTTCCGATGCGACAAATCGCAAGCGTGAATCACCAGAGAGCGTTGCCGGTACAAGTGTGCGAGGTGCTTAACGCGAGGGTGGGTGGCATTATTCTGAGAGATTTAGAAAAAAACTAAAGTGATATTTTTAAATGACTAGGCTTATAACTCCTTAAGTACCTACTAACTGTTTTTAAAACCCAAAACAAGAGCTTACAGAACAAGGTTTTTTTACATGGTGAACAGATTTGGTAATGGTGGCAATTCTCCTGACACCAAATGCTAAATTTTAGCAATACCTAAAAATTCCTAAAATTAAGTGTAAAAAGTACTATACCTACTCTCTTGGTGCCATCCTAAATTTAAATTTAGATTGACAGTTCTAAACTATTCGTTTTGTGGTACTAAATTTAACTCAAATCTAATTTATGTGATTAAAAAAATAATCTTTTCAATAATTATTTGTAATTATGGTATAATGGCTTTCAGACGTTTTGGTGTTTAAATGGTGTAAGTTTGAAAGTGTTTGTTATATAAATAAATAAATAATAAACTCAGCGTAACAACAGAATAGGTTTTTGGAGTTTCTAAACTAAAATCAAACAATTTTAGGTTCTGTTTAGTTTAGGTAAATGAACAACAGAATTTCTACCATTGTCTACACCACACGTAAAATCTTTATTACTTATTTAGGTTATTTCTTCTATGGTTTTCGCGATTTTGCAAGCTAACCTTGAAAAAGCCAACTGTAAAGTTGGCGAGAGCTCGGTTCGTTCCGAATCCGGTTTTATCGTAACGCGATAAAACCGGATAAATAAAGTGTTTTATTACTTATTTAGGTCCTTACGCATTTTCGTTTGCAAAAAAATAAATAAAAGCATATGAAAAGCCTGTAATAAAACCTACTTTCATGCGTTTCGGTAATTTATGTCTTTACAAATAAATCACCTTCGTTCAACGCTAATCATCCAAGCGTTTAAGGTTAAAAGGCATATGGAAAATATTAATCATACCTATTCCTTAGGCTTAAAGGCACACAAATCGTCGTCTATTATATAAATGCAAAAATGTGTGTTAGTATCTAAATACGTATGATACTTATGTTTGTTTCTTTAATAATGAATAATATTATGTCACCGTAAAATAACAAGAACAGTTTCGCAGGATTCTTAACGAGAGATAAATTGTATTATTTTACGACCACATTTTCGCAAATTTGTAAACTTACGACGTCTCTTAGTAAATTTATAAACTAACGGATTTCCGATCGTAAGATTCTAAACGGTGGTCGGACCGTAATAACAGAAGAGCTTTTAATTTTACAAAAGTTTATAAATTTCCTAGGAAATTTATAAATTTTTATAAAAGTTTATAAATTTTACATGTTTATAATTTTTTTATTACTTTACGGTGATATATACACAGTTTGTGGGTATGTTGTTTTACAGGTGTTCATTGACCTAACTGCGCCCGCCGATCTTGAATAGTACTTACACGCATAGGGTCGTTTTTGAATACAGCGGTAAGGTTGTGAAGATTTTCCTTAATAGAAATATTCAGAATCGTGGGAAAAACGTCTTGCAATCGGCCGAGAGAAAAATCTTTATTCTGCTACCGAGAAAGCTTCAAAGCTCGTAAGTAAATCAATTAGGTACTATGCCTGTTTGAAAACGCTGTGAGAACGATCAAATTGAGGCATTTCGAGCTTCGAGTAAACGTATTTAGCATTTCGACTAATACGATAGTTAGACTATGAGGCGGTTTATTGAACGTCGATGTATTGTGTTCATTATCGTTTGTCGTTGATGAAATCTAAATTCGTTGATATCTCTTAAATATTGGGTAGTGAAAATAAATACTAATAGTACTCAAGGTGCACTAGGGTAATTCTGAAAGTGGGTTAATTCCAAATTTATCCATATTCGAATTATATCACGCTGACTAAAATTCTATTCCGTACTCATCTCCACTTTCAGAATTACCCCTGTGCACCTTACTTTTTTTAATTCAGAGTAAATAATCTGACGTTTTGGTTCTTTGTTTTCGACGTTTTGTCTTCAGGGAGATGTGTCAAATCTCAGTCAACAATTTAAAAAAGAACACTTCCCACTAGAAAACGTTAAGAAAAAATTAAACGCGATTTTTTATTGAATTTATCTTCAGATTGATAACCCGGTGGTTTGTGATGTGTTCGGAGTTCTTAGATGCATTAAATTTCTAAAATGTATATGTTCAATTTACCTAAACTTTATTTAGGTATGAATGTATAAAATACAAATAAACATCTATACATTTAACCGTTGTAACAACTCCTCTTTCCATTTGTCATTCAAGCTCTGTCCCCGTTTCATTTAAATGCAAGAATTACTTATGAAATTTGAAACTGAAAGAGTGAATTAATTTCCCTTCTTCGTATTTTGAATACCGTGATTCAGAGACCAAAGTTTTCATAATTCATTAAATAGAATTTCTGTTAAGATGCTCCTTCACGAGAACGTATGACGACGTTTGAAGCAGAATCGGTCTAATATACACTAATGATATTTAAAAATGTTAAATTTAGCGCTAAACAAACTTGTTTTTTTTTTGGGTTTGCATAGACGCTAAGGTGTAGTGATGTCCTAACACAACTGACATTACAGGTGACTTAATTTATTTCGTAAAGCTCTTTAACTTTATTTTTAGATTATTTTAGATTTTAGATTACTTTAGATTTAAAAAACAACTCTTAAAATGGTGCACCGTGTTTGTTCCCTGCACGTGCAGTACAAACTTTAAATATATACATGGTTAATGCAAAAGGTAAATTATATCACAATATTACTTATATCACTATTTCTTTATGTGATTGCATTTCATTTTGTTTACGAATTTTGTTAATAAATGTAGTTTTGCGTAGATTACTGGAAGACTGTACACCACATTTATGTTTATATGATTTTATCATCCTCATCTCAATACGGGAGAAGAAAATATTGAATTTAAGCCAATTCAGCGCTGTGATTCGTGGACTCGTCGAAACACTTAAAGGGGCATCTTAATGTAAAATTTGTATTAATGCAATAAATTGTTTGCTTTGTGAATTTTGATTCGAAATGTAATTACGTTCGTTATTTTCAATTTTGAGGGCAAGAGAATTGTGAGCTTAAATAGATTTTGTAAGGTGTAAGCTCTGTAAAGGTTAGCTCGCAGATCACTTAGGAGAAAAGGGCACGGATTACGGTAAATACCCATTTTGTCCTACTTAGTATAACAAAGACGTAGACTTGTGAAAAGCGAGTCATAGAGCATTGAGATATTGGGCACTACCATGATGTCTTATATATAAGTCTTGTTGTCGTTCAGCTAAAATAAAATTAAAAACACTTAAAAAAAAACAAAGTTAATATAAAATTATTTTATTAAATTATCTGTGGTTTTTTAAATTAGTCAGGGTATTCTTTATTTAACTTTTTTGATCGACAAAAGGACGATAAACGATCATGGTAGCGCGGATTATGTACTAGAGGTGATGTCTCAAATTAATTCAATGTTCCTTTTCGCTAATTAAATATAAAAAACTGCTCCTCTGGTTTACACCTCACCCAATTTTTACAATAGACATATTGACAAATTAGAATCTCTTCGGGCGCTAAGGTGCAGTTGACAAATTTTCCCATTTTCTAGATGAGCGTGCTACATCTTAGAACATGTTATCACTTAGCATCGGGTGAGATAGTGGTCAAACGCTCATCAATCGTATATTAAAAAAAAGATTTTTCACAAGCTATTAGAATCTTTTGTTATCTTTTGTATATCTATATAAATAGGTATTTGACTACATTTTTACATACATAGGTACATATTATTATATCTATGGATATCTCTTCTTAAAGCATTTCATTACAATAGCCATTTTAAATAAGCACATATACATACACCTTTCCTTTTGTCTCTACCCATTCGACACGGATTCCTGCTGGCCCCCGGGTTATTGATCCTCAATTTTAATATTCTATGCGCGCGCGCAGCTTGGAGGAGGCTTCCTGCACTGTCACCCGTCAGGCCGTGACCTCGTGTGGGAGAGGCGCGACGTGACTTAACGCTGGGAGATTTTATAGTTTGACATTTAAATTTAAAAGTGGTAAATATCTTCATACAAGCATACAGCCATGTCTTTGAGACATACCTATTGTCTGTGCTTTAGTAAGTTTTGTTTCTAACTTATAAACGACAAGCTGCGTCCCACGGTTTTACCTGCATAAGTCCCGATCCCGAAGGATTATCGATATTTTTCTTTTATAAGGAATAAGAATTACTTAACAAAATCGGTCCAGCCGATTAAGCGTGATGCTGCGACCAAGGAAAATAGGGATTCATTTTTATATATTTAAGAATAATTTTAGTATCTATTATCTTCCATTCACGCCTGAAATATACTTCGCTCAGTTCAGGCATATTTTTGTAACCAAGATTTTCTTTACCTAAATTCTTGTAATGTAAGGTAAGGTGTGCTTAGTTGCAGTGACTTTCAAATTCATTACTTCGAAAACATAATTATGTTATGTAAGTAGGTAGGGGTCGCCCTAGACATCTATCTAGGGGAACAACTTTTATTCTACCATTCTATTGAATTTTCATACTTTTGTTTCGGAAAAATTTACGTTTCGCAAACGTCCCGTTTTACCCGTCGGGTACGAACTCCTGAGCATAAAACAAATCAACACAAATGGAAAAAACCGCAAAAAGAAAAACACTCAATCAAACAATAATTATGTATTGTTAACAAGCGTGTGAGTAAACAACCGTGTCAAATAGTTCAAGAGTTAATAAAATAGACCAAGAGTTAATCGGGAAGTGTCCATTAGGTGACGTGATCCCTCGTGTCGCGGTCATCGAGTCGAAACCTCCGCGGCCCTCTGACTATGTTTGGCCACGCATTCTTGATAATTAGCACTTACTGCTATGAGACTCGAAGGAGCAAATCTGATGAGTTTATTTGAGTGATAGGAACTTTATATAGGAACTAATAATGTAATAATATAAAAAGTTTTGATTTTTCTGGCAGCAAAATTATAAAATCTTTAATGTAAGTACTAACTATTAAGTATGCTGTGGTACTACTTATTCATAGACGGCTATTGGAAATAAGTTAATATCCAGGTAGTAGGTAGTTATTCTACACTGCTAGGCCCGATCTTTCGAGGACATTACAGTACCGTTTGATCACGTGTAGATAATAAATATAAAATAAATTTTCAATCAACTTTTACTTAATGAACTATAGGACTTAAACATTACTGAGAAAACTTTAAAAAGGTAATACATTAATAAAAAAAATATTATACTCATTGTTTAATTTTATTTCAGCATCGCCAAACTGAATAAAAATCTAACCAAACATAGAGACGTCAGAAACAGACAAAATAATAAAGCAAAAACAAATAATATGGACTGAATAAAAAACGACGAAGCCAAAATAGCCAACACCACCCGAGTAGTTCGATGTTTTGAACGGGAACTCGAGTAACATCATAAATGAGCATTAGTAAGAGATTTTTGGGGAATTCTCAAGGAACCAGACTATTTTTGGTATTAAACGATTTCAAACGCTTGTTTTCAAAGAAAGAAAGATTTCAAGAAGGCCTTTGCACAGCAAGCGGCAGCTTCGCAATAACGTAGGCTAAAATCAGATTGTAAAATACATAAGTTGGATTCTTTATTGCCTATTTGATTTACGTTAATTATCTAGTCATAGAAATCGTGGAACATCATTGATTAATCTAATATTAACCTAGACAGCAGTTTGGCACTAATGTCATTAGACTAATTACATTCACTGTAAATGTTCTGTGCTTCATTATTAAATTACAATCAATAATTAAATGACGCCAATAAAACTTTGAAATGAATGCAAGTCAGAGATATGTAACAAAAATGATGACCAAAGTGTATGCGTAAAGTTGGTGCGTTTTTCAATTTTACAAACCAAGAATTTCTTATTTTTGACAAGTTATTAACAAATAGTATTTTACCTGGACAAATGCATCATCAAAAATTATTCCATGACAGGAATGGAAGCACAGGTTTAAATCCTGTCAGGGAAGGATTTTTGATCATACATTTCTCCTTGTAAAATATTTTAAATATAAAAAACATTTCTCCTTGTAAAATATTTCTGGTCACGAAAGCCACGAGCAATTAACATAAAAAATATTAAATCAATTTTCGCCTGAAAATTTGATTTTTCTTCCTTAATTACAATTCCAGTTGATATTTTTGACATCTCCTGGTATCTGACATTTGTACTTCCGCAACTATTTTGAGCAATGTGGAAACATCAAAGTGGGTTGACGAAATTGAAAAGTGAAAGACGTTTAGTGATCCATCATCACTTCTACCAGAATTTGTGTAAGGTAATATAGTGTCTATTAAGAAATAATATAGGTTATTCTGACTGCCTTTATATTGATGATAAAATAGGCAGATTACAGATGCATAGAAGTATTAATCGCCATCTTTTATTTACTTTTCTTATTTTATTATTATCTAGTGCTGCGTGTGTATGTGGGTGTGGTTGTGTATTGCAAAAGTGTTGCAAACGACTACGTAGTGTAATGTAAGTAACCTCTAACTGGCAATAGTATATTATCAGGATCTTAGCATTTAAAGCTCGGCGAAAATAAAGAAGAAACTATAAAACCTCATTACCTGCTTTCAGCAACAAAGTTACATAGCTAAATCGATTACATTTTAAAGGTACCTTCCGTAGTCCAAACTAGAGTGATTGATCAATGAATCAATGACCTGAACTGAAATCTACCCACATAAATTGTGCTTGTAGGATAGAACTATAAGTGTCCCCAATAACAATTGAAATTACACTGCCACCATTAATAGGGTTGGCAAATTGGGTAAAGATCAGTAACACTAATAATAACTAATTACATCGAATACCTTAAAATGAGGCTAAATAGCAAAGGGCTTGAAATTTACTAACTGCGTCCCGCGATTTCACCAGTGTATGATCCGATTATCTGGATAAAAAGTAGCCTATATTACAGGTTTTCAGCGATCTATATTCCAAGTTTCATCGCAATCGATTCAGTAGTTTTTGCGTGAAAGATGTGAGCAGAAATAAAGACAGGAGATCACATGATCTCCTATCTTTATTTCGCTCTGACAGTTCGCTATAGCACAATATTAAGTTTTTGACTTAATAAAGAGTGACCTTATCCCTAAAACTCATCCCTAGAATTACCTCAATGCATAATAGGCGGTAGTATGTTATCTTGTCTCGACCGACTGTCACATCAATTGTCACTCAACGCATTGGCACCTATTAGATATTTGTGGGATTTATGTCACGTGTGTAGTGTACACCTATACGAAATGAGTAGGTCGATAAGGTAATGTTTGTAGAGAGTCGACCGCCGAGCCAGCGCCTATTGGATGGAGGTAGGTAATGATCATGTACTGGAATCGACACTAGTAGGTACATGATAAGGTACACTTATATTTAAATTAGTTTCAAATATATAAATGTTATAAAAATTACTAATAGTATTCTAAGTAGAGTAGGTATATAGTTACATTTTACAGGGTCTTAATCGCGGGTGTCGTCCTCTATATTCCTATATTCTATATTCCGCCGCAGTTCCAGTGCCCTTGCGGCCTTGATCATTGTAACATGATCGAAACGCCGAGGTAAGAAAATAAATGAAAATACGCGATTGTGTTTACATTTTTGATTTAACTTACTAGTAAACGCTTTTCCAAAATTCTGTTTCCTGCAGGATTCGAATTCGCCAAAGTTAAATTCTTATAGTTTAGCAACGCCTGGTACGGTCATTCATTGGATGGGTACTTCGGGCATGTTAAGCAGTTGATTCAGGTTGCTATATTTGATAGCAGTAGTCAGGAGAAATTAAAGTTCTTACGGCGGACAACCTGAAAACACTGAGTGAGGTATCAACCTCAAAAGAAGAGGGTTCTCGGGAGCGGATTTCGGACAGGAAATTTACAGCACTTTTCCCTGAAAGAGGTGTTTTATAATCACACCTTTTATATTCTTATTAGCCTAACTAACTTCCACTGAAATTATGTAAATTATTAAACAGTTAACGCAAAACAGCTACGTATTGCGTTAAAAACATAAAACGGAGCAATTATAGGTACCCACCGACCTATAGGTGGCGATGTCCAGACGGTCCGGAGTCGTTAACCGTCATAAATTATAATTTACAAGCATAACGATGGGTTTACGTTCAGACGGCAAAGATATTTAAAATCATGTACAGCTATAGAGTAAACATATTAACTCTGTCATAAAACGCTTTGATTCTGAGTAGGTACGTTTAAACTTATCAGTAGGTATTCTTAGAATACGATTTTAGTATAACAGCAAAAAATTATAAACAGCACTGTGTCAACTCAATGCTTACTAGAAGATGTAGAACATTGACGGGAAAAAAGATTCCAAAATTTTTCTAGAGAAAAACTAAAGTACTAAATACCCTACCCTACCATACCATAATGTCTATAAATATACTACCCAGAAAATTAAAAAAAAGTAAGTAAAAATAATGAGATATTTGTACCTATGCAAATATTTAGTATAACGCAGAATTGGACACAACGGACAACGGCAAGCGAATTAAAATTGTACGTACAATTCAAGACTTACCCCCATACATCTAAACGCTGGTTAACAGCTGCATAACTATGTATCGTTTGTCTTTTACTGTGACATGAAGTTTCAAAGTTGACAGACAGAGACAAACGTCACATTACTAGGTCATCTGTTAATCATCGTTTATAAGTAAGGGGTTAAAGATCTAGAACAAGAATTGCCTACATTGGTTAATAGATTTAAGTACCCTATTTGCCACACTCTCTTGATTGACAGATAGTGGTCAATTCTCATAGAACTTTAAGACATAATATTAAATACGTTTTATAGTATTTATATATGAGGGTAAAATTAAATAGTAATCACGCTTACATGTAACGTTTATCCCAATAATTAAATCTCTTTGTAGACACTCTCCAGATTTTACTTGTATATTGAATAATTTATAATAACTATATTTCATAATTAATCATTCATTTACCTAATAGATTTCTTAATTAATTAAATAGTCTGTTTACAAAAGTGAAATAAGCAAACAAGATGTATATCGCTTTAGAGAAGCATATTAGCTATGTTACTTTGTAGTATAAAATAATATTTTAAAATATTTTAGTTATTAAAGTAATAAGCATCTTAACTGTCATTTTAGGGTGAAACTAAACTCACTATATTTCTGAAACAAGATATTTTTTTTAGTAATAAAAAAAAGAGAAGGTAAAACTGATAAAGTCACTGAACCCAATGATATTAGTACTAAGATTTCACTCCGATTTCCGAGATGCTCATATGAAAACAGTCCTCAGTCTATCCGTGAACAAAACGTCTGGAGTGACCTCTAACCGTCCGATGTTGGAAAATGCTTCAAACGATGCTTTTAACACGATAAATCCCGAAAAATAAGTTTAATGTCACATTAGTACTTGTTACGATTTACCCCTAGAGCGATCATTTCGTCAAAATATACCTCTTCCTATAAATCTCAACGAGCCCCGAATTCAGGGACCGGTATGCAACTCTCTTAACATTCTTAGAAGTTTTAAACTGTGCGAGAAATAGTTGTGGTTAAAATACGAATGGAATTCACGTTTTTAAAACATAGACACGGTAAAATTACCTACAGGTATCTCTACGAAGAACTAATCGTTCAATTTACAAACACGAAAAATCAAACAAACAGAAACGTATCGTCACACCGGCCATTGTCTTGAAATGCTTAAAAAATAACATAAAATGACGCATAGGTCATTAGCGACTGTATCGTCCAACCACCAGTTTAAAAAGACCTACCATTTTCCAATTTTCAATACATTTTGTTTACTTTAACCGCGTATTAGTTTTTCAACAACACACGTCCTGATCTCAAACGAAAATGGTGACAATAAATACCCTATACCCATCTTCACAGAAAGGACAATCCGTGTATAAAATTTTGTCCAAATTGGTAAAACCGTTTAGCTTTAAAAACGAATCAAATAACGAAACCTTGCCATATATTTGCATTGAATGCGATCGTATCGAGGGGTCTGTTTAAAATGGTCAGTCAGATATAAATAGTGTTGTCAGTTAACAGTGTATTGGTAGTCGGATGAGTGCGCGGGCGCAATGTAGGACAGGGGATGTCAATCTTGAAACGGTGACGGGACAATTGTTTGAAACTGTCATATTGGTAATTGAAATGTAGAAAATAAGGGAAAAACCTTTGATAACGGGTATCTATTTCGGCCTCGGTGGCGCGTCGGGCTAAAGCCCGACTGTAATGCAGAAGGCTGCGGGTTCGATTCCCGTCAGGTGCAAATATTTATGCTTAAAAAAAAATATTTGTATCTGGTCTTCTGTGTGCCTTTCTATGATGTTTGTATTTACAATAAAAAAAGGTAAATATGTAGTATATCCGTTGTCTAGTACCCATAAAACAAGCCTAGTACTTATAGTTTGGGCTAGATTGCGCTGTGTGCAATGTCGTGTAAAATTTATTTATTTATATTTATTTCGCGATAGATTAGACTTCTAACTGCCCGCAGTATAAATAGACAGATTACCTCCTTCCGTTAGAGGTTTACTTATTTAAAGAGCAAAATAAAATCGGTGTATTAATAAAAAATAAGATCAGCCTATAACAGTCCCTTTACAGGTCAAAACCCTCTTCTCAAAAGCATCCTTTGAGAAATTTAACAATAACTTAAATACATGAATACTACCTAGGAAACATAATTAGTGTAATGGTGTAGTAAATATGGAGTATATTATACTTATACGGTGTAGTAGTAGACGAAGATGCTTACCTGTAACAAATAAAAACAGAAATTAAAAATATTGTTGTACAAAGGGCGGCTTTATAGCAAAAACCCGTTTTCTTCTAGGCTATATCTTTGAATGAAAACACACTTGAAATATTTATTTATAAGAATGCATTGAAACATAAATAGGTAAATATAACAATAAATCTTTATAAATTGCTAAATCACATAGGTCATTAATATAATTTCAGGATAATATGCCTTTAATGAGCCAAACCAAACTGACGCTGAAAATAAGTCAAATATTATTTTTGAGTCCTTTTTGCAATCGAGAAACTGTTCGAATTTAGACTTTATGAAATTGCAAGTAGATCATATATTTAAACACATTAAACTAAAACATTAGCTGTAATCACCTCTAGGTATTCTGAATGTCAATTTTTCACGTGGTCTTCCTCTAACCGCACTATATTTGCCTAATGTCAAACGACATTCACTTAACCTACTTTTTTTTCATTGAAATGTCCAAACCGCATCCCATTACATCACTACCCAAAGAAAGTTACATTAAATTAGATTAGAAAGAACATCGAGAACATCGTTTCAGTTTCAAGTAACAATGAGATTGACAGCGAGTCGCGATCTCGGTCCCATAAGAATTTTGAAATTAATAGTAGCATCTATCGCAATGATGCCGGATCTCGTCATTAAAATAATTTTATCGAAATCCTAAGATTACCACCAATTTAAATTCTTAAATACCTGTGATGAAAACCACCTATTCTAAACCTGCTGTCTATCCTAACTTACTACTTAACTTAATTATAAACAATTACCAAAATCAGTTCAATGCCTACTTTAGAAAGTAAGTAAATATCCAACAAATATTAAATATTTATCCAAACTTTACCTCTTCATAATATTAGTGTAGTTGTTGTATAGAAGTTCGTATTAGCTATCTAGCCTACCTAGCTAGGTAAGAAAACTGTTCGTGTTATTGCTTCACGAAAAAAAATCTAGTAAAAAATTGTGATGGATCTTGGTCAAAATGGTAGTCAGAATAAATACACATAGATTTCTTTTCAAGTGAAGAAAGATATTTGAACCGATATTGCTAAAAGAAAAGTTCAAGCGTTCTCTCTAGACATTTTTTATTTTAATATCTTTACGAAGAAAGCATTAAACATTACCGAAGGAAAAACATGGGAGAATATCTTAATGAAATTTTACAACGTTACGATATGCGGTCGTGATATTTGAATACAGACCTTGTGCAAATGAATTCAGAGCTTTTACTGTGAAAAGGAAATGTTGTAAACATAATTTGATCCGACGTGGTGTCGACGCGTGACGTTGGAACATGGCATGACATATTACATCTGTACGGGTTGCTCTACTAAAATATACAGAAACATAGTTAGAGGTAGTAGTTATGTCAATTGGATAAATACTACTAATCCGTACAAACTAACAAATTTTATTTAAGTGAAATATTGGGTTAGTATAAGGTACTTATGCGTGTATGTAATTTGTTAATCTTTAATGTAAAATTTGTTTTTTTTCATATGTAGGTATTTCCATACTCGCTGAAATTCTTAAATAATACGTAGGTCTTCGAGGACCGGTTGCTTTTGTAAATAAAAAAACTAGAAAATCAAATTCAAAAGCCAATACGTGATAATTTTACACTTAGAAAAGCACTTGCCTTTCTGTTTAAAATTATACTAGTTCTAAATTAAATTATTTCACTCCACTCCACACATTTTTTAATTATGCAACTGAATGCAACTAAAAAAAAATCATAAATTCTAAAGTTGACCAGCACCGTACAAAAATATTAATTAAAAACATTTAAAAAAAAACAAACAGAAATACAATTCGAAACATAAGCAATAAATAAAAAGTTTCGTCAATTTTGTGGAAAAAAGCTATATTGACCATGATTCATAGTGGTATCGGGACTGGGAAATTACGCAAGGGTAGGGGGCGGCGAAATGTTGCTTTATTGCCGATATTAAACCTCTAGAGGTGACGCGAGTGTTTGCACGAAAAAGTAAAATACACCGCTATTCGGTTGAGTCCTATTCGCAAAATGATTTCCGTGGTAATAAACAGAACTATGTTTTGCTCAGTCAGTTAATGACCTTTAGCATCCAGACAAAGTTCGTAATTATTTTTTTAAAGAAATACTTTTGATAAATGTCGTATTTTATGATCATGGTACCCATAAACAGAGATTAACTTTTTATGGTACTAAATTATTAAAAAAAAACAAGAAATTACAAAAGATACAGACTAAATAATTAAAAATTACAATAAAAACAATTAAATATATAAAATAGATAAACACATTTAATCCCAAATTATTTCTACACAGAAAACAAAGGTACAATGGACGGGCTTTTGTAAATAGAGCATAGTTTACTCAAAATATTGCTACGTTTTTTACTAACAAACATCCTTCTGTTAGGACACTAATGTCTTAGCCATGTCACCTTCGCCCGGCCGCAGCCAAATAGGGAAGTGCTGGCTTCAGGTCGTAAAGGGTGATATGAGTGCAAATGGCCTCGCTACACGGGCTGCGAAGATCGTGCGAAGTGGAAACATAAAAGCAGGAAAGTGGACCCCAGGCTCCCGAGAGAGATGCAACCGGGAAACATCGTTCGGATGATGATGGGTTATTGGTTAAAAAAAGGATTTATTAAAAAACTAGGAGATCAATACAGTCGGATAAATAAGTTATCAGGCTTTTAATAGCATTTTCGGATATTACTGAGTACAGCGCCGCGTCTGGCGGACTTCTTTTGTGAAATGGACTCTACAAAAATAGTGTGTCCATATTTTCTATTTACTCATAATATCAGATTGGCTTTTTCTGGGCAATAAATGTCATAAATGTTTTATTATAATTTGGTAAGTTTATTATTTGTAAGTATAGGTACATACGATGATTATATTTATTTAAAGGAACGTTATATATTTTGAGCGTTATGCATTTGCAGCAAATTTCTAGATAAAGTAAAAGTTTTAATTGTGTGTTTCCGCAATTAGCCCCACAACAATGCGTTTTTGCGTGACTTTAAGCCGTGGGTTTCCTCAAGTTGTTTTCCTTCATCGTAAGAGCGATGGAAATAGCGAACATATTTTTTTTCATAATTTCCAGTTTTTAAAAAAAACACGGTAGCCTACATGGACGGTTGCGTACGGCAAAACGCTTTCGTGGCAGTATTCAGGAAGGGAACAGGTAAACAAATTTGTATAAGAAAGCGCGAGCTCGTCTAAGCTCTTAAGCCACGATTCCGTTTGGCAAGTCTTGTAAGCAACTTGTACGCAGATGTAACGTCATACGTTGTAATTACCACAACGTATGATATATAACGTCATTTTAAGACCACAGACGGACGTGAGCAATACAAACCACCAAAGATTTGTCATTTGTAGGTACTCATATTCATTATTTTACTCGGGTCTTATTCGGAGTTTCGCGACCAAGTCGACCAAGACCAAATTACAATACGCAAATAAAACCTGAGTAAAATATTAATGTTAGTAGGTACAAGTTGTGTGAGTTTAAAAAAAGTTTATTTGTGGGTAGGTACCTACTATTACAAGTACGTAAACTACTAGCAGTGTCCCGCGTAAGTTCCAATCTCTCGGGATTTTCCAATAACTGGATAAGAAAAAACCACAAGGAAGACACTATACGAATTTCATGTCTCTAGGACCAACGGTTTGGGCTCTGCTATTTAATCAGTCGGAACAAAGCATTTTATCCTATCCTACTTCCTATTGTTACTCAATCCGCTAAAAACCGCTGAACCGATTGCGGTGAAACTTGGAACATAGGTAGCACTTTTGGAACTTTTTTATCCCCATCATCCCGCGGGAACGGGACTTTCGCGGGTGAAACCGCGGTACGCAGCTAATACTTAGATAAAAATTGCGGCTATGACTTGTTGTTTTAAATTCTAAGAATAATCTATTAATACTTAGTAAGGTACACACTTGCGGTTACTAAGTAACTGTTTGAATTCCGTTTTCACACGTTTTTTGTGCTTATTTAACTTTACTCTCGCTTTTCGCTGTATCTATAGTGAAACTGCTATGTTTTATCATAAAACTTGGTATTTAGGCAACTGCACCGTGCAAACCGACAGCCAAAATTAATATTCATAGCAGTACTATTCTTTCGTATGTGTTTTTTGCAGCTTAAGGCATTTCTACTAGAAAATATATCTTCGAAAATTCACTTGCGGCGAGGTATTTTGAGGTATTTCTTTTAAAATATTTCTCTTCCTTCTAGTTTATTCATAATAGTAGATGCTCTATGGCAATCTGAAATATCAATGCCCTTGAAATTACAAAGGCCCAAATCGGTCACATTTAACAATTTAAGCTAAGTTAGGTAATAATAAAAACTGCAAACATTACAACACTATTGTTCATGCTCCTTAACCTTATTTTTACGAAGGCTAAACAAGAAACTGAAGGTAACTCAACAAAAACGGTACCACGTTATCATCTGTAACCACAATTCGCTAAACCTCATTATCCATCGAACGTTTCCTCACTGAACATTCAGTCAAATACTCCTAAGAGACGGGCGTTGTATTCAGTTCAAGGAAAATTCAAGTGTCTTTGTTAATGATGATTTGTTGACGATTTCCCTAGACAACCTTTGAACGAATAAGGGCGATCGCACTCTGCAGATTTATCACTGAGATGATCATATTTGTAAATTGAAATAATGTATATAACTATTTCGTACAAACAACTATCGACTGATTGTCAAGTTGGTAGTCAGAGTTCACCCTAGAGTGTGTTTCTGACATAAATAAGCATGTTTGTACAATTGTACTTACTTACCTACCCATTGTTTTACTACCACAATACCTATTTATGGTTTCTTTCATATTAGCTACGAATAGTTTAAAAAAAAACCGTCGAAAATAAGCATTAGTTACAGCTCGTTTATTCACTTATTACACTATTCACTATACAGACTTATTCACTAGCTTGCACTATGCGTGCGAGCGTGAATAAATCGGCCTGTAGAGTAGCTGAACTGCAGTAACTCGCACTGTCTGGAAGTAACGTACAAGTAACTAATCGGGGCGTTATACTCGATCACGAAACATAAACTTTTTAATGTAAAAACCACTTTCGGAATTCTCCTCATTCCCGTTATGTTCTTCTGATCTTTAAGCGGTATTTAAAGGTAATTAATATATACCCATTTAAAAATACTAAATAGGTACTGAATCTTAGGTTACCTAGATGGTGGGTATTCTAACAACAACGTTCGAATTTTAAAAAGGTGTGTGAGTAATCTCCCGAATAGTTTGACTTTGGAACTGCTGAAGCTCGTCCTTCAGAGACGAACTAGAAAAGCATGACTATCAGGCAACTTATCGCTTTTTTTTACCTGAACTGGTATTTTTAGTAAATAATACTTACCAGTTAAGTTCTATGTAACGAATGGTGTAAAGCTATCTTATGGCTTACCAAGAACTCGATGCAAATAGTCTAACTAAACCTTAAGGTGTCAAGTAGGCGAGCAGTACCAATGCGCTTACGCATGCCTTCCGTTTTAAGATTAGAATAACCTTGCAAACTGGCAGCGCACGATTCGTCCACAATACCTAAGTAACTATCTATACTGGTACACGACAAGCTATTACTATAATTTACAAAGTCATAATTGAGTTATTTAGCTAAATAAGAATAGAAATCAAAAACACCTGGGCCCTATAATTTATAATTCCATTGATTTTTCCATTTGCATTTTTTTAAATGTTGTTGTCAACAAGAAACGATTTCGATTGTGTCAAAACTTTGAGCCGATTCGTTCAAAAAATATATTGTTATCTATTTAATGTGGTGATTTGGTTCGTTGTGGGTTTTTTTATTTTACAAGAAAAACACAAAAAAAGCATAATATTTTTTTACGAAAATGAAAAGCTTACAAATTTGAGAATTATTCCCTCAAGATCCATAAAACAATCCATAGCCTTTTATGTCCAAAAACCTTTTCACTATGAAGTGAGAGTGTCCCATTTTTACTTTTTTTTTAGGAACTCTAAATAGGTGGTTTGAAATCATACCGAAATTATTGTGTATTGTACCGGAATTTAAGGATATTTACGGTTTAAATCGCGTTGCTTTTAATTATACTAAGCATTTGTCAACGACCGACGACGTTTTGAGTTCTTTACAGAACTCACAGTTCTGTTTAGTTTCAGATCAACATCGCAAAAACCGAAGAACAATCTAGTATATTTTAGGTCGCCAGTCAGTGAAAAAAATAAACAGAAAATAGATACAAACGTCAATAATACGAACAGTAGAGTAAGATTTATTAGCACTGACATACGATAGCACGCGAACAATGCTGTTCCAAAGGGAAAATAAATAATTCACCGAATGAAACGTAATACGAAAAATGTAGCGATTGCCGTGTGCTCGCTGTTATTTAAAATTATTGTACGTAGCTGTCTATTACGTAGCAAGTTGAAATATTATGCAAAACCATTTTGCTGTTATAGGTAGGTAGGGTAAGGCGAAGGACTGATAAGCTAAAAATTCATACTAGTTTACTATGGGTAGCTAGCTTGATTTGCGACGTCTTGAAAGCGCCATTCTGTATGTCTCGTTTAGTTGTAATTATATTACTAATTAGGCAAAACCGTACTACCTATTGGAAGTGCAGATTATTACTAATCAATACAGGAAAAACCAATATCCAAATATATCCCGTTTCGGTGTGAAATCGAAAACTCTGTTTTTAAAGCGTAGTTTTGAATGTTAAAAAAAAAGTTAGCTAATCGTGTAAACAAAACTACCAAATTGAAGGCAAAAGAACGATAAATTAAATACTAAAATATGGTTTTCGTATATTTTGTAACTACTGCGATAAATTGACAACCAAATCTACAAATTCTTCGGTTCTGGCTTGTTCACAGTGAAGCCTGGAATTATGTAAACCCACGAAGAACACTTTACGAGGTTTGTTAACCGATACAGTGAGTTCGTGTCGTCTATCGAGTGCAAGATCGAGAAAATAGTGAGCTGAGTGACATTAGTAGGGGACCGATAACAAGACGCAGTCAGCGTGTTAGGAAGCAGATAGTTCGATATGGATGCCTCTAACTGTCATCACCTAAACGCATTCTTCGGTCTCGTGAGTCGTAATCAAGCCAGTTGAAATTATTAGCGAATTATCGAGCTCCGTGTAAAAACCAAATTAAATATGCAAAATACCGCGTTATTTAATAATAATTGCAAGGAATTATTCATTGATCGTTTTAACAATTTACAAACATACTATGTATTACAATAAATCGAATTGCAGGCGTTTAGTTAAATTAGAAGAGATAGCGAATCTGTTTGCGCTTCTCTTCAGCAAGGAAGGCGTGTTTTACCGATGCGATGTAATATATAAAAAGCCTTTTAATTTCTTCTAAGACTGAGATACATTTTGTTTATAATTTTAGTACTTTAACAGGAATATGATTATTGTTAGTGTTTGTTAGTATGTATATTATTTTTGTTTATTGATTAGGAACCCCCGTGCGGGTAAGGCCATCCTCCAGATAGTGCCAATTTTCTCTATCTTGTGCCAGTGTACGTTGGCGGTAGCTCGCATCACGTATGTCATCGGACTACAACCTTCCAGATAAGAAGAAAAGGTGTGAAATATATCTAATCATTTTCGTATTCGTATTTTCGCGTAACTTTCCATCTCATGGGAATTCACGAAAATAAATCAAGTTTGTTGCATGGGAGCACCACTTAAATATTTATATTTATTCCGTATTTAGTATTTGTTGTTTGTATAAAGAAAAATACATACCCCCTTACTTATAAACGCTTATTAACAGCTGCAAAACTATGTTTCGTTTGTCTTTTACTGTGACATGAAGTTTCAAAGTTGACAGACAGAGACAAACGTCACATAACTTGGTCATGCTGTTAATCATCGTTTATAAGTAAGGAGGTAAATAGATTTATGGACCATAATGTCTATCTAAGCTATTATGGTCCATAAACCGTCTGTCATCAAGTCGTCTCTCATTAGATACAGTCTGGTGACATACAGACAGACAGACGGACAGTGAAGTAAAAAAAAATGGGGCTAGATGGCGCTGCATGTGTGTTGGTCACAGAGTTTATTTATTTATTTATAGTAAAAGGGTCCCGTTTTAACCCTTTCAGTTCGGAACCCTAAAAACATATTTAATTGAATCAAAACAATAGCAAATTAATAACACCAACCTAGCATTAGAAAGTAGGTGCCTGACTCAAGTTATTCAGCTCAGGTCATTTCGCTTAATAACACTACGGGGACTTAAACCGGGGTATAGAAATCACGCCGCACCGCTGAATAATTATTAACTACAAATTGTAGAGCAATTTGAATTAAATTACACCCCGTATATAGTAATTACCCAGGTATTATTGTAAAACCTACGTCGTATGAAAATTAAATTATAAATTTCATGATGTTGGCTATATTTCAGCTAAAGGTTTTTATACTTTTTATTTTTTTGTTCTATTTTAATCATAAATCTTGAAATTAAAAGTTGTGTCATATAAATCAGGATGCGCCTTTTTTGAAGTTTCATGGCCACAAAAATGAGGGTAACTGAAAAACCTGTGTCGTATAAAAATAATTGTAAATTTTAGGTTGTAGACTGGTAAAATATTTCAGCTAGTATTTTTATGGTTTTAAACCGTTAAATCCAGCGATGTGTCATATTAGAGTAAGTAGTTTTCAATGCGTCTTTTTGTTTCTTTATGGCTACTAAAAGTGAGGATAAAAATACCTTGAGTTCAAAGCAAGAGCAAGATATACTTATGTCATTTCAAGTAAGAGTGCAAAAGACAGCTGGCGAAATATTATGTCAAATTTGTTGACCGTTTTGTTTGAACAAAGCTTATCTATGGTTACATTTCTCTGCTTAAATCAGATTTTTTCGCCATCTACATTACATTATTTTTACAAAATCAATCGACACATTTGCTTGAAATGTGTTAAGCATTTTAATTTGCAAAATTCCTTCAGGTCTTGTTGCAGTATCGAGTAAAATTCCTTTGCCTTGGACGGCGCCAGACAGCAGAATGCGAGAATATTTGATTATAATATATTAACAAATTGTTAAACAAATTTTATATTTTAGAATATTTAACCAAACACATTCTTTTTAAATCGTAGGTTAAACCTACGATTTTACCTTTTTTTATAAATAATAGTTTAATTTATTTAATTCTATGATGTCAATAAGGCGAATGTGAATACAATAACTAAATTAATACGCTACAATACAATTTTAAAAATATAACAAATGTCACAAATTATATAAAATTAGAATCAACGTCAATTAAAAAAAAACTAGTTATAAATCAATATTCAGATCACCGAGCCAATAAATAAATAAATAATAGTTTAATATTATCTGAATACAGACAAAAAATACTAAAAAGTTTGTCAGTTCTCTGAGGTTTTTCAATCGAAGTTGCTTATATCGTTTTTTAACAGAATGTTTTCTCATTAGGGTTTTTGAACTACTACATATATTTATATCCAACCAAAAACTGAGTTTACGATTACTTACATAATATTGAATTAAACAAAGGTCGATTTCGGAAATTCCAACAAAAAGGTCGCCTTAAATGTGTTTTTAACACTTTAAAAATGACACCTACTCGCCGACCATACATTTTTTAAGGCGGCGATAGATGATAATCATCGGTCCTTGTCCGATTGCATATAAATGAGCGAGATGGAATTGCGTGAAAAAATCGTTAAATTTGTGCGTGATTTTAAAGCTTAAGTTTTCTTACCATGTTTTCCTTCATCGTAAGAGTGATGTTAATAGCGCACATACATTTTTGTCTTAGATAAAAAATGTAAACAAACAAAAATTCATACAATTGTTTAAAAGTACAAGCTGTTTGCTTACTTTTTAACCGACTTCAAAAAAAAGGAGGAGGTTATCAATTCGTCTGTATGTATAATATTTTTTTTTTTTTGTATGTTTACCGATTACTCGAAGACGGATTGACGGATTAAGATGATTCTTTTTTTAATGGATAGGTAGGAGCTCCAAGATGGTCCCATAAAAATTTGATGTGGATCTGATGAGGGTCTTCGGAGTGATGAACGGAAATGCTCCTCAAAACGCATTAATCAATCCAGTTGTTTATCGATTACTCGAAGATGGCTTGACCGATTTTGATGATTATTTTTTTAATGGAAAGGTGGAAGCTCCGAGATGGTCCCATAAAAATTTGATGAGGATCTGATGAGGATCTTCGAAGTAAGGACCGGGAATGCTCCTCAAAACGCTGTATTCAATTCAATTGTTCATCGATTATACGAAGATGGCTTGACCGATTGATATAGTTCTTTTTTTAATAGAAAGGTGGAAGCTACGAGGTGGTCCCATGAAAGTTTGGTAAGGATCTGATGAGTATCTTCGGAATGATGGACAGGATAGCATCCCAGAATTCAATAAATTACTCATTTTTGGACTTCTAACAAAAAGAATAGACCCCTAAGTACTAAGTACAGATTGATGGGGCACCTAAAACCACCTTCTCATCAGCAAACTCCTCAATAATGAAAATTACGGTAACAATATTGTTGATTTTAAGGTAGGTAAGTATACTAAAAAGGGTAAAATAAAAAAATAATTTAACAATTAAAAAACCGACTTCAAAAAGAAACAAAAATTAATTTAAAAAACGGTAGTTTTACTGGTCGGTTCCATATTGTACTTAGGTTGGCTGCCCGACTTCAGATGATAAAACAGATTAATTAGTCGGTGGCTCTGTACCTATGTAGAGGTTATTTTGGTCATTTTTATCAATTCTTTTTTTTTTGGTTGTTTTTTAAATTAATTTTTGTTTCTTTTTGAAGTCGGTTTTTTAATTGTTAAATTATTTTTTTTTCCTTTGATAATTATCAGGTCTATGTTTACATTTTTATTTAAGATTATGAACAGGACTTTTTGCGAAGGGATAGGTTCGCCGCATTTCAGGTGCTGGTGAGAATCGTGGTCGCCCAACGCGACATCATTTTGTAACTTGCGTTCAAAACACTAAAGACACGCTAGATATCAACAGCATTTTTTCTAAAATGATTTTTCCCTAGTAAATATGTCTGCAGTTTACAAGCCTTTCTTTGAGAGATACCCATAGACTATAAGTGTAAGTTTTGATTCTGTGGGCATTTCGAAAAACTATTTCTCATACGGATTTCTACGACATACAATTTGTAACAGGGAGACCCCTTTAATCCGAAGTCCAGGGCTTGCGGGTGATGTCCTGAATCCTTTGGTAAAAACCGCATCTAAATAGCTCTTACAATTTAAGAGTTATTCAATTTCAAAGTTCACGCAAAAAACCTAGGGATCACTTAGTGATGCAACCCTAATAGCGGCTGTTGACCTAGAAAATCAGCTGTTTCGCCTAAGCCGGAATCACAGGACGATTACATTTACGTTTTAAGATGCATTTAGAAGAGTTTCTAGATGCGTTTTAAACGAGTTGCTAACATGGACTACGTCATCAGTTTTAGATGATACGATTCTTACTCCTACGGTTAAAGTACCTACTAAAGATATTCGCCCACCATAACGGAGCATATTATTAAAACCGTAACCGTACAGTTCTTTAGCAGTAGAGGTTGGTACCTAATTTGCTCTTTTGTCGTTGGCTACTTAGCTCGTGATGTTAATATGTCCCCTTTTTCGTTCCTTCACTACTAGTGCTTACAAGTTCCTTTCAGCAGTGCTAAAATACCAATCTTTGCCAATGTTAAAAACTGATGTACCTACCAAAGGGTATTCATAACGTAAGTGCTAATTGGATTGGCTTCCGGTCGTATACTTACTTACCACGGACTGTGCCGGGGATTCACCCAAAATAGATAAAATTTAGAATATGAAAGCAAGGTTCCGTACAATAAAATAATATTTTAATTATACTTTAATAAAATGTTTCGATTCCTTGAGAGAGAGCATCCTGTGTGTCGTGTCGGGCGAACGCCCGACTGCAATGCAGAAGGCTGCGGGTTCGATTCCCGCCGGGTAAAAAAATATTTATGTTTAACAATAAATATTTTTACCTGGTTTGGGTGTTTTTCTGTGTATAAATTTTTACAAAAAAAAAAGTATTGTATGTAATTTTCCGTTGTTTAGTACCCATAGTACAAGCCCAGTGCTTAGTCTGGGGCTAGATTGCGCATGGTAAGGTCGTGCAATATTTATTTATTATTAACACGACTAAACATTATTACGTAACAAGAGGTACCCTTAGAAATTAGTGTTCAACGAATATGCACTTACGTATTAAATACAGAAATCAGTGATATTTTCGAAGTATAACCCATTAGAGTTTTACTGCTCTTTTGTGGAACCTTAAAATTTGTGTACCGCACGCGCGGGCGGCGTCCTTTGCGGCGCGCCGCCAAGCGACTCCAAGCGACGCCGCTTGTCTATCATTCGCGGGCGGCGCTCTTTGACTCCTATGCCGTTTTGCCGACGATTCGTGTCATTGGTCAGCGGCGCCGACAAAGAAGTCGCCCGCCTCGAGCTGAGTTATGATTCGACGCAAGCCATTTTAGAAAAACCGCCCAAAAGAAAGGTAACTTTCGATAAAATTGTCGATATTTTCGATAAAAATTATTTTTTTTTGACCAAGTGAATTTGCGTTTTTCTGGCAGTTTGTGGGTTTGTTGGTACTTCTTTACAGGTCGCATTTTTGAACTGAATGCAAGTTCTACAAGTATGTAGATAAAAACATGGTCATTTGATAAAGATGTTCCGAGTGATAAACAGAAAAGTTCAAAATGATGCAAGTAACGTAATTACTAAAATTTGGAAGTACTTACCATAGTATTTACCTTACTTTTGGACTAGTAGTATGTTAGTTTATAGTAGCTACTTATTGAGGAGCCTATTTCCTCTATGTACTGTGCTGTTGGTCTAGTTGCACCTGCCGATGTCGAATGATCGTGCGGGTTAAGCAACGTTTGGTGCGGTCAAGCAGTTGGTCCCGATTGTTATCTCTGATAAAAGTCGTTACATCAAGTTAGCGGCCTTAGGGCGACCTGAATCCCTAACACTATGTGAGCCACACCACTAACACGAAAAGAGGAAATAGAAGTAGGTTCCTAGCAAATACATATTAGCCGACCGCCTACACGGTGATAAAACATCGATAAAACGGAGAAAAAAATCGATACCATCGGTCGATATTATTTTATTAACATCCCTTAATGTAGGCGGCCTAACTACTTACCTATAGCTACCATCGGTCAGTCTCGTGCTAGAAGTTGCGAAAGAAGGTCTCGTGCGTAGTGTTGCCTCTTTCGTAACTTAAATGAGTGATACCCGTGCAGCGTCATGAAAAACGTAGTGTCGGGCGTTGGGTCACGCGGCATTCTTTGCATTAGCAAGTCTGACATCGAACCATATCGCAACGAGCGATAATGTGAGAATGTTTTGTTGTGTTAATTTTGTGTTTGTGAAACCAATGTGAAATATGGATTACTTAAAATGGATGAAGTGGAATAAACTACGCGAGTGAGTAATAGGTACCTACTTTTTTTTTTTTGAACTCTTGAATCAACAATTGACCGATCAATGTCTGTAGCAGCAATTTTCTAGCCTGGTCAGAGGCCACGGGTTTTTTTTACAATCCCCGTGGGTGCTCCAGCTTTTTTTAACAGACTTCAAAAAAAGAACGAGATCCTCTATTCATCGCGTACCTACATAGTTTTTTTAATGTTTGTTCACTGATTACTCCATGATGACTTGACCGATTGAGATGGTTCTTTTTTATTGGAAAGCCCCGAGGTGGTCTCATGAAAATTTGGTGAAGTGATGAACGGAAATGCTTCTCAAAATGATGTAGGTATTCAATTCAATTGTTCATCAATTAGGTAAGTACTCGAAGATAGCTTAACCGATTGAGATGATTATTTTTTTAATGGAAAGGTGCTCGGTACCTACTATTTACCTCTCGTGGGTGCTGGAGCACCCGAGCACCCACGGACTCGGCGCCCCTGAGCGTGGTTATTAATTTGTACCTATGTCCACATGTGGTAGGTAAGGTAGCTAGGTAGGTATCCGGCGCAGGACGCGGGGCGGGAGCACCGCACCGGTGTCACTCAACGCCTCAGAATAGGTACATATTATGAGATTGCGCAGCGCATGTAGTTAGTTATACGTATCTTCCTAGGGTTGTCACGTCATGCAACGGATTCTTGAATTTTTTTTTTTGTATGAAAATATTTTCATAAGCTTTTCTAAATTATTGTTTCAAAGGCGTGACCTTCCGAGCACAAAACGAAAGCCTGGCGAGTACTACTGGGCTAGCCTGTTACACGTTGTATAAAGTAGGTACACACTCTCCAAGTTTCAGCTTTCCACTATCACCGGTTTACGTGCGCGTGATTCATCAGTCAGTCAGCACAAAGCATTTTATTCAGAGCATTATTACGTTTAAACAAAATTCACATCCTTTAATAAAATCAAAAATAAAACACAACCTCCGCTATTTAATATACAATACAACGTTAAGCTTCAGCTTTTTACAGCGCTTATCTCATTCGGCTTAAGAATTCAAATAAAATAAGTCACATGCAAGCGAACGTTCTAGTTTTTTATACTAAAGTGGCTACGGAATGCTAAGTAAGTTTCGTTAAGAATTTTACGTTCCAAGTTGGCTTCGATGCAGTATTTTTATAACAATCTACTTTAGTAGCAGCTACTTAACTATACGTTAATCCTGTTACATGAAAAATGGAGTTAAAGTTTTCCATTTTAAGATTAAATTTGAATTATTGAAAAGTACGTGCTCAGGTAAGTAGGATAATGCGGGTTTTGTTTAAGTAAAGAAGAAATAATATTAATAGTAAATGGGTTTGGTATTATTGTTCTTCGTACAGGGTTTCTGTAAATCTGGGCCTCATTTTGCCGCAGTCAAAGAAGTTTAATTGTTACTTAAACTATCACTAATGAGAGTAAAGATTTTCTCTTTGAAATATTTTTTTAAGTAAGATATAATAAGTATTATATATAAATAAATAAATAAAATAATAAATAAATCCTGAGACGAACACACAGCGCCATCTAGCCCCGTGGTAAGCTGCTAAGCTTATGTTACGGTGGCTAGACAACGGATATACTACTTATATTTTTACTTATATCAGTTCACCGTAACACAAGCTTAGTAGCTTACTAAGGGGGCTAGATGGCGCTGTGTGTTAACATAATTTATTTATTTGGTGGTAGTTTAAGTAGGTACCAAAAAAACGTTTCTGAGTGTAGCGATTAGTAATTTTGTAAACATAAGTGATGTGTTTACGATTTTATTTGTAATCGGTAATTGACATTTGGCGTTAAGTAAAGATAAAGTCTATGATGGTGCACGCTGATTTAGATGATGATGATGGGAAGACAGCAAAAGAACAAGATCTGACGTCGTCTGCCTTAGTTTTTTTCTTTTATTAAAATAAAATTAGAGATATTTAATAAACGTTATAAGTTGGCTAATCTAGGTTAGGTGTCGTATCGCTTATGAGAAGGTAATGAATATGTGTACCTACCTGTCTATGTGTTGATATTAATAGAACAAAACAGACATATCATGACTTCGCAATCGATTGTCTCGATAATCTCACTATTGTTTAGTTTTTTCCTAGATTGCCTAAACGCTAAACCCAGGACCGAACTATGTAGTACGTAACTTTCCTACGAAACTACGAAATTCCTTTAGACTTAAGGCGACGATGAGTCACGTCACTTTTCCTGCAGAGGGAAAAAAATCGTCTTTTTTTGACACGACAAATATGTTTTGCTGCTTCTAATCAAAAGAATTTAAAAGTTTTTCTACAATTTTTAAAACTGAAAATAGTAAAATGTTAACTCTTAGGAATTTGTAATAAATATAAAAACACCGGAACCGAATAATGTTAAGGGGTGGACAGAGATTTTTCATTTACCCTCAACATATTATGTATACAACGATTTGAAGGGTTTCGCCTCACCTTTCAAATATTTTGTCCTTCTGACTCTATGGAAGTCAGTATTGAGTTTCACTTAAATCGTTAGTATGTACTAAATACTAAATGGCCCACAAATCGCCACGGTGTGTACAGTCCTTAAGGCTACGCTTACGCTAATACACTATTCGCTTACTGTGTCGAACCTTTCCGTGGCCAAATACAATTTCATCATTATACTCGTAATTGAAAGCAATTGTTCTAAATTTGAAACGGGTCGCCATTTTTCCAATGCATTTTTAATAAAGAAAAGAATAATGCTGTAGGTAGGTAGTTACGTCAGCAATAGCTTGGTTTTAATGCTTCGTGCGACGCGTGATTTACTCGTATAATTATTTATTGGTATCTACATTGTCGTAGATGATACGATAATGAAATATTAAATAAGTATAATAATATTTTTAAATTATCGTATGAAAAGTGAATTTAGTTTAGTTTTAATAAAGAAAATGTAGGTAGGAGAACGTAGGTTGATTTTTAATCATAAAACTTCGGGTAGATTAAAAACAAATTCACCTAACGTTCAAAAATAGAATGTCGTTGCAGTCACTTCATAGTTGCGACGCGGGTTAGTTCGTTTTAACCCCGTGGCGTCGTTTTGCTTTCAAACACTTCGGAAAGCTAGAATCTATCGTAGGGAAGCACCAGTTTAGTGTTCGCGTTCGATAATCGCGTTTGCCCGCGGATTTGGACGAGGTCTGTCGGCTGCTGGCGAAGGAGCCGCTTGGAGTCCTGTTGGTTTGTGCTACGATCGTGGGTAAGAACGGACCGACGGTGAGTTGACAATCCCTAGGGAAGTTCGAAGGTCGCGTTTCGTGTGCACCCTGCGAGAGGAGACTCCAGAAAGTCTAGGTAAGTGGATTCTTCTGTTAGCACCCCGACAGATAGTACCTTTCGCTCGACCTTTGATCGCGGCACCCATTTGTGCAAGGAACATTTGATTAGCGTGCTTTCCTAATCATAAATAGTAAATACAGTCCGCTTTTATATTGTACATTGTTTTTGGCCCTTCGGCCGCATATTAGTTGATAGGCGTGCCTAGGAGATGATAAATTTTTCGTTGAAATTATCGTTAATTGTTAATTTTCGTATTGAAGGTCAAATTGAAAAAAGTGTGGTTGACATTTTTGCGTTTCGTTTTTCGTAGTCTCGTTTTTATTTGAATGAATGGCATTCAAATTACATTCGGTCGGTCTCGTTCAATATTGTCTTTGACATTTGTCGTTTCGTCTCGTTGCTTTTACGTCAAAGTCATATTGACAGAGCGATCACTTGTCAACTGTCACTTGTCAATTTTTACCTCCAATTGTTTATTTTGTTTGGTGAATTTGTTTTGATATCGTTTTTTATTAATTAAATTGAATTATTATCGTAAACAAATAGTAGAATAATGACGGAACATAGGCAGGAAGCCATGGATGCCGGTAGAAGTTTGAATGATAGTTGTGCGGATGAGTTTAGAGTAAATCGCGACTATGCCTTCATGCGAATGGAACACATCGAGGCATCCGACCTAAGAGGAGTAACTGAAAAGGAATTAGAATCATTGTCAACCGAATTCCATAGTGCACAAAAGTCATTAATACTTAGTCTTGGTGCGTCCGATAGGAAAGGTGAGCTTCCCCTAACTGTTGCTTTCGACGAAAAGTTTCGTTCAGTGTTAGAAAAGTTACTTTGTAGCAAAAAGCCGGTTAGTTCTATTGTGAACACTGTGAATAACACTGTCACTAATCTACCGAAAATTGCGATAACTCCATTCGATGGGACCCAGGAGAATTGGGTTTCGTTCAAACATTTGTTCGACTCTTTGATACATAATAGAGATTTGCCTGATGTAGAGAAAATGCATTACCTGCTTACCAGTGTAAAGGGCAGTGCTCATGCTTTAATTAAAAGCTATCCCATAACTAATGAGAACTATACATTAGCTTATAATGTATTGCTAAAGCATTATGATAGGAAGCGGGACATTGCACTAACATATTATGGCAGGATCTTAGATTGTGTTAGAAGCCGAAATACATCAGACTTAGGTAGGGTGTGTCGAACATTTAGTGAAAATTTGGATATATTAAGTAGATATCAATTGCCTGATAGTAACTTTATGTTGTTTCAATTGTTGTGGTCCAAGCTGGACTCTGGTACTAGGGAAGCCTATGATATGTATGCTGATACTGGTGTTGACATTCCAAGGTACGAAGACTTATTGTTGTTTGTTGAAAAAAAGGCTCGTGCTATGGGGAACTCGGTCGACAGGCACCCTAGTCAAAGTAAGTTTGTCAGTTCTAAGGGCAAGACCGCGCTCATTGTCACATCGAGTGAAGAGTGTGCGTTATGCTCAAATGTTGGACATTCAATTGGGCAGTGTCCTAAGTTTTTAGAAAAAACACCCAGGGATAGGTATGCAGAGGTTAAGGAAAAAGGACTTTGCATTCTTTGTTTACAGCCATCACATACAGTAAGGTTTTGCCATTCAAAGACTAAATGTAGCAAGTGCCGGACTAGTAGTCATCATAGTTTGCTACATTTTGAGAAAGCGTTACCGGGACCTTCAGTTTGTGACCAAGCCTTAGCAGCATATAGTCAGTGTGGACAGATGTCTATGGCACTTTTCTCGACGGCTGTTGCTTTGGTCAAGAATAGATTTGGTAAATTAGTGCCGGTTCGACTTCTCTTAGATAGTGCAAGTGGTTGCAACTTTATTTCTGAAGCTTGTGCTCTGCGCTTGGGTTTGAGTTTCGTTAGTCATGGACATTCGGTCAATGGCATTGGTGAAGTGTCTACAAACACTTTAGGCTCGGTCAAATTAGATTTAATACCAAAGAGTAGGGATATTAAACATGTAGTTTCGGTGGAGGCATCGGTTCTTCCTCGGATATGCTCAGACATGCCAGTAGGTGTTGTTGATGTGGCACAGTGGCACCATCTTAAAGATTTAGACCTAGCTGATCCTCAATTTGATAGACCGAGGCCAGTAGACCTGTTACTGAATGTTAACATACTCGCATCGATTTTGAAACCTGGACTGTTAAAGGGAGATGCTGGTCAGCCTGTGGCCTTATCCACTGTCTTTGGATGGATAGTGATGGGTGAGTGCTCGTTATCGTACGAGCCAAAAAATAAAAATTGTTTCTTTGTTTCGAACCTGGCTTTGGACAGCTCGATTAAACGGTTTTGGGAGTTAGAAAAGGTAGATCCTCCGAGAGCTATCGTGCGCTCGAAGGTGGAAATCGAGTGTGAGGGTTTCATGGAGAATTCGTATAGTCGATCTCCAGGGGGCAGATTGGTCGTCCCGTTGACCTTCGCTGACCCTCACGAGAAGCCAACTTTTAGAAATTCGAGGGAAATAGCTCTAAGGCGTTTTTTTAATCTAGAGAAAAAGTTTAAAGTTAATCCAATCTTTAAAGATTCCTACGTTGATTTTATGAGGGATTACTTGGATACGGGTCACATGGAGAGAGTCGACCCTCCTTCCTCCTCCGTAGGTGCGTTTTATTATATTCCACATCATGGCGTTTTGCGTCCGGACTCTGTTACTACTCCTATGCGCACAGTATTTGACGCTAGCGCTGTGGATGGAGATGGTCGTTCACTAAACGACACATTGTTGCCGGGTCCAAAACTACAAAACAGTATTTTCGAATTGTTGATTCGGTTTCGTTGGCACGCTGTTGTCTTCACGGGGGACATCAAGCAGATGTATCGCCAATTTCTCGTATCCCCGGAAGACACCGACTATCAGCGGATCCTATGGCGATCGTCACCTGAGCTGCCTGTGCAGGATTATCGTCTTCTGACTGTCACTTATGGTGTCTCTTGTGCCCCTTATCAGGCACTCTGGTGCATTGCTCGCCTGGCAAAAGAGTTTGTCGATCGTGCGCCCTTAGGTGCTGTCGTTCTTCAGCGCGACAGTTACGTCGATGATGTTGTATCCGGTGCTGAAACTGTCAAGGATGCTGTCGCTGTCCGTAACGACCTCCTTCACATGCTGTCTTCGGCTGGCTTACATCTTCGAAAGTGGACATCCAATTGCCAGGATTTTTTCGTGGACCTGCCGTCGTCAGATTTGTACGTCGAGCAGTTTCACAATTTTGAGGACATCCAAGACGTGTCGCTGAAGATTTTAGGCATGACGTGGTTGCCTTCGGCTGATCATCTTACTTTCAGGACAGCTGCCATCAACGGTCGCTGCACGAAGAGGTCTATTTTGTCGGACATAGCCCGGATATTCGATCCACTTGGGTTACTGTCACCTGTCGTTTTCCTCGCTAAGTACCTCATGCAGCTTCTGTGGTTGTCAGGAGTAGACTGGGACGATGATGCTCCTGTTGATATTTCTCGTGAGTGGCTCGAGTTTAAGGCTCAACTGTCGTCGTTGAGCTCTATCTCGTTGTCTCGTAGAGTCACTCCCTCGTTCGTGACCCTCCAGTTTCATGGCTTTTGCGACGCGTCAGAACGCGGTTACTGCGCAGTCGTATACTGCCGTGCACTTTGTAGGGATCAATCTATTGTCGTGCGCCTATATTGCGCTAAATCGAAAGTTGCGCCTCTACGCAAACGGTCGATCCCGCGCCTCGAATTGATGGCTGCGGTTTTGTTGGGTGAGCTCATGTCGTCGGTAGCTCATTCATTGTCGGGGATCCATCGTATTGAGCATATGGTTGCTTGGTCGGATTCCAGTGTCGCGTTAACTTGGATCAAGTCTTGTCCATCTCGTTGGAAAACTTTTGTCGCCAATCGGGTGACTGAGATCCAAGATAACATACCTCCTGATTGTTGGCATCACGTGTCCACGAAAGATAATCCAGCAGACTACGGATCGCGTGGGTTACTGCCTAGTGACCTTGCCTCGTGTGAATCATGGTGGTCGGGACCTTCCTGGCTTTCACGTCCGCAAGACACGTGGCCTAAACCATGTTTCGTCACAGACAACTTAGCCTCGGACGAGCAGAAGATTCACTGTCTGCTGACACAGAAAAACATTGGTTTCGTTGATGAAATTTTGGCTAGGTATTCTTCGTTTCGGAAAGTAGTAAACGTTTTGTCGTTCTGCTTTCGTGCTATGCACAACCTTAGATATTCGAAGTCAAGGATCGTCGGTTCATTATCGTGTTCTGAATCGAACGATGCTACTCGTTTTCTCGTTCGTCATGTCCAGGAGAGTGTTTTCGGGTCAGAGATCCGTGCGCTAACTAGCAGTCGCCGGAACAAACTCCCCAAAGCTCTCAGGAAACTTTGTCCTTTTGTCGATCCCCAGGGTTTGCTCAGGGTGGGCGGTCGCCTCGCCCAAAGTCAGCTCGGTTATGACCAAAAGCATCCGCTGCTGCTTCCTAAAAGCCATCGGTTGACGATGCTAATCATAGAGGAATATCATAGGAAATTCATGCATCCGGGGTTGCAAACTCTGCAGAATTTATTAGTTCAGGATTTCTGGATCCTTTCTGCAAAGCAAGCAATTCGGACTGTACTGTCGTCGTGTATCCGTTGCTTTCGGGTCAAACCCAGATTGGCTGCTGCTCCCTTGATGGGTAACCTACCAGCTTATCGTATAAACCAGCTGAAACCTTTCTCTTCTTCAGCTGTCGACTATGCCGGCCCCTTTGACATAGCTCTCGGTCGTGGTAGAGGCGTCCGAACGTTCAAGGGTTACGTGTGCGTATTCGTGTGCACTGCTACAAAAGCTGTGCACTTGGAGCTCGCTTCGGAGCTCACATCGGAAGCTTATCTTGCTTGTCTCCGTCGTTTCATGGCTCGTCGAGGTCGATGCTCAAAGTTAGTTTCTGACCAAGGTCGGAACTTTGTCGGAGCCTGTAATTTGTTGAAGGATCTCATGTCCAAGGCCGCGGCGGCGGAACGGGTAGATTTTGCTTTCAACCCTCCTGGAAGTCCACATTTCTCGGGATTAGTGGAGGCTGGCGTCAAGTCTATGAAGACACATCTCGTTCGTGTCGTTGGTTCGCAACGGCTCACTTATGAAGAGTTCAGTACCTTCCTGACGCAGATTGAGGCCTTGTTGAATTCGCGTCCTCTTTCACCATTGAGTTCGGATCCAAATGACCTCACGGTACTCACACCGGGTCATTTTTTGACCATGGAACCACTCACTATGCTACCTGAAGCACCTCTTCTCGATACTGGTGTTAGTGTGCTTCAGCGTTGGAAAATGATCCAGAAGATGCATCAAGACTTCTGGCGTAAATGGCATCTTGAGTACGTCCACACTCTTCAGCAGCGTCATAAATGGTCTGACTTTCAACCGAATATAGAGGTCGGGACTTTAGTTCTAATAGTTAACGAACAATGTAGTCCTATGAAATGGAGGTTGGGTCGAGTGATAGAACTCCATCTTGGGCTGGATGGTATTTGTAGAGTAGCAACTCTTCGCACTAGTGCTGGAGAATGCAAACGTCCGGTCGTTAAGCTCTGCCCTCTACCCTTGCCTATAGTTGATAAAGACTCGGTGGTGCCTGGGACAACTTTGTGATCCTGCCCCATCGAACAACCTAGTTTTAAGTTTTAGTTTTCGTATCGTTTCGCAACATTCCCGCTACGCTATTGTATAAAATCGATCGTTAATTTTTGAAAAATACTCTGTATTTTGGTGGTCGGAATGTTTAGTTTTAATAAAGAAAATGTAGGTAGGAGAACGTAGGTTGATTTTTAATCATAAAACTTCGGGTAGATTAAAAACAAATTCACCTAACGTTCAAAAATAGAATGTCGTTGCAGTCACTTCATAGTTGCGACGCGGGTTAGTTCGTTTTAACCCCGTGGCGTCGTTTTGCTTTCAAACACTTCGGAAAGCTAGAATCTATCGTAGGGAAGCACCAGTTTAGTGTTCGCGTTCGATAATCGCGTTTGCCCGCGGATTTGGACGAGGTCTGTCGGCTGCTGGCGAAGGAGCCGCTTGGAGTCCTGTTGGTTTGTGCTACGATCGTGGGTAAGAACGGACCGACGGTGAGTTGACAATCCCTAGGGAAGTTCGAAGGTCGCGTTTCGTGTGCACCCTGCGAGAGGAGACTCCAGAAAGTCTAGGTAAGTGGATTCTTCTGTTAGCACCCCGACAGATAGTACCTTTCGCTCGACCTTTGATCGCGGCACCCATTTGTGCAAGGAACATTTGATTAGCGTGCTTTCCTAATCATAAATAGTAAATACAGTCCGCTTTTATATTGTACATTCGTAGGTAAGTATAGGGGCCTTAATTAAAATTTAAATAAACAAAAAAATATCGCAATTGCATCAAAGTCCTAAAGAGAATAAGTTTTCTCCTCTGCCCATAAAGCTGAATTTTGGAAAGCAAGTTTTCAAAAAAGACACTTTATATGAATCACTTCAACATAAGTCAAATAGTAGCCTCGTAAGTAGAAACGATACCGGCGGAATGTAACTCAGTTGAATATTATTCAAAGTAAACAAACGAAATGACTCTATTTCCGTACCAGTGTCTAGCAAATCACATTTCAAGACACGAAACCATTTTAGCAATACGATTCGTAGACAAAGCGGTAGACACGTAAATAGTAGTGTTTCAATTCGTAGACGAGGCAGTACACGTAAAACGGAACGTTTTAATTCATAAGCCACAAGTAGGTATTATTAAAAAAACGGCGTATTTATTAACTTTTAATATTAAAACACAATAATATCAGCTTTTTCAAGGTTTACGGAAACGCCTCGTCAATGACATCTTGGTCAACCTTGAAAAAGTTAACTGCAAATTTAGCGAAAGCTCGGTACTTTGTAATGATGCCGTTATTAATTAAAACGCGAGTTAAAACTCGGTTAATATTGTGTTTTTTTATGCAAAATCAATTTTTTTATTAACTTGTTTTTATGGAGCTCTATATTTCAAGGATTTTCATTTTAAGTCATGTTTGCCCCATTAAAGGAACACACAAATAGAGGATTGGGACTTACGCGCTGAAGTTACGGGACACAGTTGAATGAATGAATGAATGAATGAATTAATCAATTAATTAATTATAATGAGTTCGTTTATTATTACACATTACTGGTAATACAAGACAATTCGCCCTATCATGAACGTTTCATTTTGCTTTGTCGTTCTTTTGTCGCTCAAAAAAATAAAGTAAATTAAAAAATAAAACCCCGACTTCTTTAAAAAAAAAACCACCGATAATTAGATTTTTTTTAAAGTTGGTTTTTATTAATTTTTCATGTTTTTTTAATTTTAATTTTTTATCTGAACTAATATAGCGGCGACTTAGCGATGACTTAGGCTTATAAGAGATCATGGTTAGGCAGAATAATCACGTGAAATTCAGGTACCTATACTTATTCTCTCTCTAGTACTAGTATGTAACTTGGCATACAATAAGAAATACTTTTGGAATATCTCACAGAATCGGGACTTACCTACGCAGGAGTAACCGCGACGCACAGCTAGCTTATTTATTACTTAAACAGGTAGGCAATACAAGACGATTATCACGTGAAACTCAGTTACCAATTACCTATCCCTTTCTATTTAGTATATATGTAACCTACACAATGGCACACATACCAAAATTCGTGCATTATTCGTTAGCAACTCAGTCGGCAATCGCTAGGTAGTAGGTATTCGAGAACGCGCTAACTAAAACCAATTATCACGACGCACGACTCCTACAGTGTCGGCTTACTTCGCACAAGTGAAGTGAAGTACTTGACAGTCGATAGCAATGTTGCTGCCTACTTTAAGGGTGTCTGGCAAGGGGTTTCCACGATTTAAAGTGTCTGGCATTGAATGACGTGATTTTTAATAATATTTTGAAGGTAATTACCACCGTTTAGGCTGTGCGTTGATCCATCAATAAGTCAGTAGCATCTACCAAGTCAGTAGATGATGGTAGATGTTCCGTTTTCAAATCTCGCGGTAAGTATGTTTTAAATTCTTTTTGGTTCACATTAAAATTTTGCCCCACTAATAAGCAATGAATCGTCAATTTTAACGTTTCCACGTGACATAAATCATAACCTTCAACGGAGCGGAAGCATGTCCATTGGTGAAAAAACAATCGACTTTCTCTTATATATAACACAAAACCGCGCACAATCTTGGTCCATAAGTGAAGTGTACTTGACAGTCGATAGCAAATGGTAGGGGTCATGAGAATAGGTGTAAGTGCTCAAGTTGCATTGTAATTCGAAGAACTATCGTAGGTAATCGTACATTTGCAAGCATTAATGAAGATTAATCAATGATCATTTTAAACAGTGGCATTAAATAGTGGCCAGGTTTAGTAGATAAAGGACCTATTCGTAAAAATTATTGACGTCACATATTTTAGATTAGACTAGACACCTAATGAGACGAATTTAACGATACCCTCCTAACTTTCGTACGAGTTTTTGAAGCTAAAGGAAAGTCACCATTTAGCATTGCTTTTCATTTTTACTTGCACACTTTCATGAAACTAAATTAATTAATTCACGAAAATTAAAACTCACATTTCCTCACCGCGTACTCGCCAAAACTCTTATGTGGGTTCTTATTTAGTAAATACTTAATAAATTGTGATTAAATTACATAAAAAAAACGGTAAATACCAGTAGCATAAGTTACTAACAAGATATTCAATTATCACTTTACCTGTTATTTCTACTAGTGACGTTCATTCCAAAGTGGATATTAAAACAAATTGTTCTATTTAGTTGTACCATGATATATAACTTGAACAATTAGTGTACTGTTGCTAAGTGATTCAAACAACTTACAGCCTTATTTCAAGGTGATATAGACGGACAGACTATTTCATTATTGCCCACTAAAAGTAGCGGTCAGAATGTATGTAATGTAACGGCAAAGAGGAACAATATTCCGAAAAACTTGGTTTTAAACAGGGATGATGCATAACCAATAATTCACCTTGTTGTTTGGGTTCTCGTGTGGCGTTATGGTTAGCGCATTTGCCCGGCAAGCGAGGGGTGTATGAAACTAATATGATTCCCCTAGATGGCGTTAATGTGAAAATTAGGTCGTGATATTAGTACCTAGTCGTTGTGTTTTATTCGATTTGTGAAATCAATTAATTACTCAAAATGAACATGAAATTTATTAATATAGTCATTGTTTAATTATTTAGTTATTTTTAGCCAGCTGAGTCCACTTACTAAGGTACGAGTCCAGCTTGTCCCGCCATCTTCTTCTGGGATCTAGTTCGACGTACTTTTTGCCCACATTTTGTCAGATAAGCGGCAGATGTGGCCAGCTTAGTTCCACTTGAGCTCGGCAGCAGCATTATTATAATAATTGTTATTATCATAACTAAATACTGTTATGCACTTCACGGTTTTCCGATCCCGTGGGAAAACCGGGATGATTACTCACTTACACACAAACTTTGTAAGTAAGTAAAGTTTAATACAAGTAACATTAAATTAAACAAGCCAAGTACAATAATTATGCAGTAACCATTTGTCATTAAAAAATCTTGACAACATAAAACAATTTAAGTATTACATAAGAGATTAATTTTGGCAACAATTAATACAATTTCAAGAGCACTTTCTAGCCGTTACGCCATCATAATGTCTGGTTAATTGTCTACTAGTTAACTTAACTGCAGTTTCATTTAAACTATGATTGTACCTACTAATATTATGTTACACTAGCTGCGCCCCGCGGTTTCACCCGCGTAAGTCCCATACTTTTGTTTCATAAATAAATAATACGCATAGAAACAGCAAAAAAAACAAAAAGAAAAAAAAAGCCCAGTAATTTGAAATTACGCTAAGTAATAATAGTTTTGTAATCGATACACACAGAACACATAATAAATGAGTAAAAAATTACTCACAGTCGGGACCCATTCATTATTCCAATGGGTCCGATTACAAAACTATTATTACTTAGCGTAATTTCAAATTACTGGGCTTGTTTTTTTCTTTTTGGTTTTTTTGCTGTTTCTATGCGTATTATTTAATCAAGTTTTTTATTCATAGGGTTTTTGTTTTTTTATAATTTTTTTTTTTTTTAATTTTTTGTTTTTTTTGTTACAATTTTTTAGTAACATTACGAAAGTTTGTATGTATGTATGTCTGTGAGTTTGTAACTCAATCATGCAAAAACTTCTGAACTAATTGCGATGAATCTTGGAATATCGGTACATAGCTGGAGACCTAGAATAATACATAGGCTACTTTTTATCCCCATATTACCGCGGAAACGGGACTTACGCCGGTGAAACCGCGCGGCTCAGCTAGTTAGATTATGTATAAGATCTAGAGGAGTAAAAGAACTATAATAGTTTTGCACATTCTAGATATGTACAGTTGCACATAGTCACAATAATAGTGCACCTGGCTGGCAAGGGCAATATTAGATTCAAATGCTGTGGTTGCCCGCCCAACTATGACAAATGCATAGTTAAAGTGAACGTTGTAAAAAACAGCATTGCTTACAGAATCTGCTACTGCTAATCTGCTTACTATTCCGCTATACCCATCGAAATACCTTACAAAAGGTAGCGCCCCATGGGTATATAAATAGCTACTATTATTTATTCTGTGTCATGGGGCCTATCATTCTTGGGACTCATTACAAAATACTAAACTGCAAAGCACTTGTTCTTTTTATTCCTAAGGCGACAGTGAAGTGGTCTGGAATAGTTTTACTCCCACTATTATCATCCATTTTTGACACTCATTATTATCGTCTCGGCGTTTATCCGTCTAAGTCCTCACATAGACCTCGCCCATACGACGCGACGCCACAAATAGCGATAACAAGCTACCTCCATCCAACGATTCCCCGCGACCGCTGCAATGTCGCCTGTCCACCAAGTAGGTGGTCTTTATTTGACACGATAGTGTCGAAATTATAAAGTAACGTTAAGACTTTGACTGACGCCAATTCAAAATCATCATCAAACAACGTAACTTAACAATTATAACAACATTGGAAGTATTTCCATCATGCTATCATTTCGATTTTACGATCGACAAACATATTACTCGGTAGGTACGCACCGAAATCATCATCGTTTAATATAACGGGTAAAACAAACAGCAGTACACATTGCTGCACCGTCGAATAGCCAATTCGAGTGCGTCCGACTAGACGTGCAATGAATGCCGCATCGACTTTTCACGGTTGACTTTTGTTTGTTTCTACTATTATGTATGCTGTGAATTTATCTACTCATAAATATAATAAAGATGTGCGTGCAATGGGTGTAACATAAGAGAGATATTAATCATCAATTTAATATTAAGTAAACATCTTAATATAAGACGCTTGGTGCCAAATTCCGAAAAGGAACCTAACCTATCCTAACCTTCATAAATGGCGGCAACCGGTCAAGTGTGAATCGGGCACCATATTCATAAAAAACCCACGCGTGTTGTATGGGGGCTCCTCTAAACTATTTATATTAAACCTAAAAATTATGGTGTCGAACTGAGATTGATAGGCCGGAGCAGCCAGAACTTATAAGTTGGCAGAGTGTCATGTATGAAAATATATTTCAGGTGCTTACTTTTAATGCTTGTTATAGACTCAGTTCATGCTTACCTGTAACAAATAAAAACAAACACATTAGCTTAGTTCAAATTAAAAAAAAAACTCTACGCCTTTGAATGTTACGATTATTATCGAATATCTTACTCTAAGTGACAAATTAACATCTTATAGGTTAACAAATTATCATTCGAAGAATTAGATTGACTATAAAGAAGAAAAAAATACCTAGAAAGTTTAAAAACGTATCCTACCAGATTTAGGATATCTTTACCTTTGTTTTAATTATCTACCAACTTAAAGACTTTTTAATATTGCAATATAGCAATGTGTACCAGACGAATAAAAGAATCCATTGAATCAGATATACATCTTCATACAAATCTATTAGACTCGCGAACATAATGCCTCCTTTATCTTTGTTTCACAAAATAGCCTAGCCGTAAACATTTAAATGTGCCCTACGGCTACAGAAGCCGCTGCTGTAGCAGAACGGTCCAACTGGCTGACTGTCCCATATAACTTCGATTGCAGTTTGTAACTTAAAGCCCTAAACTTGGACCGATACGGACCGAAACGTACTACTACGAAACTAGGCCAGGCAGACGAATAAATACGTTACGACTGGAATTGCAAGCGCAACTAGAATTGTAGAAACGAGGCGCTGTTTCATTAGGTAAGACTGTTTAGGTACAACGGTGACATAGGTAATTTGGTTTAAAACACAGTAGGTAGGTAAGTACACTCAGATTCTCACTCACTTCTTCCTTTTCACTTCTTTCATAATAATAATATGTAGCACAAATAATTTTTCGGTGATAGTTGTGTACACCTGTAATTGGTATACACACATGTCAATGAATTAGGTATACTAAGATATCTTATTCAATTTGTAAATAGTTATAGTGTGCGTGCATGCTGTTGGTGTTCCTTTTTTAATAATAATTAATAGATGAAATTATCAACAGGGTAACTTTTATCTCGTGATATAATAAGGAAAAGAAAACTCCATTATTGGTTGCCTGGAAGAGGCGAAAAAGCCGCCCTTTATGCCATTTTGGTTTTAAGTTTTTCTTTCTGTAATTTGTTAAAATTTGTGTTTCCGGTAGGTACAATAAAGTGTTTATCTTTAATAATCTGGAACATATTAAACGGTTCTTAATTTTTATTTTTATAAGTACTTAGGTACCTAATTATGAATGGACACATCCAAATAAATAATTATTATATATCTCAAAGTTTCTTTGTATATTACTTTGTTTGTTTGGTCCCATTGTTAAACGGTTCCATCGATTTGGATAAAAAATTGCACATATATTTATATTTCAATTGATGACGAGTGACATACGTACGATACGTTTGATTGCTCTAATCTCGTGGAATCGGAATTAATGCTTGTGAAACCGCGGGGCGTAGCTAGTAATTATGTAGGTATACTTGATAATCTTACTAATATTATAAACGCGAAAGTTTGTATGTATGTATGTGAGGTTGTTACTCTTTCACGCATGAACTACTGAACCGATTGGGATGAAATTTTGAATATAGGTAGCTAGGGACCTGGATTAACACATAGACTACTTTTTATGGGAAACCGTGGGGAGCAGCTAGTAGATAATAAATAAAAAAAACGGAAGTCGTGACGGGACAGATGTGAAACATTTGACATTGACAGATGTGTTTTCATATAGCTTGGTGGGGCGTCGCCACGGCCTGTATCGCCACACAAACAATCAGGTTTACCTGTAGATATTTCACATCAATAATAAGATAAAGTACGTAATTTGTTATGCAATAAACTATTTTACTAGATATTTACTATTATATCGTTTAAGATATTATGAATCATTATTTGCAGTAGTTTAATGCTAAACGAGTAACATTATGACGTCAACCTAACCGACCGAAGGTTAAAGTATGTAGGTAAGCAGGTAACTAAGTACAATTCAACAAACTGCCAAGACTCAGATTGTTAAACAACAGGACACGTATTCAATAACTCAATCGTCTCATGACCGCTTCAACATTGTTAAATTTTTCTTGAAAACGATTCAGCATTTGTTGGTAATATTTTCCAAATAATTTGGGTTTTGGGCAGGAAGAACAAAAAATTTGGTAAGTATTCCATATTAGTAAAACACTTTATTTTAGGTTGACAACCTTGAAAAATCCAACTGTAAAGTTGGCGAAAGCTCGGCTCGTTTAAAAATCATGAATAAAAACGCGATTAAACCCGGTATAAAATGTAACACCACCGAATAAAAAACGTCATTATGATATTTAAAAAGAAAATGAATTTCGTAAATTTGTTTTTATTGCTCAAGGCATATTCACTAGAAATATTTTTTTAAAGAAAAATTCATCTTCAAAAATTCACTTGCGGCGAGATAGGGCCTATAGATAGGCCACGCAAGGGATAGCCGTGGCTGAGCGGTATAGGCACTGGAATATTGATCCAGGGACGCGAGTTCAAATCTCGCCGCAAGTGAATTTTTGAAGATGAATTTTTCCTTAACAAAAAAAAAATATTTCTAAGAAAATGAATGTAAATTTAGAAGATCTAAAATTGAAGGCTTTTAAATTTGGTTGGGTTTGAACTTATTCGATAGATATCTCTTATGCGTAGAATGAAAAATCAGGCCTTAATCAATTAGGTAGTAATGTCCCTTTTTCTTATATCAATTTTAATAACAATAAGAGGCTGTACAAATAAGATACGCTAACATTTCGCTGTGCAACTGCACAGTGCATTAAAGAAATACCTTCAGAAGTGGACATCAAACACTTGAATCACAAACGCAATATCTACATTTCGATATTAAACTGATATCGTAACTGGGATAAAATAAATCAATATTGCATGAAGCGTTGTACGTAGTGTTATCTACCAACAGACTATATAACTAGGCTTGTATTATAGATGCTAAAATAGCCATACACATGTTATGTGATGTAAGAAGTGACTGAAATTTGGCATCACAGAGTTCATTTAAAAAGGCACCCAAGAGGTACAATAACGATGGAGGGTCTTAATTTTGGATTTTTAGTTATATTTTTCTATTTATTTTACTTCAATTAAAACCATTATGAACCAACTAGCTGCGTCCCGCGGTTCACCCGCGTAGGTCCCGATACCGCGGGAATATCTGGAAAAAAGTAGCCTATGTGTTATTCCAGGTCTCTGCAATGTACTGTAGGAACGTTTTGAGACAAATATTAGCACGAAATGATGACGAAATACATCTCAGTCTAACCTGAGCAAACTGTCAGTAAAGGCAGTGGAATATCGGCATGGCATTGCAACAATTCTGTTAATGCATATCACGCGAGTTTAAGCTGGAAAAAGTAGTATTTTAATGCTTTATTATTTCTTAATATACTTAGTTACATATGTTTTAACATAATATGATACTTAGTAACATATAACATGTTTTATAGGTACCGCAATACCTTCGTAATAAGGGCGTAGTTATAAAACACAAAGGTATTTATAAAAGAGCCGGCCAAACTCTTTATGTAAACGAAACAAAAAAAAACAGGAAAACGTTATTTTTGGCAGCATCTGCAGTTAACCTAGCGAACATCACAAGTTGCAGGAAGGTATTTGTATCCGATTCTTTTGAATTAACACTGAGATTTATCTCCGCGTTTTCACGATGCTGATATGACAATACTTAACCTTGAAAACTTTGAAGATTGCTTTATAAATAACAAAAAGTCAAAGTTTTTGCTTGGTAAAGTCAAAGTACGGGCTGTAGATTTCAGCCTTAGTATTTAATATGTGTACATCTGTCCTAAAGTAACGTCTGAACCCCGTATCTTTGCAACAAAATCCTAAAGCGACATTCGTTGCAGTCTGTTTGTACGCTTCGTGCCAACAATTCCTGTAGACTTTCCTCGATAAGGCACATTAAGAGTTATAGACATACTGCGCCGTTCAGATATCGTATGACTGAACTTGCTTCTTTGGGGCATTTGTCACTTACAAACGCCAATTCTAATTTAGATTTTCTATTTGATTTTGCGATGTTGAATTTAATCAATCAGCTTGTGGTTATTAAACATTTGTAACCCACGACATCGGACGTTGAAAAATGATTAATCTAATAAAAGTAACTTGATTAAAGACGTAAAAAATTAGTTTATTTTCTGTTTAGATTTTGTATTCTTATAAACTTTTTAAAACATCACGATTTGTACTTAGGTATAATTTTTTTTTTTCGTAATGCCATAAGTCTCCTCGCGACCAAGACTATTGTAATATAATCAAAACGTGGAGGTAAGATAATTAAAAAAATATAATAGTGGTTTAATATATCCTCATACTATAGGTTCCCTCAAAATCTGCTTAGAAATATTTAACAAAGGTTATTAAATAAATCATCCTCGTGTGCCCCTGCCACAAAACCCAATAAAACATACAATTTTATCACAGAGCAGTGCACACTGCAGAACCGGAAGTGGTCTGATAAAGATCTGGAGATGCCTCTTGTTGGCTGGGACTGTCGCGACCATTCTCCACGAGGGAAAATGATCTTAATATTTTTGGAATTTTACGTTTCGTGGCAAAACTAGGAATTTTTTGAAAAGTTTTATTTATATCAGAGCGGGCTAGGTCTAGTAGTAGATACCTCGACTTTTATTCCGAGGGTTGTGGGTCGAACCCGACCAATGTGTTTATTTTTAAAGAAACATATATGTGCTCTGTAAACATCGCTATTACAGTGAATGTTCTCCACATTCCAATGTTCTTCACCGTTAGAGCGATGGACCTAGGACCTACCGCTTTCCTCCCTCGGAAGAAAAGCGACATATTCTAGGTTTCACCAGTGGTCCGAAGACATGGGACATTCGCCAATCCGGAGTAAGCTCCCGTGGCGTCTTATTGCTTAACCCCTCTAAGAGGAAGCCCTTGCACTAGTGGGAAGTTAGCCAGCCACAGAAGTCTATAAAATATTTAATATTGGATATAAAAGAATCGATATGCCACACATCTTAAATTGCATCAGTTACAGTTCATATGTTAACGTTACAAACATACCTATCCGGGTATCCGGTACCGGTTGTTGGCCCGTCCGGCTTTTGTTCTCAACTCAATTAAAAGTTGCCGAGTCGAGCCGGCCGGGTCGTTAGCGAGTTCCGGAATACCGGAATACCATCCAGAATCCGGACCAGGTCACAGTTTCAAGCTCCGCAAACAATGTACGGTGTATCGGTCAAAGATCGGGCGATAAAGTATATTTGTAAAATTTGTGATGTGAAGAAATATTTTTAACCCTGCCATTAATTATTGTACTTGGTTAAAATTAAATTATAAGAGTTAAGAATTATTTATTTCTTATCGGTTGTGAACCGATTATGGCCATTAGGAAATTAGCCAGTGTCATGTATTTTAATATATTATGCAAGTTATTTGCATCGAAACAGTCAAGTCGTCATAGTTAAAGTCAAGTCTAGGGAATCATTTGTAAACACGGCGGCCATTTACAAACAATCTTCACGGAGCCTTGGAGACAACACTAAGTCAATGTTTTGCACCGATTTTCACTTTCATTCCACTTGTACACCTTCACGAAACTAAATTGATTAATATGCCCCCGAAATTAAACAATTTGCACGCATATGAACTAGGTTTCACAAAAATGAAAATTTAGCACCACATCTCCTCAACGAGTTCCCGCCAAGACTCCGAGTTAAGAATTAACCATTGTGAGATAATTGTCACATTTTTTAGGAAGGAATTTAAATGAACCAAGCTAAAATTAATTTCAGATCGGCTACGGGAGCGCTGATAAGACTCAAAATCGATCAAACCTTGCAGTAGACTATGATAGACAAAATAGATACGATGAAACAGTCCGTAGTGGACTGTCTCATCTTAGCAAGAGTCTGGAAAGACCTCGAAACTGGATTTAAACCAAAAAAAATGATATAATTTCAATTATACAAGAACACACAAGTTAGTACGCAGTTTCGTTCATGCTTCCGTCCGGCCATCACACTATCGACAACAAACGATCGACCTACATAATCTGTGGTCTACGAGAGCTCGGAGTGTGGACGACGTTATTGAGTATAGGAAATTATTGTTAACTAGTTTATCTTTAATTTAAACTTACATTGCAATGTTACTGTAAGTTGGATTGCAGTGTATTACAAAGAAAACAGTTCGTTAGTAGAGAGTATTGTTCGTTAGGAGAATTGGAAATGTATATGAGTTCTTCTTCTTCTGTCGTATCAAAGAAAAATTAACAATTTAACAAAAATACTTTTTTTATTGTGTATTAGATTTATAATGTTTTAACTGCGCCCACGGTTTCACCCGCGTATTTCACTATCCCAAGTGAATATCAGGATGTGTCATACATATAAACCTTCCTGTTGAATCACTCTATCAACTAAAAAAACTGCATGAAAATCTGTTGCGTAGTTTTAATGATCTAAGCATACAAACATACAGACAGGGAAAGCGACTTTGTTTTATACTATGTAAGACGTCATGAAAGAATTTTTAAAAATTCCTTCGGTTTCGGAAATTACGTGGGTAAAACCACGAGATGCAGTAAGTCTTCTATAATCTAATGCTAGGTTAGTGGATGAATTATGGAATAAAAGGTGAGATTTAGCTCCTTAGTTCTAAAAAGAACATGATGTACTAATTTAAGATAAGGTCTCACTTGCAAGTTATAAAATGATGACCTATTTATGTCTAGAGAAAAAGGTTAAATGTGCATTGTTAGCTAAATACAGCGACGATAAGGCAGTGTGGTGCAGTCTTGTAATTGTAGCCATGACTTGATATCTATAATATTTTTATAATAATTATTATAAAAATATTAAATATAGAGATGGCTCTCTAAAATGTATTATAAAGAAATATTATATGTCAGGTTATTTGTTACTCTATGACGACCTCTGTGGCGCGGCGGGCGAACGCTTGGCTGCAATACAGAAGGTTGCGGGTTCGATTCCCGCTGGGTGCAAATATTTATGCTTAAAAATAAATATTTGTATCTGGTCTGGGCGTATTTCTATGTATAATATGTATGTATTTACAAAAGAAAAATAAATATAAGTAGTATATCCGTTGTCTAGCCACCGTAACACAAGCTTAGCAGCTTACCACGGGGCTAGATGGCGCTGTGTGTTCGTCACATTTATTTATTTATTATTTATTTATTTATTGAGACAAAATCTACTGAGTCAATTACAATCATACCTGAAACGTAGACAACCGGAATTTTTATCTCAAAATTCCAGTAGTACCGGAACACGCAGAGAAAAACTGCAGCGCATAGCTCATAGTTATAAATACAGAATAGGTATTTGCCTACTGTGCCGACGCAGCAAAAATCTAAAAATTTATTAATACATTTCGCGGCTGACCGTAACCGAAACACAAACATCGGATACTAAAAACTTTACAGCAGGCAATAAATAACTTTCAAATATTTTATAGAGTTAAACGTAAGCAAATTATTTGAGTGTTTGAAATATCTAACTAACGTCTTTGTTGATTTAAGATTGAAATATTGCTTTTTAAACGTAAGATTTTCTTAAATGTTTGCTTTTGGTAATTAGTTTAGCACATTTTGATTTAAAACTTTCATTATCGATTGGCCTAAGTATACTTTATTGCTAAACGGACTCGGCCGTGATCCGACACGTTAACCCAGTGGTCAAACTACGGCCCGCGAGCCATCTCCGGCCCGCAAAGGGCTTCAATCCGGCCCGCGACCATCGAATTTGGCCCCCCATAAATTATTTGAGACAATATTAGCACGCTAGGAAATTTTTTTGCCTATCTCTGCGTTAACCAATGCAGCTACAAATCAGGTCGGAACTCTGCTGTAACTTATTGAATTTCTTTTAACAACACGCTAGATATAGACTCAAACATTACTAAGCCACACTAAGTATTTCTAAATCAAAGGAATCAATTCTGTTGTTCAGTTTCATAAACTCAACCTAAAATTGATCGTTTTTTTAGGTTCAGTTTAATTTAGGTAAATTAACAACAGAATTTCTACCAATGTCATACTTAAATAACTAATTCGCCACTTATTGACTTTTAGAAATAACAAGATTATTTTCAGATTTGTGGTTGTAAAATTTTATAGATTTAAATTTTTCAATGGCGGCGGGGCGTGGACGTAGAGGTGTAGAGTTGGAGATGATATTTTCAATTGTTTTTCTTATATTAATTAACAAGTGGCATACAATAAGGTACCTTTAACACACTATGGCTGCTGATTATTTAATCATTTTTATTATTTAATAACTAAGTTTGAAATGCCTTTTTGTTTCATGATTTTTGTGTTGTATTTTAATTTAAAGTTCGACTGTTTGTTCGATGTGACAATTCATTGATTTTTAGTTTCATGTGAATGGTTTCTGATAAGAATATAGTAATACACTAGCAAAGTTAGATATGTCCGTTTAATACCTTAGACATAACTTATTCTATGGTTTTCGCGATTTTGCATAATAAAACACTTTATTTACCGGGTTGAATTGCATTTTTTTTACCTTAGATATGTTTAAAAATGACAAAACAAACCGACCACTGTGCATTTTTAAGTCATAAGAAACGTTTGAAATTCATTTGAAGTTTTTTAAAACGTCGGTCTGGGAGGATCATGTTACGCTTGTATTTTTATCAAAACTTGTCATTTGTTTTATGGATGATTTGTATTCTTACCTTGACGGCGTGATGTAAGTGATGGATGTTGTACGTCGAGTGCAAGGACAAGAGGGGAAGGCATAAAACTCGCGGTGATAAAATGTACGTTCTTGCGTAAGAAACAATTGAGTAGTTGTACATAATCATTGTACCAATCAGTTCGCAGAATTTATTAACCACTAGTTAGGTCAAGTATAATGATGAGTAAAGATTTAGCCTTTTACTTATAAAGAACTAGCTGCGCCCCGCAGTTTCACCCGCATAAGTCCCGTTCCCGCGGGAATATCGGGATAAAAAAGCCTATGTGTCATTCCCGGTATCCAGCTACCTATATTCCAAGTTTCATTGCAATCGGTTCAGTAGTTTTTGCGTGAAAGAGTAACAAACTCACATACATACATACATACAAACTTTCGCGTTTATAATATTAGTAAGATAAGATGATTTATACTAGACCGTGCCGGGTCCGAGCTTCGTTGTCCATTGCTCGGCGAGCAGTCGATCGGTCTGTTGCAACCGAGTGGCGGCCGAGCAACAGACGACGAAGCTCGGACGCGGCACGGTCTAGTATAAATGGTTTATGGTTTATGGCGTTTATTTCTCTAAAAGAATTTACAAATTCACTTATAAGAGAAATACAAAATATACTTATAACAAAAGCTAGTGTACGGTAGGTAATTATATTATTACATTTATTGAAAGGACAATACAAACACAAATATTTCGAACGCTAGAACAGTTAGCACTAAACACCTACTTGCACACCTGCATAATATTGCACCAATATTACAATACTGCACATCATTTTTACAATACTGGTACAATGAAGTATGCACGCACCCATTTTAGACAGTTGAACCGATGATATTCCACAAAGTACACCAACAATTCACGATCACTTAATCCACGCGTCCAACTCATGGTACCAGTATTAGTAGCTAATAACAATCCATACTAAACACATAACATGTAACTAGCACTTATTTTGAAATAAATAGACATTAGGCACAGTATTGTGGCATTATTTAAAGTTTAACAATAATATTATGCGTCAAAATTGGCAAAATAGTATTTTTAGTACTACCCACAACATAGAAAAAAAATTAGCATCGTACGGCAACTACGTAACTCAATATGATAGCGATTGCAATCGAAGTATAACTATCGTAGTGACCACTAAATAGAATCACAATCAAATGGAAAAAACAAAAATCTGCTTATTTTAATTAAACTAGAATATCACGTATTTTAACTAAATTCTGAGTAATGACTTAGGAAATGTTCCTTTAGTTTCGATTTATATGCAGCAAATGTTTTTGTATTTTTTATGTCGCTTGGTAGTTTGTTGTATAATTGGGCACCTTCATATACAATAGTTTTTTTACCATAGTTCAATGTTCGCGGAGGTCGCAATTTTATATCACTGGAACTTCGCAGAAATCGCTTTTGGAATTCATATTTTACCGTGAAAGAAAGTTTTGTGTGGATTTTTTTGGATATTATCTTTCGTACAAGAATACATGTGTTATATTTGTATATTTGCGACAGCGACATTAGATTGGTCGATTTATAAGCTGTATGTGTGGGTGTTAGATAATCTAGGCGAAAAATTAATTTAATTATTTTATTTTGCGCAATTTGTAAGTTTTTAATATTAGTTTTAGCTGCAGTGCCCCATACTTCTATCAAGTAGTCAAGATGCGGTTTCACAAGTGAATTGTATATTAAATATCGAACAGATTTAGGAAAACAGCTCACATTACCGCGCAAAACTGCCATTAGGTTAGACAGTTTTACACATATTTTGTCGATATGAGGTTTCCATGATAGTCGGTTATCTAATGTAAGACCAAGATATTTCTCAGTTTTGACTAGAGTTAGTTTTTCATTATTAATATTAAGGGGTTCGAAACTTGCAATGGGTTTGTTTTTAGCGCTAAAAATTATATAATTTGTTTTGGAAATGTTTAATGTTAGTAAATTGGATTGGAACCAGATAGATAAAAGATTAAGATCATCTTGCGCGTCTTTCGCTACTAGGGTCATGTTATCTCCGAAGTAGAATAAGCATGTATCGTCCGCATATAAGGAAACTTCGCCCTTCAGATCTAGCTCATTAATGCTGTTGACATAAATGAGAAACAACAAGGGACCCAAGATTGAGCCCTGTGGTACTCCATAAGTGATAGTAGCTGGGCCACTTTGAGTATCGCCAATTTTTACAATTTGATGTCTATTATTTAGGTATGACTGAAACATTTTATAAACAGTGCCTGTGACGCCAATTACAGATAATTTATGTAAGAGCAATTTATGACTTATTGTGTCAAAGGCTTTTTTCAAGTCAATAAAAATTCCCAAAGCTACTTTTTTCCTATCGATATTGACTTTTATATCAGTTATGATATCTATGCACGCAGACAAAGTGTTAGACTTTGGTCGGAAACCATATTGTTTTTTATACAGAAAATCAATGGAATTTAAGAAATGATCTAGTCGGTTGTAGATTACTCTTTCAAATATTTTAGAAAATGACCGATAAAACAGAAATTGGTCTGTAATTTCCAGCATCAGTTTTACTGCCTTGTTTAAAGATTGGACTAACTTTAGCTATTTTTAGTGAGTCAGGGAAGTGCCCACTTTCTAAACATTTATTTACGCATTTTGTTAGTTCGTGAAGTATTAGATGCTTAACTGCTTTGACAGTCTTACAACCAACCCCATCCAAGCCACTGCTTGTGTTTGAGTTTAGGTTATCAATTATCCTACTGATTTCTTCTGATGTGACTGGGCTAAATTCAGAGAACTTTAGTTGAGATTCGCCAGCAGTCGTGTTTTGTGGATCTGCTACTATGCCGTGATACAGATAAGGTATACTATTTGCCAAAGTTTTGCCTATGTTCACAAAGTAGGTGTTAAAATGCTGACAAATTTGGTAGGGATCAGTAATTTCAACAGAGTCTGCAATTAATTTAGAAGGGGGAGAATTAGATTTAACTTTGTTATTATTTAAACTATTAATAAGTTTCCACATTTTGAGCGGCTTATTTATACAGTCACCAAATTTTCTTTGATAGTATGTAGATTTTGCAACCCGAATTTGTTTTTGAACCTTTTTCCTCTCTGTTATATATTCTTCTCTAGCTAATTTGTCACCTGGTTTTCTTATGCTGTTGTATCCTAACTCGTTTCTTTTGCTAATAGCTTTTATTAGATCCTTATTTATCCAATCGAGTTTGAGAGGGTTCATTACTTTAGTCTTAGTTATCTTACTTTTTTCGATACTTTTCAAGAGCATTTCTTCTAGCTTCTCGTATTTGCTATTACATTCGCTGAGTATTTCTAGTTCTTCATACAGTCTATCGTATTTAATGTTTCTGAATTCAATTTTGGTCTTTTTATTAGGTTTAAGTCGTTGTACTTCTATATATAGTTGTTTGTGGTCGGACATTACTGATTCAACAATAGTCAAAGTAAATTTGTTGTTTTTAATGTTAGTAAAGGCATGATCTAGAATCGTTCTAGTGCTCTTCGTCTCTCGTGTGCAATATATTGGGTCAATCTTGTTCATCAGAGTGAATCCGTTTTCTTTTAGTATTCTTTTATATGCTGTGGTAGGTTTCTCTCTTTTGAGTAGATTATAGTTCATATCGCCAATTACTATAGCTCGCTTCCGTGTAAATAGCTGTTCTGTGAATGTGTCACGAAAATCGGAATGACTTGTTCTCTCTGGTTTGTATATAGCTCCAATATCTAGGGAGAATTTGCTCAGATGTACCCATAAGAAATGATTGTCATTTTCACAAAGCTCACTGACGTAGTGATGTTTCAAATCATTGTGAACAAAGATAGATACACCGCCACCCAACACGTTTTCTCGAAAGTTGTAGTAGTGACTATAATTTGGCAATTGTAACTTTTGTGCCTCTGGTTCAGACTTAATCCAAGTTTCCGATAGTATAATAACGTGTACTTGGTGGGTGGTGGAATGTATTATACATCTTAATTCATCCAGTTTTCCAGGTTTGACAATACTGCGTACGTTTGCATAGAGTAGTCTTAGTGAATTTGCATTTTGGTTTAAGTTTTCGTGGTTCCTCACCACTTGATGTGTTATCGTGTTATTGGCCGTCGTTGTAGGCTGATCTAGTTTTTTGGAAATGTTGATATTATTTTTGGTGTACCTTTTATGTATTTGATAGTTAGGTCTTTTTCACCTTCTTCTGTTCTACGTTTCAGCTCACTTCTAAGATTTTGCATGTTTGTCTTCTGATATGGCGTTTCATCACTGTATATTCTAACTTTGCTCGGTCCCTGCGCTAACTTGACGGTCTTGCTTCGTAATATTAGCTTTGGTATATCGGAAGTGGCAAAACAAACTTTAATAGGCCGTGTTTTCTTTGGATCGGGTTTACTAAGCCTGATAATTTTGGTAGGTTCCTCACAATCGGGTAGTATTGATTTCAGAACCTGATTCACCCGAGTCGTATCATGTTTGCGCCTTTCTTCTATACTATTTGAGATGATTTTGTCTATTCCAGTTAAAATTATATATTTTTCTCGCAGAGACCGTTCACTAATTTCAGAAATCATGTCATCAAAATTTGTTTTTACCAATGACATGGTTTTCATACTTGTGGTTGTAGCTTCTAACGTAGCAATATTTTCCTCGATGAGCTTTATTCGGCTGTCAGTCTCATTTCTGAACTGATTTATGTTCATCAACTCCTCTTTAATAAATTTTTGTTCTTCTGCAAGGCGATCTGTTGTGGATTTCATTAGAACAACTTGGTCTTTTATTAGTGTAACATCTTGCGATATGGCGTTTAGTTTTTGATTTTGCATATCGGTCATTGCAGTTAACATTAATGTGATTTTGTTTTGAAATTCATCGAACTTGGAGCTTAGATCAATCATCTTATCTTACTAATATTATAAACGCGAAAGTTTGTATGTATGTATGTATGTGAGTTTGTTACTCTTTCACGCAAAAACTAGTTGTTCTAGTATAAATCATCCTTTAAACGATGATTAACAGTTGACTAAGTTATGTAACGTTTGTTTCTGTTTGTCAACTTGAAAAATTTATGTCACAGTAAAAGACAAACGATACCTACATAGTTTATGTAGTTGTTAATCATCGTTTATAGGTAACTGGGTTATTTATTTAAGAAACTAACAGCACGATACACAAGAAATGATTACAGATGTAGTTGAAATCTTAAAACCAATTGACTGGTTCGGGTTTATTTTTCGCACAGACACAAAAGGTTGCGGCTTCGATTTCCGTCGCGGAATAAAAACTAGTTATTAGGCAAAAATTTCTAGTTCTAGGTGTTTAAATAAAAAACATGAATGTTTATACAAAATAAGGATAGCATGTAATATCCTTATAACAAATTTAAATTCTAAAAAGTTCATTTTCTTTAGATTCTTTGTACAACAATAAATTTAGGTACGTGATCATTTGGATACGTCTTAAATCTAATGATTTTAGTGTGGCTTCGGAACGCGCCCTCCGCTGAGAACAAGCCACAATAAACTAATTTTTTTTTGTGATCACGTGTTAAATAAATTACCATCGTCATACATAATACAGATAACCTATAATTCGAACAGGAGCAATCAATAATTATGTCCATGGATTCTTTTAATTAAGATAATACGACGACGTATCGTAGTACGTGTTTTTACACAATTTATGTTTAATTATTTTTTTAAATCTTGTGATTTGTGACAAGCTTAGTTGCTGATCCCTTCCGCCAAATCTGTTTATTTATTATAAAAATCTATTAAAATATTGAGTACAAAAGACAAATACAACTCGTAAACCGCCTATTACAAGATCACAAGATAAAGTATCCGTTTTATTGTTTCATTCTCAGGTTTAATCTTCGAGATGTTTATCGCACGATCGCTGCGCGGGCGCACGTCCTTCTGTTTGAACAAGTGCAGCTTACGTAATTCGTTTGTACTTACAAATTCCAGTTTAGTTCAAGCCATTTTGATACTTAACATTTGAGAAATAAAGTGGATGTCGAATTGAGGGCTTTGGGTTGCTGACCCTATCTTTATCTAAGGTGTTATAGTGTCTTAAAAGGTTTGGGTTTAAAGGTGTCACCATCAAAGTGGCGTTAAGAGCTTGCAAGAGTTTAAAAAAAATGTGCCCACAAGAAGTTCGTTTGCCTATATCCTGCATCATTGTAGTCTGCGAAATATAAGTTTTTGGTGGTTAAGATTTTTCGTGAAATTGAGTTTTTACTGGATTGTCCGTTGTCTTTGGAAATTGATTATAAAATATGTGATATTGGAAAGTCAAAAATATGTAGATAGTACGAATAGTACCAATGAATTATTTTTTAGGGTTCCGTACTCAAACGGTAAAAACGGGACCTTTTACTAAGATTCACTGTCCATCTGTCTGCCGGGCATGTCCTGTATATTATGTGATACAAGGCTGTATTATTATTTTCTATTCGACCATCCTGTCTGCCTGGCATGGCCATTGGCCTGTCTATTATGTGATACAAGGCTGTATCATATCATTTTATATTGGACTATCTTCTAAGTATCATATAAATAGTCGTTCAAAAATCAAAATATCTACATTGGTTTAACTACTTAATAAGATTTCTTGCGTAAAATTTAGTTGTCTTAATTAAACAAAAAGAGAGTCTGTCCTTAGTGTTTGACTTTTAAAAATAATGTTTAGATTTTTGTTGGTGAATTACTAGCTGCGCCCCGCGGTTTCACCCGCGTAAGTCCCGATTCCGCGGGATTATCGGATTAAAAAGTAGCCTATGTGTTCCAGGTTTTCAGCTACCTATATTCCAAGTTTCATGGTAATCAGTTTAGCGGTTTTTACGTGATTGAGTAACAAACACACATAGACACATACTCACAAACCATCAGCTTGATAATATTAGTAGGATTGCAGACAAAATACCTATGATTTATGGACGTCCTTTCTCTTAAAACACAGAAACCACACAAAAGCAATTGAGTAATTAAGGTTAATTTTGAGTACGTTACGCAACAGTCAAAATCTAAACAAACTTTCATTTTTTGCAGTTTAAAGTAAAATGATAGGAGTCGTTGACTTAGCGTGTTGTATGATTGCATAATGTTTCCGTTACTTTTACATTAAACGTTTTACGGACAATTTAAGAACGATGTTTGCGTTATTATATGTTAATTTAATAAGTATGTTAGAGAAATTATTATTGTTTTTAATATATCATACGGTTTGCTAAACGATTTTTAAGGACGCGACTGATGTGAATCGAGCTGAAATCCCTCCCGATTGAATATTTTTGTTCATAACCGGTATCAAATACATTTTTGAACAATATACTATGTTATTGTACATGATACAAGAAGTGTCCCCTTTGTTTCAAAAACATTAAAAAATATCTTTAAATACCACTATTATACAGGCAAAGTTACCCCTGTTTTACAAAATAAAACAATTTTTCTTTTAAACCCTTAACCGCTATATTTTCTTATAGACACCATAATATGAGAAAATACAAGAACCTCTTCATCGCATTTTATAAAAATATTATTTTAAACATCGTTAATGATTGATTTTACGTGAAATTATAGATTTTTTCATGCAATTCCATCTCGCTCATTTCTATGCAATCGGACAAGGACCGATAATTATTATCTATCGCCGTCTTAAGCATGCTTGCACTGGCGTTTATTACATCGTCGCTGACGTTTCCGCTAAATCTAGGCTTAGCAAAAGATCCATAGTACAAATCAAAGATCGAAGTAAACGCCCGATCGAAATAAATTATGTCAAATCAGCCGTATTTATATAAAAATGCCGTACAGGTTATATAATTGTGATTTTAAGGACTATTCACAAGTCGCAGTTTGCTCATTGCTGAGCCTTAGTCTTGAAGTCAGCTTACTGACTGCACAAGCAAATAAAAAATATTAACTTTTTATTTTTTAATTACTTAAATTCATGTGGCTACAAATTGTAATTTGTAGAGAGGTAGGTACCACATTCAGTAATAATATTATACTTTAATTCATCTAAGTTTTATTAAGATCTCATCTAACACGACCTTGATAATTACTAAATAAATTAACAATTTAGTTGTTTATTTAGCGTCCATCATTAAAATGCAATAAGTCCTTTGCGGTCAACTTAATTACATTTTAGTGAATAATTGATTGTTCATGCAGTTTGTAATTTTAGGTTAATTAGAAATAGCTGGTAACCATCTACCTATATACCTTTGCTTTGTTTCATTTTGTTTTAAACCGACGTATTAGATACATGCATAATATAGGTATACACCTAGTATATACATAGATGTGGGTAGGGATAACATATAACCGCAGAATTTATTAACAGGTTGGGCAGGAGGTTGGCAGCGGGTAGCGGGTAGTAGTATGGAGACCTGGATGAATACATTTTATCCCGATATTTCCAGGGGATCGGGACTAAAAGCAAAAGCAATCGCGGAGAGCAGCCAGTGATTTATTTTAATTATGAATTATGTAAGCTTAACTAGCACAGAACTGCGAACGTTCTGCGGGAATATCGGAGCAATTAAACTCACAAACTTTCAACTTTAAAATTTAAAGGAGAAGCAAGGGAATACACTTTTTTATTTAATTACTCGACGGCATACTTTGCTATCCAATCCCAGTGTTAGTATTAAAAATTTAGCAACCGTCTAACACACAATCATCGCGAAATGTACATAGGTACAAAAGAAAAGTATCCACACTCGAAACTGGACCACAACAACACATAATACCTATGCATACATCATATGACAATACACATGTATTCAAACACAGTGAAACAACACCCACCGATCACAGTTTATGTTTTGTTTACGATTACAATCGGAACATTCCTATGATACATACAGACAGACATACAGATCATTTTGTATACAATTCCCATCTGCCTTTTGTTGTACAAACAGACTGTTTGTCACTGAGATATTATGTATGTAGGTATGCGAGTTATGATAACAGAATATAAACTTTTTATCGGCCGATAGAGTCAAACCCATAATATTTAAATTAAAAGCGTACCTAAACGTCATATTAAATTCAATATTGGTACTCTATCTCTAATTTTAGAAGGTACTGTTTCCCGTGGACGACCAAAAAAAACGTTTTTTTCGGATCTGATCTGATTAATCAGATCTTAAACGTGAACGCAGACTGTTCACTTTTAAGATACCTACATTTTAAGATTCACTCATTATTTACATTTGTTTTCATTCAGAATTGTCGAACTAAACAGGTTAATGAAGTTTGGTCTATTATACATAAGACTGAACGATTAACACCTAGATAATTATTTAAAATTAGATACTAATCGGTCAATCAACGTAAAAATAGCTAACCCAGTTAGTTTGGATACCTACATATTTCAAATGGTTAATTGGTTTTCAAACGAAATTACACGCGCGAAACAAATCATGATTTTACGATCCGAAGCCGTACAGTTTACCATTTAACACGCGCAGTCTAACACAAAAACATTGCTGAAAATCACATAAAACTTCGTAACTTTTGCAGAAAACTGTGCAGAATTGGCGATATTATATTTTTAAACCGGCACTCTTCGTCACTGTAATATTATTCTAATGTTTTTAATTATCCATTATTTTTATACGAGCGCTACACCTTAGGCAACATCATCAATGACTAAAAATATGATGAAGTGAAACATTCACCCATTAACTTTACCTACCTACTAGTAGGTAGGTAGTCAATTCGAACGTCAACTCGAATGCGACTTTTATTCTTTTTTTAAATGCAATCCAAATCCAAATTTTTAATGACACTGATGATAGTGTCATTAAAAATTAATAACATTTATTAAAGCATTTTTTTAAAACACAAGCTAAACAAAATACATTTTATACGAGTATGAAATTAAACGTGTATTAAAACAATCTTTATATTTACAATAAATAAAGGTACCTAATAATTCTCATAATGCTCAAGCAATCCCGGTAACACTGCATTTCTGAGAAGCACAAATTTAATACGCTTCGCCCGCGTTCACATAAATCAATCAAAGTGAAACTAATATTGCGGTAATAAAATTAAAACAACTGTTCCCGTTCGTATGAATGAGGGAAAATAAACAGTTTCGGGAGTGTTGCTGAGAGATTTAAAGTTTTAATGGATTAGAGAGTACTCCTTCTGCTTGATGTTTTGAGTTAGACAGATTTTGCATTTGAAGCAACAGTAAAAGATTGTCAGGAGAAGGTTCTTATGAAAGAAAAATATCGATATTCCCGCGGGATCGGGACTTACGCTTTTGAAACCGCCGAGCGTAGCTTATTGGGAATAAAGTTTGAACTTTAAAATAGAATAACTATGATCCCCGGTGACATCATTGATAAATAAGTACGTAAGTATAATAACCGCATTTTAATACAAGTTGTTTTGCAATAATATAATGAAGAAATCCCAACGGTTATGTTACCTCTATTCGACTATTATTTTAAAAATCTTTGGAGTATATTGTCTTATGTTTGGACTAGCGCTGACGATGGATCAATATTTGCTATGTGAATAATAAGACAACAATATAGGTTATTTTTATCTTTGTTGTTCGTTAGGCTAGAATGTTAACATAATTAATTGGTAGACAATTAAATCTCGGTATAATTGGGGTCAGAGCGGATTTACAATATTTATTACACATGAAAATCTAAGAAATTATCAACTTTATAAATTGAACAAAATTGATCTTCTGTTATTGAACTAACTTGCCTTACGAGAGTGGAAAATAGTATATTCTAAAAAAAAAAAAAACTTTTTATAGAAAAATGTCAAATGTTATTTGACGAACGTCAAATTTGAAATGGAAGATTGACTGTAACAATATTGAAATGAAATTTTGGATAATTTTAAAACGCAAATTGTTCACCTGGCTTCTGGCTTGGACAGTTTGGACACATAACTTTGTTGTCTAAAAGTGATCCCTGAAGGCGCCGCACCTTGTTAGCCCATTTTCGATGAGACATACAATCGATCGGTATGGAGCAATATCATAAACATGAGTAGAAATGTAGCAAGAATAAAGGGAGCTGTAAACAGTAGTACCATTAAATAAACAGGACGTACCAAAACGGCTTCTTTTGAACTTCAAAGTAAGTATACAAATGGCCGCAACATTAAAATGTGACATATTATATTTCATAAATTGAAATATCACTTAGAAACAAATCTAAGCACGGCCATTATTATTGTGATAAAAACACTATGTATTCAAACTTATACTACCTACTGTGCACTAATTGTTAATACAATTAAAACATGAAACACAAATTTGTTAAATGTTAAATTCCGCGTTAGTAGGACAACAATAATTATTTCCTTATTTACATCAACGAGCGTCATTTTAACGGATCATTCACATTGTTTTGATTTTCAAACATTTATAATAAATTACCAAATGCGAATATATGACCAAATGCGATTATGGCCATTTTTGTGAGTATGACCAAATGCGTCGACCCCTAACAAATTTTATATGATTTTAGACTATAACATGTTTGTTTTCAACACAAATATTATGAAATGTCGGGATATTTACAATGGTACAATATTACGCCAGTAAATGCAAGTGGCATTGCAAATGCAAGTGCAAGCGCAGTGCAAGTTTCACGAGACTGAAAATAGTGGATAAGTGATATCTTTGTATAGGTTGGGATTGAATATAGCCACAAAAGATATACGTCATTTGTGAAAAAAAAACCGTCTAGCTATGATCAATTCATGAGATACACACACAGTCACCAGACAGATGGACAGTGAAGTCTTAGCAAAGGTTTTGAACCCTAAAAATCAGTGCTTAATGAAATGCTTCGGAAGTCAGTAAAGTGTGAATGGCTCATAATGGGGCATTACTAACAAGTAAACTACTTGTAGAACGTAAACTTGCATGATTTAGTAAATGCGCCTCCTACTCATTAAACTAATAAATGTTCTAATAAAAATCCTACTAAAATATCGTAAATTTGAAAATATTCTAGTTAAAACTTGAGCAGAAACGAAACAGTCGTCGTCGAGGCAAAATATAATATTGTTTTTCATTAAGAGTGAAGCCGGGTAAAATGGGTCAGTTTGCTCTTTGAAGCCTATATCATTTGACAACTGTAAATATTTAAAATGTAACAGCACAACAAATATTCAAAACAATAAAATACACGCCAATATATTAAATGAATGTATTTAGATCACATGGAAAAATCGGGGAGAAGTTATGGTATTTGTTTTTTTATTACACGTTAGGGATGTGTTCATTCATAATAAGGTTCTTAAGTCTAAACCAAGGGGAGAGATTACACAGATAGTATAGAGATGTAAAGATATTAACAATGTTACAATTGAATAAAACATAATATATTGGTAGAAGTATACCTCTATCTATCTAAATTTTCAAATTATTGTGCGTCGTCGTTTATTTCATACCTAAGCATTTAGGTTTTAAATAAAAAATACTGTAAATTTTAAATAGTTTTCTCGTATGTAATTCGGTTCACGAGTCCAGTTCTCCCGGTTCCACCTTATTCAGTTTACATATCGGTCAATGTCAAAGCGCTTTCCATTTTAAACGAGAGGCAAAATTGAACACAGAAGCGTCGAAAAAAACGTTGTTTTAACTACCAATAGTCTGTAATTACCGCGATGATGTGGTAATTATGAGGATAATTAAACTTCTAATGTTGGCCATGGATATTGTTTCTATACCTAGTTGGTTGGTAGATATAATGAACAGTAAAGTTAAAATTTTACACTAACTACATAAAATATTCGATTTTTTTGTCCGTATGACTGCCAATTATCATTTTTAAATATATTAGACAAATCGGCTTATGCGTAAAATGTATCTTTCTCGGAATGTCGCTTTCGCAGAATGTCATTTTCGCACAAAGTCTGTTTTGCAAATTGTTGAAAAAGTGTGCGAATTTATGTCTGTTATCTATGGTCAGCCAGTACACGCCTTAAGCTGAACAGTGGATTCTGATAGATTAGGAACTTTAGAACTTAAGTGTCTTTTAAACTCATACTTTAAGTTTTATTAGGTATTTATTTTCAAATTAATCACTTACACTGCTTAAAATGCGCGCAACTAAAAGTTGAATTACAAATTGTTTGAATAGGACATTTTCTGCTCACTACTCATATTGGAAATTCAGGTAAACTTACATAGTTAATAAGTAAAACTCTAACAATTTATCGATACCGGTTCCTTCGCCTTGTTTGACTTTGCCAGAGTCAACGTGCGGAAAACAGATAACGTTTTACATCGTTCGCTGTAAAACTGTAATTAGGGTTAATCGCTCTCTTGATAACAGAGAATTTAGCAAACGTTTTTTCCTTTGAGAATCACACGTGTCCAAAGTGAGTCATGGACTTGAGGTAATGTTAGGGAAAACGCAGAGTTACTCGTAGCTATATATACCTACCTATTCGAAATCGTTTAATAGTTATAAATAATACCAGTCAAACGGTTTGTCACTCAAAGAGCTGTGTTTGTGAGTGACAAACGAACGCAGTATAAGTATTGGAACTAATTACGAAGTAATTTCATTACATAAAACAAAGTAGCTATTCGTGTCTGACTGTTTATCCGCCTACTTTGTCTCTACGGATTTTGATGCTATTTTATTGTCTTTTGTCTGACTTTCAAAGGGTTTATTTGTGTAATATAATAAGTACTTGTGCAAAGCTAGAGGTAATTTTTAAAATGTATTTGTAACTGTCTTCCTTTTTTGTATTTAGAAGTTCTGTATGCAAATTCATCAATAAGCCTAAGTAGGCTAATTGACTTAACAGCATAAGTATGCTGTTCACCAATTTTTATTTTAGTATCCTAGCTGCATACTAGAAGTTACCTAAATTTGAGCACAACAATCCAAATTTTCAATTTGCTTCACACTCTCGGCGTTTTAGTCTATAAGGGTCCAATGAGGTGAACATAACACTTTATTTCTTGGAATAGTTTCGATAAGTACACTGAATTCTGAAGGCTTGTCTCTGAAGTAATTTCTAAGTAAGGTATTATTGTCATTTATTTTATTTAGCTGACTGTTTAGTCAAGGTATAGTCTGTCCTAATATATCTTTATTACATATCTACCTAAACATTTCATAAGACACTTAAAAGTTTTTACTGATGTTTTCGCAACTAGCCCGATATTATATTATACACCGATAGGTAGGTAGGTATATGCATTATAAAAACATTAGACTTTATTGTTTATCACTCTGTTATTGATGATTTCAACTTATTCCCCGACCACTGTGACTCTGACTAAGATTATTGGTATCACGTCTTTAACTTTAAATTGTATAGAGTTTAATGCACTTAACTTTTTTGCATAACAACCTATCCTACCAGATTTAAATGTATAGACGAGCAGGCTTATTGTGTGCTGCGTTATATCATTTCAATGGATTAAGTGACATATACACCGGAACAAGGATGTTATTGAACGTGAATAAGTGCGCTCACGTCATTATGAATCCAATAAGCAACTCAACCCTGTTTAGACCTTACTTTTCCGTTAGGTAAATCAATCAATCAAGATTCTTTTCGCACTGTAAGGTCAAATTTCGCAGATGATGCACTGCAGCAAGCAGTAGGTACTAAGCCTAAGTATGCCGGTGTTTCTCGAACCTGGTACGTGGTACGGGGTTGGGTTTGAGGGCGGTAGCCAATACGCAGCACTGATAGCAGGGTAGTTGGTCCCGTTGCGGCCCCCGGCGGTCTTACCGCGGGCACCGCCTGAATCTCCGCGCATCCTCTGCGGTTCACTGCACTGATCACATCACATGACGCGTCCGCTTTCGACGACGCTCGCGTGGATACTACCGAATGTACGGTCGTTCGAGTTGCGCGCGCGCCTACGTCGGTGACAGACGACCGGCGATCACTCCACTCCGTCTCGGCTGCGTCGCATGTCACACCTCTACTCCCCCCTTGCTAATGAGCTCCGTCCTCTGAACCACACTCCTATCCTCCTACCTGTACTTACATAGATTAAAGATAACGTCGAGTAACTAGACCGCTCGCTGTATAGGCGGGCGGCGCCCCTTTTTAACGGCAAACTTAATTGGTGTGTGGTACCCGTTTGTCTATTGAACCGACTTACTGATTTTCAACATCTTCATCTTGGATTACAATCGCTTGAATTGACAATACAATGACGCTCGTCATATGGTAAGGAATTTTCAATGCAGCCTACATGACATCACTTCTTCCTTACCTACATCATCCTACATTGAGACGACCATCCGTCCGTCATAGTCATAACCATTATCAGTGACATTTCATTACCATTATAAATTATACAAATATTTTCCCTCTTCAAGTACTGTAGGATTACTATAACAAGAAATCGTAAAATCGTTTTCACTTTTAACGGTCGCCTCAGTTACGCAAGCCTGAAAGCCTTCACGGAGAATTAACGTTGACAAATTAGTACACATAAACACTAAACCGTTAACAGAGTTAAACCACAGGTTCAACTCAGAGTTAAATAACCGAACAAAAAAAATGCAGTTAGAATATTTAAACATAAAGAACTCTAGCAATTGTACACTATGCATTTGACGGTTTACCCTCTGTGTCATGTTAGCTGTTCAGCTTTGCAACTGACCTCAATAGAGCCACAGACAAGACAGTAGCCGAGCTATGGGCCAAGAATCTGTAGGACAGTCTATTGATGTCGTTGACACGATGAAAAGTACCTACCTTTTAATACCTTTTTATTTTGTTACAAATTAGTACTATTGCAGCAAAATTAAAAGGAAATGAAGAAGTTTAAGATGTAAATAATTCTTGCGGGTTTGGACTTTCGTTACTAATAAGGTTTATTAAAACTAAGAGAGTTAGTTAATTTTAGAATAACGCGATTCTATTACCTACTCGTAATTTTAACAAACCCCTATACTTCAGTGGAAACGCATCCATTTATTCAAAAGCTTTCATTTTTTATGTCTTTTATTATCCTGCTTCATAATAATTTTGACAATTGGATACCCTAGTATTATGGATAAAATTTAAATTAAAAAATTGGCGACGACAAATTGGATCAAATTAAAAAAAAAACATCATCCTGATTATAATTTGTCTTCATCGCTTACCTACATCATACTTCTTATAGATTATAATCTTAAAACATTTTAAATTATAATTATTATGTGTTCAAATTATTTAATGATCATAATATCACCATCCGGTACTTAAAGTGTTGTATTAAAATATATAAAATTAGCCAATAAATAGAAAAATAAATGTCATTATGCGTTGACAGATTTATTCACAAGGACGTAAATAGAAACCGTGTATTAAATCATCCTTACATTTCCGTCTAAGGTTCAATTCTTGCCGTATTTTTTTGCACGGTCTACTCTTTTAAGGCGGCGATAGATGATAATCAACGGTCCTTGTCGGATTGCATATAAATGAGCGAGATGGAATTGCGTGAAAAAATCTACAATTTCTCGTAAAATCAATAATTAACGACGATTAAAATAATATTTTTATAAAATACGATGAAGGGATTCTAGGTATTGTATTTTCTAATATTATGATGCCTATAAGAAAATATAGCGGTTAAGGATTTTGAAGAAAAACTGATTTATTTTGTAACTTTGCCTGTATAATAGTAGTATTTAAAGTTATTTTTTATTGTTTTTTAAATGAAGGCGACACTTCTTGTATCATGTACAATAACATTAAACATTGTTTAAAGATCTATTTGATACCGGCTATGAAAAAAACTATTCAATCGGAAGGGATTTCACATGAGTCGCGTCCTTAATAATCGACAGTACTGTACTCAAATTACTTAAATACCTGCTTTAGTCTGGATTCGTTGCCTGGAAGAGATCGCCCTTTTAGGCGATAAGGCCGGCCATTGTCCCACACTAGTTTTAAGATTTTTTTTGTTATGTCTGTATAATTTATAACTTTATTAACACTTTCACCCGCACGGCAAAAAAAAATGGCGAAACTGAAAAAATCTGACAGCAAAAATTTGCAAATCCATTTTTTTTTTTTCAACTGGCGGTTATTTTACTGTCAATGCCAAATGACGTAAAATATATCAGAGTTGCCAATGAACAAAACTTGTTCTGACAAAAATCCACTCTATTTCGATACATTAGAGTTTCAAGTGGTCTGGGTAGGACTACAGTCCGGCGTGTAGTCGAGGCCCAGAGCATTTTTCTGTTTTTAAAAGCGCTACACGCCGGCGTGTAGTCGCGGCCGGACGAGTTCATCTTAATCCTAATCGGTTGCGTAGTTTTTGCATAAAAGAAAACAAAGTCACTCACACAAATTCACCTAAACTTTTACGTTTATAAAATTAAATAGTATCGCAACGATAATAACGCCTGAGTGTGCCTAACATTTGTGTATGCTTTTAAACCATTAAATTTACCTATCTATTCTAAGCTCTATTTTCAGTTCAAGAACTTACATAACCTGAACCGGGTCTGAACCTGACAGAAAACCTAATACATCCCCGTCATAGGTCAGGACTAAAGAGAATTAAAATAGACTAGAAAAGAGTAAAAACCTTTAAAATGTAAACAATTTATTACGTAATTTCTTCTAAGGTTTTCGCGACCTTGAAAAAGCCAACTGTCAACCGTGAGAAAGCCAACTGTAAAGTTGGCGAAAGCTCGGTTCAAATAATGAATAAAAACGCGATAAAACCGGATAAATAAAGTGTTTTATTAATTTATTACGTTTTATTTTTCAGTTAAGTTTTCCTGATTTCAAGTAGGTACGCTTTAAAAAAATCGATCACTGAGTGGGAGGAGTTCAAACCCAAATTGGGTACTGCATTTGGAAAATTAACTTTTGTAATTACAATTTCCCAATGAATTGGTTACTAACTACTAAGTATGTAGTGTAGTAGTATAACTGATTCTCCTATTGCAATAATTTCAAAGCACATTAAAGTCAGTAAAAGTACATTAATATGTTTATTATAACATTTTTTTTTACATGATAAACATCAAACAATAATGCTAATCTTAAAAATTAAGAGCATGGATTAAGGAGCAGGCTAAATAACAAGCGGTACGTTGTGGAGATGTCAGTCCAAAACCAAAATATACTACATCGCTTATACATTACTATTTTTATAAAAACTCGGATCTCGATCGCGTTTATGCACTTTTTATAATTTAATTTAAATATAAATTTATAATTACCCCGACGTTTCGGCAAAGGGGTTACAACGGCCGTGGTCGCGGGAAGACTGATTTAGTACTGACTGACTGAATATATTATTATTTATATTTAAATTTATAAAAAGTGCATAAACGCGATCGAGACCCTAGTTTTTTTAAAAATAGTAAAGAGCAGAAATCGTGTGAGTTTAAAAAGTGTATCGTTTATACATCTTTGTAAATTTTGTTACAATTTTAAATACACCTAGGTAGTTTCATAGCTATCACTGTTTTACGAAAAACAATTACAAAATAATATAGCAATGTGACTTGTCGAATTTTGTTTAGGTATGTAGCTGTCTAGTAACTTGACTGTGACTTATCCAGTTTAGAACCTCTCTAGATATACTTCTAGTGATGACATTAAATATCATTGATCAGATCCGACTGTCTAGTCTAGTCTATTTTCTATCTAACACTGACCTATTTTATACAATACTGTAACAATATGTTATATCGAATGAAACTCGTTCCGTACCGTATATAAGCTGGACAGCCGGAAAGCCTTATACTTGAATGACTCTGTTGTCCAGGTATTATATTCTGCTTTGTAGGTTTTTTTTACACACGATAGAAGAACGTTTGACAACTATCTCACCTGATGGTAAGTGATCACATGGTCTAAAATGCATCAAGTTCATCTAGAAAAAGGAACATGGCAGTTTAACAAGAACTGATCGTATCTTGTTCAACTGCCATTTCCCTTTTTGCCGTCTCTCTCATTGGCTGCCCCGGTCAACTTATCGAAACATGGATTAGTCCACTTGAGGCTACGACTTAGAGCGGAGGGTGGAAAGAAGCCGCGGCCAAAGCCTTACACCAAGAAACCCTTTTGGTCGCCTTTTACTCTTAGGGTTCTTTCTGTTTGGGTTTACTCCTTGCCGCAAATACTACAAAATTGATTACGATAAAACTTGGTATGCTCTTTGAAAATGGCTGGAGATCTGGATTAATACATAGGCTACTTTTATCTTCAATTCCCGCGGGATCGGCACTTAGGCGGTTAAAATCGTCGAGCGCTGCTAGTATTATCTAAAACTCTTTCTGAGACAGTAAAAAGCTTAAAAGTTGAAAATGTATAACTTCAACTTACAAGCTTTTTACCGAATTAAAAAACTTACTCATAGCTTTCCAATTTCGATAAAAATCTCAAAAGAAATCGAAAAACCCAACGAACGCCAAGATTCCATGCAACGGTACCAACTATTTGAACTCGAAAAATCGTCACGCGTTCGTTTCTCGAAGGCTAAAACGTGAGTTGTTTACTAATGCGCCCTCTACCATAGGTTCCGGTGAGTTTTGGACCGCAGACGAGTAATATCGGCCTGAATAGACAATGAATCGATGCATATTTTATGTTACGTACGCGTATGTACTTGTTGTTATCGATTTGTAACCCTGTTACCGAGCGAGTGAGTGGAAATTTAGCTCTAGGTAACATTTTGTTCTAAGGTAGATTCGTTTTTATTTCTAACGCCGGGTTTCTATAATCAAAATTTCAAATTCCTTTGGAGAACTGAAGACTGTTCCAAACATCTCGAAACGTTCGTCCCATGGTTTTTCTACTAATAAAATCAATAATTGTACAAGAAAAACTGTTAACCTACTCACTAACTAAATCACAAAAGAAATTTAAACAATAAAATAGCCACTTCACACCTAACTTCTAGATAAGCGTGCTACGTATTAGAACACATCAGCCCGTCTTATAAGAATTCAAAGTCAGTTTTGCTACATCGATCGTTAGAATTAGAATTAATGTCACGCAAATCTAGTCGCTGTTTAGGTTTACTAACAATAAATAGGTTGATAGGTATTACATAAAGATATATATATGTACCTATACTACACTAACACACCCACACACATACAAACGTTACACCGACACATATATAGATATTGATTGGTATTTGTGTGTGCTATTAGCACAACTTATGTATTGAATTGATTTGTCATGATGTTTGCGTTTAGTCCTTGAACGCCCCTACTAACGGTTTTCGAACGAAAGAAGTTACTAATTTAAAACGATTATAATTCAGATGCCAGCCAGTAGAATTCTACTTATCTGTTCCAATTTATTTATCTTACTAATATTATAAACGCCAAAGTTTTTATGTATGTATGTGACTTTGTTACTCTTTCTCTCATTGCAATGAAACTTGGAACATAGGTAGCTGGAGACCTAGAATAACACAAAAGCTACTTTACCCGCGGGAACGGGACTTACGCACTCAAAAATGAGTGACTTTATGCCGATACGGTATACTATGTATTCGATTAAAATTTGAAATCACAAGCATCTGCAGATACTTAATAAACATTTTTATGACAGCGAGATTCAAACCAACTACCTTCTGCATCGATTGTAGGTAGGTACTTCTCTACTTTGCCAGCCCTCAGAGGTCCTATAAGTCCATTAACAAAAACTCACATTTATATTGCACGTTTTCTACCTATATTGTAAATACATAATAACTTATTAAGTTAGAATGTTGCAATTGCAACACTGACGTATTGTCTCAGCTTCATAGTTGTAAAATATTATAATCCGTCAACCGCTTCATATTTTAGAAGCAGGTACCTGAACTTAGTTTCTAGACTAGACAGTTCCAACTCAATCCTGGTATGAAATTATAGTTGCGAAGTTGTTAGTATCCAACTATGCGAGAACGACTTAAGGAATGGATTCACTCACCCTCCGGTGAAAGTCTTACATCATAGAACTAACTTATCATATAAGTAAAGTAGTTTCTTACTTAATTAAGTTATTATCCTGGTACTGTTTTAAAATGTAAGACATTTTTGTTTGCAATGAATAGTAGGTTCTGAAACTATATTGATCTAGTTTGACATTTATACAGTTTAAAAAAAAAAGAAAAGAAAAAAACTACTTATAAAATTCTTAGAAATAACTTAAAAAATATTTTTGCAAGGAGATTATATCGTTTTAAGTTTACGTAACTCGTTGCTTGCTGACAACACACACGTGTGTGTTTGCAATTTTCCGAACAAATTATTTCAGCCATTTGCGATTTTTCAGTTTTGCGTTTGATTATGCAATGATTTGCTATTTTGATGTCAACAGTCAGATTCTAATTTAAATTATAAATTCCTGGTCACATTTACACCTGATGCTTACCTTATTGCTTACTTACCTAGCTAGTTAGTTAAAAATCCGCGCACCACTAGTAAGGGATTCCTTATCATTGTTTAAGCAAATAAGCCGGTCAAAGTAAACATCGACGTTCTTAATACGTATTGTATGTGTGCTTTTCAAATGGTTATTTCACGACCTTGGACTATCGTAATACCAATTTACGTGGCTAAAGTAAATAAAGTAAATCGTAATTTAGACCCACCTTTTACGTGTGACAATACTAACCTAATCCTTATAATTCTGTGAATGTGAACGTATGTTTATCTGTCGTAATATGATTTGATAAACGGAAATGAAGAATGTTAATAGGTATGTATATCAAATCGGTTGAAAGTTTGTATGTATACAAATACACTATATTTGTTGTAGTCAAAAATACCTTTTAGTTTTGATTTTACAGGCATTTAAACTTAAAATAAATATTGAGTCTCGCAACAGTCACGTGACGTCATTTACAACACTCCCTTAGGGGATTTTGATTAGTCAAAACGTAAGACAGCATGTACCTACTGTGACATCGACACATAGAGCGCGAGTGGACTGGGCGAATGTGAGATGACGTCACCACCGAGTACGAGTCCGCATCGCACGTTTACTTTTATGAATTAACGTATCGAAGTACGCTATGGAAGAATATGTAGAGCTAATATTAAAAATCAGTTATTTTTCCTCTTCCAGGTTTACTACAAATACCAATTATTATTAAAAAAATGGGTTTTTACCACGTTTTAATTTATTTTTACGAAACTCGATATTTCGCTAGTAATTGCAACTGGCTTGTTCACGAGACGATGTTTGTAGTTAAAACAACTGTGTTGGTATAGAATTTCATATTAATTCATATTCATAGTAATTAAGTATAATTAATAGTATTAAAAAACACAATAAAACAACTCACCATTTCTGTTTTCACTGTCAGCTGGCTTCATTTGAATAGGGTGATGCATCTGTGAACAATTGATAAATAGTAAATACCTACAAACAGTTTAAATATGCCTTAAGCAATAAAAAACTAGACATATCAAGTACAAACAAAATAAACAAATAAAACATTGTATTGTAGGAAGATAAGGTTTCGTTAAAGTATTTGTAGGTACATTTAATGTACATATTATACCTAGTAGTTCTTAAATGTTTTAATTTGTTTCTAATTATAAGTGATAATAATAGTTTGTATTGTGATAGCCATTTTCGCCTGAGATACAAGATTTTCCTAGTTCAGGCATATGAGTTACTTAAATTTATAATTTGATATTAAGATTTTAAGAAACTTTGTATACAATATTTTTGGAAATAAATTATTTATTTATTATTATTTATTAAATTATTTATATTAAGCCATCAGTTTCTCGAGATTGTTGTTGTTAGAAACATAACCCTTCTTTGGCAGTTGGGTAAAAAATAGCCAAATACAGAAATGCTACTCAAAATTTAAGTTCTACTTCAACGATTAAGCCATTTTCGAACACTTAAGATTCTCACACTAATTTTTAAATATAACTAAGTGGCGCAATTTCTTCTATGGTTTTCGCGATTTTACATAATAAAACGCTTTATTTACCGGGTTTAATCGCAGTTAATTTACAGTCATCCTTGAAAAAGTTGGCGAAAGCTCGGTCGTTTAAAAATCATGAATCAAGTGTTTCTTTTAAGTGGCGCGCTTGCATTCAGCTACCAGAATTTGTTTGTCTTTCTTGTCCAAGTGCAGACTTTTGACGTCTCTTCCATTATTATAAGTACCTATAGATTTGTTTAACTGTATTTCTATGTAAAATATGTATGGATTAAAATAAAGGTATAATATGTAGTATATCCGTTGTTTAGTTTTATACCCATAGTAGGAGCCTGGTGCTTAGTTTGGGGCTACATTGTGCGCTATGTAATGTCGTGCAATTTGTTTAACTCTAACTTCACTACCTATTTTGTCTAAAAATAGATATTAAAACGATCCGTTGACCGGTTCACGAGTACTCAATTCAAATTAAGCGTTGTATATATGTAGTGAAATAATCATCTTGTCAACAAACTTGGTTCATTTCTAAGGGAGAATGCAGATTATTTAGTTACTATACAAGATGTAACGGGCAAGCCCTTTTAAGCCGAAAAGGGGTTGTTCTATACGTCTAGGCGAACAACTTTTGTTCTACGACTTTTGAAAATTCGAAGTACTTTTCGAAAAATTTTAGTGTAAAGTTTACTTGAAGATCAGCTGTTTCTTAGAGTTCTAGGTCATTGACCTTATGTTGTCCTTTAATTTAGTGTGGTCTACTACAATCAAACCTTCAATTACCTTTATTTTCAAAAGCAGCTGTTTTTTCAGTGTAACATAACCTCAAAATTTTCAAAAAAAAAGTTCGAATTTTCAAAAGTCGTAGAACAAAAGTTGTTCGCCTAGACGTCTAGAACAACCACCTTTCGGCTTAAAAGGGCTTGCCCGTTACATCTTGTATAGAAACCATACATTCTTCCGTACATTTTTAGTCTATCCTGAAGAATAGACCTATAAAGATCTTGAGACATTAAGGATTGAATTAATGCTAAAAGTACTCGTAATAAACACCACGGTTTAAATGCGAAAAATCAGTATATTTTTATTTCTATACATTTTCTTCTATTGTTCTATTTTATTTGTTGTTTATTTTTATTTAAGTGTTAGATTAATAGTAGGTACGTATACACTAAAAAAAAGGTAAATTTATACATATAAAATCATAATTTAAATCATATACCTATTAAGTTTTTACTCATAATTTTTATAAAAATAAACAAACACATTTATTATTATATTAACTATAAAATCATGATCAGCATACCGTTGGTCCCACGCACAAACACAGCGCTGTTTAAAATCTGTAGTCTACCTAATTGACCAGTCTTTGTAACCTCATTAGTACATAATATCACATTTAAATATGGGCATATCTCGTTAATTCCGCATACAATTATGAACGCGTTGACGATCGCTCGCAAACAAGCGCATGGTCGAGTTACCTATTTGTAAACAATGGCACATCATTGCATTGTGAAAGTTAAGCGGAGTTCACACTGTAGGTAGCATATTATACGTACACTAGCAGCGCCCCGCGGTTTCACCCGCGTAAGTCCTGTTCCCGCGGAAATATCGGAATAAAAAGTAGCCTATGTGTTAATAAAACACTTTATTTATCCGGTTTTATCGCGTTTTTATTCATTATTTTACCCGAGCTTTCGCCAACTTTACAGTTGGCTTTTTCAAGGTTGACTGAGATGTAATTTGTCTATTTTTAACATTCTAAAAAGTTACAGTAAACTACCGCCTCATAATTATTTGCAATAAAAACGTTCCAGTGTACGCAGACTATAGAGTTATTGTAATAGTTTTCAATTTAAATTATAATTATTTTTATCCCTAACTAGCTCTAAAAACTACCATGGCTTCGGAACGCGCCCTCACATGAGAAGAAGCCACGAAGAAACTCATGGGGGTTCTCCTTTGCTCAGAAATTTAAAAAACAATTTTTACATGGAACTAAGAATTAAAAAATCTAAATAACAAATAATACTAAGTCCTACAAAAATGGCTAACGGTATCTTGTGGTCTTGCAGCTGTTGTTGGCTGGGCCTGGGACTTGACCAAATGAAGTACAGGGTCCCAGACAGGTGGCACTTTCCAGCCATCTTCCCTATTGAAATTATTAGGGTGTTTCTGAATTTCAATAGCTTCCCGAAGCATCCTGGGTACATACCGCTTCTCTGTAGCCAGTACCTGTGCTTTATCGAAGCGAAGGAAATGGTTAGACTTGTCCAGCGTGTGTTCACAAACTGCAGACTTCTGATACCGCCTGTGCTTCACATCAGCCATGTGCTCTCTTAGACGAGTGGCAACACTTCGTTGGGTTTGCCCTATGTAACAGGCGCCACACTCACAATCGATCTTGTAAATGCCTGCTTCCTCCAGGGGTATCTTACACTTGACTGGTCTTAACAATTGTTGGATCTTTCTGTGTGGCTTATAGTAAGTTTTAATCGAAGCTCGTTTCAAGATTCCTCCAATTTTGTCTGTGACTCCCTTGATGTATGGAAGGATAGCCGGGACTCGATCAACTGTAGGTGGTTTGGGGCGGCTCCTGTGAACGTGGCGCGGCACTTGGAGGTTGTTGCGACGTAGGACTTGTTTGACGTGCCTGACCTCCTCCGCCAGGTGGGCCCCGTCACAGATGCCATATGCTCTCTGCAACAAAGTTTTACCAACAGTAGCTAACTGTGAAGGATGGTGGTGCGACCGACCGTTGAGATACCTATCCGTATGCGTGGATTTCCTAAATACAGTGTGTCCCAGTGACCCGTCAGCACTTCGAAGGACTAGGGTGTCTAAGAAAGCTAATGTTTTCTCATTTTCTAATTCCATCGTGAATTTAATTTGGGGATTAATCGAGTTAAGATGGTCTAAAAATAAGTGAACCCGATTTTTTGGCAGTATAGCAAATGTGTCATCTACGTACCGTTTGTAGATCTTCGGTGCTACCGGTGCACCCTGCAGGGCCCTCTCCTCGAAGTCCTCCATAAATATATCGGCCACCACAGGAGAGACAGGTGACCCCATAGCAACACCGTCGATCTGCATGTAGAACTGGTTGTCCCACAGTAAGTAACCATTGGTGAGGCAAAGTTCTAGTAAATCCGCATACTCCGAAGGAATATTATTCTCGATTAACTTCTTTTTGACAATATCTATGCACCCTCTTATAGGTAAGCTAGTGAAGAGGCTCTGCACATCGAAACTAACCATTATCTCATCATCATCCACCTTAAGGTCTTTCAGGTGACTGATGAAATGGTATGAATCCCTTACAAATGAACCCGTCGTGCCGCGGAGTGGTGATAAAACCTTCGTAAGATGTTTGGCCAGTAAGTATGTTGGTGAATCTATCTGGCTTACAATAGGTCGTAATGGAACATTTGGTTTGTGTATTTTAGGCAACCCATAGATCTTAGGGGCTTTTGGGCACATAGGTGTTAGCGCCGACACGTCTAAACCTAGTTTTTCCGAGTGTTGTTTAAGTAAATCTTTTGTCTTTTTCGTAATTTTTGAGGTTTTTGGGTTTTACGAAAAAGACAAAAGATTTACTTAAACAACACTCGGAAAAACTAGGTTTAGACGTGTCGGCGCTAACACCTATGTGCCCAAAAGCCCCTAAGATCTATGGGTTGCCTAAAATACACAAACCAAATGTTCCATTACGACCTATTGTAAGCCAGATAGATTCACCAACATACTTACTGGCCAAACATCTTACGAAGGTTTTATCACCACTCCGCGGCACGACGGGTTCATTTGTAAGGGATTCATACCATTTCATCAGTCACCTGAAAGACCTTAAGGTGGATGATGATGAGATAATGGTTAGTTTCGATGTGCAGAGCCTCTTCACTAGCTTACCTATAAGAGGGTGCATAGATATTGTCAAAAAGAAGTTAATCGAGAATAATATTCCTTCGGAGTATGCGGATTTACTAGAACTTTGCCTCACCAATGGTTACTTACTGTGGGACAACCAGTTCTACATGCAGATCGACGGTGTTGCTATGGGGTCACCTGTCTCTCCTGTGGTGGCCGATATATTTATGGAGGACTTCGAGGAGAGGGCCCTGCAGGGTGCACCGGTAGCACCGAAGATCTACAAACGGTACGTAGATGACACATTTGCTATACTGCCAAAAAATCGGGTTCACTTATTTTTAGACCATCTTAACTCGATTAATCCCCAAATTAAATTCACGATGGAATTAGAAAATGAGAAAACATTAGCTTTCTTAGACACCCTAGTCCTTCGAAGTGCTGACGGGTCACTGGGACACACTGTATTTAGGAAATCCACGCATACGGATAGGTATCTCAACGGTCGGTCGCACCACCATCCTTCACAGTTAGCTACTGTTGGTAAAACTTTGTTGCAGAGAGCATATGGCATCTGTGACGGGGCCCACCTGGCGGAGGAGGTCAGGCACGTCAAACAAGTCCTACGTCGCAACAACCTCCAAGTGCCGCGCCACGTTCACAGGAGCCGCCCCAAACCACCTACAGTTGATCGAGTCCCGGCTATCCTTCCATACATCAAGGGAGTCACAGACAAAATTGGAGGAATCTTGAAACGAGCTTCGATTAAAACTTACTATAAGCCACACAGAAAGATCCAACAATTGTTAAGACCAGTCAAGTGTAAGATACCCCTGGAGGAAGCAGGCATTTACAAGATCGATTGTGAGTGTGGCGCCTGTTACATAGGGCAAACCCAACGAAGTGTTGCCACTCGTCTAAGAGAGCACATGGCTGATGTGAAGCACAGGCGGTATCAGAAGTCTGCAGTTTGTGAACACACGCTGGACAAGTCTAACCATTTCCTTCGCTTCGATAAAGCACAGGTACTGGCTACAGAGAAGCGGTATGTACCCAGGATGCTTCGGGAAGCTATTGAAATTCAGAAACACCCTAATAATTTCAATAGGGAAGATGGCTGGAAAGTGCCACCTGTCTGGGACCCTGTACTTCATTTGGTCAAGTCCCAGGCCCAGCCAACAACAGCTGCAAGACCACAAGATACCGTTAGCCATTTTTGTAGGACTTAGTATTATTTGTTATTTAGATTTATTAATTCTTAGTTCCATGTAAAAATTGTTTTTTAAATTTCTGAGCAAAGGAGAACCCCCATGAGTTTCTTCGTGGCTTCTTCTCATGTGAGGGCGCGTTCCGAAGCCATGGTAGTTTTTAGAGCTAGTTAGGGATAAAAATAATTATAATTTAAATTGAAAACTATTACAATAACTCTATAGTCTGCGTACACTGGAACGTTTTTATTGCAAATAATTATGAGGCGGTAGTTTACTGTAACTTTTTAGAATGTTAAAAATAGACAAATTACATCTCAGTCAACCTTGAAAAAGCCAACTGTAAAGTTGGCGAAAGCTCGGGTAAAATAATGAATAAAAACGCGATAAAACCGGATAAATAAAGTGTTTTATTATGCAAAATCGCGAAAACCATAGAAGAAATTAGCCTATGTGTTATTCCAAGTCGCCAGCTACGTGTATTATAAGTTTCATCGCAATCGGTTCAGTAGTTTTTGCGTGAAAGAGTAACAAAATCACATATATACATACATACTTGTATACAAACTTTCGCGTTTATAATATTAGTGAGAATTTGTAAGATAGTCAAAAGTCAAATATTTAGAACTAGCTGCGCCCGTTGGTTTCTCCTGCATAAGTCTCGATTCCGCGGGAATATCAGGATGTGTTGTACATAATAATGCTTACTATTAAATCACTCTATCTACTAAAAAAAACCCGCATTAAAATCCGTTTCGTAGTTTTACCGATCTAAGCATATATTAAACAAACAGATAACTAGATGCGATTTTATATTATACTATGCAATGACATGTATGTATATGTTACAGGAAATGTAAGTAATCCATCATAGTATAGAATTCTTAGAACATAAATGAAACATTTAAAATCACTCGGAATTGTGTGAAATAAATTTCCTAGGTATTCTATACATTTTCTATTAAGCGATCACTTTTAACGTATTAACCTACACAAAAAAAATAGTCAATTTATGCTTGACAATTTGAGTGCCATCAATTATCAATTATTCGGCGTAAAATGTGAAACGCCCTTTATGAAAAACAATCAAACGTATCAATAACAATACATAACTGCCAGTAATGGATTCATATCGTGTTACATAATATAAAATGTTCAAGTTGATATTTATATAAAATCTATCTTCTTTTATCTATATATCTATCTATACTAATAATAAAGTAAGAGAGGACAAAAAGTCTGTACTTTAAAGTAAATAAAAAAAAGTTGTCTTACTACTACTTAATACTAAAAAGGGTAAAATAAAAAAATAATTTAAAAATTAAAAATCCGACTTCAAAAAAAAAACAAAAAATAATTTAAAAAACAACAAAAAAAAAAAAACTAATAAAAAAGACCAAAATAACCTCTACATAGGTACAATGCCACCGACTAATTAATCTGTTTTATCATCTGAAGTCGGGCAGTCAAACTAAGTACAATATGGAACCAACCAGTGAAACTGCCCGACTTCAGATGATAAAACAGATTAATTAGTCGGTGGCATTGTACCTATGTAGAGGTTATATCAATTTTTTTTTTTGGTTGTTTTTTAAAATATTTTTTGTTTCTTTTTTGAAGTCGGTTTTTTAATTTTTAAATTATTTTTTTATTTTACCCTTCTTAGTATACCTACCTACCTAAAAATCAACAATATTGTTACCGTAATTTTAATTATTGAGGAGTTTGCTGATGAGAAGGTGGTTTCAGGTGCCCAATCAAGCTGTACTTAGTTCTTTAGGGGTCTATTCTTTTTGGTAGAAGTCCAAATATGAGTAATTTATTGAATTCTGAGATGCTACCCTGTCCATCATTCCGAAGATACTCATCAGATCCTTACCAAACTTTTATGGGACCACCTCGGAGCCTTCCATTAAAAAAAGAATCATCTCAATCGGTTAAGCCATCTTCGAGTAATCGATGAACAATTGAATTGATTAATGCGTTTTGAGGAGCATTTCCGTTCATCACTCCGAAGACCCTCATCAGATCCACATCAAATTTTTATGGGACCATCTTGGAGCTCTTATCTATCCATTAAAAAAAGAATCATCTTAATCGGTCAAGCCGTCTTCGAGTAATCGATGAACATACAAAAAAAAATATACATACAGACGAATTGATAACCTCCTCCTTTTTTTTGAAGTCGGTTAAAAACTACTAAGTCGATTGAAATCTGGTTCAATATTGAATAGTTCTATTTTTAAGGAACGTCGTGGTATACTGTACATCGAAATCCAATTAGTAGAACAGGAGTAGGTAATGAACCAAAAAGTCGGACATGCACTATTTCTACGCAGATGAAGTCGCGGGTGACAGCTAGTATTTAGTAAAGTTAAAGTTTTAACTGTGTGTTTTCCACAATAATTAGCCCTACAAATAATATAATATATAATATAGTAGTAATAATATATGAATGCTATGTTCTAATTATTATTAAAAATTAGATTTTTCGGGTCTAGATCGCGTTATATCAACAAAATAATGAACGGAAATCGTGTAAGGTTGAAAAATGCTATGTTCTAATGTTATAACAACAAATACCATAATATGAATAGGTACATAGAACGTATGTAGAAATGATTTTTATAACTTTCCCCGGGATCGGGACTTACGCAGGTGAAACGTGACACAGCTAGTTATTAACAAAATTGGGAGTCACGGAAAGTGATCTTAGAATGGTTCCTTATTTTCCTTCTACAGACAGAACGCTAAAAATAACAAAAATAATGTAATTGTATCCGACTGGGATTGTCGTTTTGGCTTCTAAGGAGCATTGCATGATTTGAAGGAAGTTTTCTTTGAGATAAACAGACAAAAAACGCCGATTTTCCTTTACCTATACTTTTGGATAAAAGTTCTAACGACAGCATCATAAGGATAATTCAATTACCTACGGGTTTTCTTTTGCTAAATACGTTTTATGCGTCTAGCTAAACAAAGTATCAAATACTTCTTACTTAGGAAAGAAATCACAAATCAAACTTATGCAATAAAATCGATTTTCCGCTGTAGATATGGCGATAGGGTATTCACATTCGCTCTAAATGTATCTAAATATAATCTTAATACTTGTTGTCATTGGGTATTTTTATGCAATATGTTTTAAAGGTTTATGCCAAAGTAGGTAATATAGAGATTTCTACGGTTTTCGAGATGCTGATATGAAATTAACCGCATCGAAACGTCGAGCTTTGCAAAATTTCGAATTTAGCTTTGCAAAATGTACAAATGCGTGGCAGTGTGTGCTGGGGCACGGATTTTAATGATACATTTCTCCTTGTAAATAAAATATTTCAAGACCGTGTTTCAATTTTCGTTACACTACATTCGTGTTACCAAATCAGTTTGCGCTATTGTCTTAGCAGTATACATAGATCACGTAATTGTGTCTGTGGATTCCTCGGCGCATGTCAATCAACGGTTCGGTTTATTTTTGTTGCGCGCGCGCAGTCTCACTCATATTGAGTAATGAGCTCAGAACTATTGGCAGATCTTGTGTCTGACATCTTCGAATAAATAACGTTTTGAAACTACTACGGTTTCAGTGTGTTTATTGATTTGAAAGAATTTTAGTGAAAACAGAGTAATACAATGAAAAAGAGACTACATTTAAATGTCATTCTAAAAAGTATGAACAAAGACCATTATATATCTATGATATGAAAAAAAAATAGGGGTGCTTACCACAATCGTTTCTCGTTATTATATCGTTCACGTAAAATAAAATAAATTATTGTAATAAATCCCGGCTACTTAAAATAAAACCTATATTTTAAAACGATACATTTTTTAAGATGTTTTTTTGAATATTATTTATTTTTGCTGAAAGATTTAGGTTTAACTTATAGGTCCTGCAATAAGGACAATAAGGGCATCATGTTAAGGACCAATATAATGTTTTTATATTTGATTTATATAATATATCACTTTTATCAATTCTAAATCTGAAGTGTGAAATTAATTAGTATCATTTTTTAAATAGCTTGGTATGATAAATACACTATGGAACAAAAGATTAGGTACGTAGAGTTCCTTCGTATAAAAAAGTTCCTTGACCCTTATAGTTTACTTCTAATTTATCAATTTTAAACCGTACCTTGCCAGACATCTAAAATCGACACCAACCTGTCACAAAATCGGACAGAGTCAAAAGAAAAAGACAGAATAGAAAATCAAAGAGAAAAAGAAAATATTTCGCAAATAAAAAAATATTTAAAAAAAATAAAAAACCCGACTGCCGTTAAAACTGAAAAGTAAAAAACAAGAAGATACCTAAAGGTAAAGAAACCTTAAAAATCGTTCGACGCATCTAGGAGCCTTAAAAAATTGTGGATGGACTCGGGTGGGACTTCAACACAATTTGGTGTCATTATACTTTACCTTTAAAGGAGTCCCACCCGACTGCATCCACAATTTTTTAAGGCTCCTAGATGCGTCGAACGATTTTTAAGGTTTTTTATTTTTTTTAAATATTTTTTTATTTAACGCTTTTTAGTTATTAGAGATTAGATACAATTACACCAGAGAAACTCATTAACTCTGGATGTGTATACTCCAGTAGCGAGGACTCGAAATCGGTTAAAAATAGGCTATCTAAAAGCCTTCAATATTATAATAGCTATTCTTTTTGAGTTTTGCTGAGACGGCTATGAAGTAGGCAGGTATCCATCTTAAAATATAATTACCAAATCCGAAAACTTCGTCGCGACTGGTGATACAAAGGCTGACGGTTTCTTGTCCTAGCGGATTAGCCTTGCTATCCATTATCCATAGCGCGACATTTTAAATTTTTAGTTATTTACTTATTGTAAACATAGTAATTGTTATTTATGTTATCTCTGACAAACTGACAAATCAAACATTCAAATTCCTTCAAAAGTTGAAACTCCGCGTCAAAGTCAAATCGAAAAGTTTTTAAGTAACGTTCCGTTGTCTTTGCTCGGTTTTTATGGTCAAGACAAATCTTGTTTTATAGCGTTTTAAATCTTTATTTTTATTTATTTATTATTTTAATGTACCCTATGTCACTCTCACGGTCATGACGAATCTAACGACGTATCGTTTATCTAAATCGGCCCAGCCGTTTAGGCCCTACGACGGCACAAAAATAGGTCACATACATACATACATACATACATACACTCACGGCAAAAACATAACACTTCCTTTGGCAGTCGTGTAAAAAGACAGAGAAGGCCAATTCATCACCTTTGACTAGGTATTCTAAATCTAAAATTTGAAAATAGATTGCTATCATTAATAAACAACTAGGTATGATAGATACACTACGGGACAAGTAGATTAGGTACGTTGAGTACCTACGTATAATGTTTGCGCCAAGTCGTCTCTTTGATTGATGATCACTTAGAGTTAATTAGGTAAGGGATGTAGGCGATTCATACCGCTGTCTCTAGGGCGCTAGTAACTCGATATGTTGTACATTATTCATGATTAGCAACTTTCGATATTGCTCCTTATATCTTACCAGCTGCGACTCGCGGATTCACTCGCAGTAGTCCCGTTCCCGCAGTAATATCGGGATAAAAAGTAGCCTCTGTGTTATTTCAAGTGTCCAGCTACCTATATTCCAAGTTTCATCGCAGTCGGTTCAGTAGTTTTTGCGTGATTGACTAACAAACTTACAGACGTACAAATATTCATACAAACTTTTGCGTTTATAATATTAGTAATAAGTAGGATAGAGTATGATTTATAGAGTATAACCACTGTATCTTGGAGTCTCAAGTCTAGAGTAAATAGGTATCTTCTAGGTAAACATGATACATCTTCGACCTCATCGTCGCAGACAAAAGCTAAATTAACGCACATCAAACATACGGCCTAATACAAAAACCTAAATAACTGTACGTTACTCAAAATTGGGGGTTTACTACAACAATCATGCAGTTCTCAAACTCAAAAATTTCCAAACAAATTTTAAATTCAGAAGCTGTTCAATCATAAAGTCCCCCTCAAATTTTAAGTGGCATTTCTGTATTCGGATGTTAGGCTCTAAAATTTAAGTTAAGGCCCCATGCTCACAATGTGACGTGACAGGGATAGAGCTAGCAAATTTTAGATGTGGAAAAGAAGTGCGTAAGATACGACTATGCACTATTTTAGTGAGTAAAATCAACCAATTCCTAATAACAAGATAACTATTGTTAATTTAGTAAAACTGATCTACCACTTTCAAGTATATGTTATTACGCTTTGATACTGAAAAAATAGAGGTTTAAATACGTCAAATTTAGCTGTAAAATGAAAATTACGCTTTTAAACGAATTGTTTTAGATAAAAATAATCTGTTATAAAAGTTAACCAATCGTGTATAGACAACTACTAAAATGAAGAAAAGAGAATAAAAAATATTATACCATAATAGTACATTCGATTGTTTTGTAATTACTAAGAAACATTGAGATCCCTGCCGTCAATGTTGTGAGTATGTCACCTTAAGTGCGCAATCCCCAAGTATAGTGATAAAAGAAAGCAATACAGAATAAATAGATACTCATCTACAAAACGAAATGGCACGTGCTATAAAAACTGCAAAACTTTTCCAATATTCCAAATTTAATACGGGACACTAAAAAGTACTGTCAGGTTCACAATCAGTTTGCCGTTAAAGAGGTAAGGTCACAAGTTTATAGAGTTCAAATTCACTTGGCTCAATGTATCGGCATTCAATATAAATTCCGGTTCACTGCGAGTGGCATTTCTTTACCTACAAGTATTCGTCTCTTCGAGAATGTGACTGTACTGATGAGGAAATAATGTGTAGGAAAAAAGTTCGGGTTCAAAAGATCTTCATGCTAATATAGTCCTAATAGGACTGAAGGTAATTACATTGTAAAAAAATAATGCAGATTACCTTGACCTTGAATTTAAATAGTCAAATGTTTTATTCTACTCATGTTTATTACAGAGGAAGTGCATCTATTAACTTGATCTTTAACGATTGAACAATTTGTAAAACAATTTACGTTCTGATATTTTTTTTTATTTTTTATACTAAGTACAATGAATCCCGGTACCTATCAAATATCTAATGATTAAATAATATCCAAAACAAGACCTTTACATAACAACTTCCACAATTCATCAAACTTTGCATAACAAAGCTATCGATAACCTTCGTAAATTATTGTTGTTGTTGATTTAATTTATGTCATATTTACACAATGCTATTAAATTTATATAATTTTGTAGTTTCTGTAAATAACTTATAAATTTATTATTTTAAAGCAAAACAACTTAAAAATACTTCACAAATTCCGTACGTAGGTACGCACTTATAGTTTTTGTTCGTCCTGAACGTAGTAAACTTGGTAAACAGTCTTGCTGCAATGCCAAAATAAAATTGGCAGAAGAGTTTTTTCCGCGACAGTACAATGCATGCTACAGACGCACGGGATGGTCCGTTTAAAAATAAATGAGGTGTGACTATTCCGAGAGACGATCGTCTCAGCCAATCATTAGCGACAACAAATTAATATATAGCTCGTAACGTTTCTCTTACTATAATTTACTCTTATATTAAAAGATATGGCCGTCCGTTCTATTGCTAATATTAGCTGCGTCCCGCGGTTTCACCCGCTTAAGTACCGATTCCGTGGGAAAATCGGGATCAACAGTTATAGCCTATGTTACTCCTCGATAATGAAGCTTTCTATTTCGTGAAAGAATATTTGAAATCGGTCCAGTGGTTTCCGAGCCTTTTCGTCGCAAACAAATAAATAAATCTTTTCTTCTTATGATATTACTTGTTAACAAAAAATGTAACCATAGGAACGCCTTGTTCTAGCAAAATGGACAACAATTATAATAAAATAAAATCGACAGCTCTCTTTTTCGGTCTCACTTAAAATAACATATAAGTAGATACGTGTCCCTCTTGTTTAAATTCAGGGTAATTTGCCATTACTTTTAGTAGCTATAAAAATCAAAGAAAGCGCATCTAAAACTACTTATTTTATATGACACATCACTGATTGTTATACTGGGTATAACCAGCGGTTTTACCCGCCTATATCCTAATTCGAAATATGTGGAAAATAAGACTTCAAATGTTAATCGCAATACATAAATTCGAAAGAATGAATAAATTTAAGATTTTGAAATATGAATATAATACAAAACTAGTGATTTTTGAAACTAAACCGGTTACTTTCAGTTTTATAAAAAATGCTTTCCCTAATTACTTCTTTGTCTGTGATAGATTTTTTGTTTAGACATTTATTTTACTTTAGATATTTATTACTAAAATTTATGAAATTACTAATTGCACCCCGTGGTTTCACCCGCGTAAGTCCCGTTCTCGCGGGAATATCGGGATAAAATGTAGCCTATGTGTTATTCATGGTATCCAACTACTTTTTTTTTTTTTTTTATACTAGGTCTATGAAGAATTTTATTACCGCTAAATCAAATAGTTACAAAAAAAACTAACTAACTAACTAACTAACTTTTCCAACTACTTATATTCTAAGTTTCATCGCAATCGGTTTAGAAGCTTTTGCGTAATTGAGTAACAAACATCCAAACGCACACACTTTCATATTTATAATGTTAGTAGGATATAGTAGGATAGGAGATTGAACCCGAAACATCATGCGCTATAGACAATTATTCCTTTATTACGCTACTGAAGTCGTCTATGTCAAATATTTCAAGAATGTCCAAAATCTACTTCAAGAAGTTTCAGAAGTCACAAGTTAATAAAAAAACACTACCACAGACAGTAATAATCTTTATTACTGTCAACAGTTGGATAACTTTACTTCGCAAATCTACTTGAAATTCAAGACTCAACCGAAACAGAAGTTCATTTTTTTGTTTGTGATTTTTTTCTGCCGACCGTCTCGTTACGACCAGGAAAAGAAATATTCAGATCAGGTAAAAGTAGGTAGGTATTATTGTACTGTCATTGTAGTCATTCTAATCTATGCATTAAGGGTCATTTCCCGTGTTCACCGTTGAAGGGCTGAAACAAGAGATTTTTTGCGCGAAACGACCGTCCCTTGGACCGTGTAATAAGCCTAAAAGGCTCTTTGATTTCACCACTCCCTTTTAAATGTGCCTCTTACCTTCACCTTTTGTGGGGACTAACGATTTTCAAACGTCGAATTATACTTTGACCACATCCAAGATCACAAGGTACAATTATTAAGCTCGTAAGATGGACGGTGGGTACGGGTTTTTTAAGCTGATAGTTCGCTTTATTTCCTTTGAGACATACCTACTATTATTCTGCTTTGATGTTGATAAATAACGTGCTTGTACTTGGTAGCTTCGCGGTTAAGATGAAGACAAACTTAAGATTTTTCTGTCAACCTATTATTTCGGCTCCAATTTTTTTAATTAGACATGTCACTAACCATGACTTAGGAGGATTGAAAACAAAAATGTAAAGGAAGTACGTAGATAAAAAACCTGGTTACAGAAAAGTGTATTATTGGAACCACCTTCTGCAGTACGAAAAACATTGTTTCGATTGAAAAATTTCCGTTTCGTTTGATCGATAAATTGTTTGTCGTGCTCGTAATGCTATCTCTATCAGTTTAAAACTTCGAAACGCCTTATTATATGTTTTGAGCTATATTATAATTTGATTACTGATCGATCGATGATCTGTCGGGCGATAGAAATGTCTGCATACTACCTTCACTCTAACTAAAGGGACAGAACGAGCGACGTTTAGTTCAAAGACAGATTGCTATCTATGTAAATGTAAATATTTCTACGTTTTATGGAAATCTTTTTTTGATGGCACGAAAAATGTTTAGTCCGGCCTGAAAAAATTAGGCCTTGGCTGTCTACAATATTTTGTTGAAAAGATATTTTTTTGTTTATTTTGTTGGCTCTGTCATGTTTCTTAAGAGAGATGAGGTCAAAAACGACTTTTTTTTCTCTAGAATTAAATTTCACTTCAAATATAAATAGCAATTAAGAACATTTAAACAGGTATATTTCCGAGTAAGAATGCGAATCCTTTTCCTAAAGTGTGAATGAATGATCGTGCGGGTTAAGCAACGATTGACGCGGTCATTAGTTGGATGGGTAAACGATAATTTGTGTAGCAAAATTCACTTTCTTGAGTTCTTGCGCACTTCGGAAGGCACGTTAAGCAGGTGGTCCCGGTTGCTATCTTCGATAGTAGTCGTTAGGTCAAGTTAGAGGCCTTAGGGCGACCTGAAAACTTTAAAACACCAGGTGAGCCATAACACTGCACGTAAAGAAGAAAATGAAGTGCTCACATTCTAACAATTAATTGGACCTTGTATTTCTTTTATGTTATTTTTCTTTCTTTTTCATGATCTTTGTTTTGTCTTATATTATTATCTATGTAAAAATTGTGTCCCATTGTTTGTATGAACTTATGAATGTTTTTCTATTCTATTCTATTCTAAGTGTGAATATAGAAAATTATTTTTCCCGGGTCTTTTTCACGTTAAAATGATTATTGTGTGAATATTGATTTTAAAATTTTAGCCTCCATAAAGTTGTCATCGAAAAGGGCTTCTACTTGTTGGTTTTGACTCCAAGCCCGCGCTTTTCAAAGGTTGGTGTTTTAAAGCCCTGCGATACAAGACGTATAAAAGACACAAGAGAAGGGAATACATTAGTAATTTATAATTTAGAACTCAACTATCTATAATTAATATAAGCTTGTTTCTTTAGAAGATTGAAATGCTTGAAAAAAGAATATGTTTTACAATAGGTATAATATTTACGGCGTTGCAATAAGGTAGAGCGTACATTTGACTGATTAAAACTTCATCGAAGCTGGTTTTAAAAGCTCAGAGAAGCGAGTTGCAATGTTTTAAATCAACAGAATAAAGGAACTTCGCAATTATGTTGTAAAGCGTTTTCTGTTATGACAGTATTTGATTTGAATTTTTTGCTGCCAAGTTAAAATGGTGGCTTGACTTTATGTTTTTACTAGCTGCGCCTCGCAGTTTCACCCGCGTAAGTCGCGATCCCGCGGGAATATCGATATAAAAAGTTGCCTGTGGCGGTCGCCCACAACACCTACTAGATTGCGTTACTAGTATAAAATCCTGGATCGCGATATCAACTTTCTTTCCGAGATAAGCTCATATACAACTACCGACTAGACATCGAGACGTCGGGCCGCGGCCTACCGGGCAAAACCACCTGGTGGAAGTTCTTCCCTTTGGAGGTCACCACCTCATACCTCCAAACTGGTGACCCCGACGTGACCACTGCATACCTCCAAAAGCCTATGTGTTATTCCAGGTCTCTGGTTCGTGTCGTGAGATTTATGTCATATTACATATATGACATATATCTCACGTAATAACATAAATCTCACGAGAATTACCCCCGCTGGGCTCTCCATAGGAATGCACAAAGGACATCGTTTAAATGAGGACTAGATTTTCTACAAATTTTCTAATATTAATTATGAAAATGAATCCCTATTTCGCGTGGTCACGGGCGGCATCACGCTCGAACGGCTGGGCCGGTTACGATAATTCTTTATTATGTTGTGATTGTTATGATCAGGGGAAGGTTGTTATGAAAGAAACAAATGCCAATTATTGAATATCGAGACTAAAGTGGCTGAAACCGCGAAACGTAGCTAGTATTAAATAACGATGTATTCACCATGTTTTAATTGCTTGTTTTTGTAGTGAAAACGATTATACCATATTACTTGTTTAAAATTGTAGATTTTCTAGTAGCAAGTAACTAAAGTTTGTGGTTAAGGTGACATTTATTCCAATTTGTCACAGCTTTACTGAAACTAGATAAAGAAGATGAATGAAAACACATGATACTTACCTACTACCTACTTGTTGATCTTTCTTTAGAAATATTTCAGTGTGTTTATTTTTAGAGCGCAGTTCAGGGGGATTTGGACCGTCACCTTTGAATGTTATTTTTCACTCACACACATCACATTATTCATATAGGCTAAAGCAGACGTTTCAGGATGGATGTAACATTATCCTCAACTTGCCTCAGGTTTTTGATGAAGCAATGTCGCAGTCAAATATAGTACAGTAGAACAACTCAAACTAAGCTATACTTGTCACATATACCATCAAACTATATAAGTAAATATTATACTATATAAGATCAAAAATGTAAGCATAGAACTGTCAATATAAAAGTAAAATAATTAGCTGTCCTTTTTAAATATATGTACAAATTTTTTATTTACATTTTTGATCTAAGATTCTGAGACAGATACAGGTACTTAGTTAATTAGTTACGAGTCGAGATACAAAAATTAATTACAATAAATCTTTGCCAAACACAAATGAAACGCTTTGACAGGAAACATAAAATATTACAAAATTTTATTTTGACACAGATATTCTTTTTTGACAACCGTATCATAACAAATAGTTGTTTTAAATAAAAGAGCAGATCTGTCAAAACATATTTAAATATCATGTTAAATATATACCTACGTAAAGCGTACATAAAAGATTTTTTTAAACTGTATCAACAAATGGGTTTATATTGGGACGCCTAATGGTTTTCAAATACTGTATTTTTGGCAAAATTAATTTAATATTCATTACTATATTTAATTTAGCGATAGCGGTCATAACAAAATTTTATTTAAAGACGGGTCGGGCTCTTGCATATGTCTCCTTTACACCAATATCCAACGTAATTCAAAAATTGTTTAAAAACATGTTTTTGTACAATGAAACAAATACATTAAATAAACTATTACCTACCTACCTACAAAGTTAAATAAATAGTAGAAAGAAAATCAATGACCAATTAAAATAATCGAACTTAAAAGAAGCGCGTATCGCTTATAAAAACTTAACAGAATTATTTTCAGGTCGAATCTTAGTTGACCAACTGTTATTATTATACTGTGTACAGTTTGACCTTGTTTACTTGTTAAGTAAATTGTATTCTACCCTGGGAGAGACGAATAAAACTTGCGATTGTGCTTTGGGTAATTTCCCTCGGCGAAAAACTTTCCATTTCGACGGATAGACATGCATGGTTTTAGAACTATTCGGACTGGTACGAGTAGACACCTAGATAGGCTCTGTATAACTAGGTGTTCGCCCCGAACTGAGACCTCACGACCCCCTATCTCCCCAACCCCCCTACTGATCCGGCTCATCTTTGAACTCATAAATTCTATTGACCTAAACTACGCGCATACCAAAATTCATGAAGATCGGAGCTACGATACTCAAGTTATCGTCGAACAAACATACAAAGATACAAGCGCCAGGCCCGTCTACACTGGACCTCACTCGCTTCGCTCGTTTGGTCAACTACATTTCTGCTAAAGCTTACAATATAATATTCTATACATTTAGTATAACCAACCCATCTTCTTTTTTTTACAAACTTTGCAAACAGTCTTTTAATATTTCTTTTTTGTTTTTATTGCTCAAGGCATTTTAAACATAGAAATATTTTTAGCAAGGAAATATATTTCCAAAAAATCCCCATGACAGGATTCGAACCTGCGTCCTTTCGCTAACCAGGCGACTGCTCTAACCACTGAGCTACACAGGAATCACGTGACACGGTATAATTTTTCGGCCATATCTTTCCTCGCTAATTGTTTTACCAACTAAGGCTTGGTTTCTGCGCCATCTACCGGTCAAGCTTTGCAGCTTTTATTGACTGGTTCAGGTGGTTTACTTTACAGTAAACATACCCAACATGAGATGCACTTTCTCTCCAATTTAATAATTCTTTTTTGTTTTTATTGCTCAAGGCATTTTAAACATAGAAATATTTTTAGCAAGGAAATATATTTCCAAAAAATCCCCATGACAGGATTCGAACCTGCGACCTTTCGCTAACCAGGCGACTTTTTTTTTTTTTTTTAAAGAAAAAATGGGCGCAGAAACCAAGCCTTAGTTGGTAAAACAATTAGCGAGGAAAGATATGGCCGAAAAATTACACCGTGTCACGTGATTCCTGTGTAGCTCAGTGGTTAGAGCAGTCGCCTGGTTAGCGAAAGGACGCAGGTTCGAATCCTGTCATGGAGATTTTTTGGAAATATATTTCCTTGCTAAAAATATTTCTAACAGTCTTTTAGTTCAGTCACTATTCCCATAAAACGATCAAATACCTACTAAATCTTTATTTTGAAGTCGTCAATCGGATAAAGTTTCGGAGTCGACTTCCTTAAGTTAAGGGTCGAAAAAAATATCCCAAATCAATGAGCCGAAACGAGAGTGAAGTTTAAAAAGTTGCTACACTAGCTTTTTTGTAAAACTAACTCTTCAGTCGCCATTTTTAGGACGGAAAGTTGTTGTTGTTGATTTTATTTGAACCTCTCAAATATAAATATTCTAGGAAAGTTGACGGAAGCGACGAAAACGCCCTTATTATTCCAAATTTCTATTCAAATTCAAATAATAACAACAACTCAGGTGGGTATTACCAGTCTATTCTGAATTTAATTCTCCTAAATAATACACGGAATATCAACAATATCAAAACTTCTCTTTCCTTAGCAAAACAATCCATTATTAACGTACTTTGAAAACCAACAATTTTAAGTCTCTCTAAAGTTTCAAGTTTCAAAACACACCAAGTTAAAACCAAACGCTGATTATGAACTTTAAATCAACCGATTATTCCCATAGGTTCGGGGTTTACTATCGAAATATTAAATTTACTAGACTAGTGATGACGTCTCAAACATACTCCATGTTCTAAAATATACAAATACAAATACGTTTATTCATTGAAAGTAGGTACAAACAAAACTTATTCTCTTTCTTAGTTTAGATATATGCATATCTATATATATGTAGTATATAAGACAGAGAAAAAATATGTTTTGTTTTTAAAACGAGCACTATAGTCCCCACACTAGGATACCCTGTGTTGCGGGCGGCTAGTCTCTTCCTTTTGTGTATTTACTGTGTATATAAATATACAAAATTTACTGCAGAGCTGACAATATTGTTACACCTATCGTAAAAATTAAATGAGTATATCAGTGCGGACGATAAAATGTAAAACGTCAAAAGATAATGGAAACGTTACCACAACTGTCTTTCATCTGATATAACATGTGATAAAGTTGATCAATAGGACTTAACAAATATTTTCAATTTCCTGATTTAAAAACTACTGAGCTGAGCTGCTGCAAGTAACTGTGTCAAACATAATATTTTAACATAATTGCTATTTGGATTTTAAACTACGGAGTAGTTAATTTTCGAATATTAAAGACAATTTCTTTAATAGCAGTAGCTATTTGGAAATGCCCTAATTGTGATCTCACTCCTTGTGTTGTTTTAAGTTAGGTAAGATAATTGTGACATAATTTGACCTTGTACAGCTGCAACTAACCATTGACATTATTTTTATTTTTTGAACATGTTTTGCTATCAATTAATTATTATCATTTAATATACTGACAATGCTTCTTTACAGCAACAACTGACTCACTATTTTTTTTTGTAAACTCAAACTGTATTTTATTTTAAACCAAGTGTTCCAGATAATTTATTATAGTAGTGTTCCAATGGTCTGAATAAACGAGTATGAGTACAATCGACCGACATTTTTAGTCCTTAATCTGATTTGAAGCGAGACGCTACAGAATTCAGCAACAAATCGCGGTAAAATTTTCCAAGCGATTTGAGCAGCCAGTAGCAACGCAAAGTGCAACAACAACTACGCCATCGTCGAAGTCGCGTCGTGAATGCGCGCCTTTATTACTGCTGACTAGAACAGATTTCCGGAGAATAGTTTTCCGTGAAAATGTAATGTTCTTTTTTATTTTAAAAATTATTTTGTATTCTGCTATCTTGGTTCAAGTAGGTAGGTACGTGATTGGAAAGTGAATTGTGTTAGTAAGAAATTATTATTTATGTCACAAAACTATTTTTATAAAAACTCGGCTCTCGTTCGCATTTATGCACTTTTTATAAATTTAAACATAAATTTATAATTACCCCGACGTTTCGGCAAACGGGTTACACCGGCCGTGGTCGCGGGAAATTAGTAATGAGTAGAAATCGTGTGAGTTTAAAAAGTGTATGCCACAAAAATTCAAAACGAAAATTCATACAGATATTTTATTGTTAATAAATAGATTACAATTTAAATTTAAATCTAAATTTAAAAATAACCTTTAAATCTAACCTGATGCAAGTAGGTAATGTTAAATGAAAATAGATAAAATAATCGGAAATCAAAATAGTAGAAAATTTATAATTTAGCGACTCCTATGAGAAAGAAATCAGTGGTTTTTTTAAATAATATTTTGATACTGATACTGTCTGCTATTGGTAATATGTTGTGTGCATTACTAGCTGCGCCCAGCGGTTTTACCCGCGTATGTGTTATTCTCGGTATCCAGCTACCTATATTCCAAGTTTCATCGCAATCGATTCAGTAGTTTTTGCGTGAAAGAGTAACAAAGTCACATACATACAAACAATTAAACTTTCGCTTTTATAATATTAGTAAGAAGTATGATAAATTTCTACATATCGTCTAAATTTAGGTTTACCAAAAACTATAGTCTTTAAGTATAGTTATATTACCTTTAGGTATTGCATGGGTAAGTTATTTGTAATATTTCTTTTTGTTTTTATTGCTAAAGGCATTTTAAACACAAAATATTTTTAGCAAGGAAATATATTTCCAAAAAATCCCCATGCGAGGATTCGAACCTGCGTCCTTTCGCTAACCAGGCGAATGCTCTAACCACTGAGCTACACAGGAATCAGTTAATTGTATTAAACGAAAGAAAGTAGAAGTAGTTGGGAAGTTATTTGTATTTATAAGATCTTTGTGTACGTTACATAGTAATAAATATTTTGATTTCTCGTCATATCTGTACCCAAGTATCTATCTGTTGACGTCTGACAACAGTGGAAAATAACAGGCACTACGCAGTACATTGCCGCTTTGAAGTGATTACTGGTAAACACGTTACGTCAAAGCAGCAATATACAGCGTAGTGCCTGTCAATTTCCACTGTTGTCTGACATCCACTGGATAGATAATATGGGTGCTATAATCTCACTCTCTTAGGCTGCGGCCGCACAGTCAGAAGGCTGACTTAGCCACTAGAGGCTAGCGAGTCACCTAGCTAAAACGAACGGTCTAGAAACTTCGCGACCGGCCGCACTGAGCGCTTGGCGCCTAGCTCTGTATCCTGTCAGAATGGAAGCCGCTAGGCGCTAGGTAACCTTCACAAAAACAACTCCTAGGAACCTAGGAGAATAATAGCAAACGAAAACAGATTTCAAGACGTCGTTAAACCTCAGCAAAATATTAATAAGCCATCTCCTTGCTGTCACGTACAATACCTTCTTTATAGAACCGATCGCTGCACAAGCAAAACCGTCTTCACTCTGTCTTAGAACTCGCGTACACGGAAGACAATCTATCGGTCAATAATTTTGGTACATGTCCTGATACATATACCCCCTTACTTATAAACGCTGCTTAACAGCTGCACAACTATGTATCATTTGTATTTTACTGTGATATGAAGTTTTAAAGTTGACAGACAGAGACAAACGTCACATAACTTGATCATCGTTTATAAGTAAAGGGGATAGTGTGTGTTTTGGTGACGATTAAATAAACCGAAAGGGGTTTGCTCTAAAAGTCTAGAAAGGAAGGTAATAAAATAGAAAGTCTAGGTAAAAATTGTTGTCTTTCATAGATGTTTTACTAAATATCTTTAGAACCCTCTTTGGTATTTTATAGCATTTATATTACTGATATTGTAAACGCGAAAGTTTGTACGTATGTGACTTTGTTACTATTTCACCAAAAACTACTGAACCGATTGCAATCATACTTGGAATATAGGTAGCTGGATACCGGGAATAACACATAGGTTACTATTTATCTCGATAATCCCGCGGGAACGGGATTTACACAGGTAAAACCGCGTGGCACAGCTAGTTATAACTTTTTATTGAGATTTGTAATTTCATGTTTTTTGATAAATAGTGTTACTTTGTTATTTTGTTAGTAGCAATTTGCTTGATTTTACGCTCTAAAATTCTGCACTCGTATGCATCTGAAATTCCGCTAGAATCGGTCGATTGAAAGTTGGTGTTTTGATTTACCCAAAGGCTGCCATAGTTCCATGGATATTGCATCGTAGCATCGTGTTTGCACTGGTGCCGGATTTACAATAGAACCTTTTCAAAATAGCTACGTGTAACGGTCACTAGATACGACACACAAAGGAAGGCGTCTACGTCATGCTTGCATATTCCTTGATAATGCCTCGACATATTGTAAGTCTTCTGTTGTCACAAATAGATACATAATATTTGTTTGTTTTGCGAGTTTATGTAGGTACCTACGGGAGTTTTCCTACATCGGTACATAAAATCGTTAGTACAAAACATTATCTTAAAGTTAATAAAATTTAGAATATAGAAAGCTGGAAACTGGGAATAACACATAGACTAATTTATATCCCGTTATTTCCGCGGGAAATGGACTTACGCAGTTGAAAGCGCGGGGCGTAGCTAGTATAACAATAATTTTAGAATGTTTTATCGCAGCTTTTATATCAAGACCTTAAAGCACTTACGACAAGCCATTATATCACAAGTAGATATAACAAACTAAAGGCCAAAATCGATGTTCCGATTACGATTGCGGTACCGTATCGCGAACCTAGAATCGATAGAATACAATTTCAATCTCCAGCGACGTAAAGGAAATTCGATTCAAATGTATGAACCTGAATTTGTTATAGATATGCAGAGGACTGACGTAACTTGAGCTACGTTTTCGAATTGAACCGGTGTATCTAGGGACACAAATATGATTGTTAAACTTTGAGTACTTATGTAGCTAACGAGTTGAGATAGGTAGGTAGGTATAGGTTGCAAAGATAACGCTCTAATGTTAGTACAGACTTAAGTGGATGGCGATTTTAGTGGGAGTGACAAAAGCAACTATGGTTGCCAGTGGCTCTTATGACGATTGTAAAAACGTTATACAAGAGTTTTTTTGTATGAAAACGTGGAGGAAATTTCATACAAAATCAATAGGTAAATAAAATTCAAAGTCCTAACTCATAGTTAAAGTTTTTAATGTGTATTTCCGCAAGTAGCCTTAAAATCGTGGCTTTAAGCCGTGGGTTTCTTCACGGCGTTTTCCTTCTTCTTTTATATGCATATATTCCATTTGGACATTAGCCAATGTCAAGTTTTATTAATATTTGCAAGTTATTTGCATCGAAACAGTCAAGTTGAGGTTAAAATCAAGTCGAGGGAATAATTGTAAAACGGCGACCATTTACAATGATAGTTCACGGAGCTTTTGAGACAATGCTATAGTAAATGTTTGCACCGATTTTCACTTTCCCTACACTTGTACACTTTCACGAATAAGTCATCAGTCATCATACTATTTGATAATGTCATTAAAGTCGTAACTGCGATTCAAAGGATTCAAAGGTATAAATGAAACAGTGAAATCAAATGTGTTAGTTTAAATAAAGCTCTACAAAACCGTTTTGGTCCGGATATTGCAATTCGCAATCGAACTGAGCGCGTTAACTCAATTTATTTAAATAAAAAACAAATTGAGTTTTAAAATTATAAATCTGTTCAAATAAATTTAATGAATATTAATCGTGTTTTATGTAGAAAAATTGCACAAATGGAGAACATAGTGATTTTAAAAGATATGGGTAAGTGATATAGGCTTTTACCTTTTGTAATACAAAACCAAATAACATAATTCAGAAATATTTTAAAGGAAAAATTCACTTGCGGCGAGATTTGAACTCGCGTCCCTTTTTTGAAGATGAATTTTTTCCTTTAAAATATTTCTAGTAAATATGCCTTGAGCAATAAAAACAAATTTACGTAACATAATTCAAACAGAAAAAAGCAAAAGTAAATAAATAAATTCTGTGACTAACAGACAGCGCCATCTAGCCCCATGGTAAGTTGCTAAGCTTGTATTATGGTGACTAGACAAGGGATATACTACTTATGGATAGTAAATACATCCTACTAATATTATAAGGCCGAAAGTTTGTGAATACGTGTGTGTATTTGTTACTCAATCACGTAAAAACCGCTGAACCGATGAATATAGATAGTTGGAGATCTGGAATAACACATAGGCTTCATTTTATCCCGATATTCCCGCGGGAATGGGACTTACGCGGATGAAACCGCGAAGCGCAGCTAGTCAAAACATAAAATAATGATGTAATTCAATCCGCAAATTGAAAATGAACAGATCACATTGCCGCTATTGTTCCAACTTTAGATATGACCAGACAAGTTGGACCGTTGATAGATATCTGTCAATTAGAAAGAGTCAATTGTATGAACCGCTGTACAAAGGGACCGACCCTTTGTATCAAGATTTCTTGATAAATTAGTTTGGTCTTGTGGTTGTTTTGTTTGCATCATTTCTAAAATTTAACTATGTTAGATCGAACTCTTATATAATAATTATTAGATTTGGAAAATGAAATCAAATAGCTAAGTATTGATTTATACGTTTTTAATGAAATCCTTTAACGTATTGATTATTACGGCAAAATTGAAAGTTTTCGTGTATATGTTTGTTTTTCGTTGCGCAATAATTGTTTAACAGATTGCGTTGTAACTTGTCTTGTATATGCTCAATACATGAAATAACATATAGCCTTAAATATTCTGATAATTCCACCGGATAGGGACTTGAGAGAGTAAAACTGCAACCGCTGCTGGTTGGATTTTTAGTAAGCTTTTACTGAAAATGGTAGCAATTCTGTTGTCTAAACTAAATTGCTCAATTTTAGTTTAGAAATTCCAAAAAACTATTATGTTGTTATGCTGTACCAAAAAAAAATAGTTTAGAACTGTGAGTCTAAATTTAAGTTTAGGATGGTACATACTAAGAGAATAGGAATACTGTCTAAATTTAATTTTAGGATTTTTTAGGTTTTGGTTTGCCACCCTACATCCTTGAAATTAAAAGTCGAAACGAAATACAATTTTAGAGTACATATACAGGATAAAAGTTGTACAATAATAAATATAATATGTACTACTTCAGAACTACAAACGTTCAAAAATGTATTGTTAGCATCGGATTACAGTAAAAAGATTTCGCTTAAAAGACTTGAAATATATGTACCTTTCTGCAGTATCTATACCAGTGCAGTTGGGGAGCAGTAATTGTGCTCCCCTTTGTAAGGACATGTAGGTACAGTCAGCAAAAGACTTAGAGTACCAGGTGGATATTCATCGTCATCATCATATCAGCCGTAAGACATCCACTGCTGGAGATAAGGCTCACTCATTGATGATAAATAAATAAATAAATGTTGCACGACACACAGCGCAATCTAATCCCAAACCAAGAACTAGGCTTGACAACGGATATACTACATTTTTTAAGCTTAAGTGAAATGAAGCAGAAAAATTATTTTTACTGAACCATTATTGAAAAAAAATAATACTTTAGTATTAATATAACCTACGTTTATTTTGTACTCTGTGGCAGGGTTATGTTTATTTATTTTCGGTGACGGTGTTTTAACGGTTTACTAATTAATAATTTTGCATAAACAGTGTTTTTTGTGTGAGTTTCTGATTGTTGACACTATAATTTGTGTAACGAGATTGGAGTATCATAATTTCTGACAGTGAAATTATGATACTGATACAGTGAATCTATGAAATTATTCTGACTTCTGTGTACCTATAAAAATCGAAATAGGAAATTTTATAGATTTATAGCTAACCTAACCTGTAAGTTAACCACAAACCTTATCACTCACTCTGATTCATACGCCGAAATGGTGGAACATAGCTCAGAAAAATATGTATTAAATTAGCTCTAACATCTTTTTTTTTTTTTTCACGTGTACCTTTTTTTTAATAACTGATAGGTAAGCGTTTGACCACTATCTCACCTGATGGAAAGCGACGATATGTTCTAAGATGTTACACGATTACCTAGGAGATACCTGTTCCCTCGTGATTTGAAGACCACCATGTTGTAGACATCCGGGCAGACATACTCAGGCACAACTGATTCCATTCCCTCGCAGTACGAATAGAGAATGACGATGCGAAACGCTTGGTTCGGGTGACGGGTATTTTTACCATGAACCGGTGCCGCTTATCGGTTTTCCTGGATGTCCGATGGTAGAAGGGAGATGGTAAAACTAAACCTGTGTTCCATGAATAAATAATTTGAATTGAATTAAAGAGAATCAGTCTTTTTCTGACCGTACCTACCTATACGCTTTAAGAAGCAAAGAGTTTGATGTATGAAATAATGTACGAACAAGTATTATATTTTTGTAAAACGATACGACGTAACCCTTAGAAGTTGTAATGATGGTCGTTATTTTCTTTCACGTTTACAGGGATGTGAGGAAAGGAATTCTAAAGTTCTTTGATTTGACCTAACGTTAACGTTAGAGTTTATGTTAAAACGTTTTTAAATAACAGAATTTATTCGCTTACGTTTTTTATGTTACGATATTACATTCTTTCATCCAACTAATATTATAAAGCTGAAAGTTTGTGTGAGGGTGTGTGTATGTATGTATGTGTGTTTGTTACTCAATCACGCAAATACTACTAAACCGATTGCGATGAAACTTGGAATATAGGTAGCTGGATACCGGGAATAACAATAGGCTACTTTTTATTCCGATATTCTCGTAGGAACTAGTATAGATATGAAAGTAGTTTGTTAGTAATTAATGTAAAACTTTTGAAATATCAGGTTTGTAATCTACTAGCTGCGCCCTCCGGTTGCATCCGCGTAACATTCTGATCCAACTGAAACATCGGGAAATATCGTAGTGATACTAGTCAGGTGTCGGGACTAAAAATTAAATATTAATTGTGAACATAGTTGTTATAAAGTACCGAAAAATAACGCCTAATTCAATCAATTAAGTAAATTAATGTTAGCAATGAAACTTGGAATATAAGTAGTTGGATACCGGGAATAACACATAGGCTACATTTTATCCCGTAATTCCGCGGGAACAGGACTAACTCGGGTGAAACCGTTGAGCGCAGCTAGTATAAGTATAAAAAAACAAAAAAGAATAAACATTGAATGTTACTAAGTCATTTTTCAATTTGTATATATTTCAATAGATAAAGGTTGAGTAAATATCGCTCAGTAACTCTGAAACACGACGAAGCAGTAACAGTTTGTAAGACACGCATCTAAAGTAGGTCCGGGTTAGTCGGACCCGACCCGGTGTTTCCGGTACAATGTCTTATCCGGACCATCAATCATAGTACCGCGGACCGGTTCAATGTTTTGCATTTTGATATTCATGTTAGGTATGTTTGTTTTGTTAATACGGTAGTAAAACTGGTTTGTTGTGTTTTAGAGGGTTGTAATGAGTGGTTATGTAACTGTAGCTGTGGGTAGTAGTTGTATATCGGGGGTAAAAATCTTAGGTCTAAGGTCAGGAGTTTTATTTAGTTTTTCAATTCAATTCAATTCAATCATTTATTCATAAATATAGGTGTACAGGTGGTGAGTTTTACTGCGTGAAACGAAATAAAATTCTACCGCTTCCAGCATTAAGCGGCTTGCTTATCGATTTAAAAATCGACTGCAATGCAGAAGGCTGCGGGTTCGATTCCCGTCGGGAATGCTTAAAAATAAATATTTGTATCTGGTCTGGGTGTCTTTCTATGTAAAATATGTAAGTATTTACAAAAAAAAGTTTAATTATGTTGTATATCCGTTTTCAGCCTAGTGCTTAGTTTAGGGCTAGATTACGCTGTTTCGTGCAATGTCGTGCGATTTTTTATTTTATTTTAAGTGTCAATGTGTTGAAACGTAAACTGTGTTTTTTATAGTTTATAGGTAAGCGTTTGACCACTATCTCAACTGATGGAAAGCGTGCATTTTATCTTAGAAGATAAAATGCCTAGGATATACCTGTTCAATCGCGACTCAAAAACCCCCAAGTTGTAGACGTCCGGCAAGACATACTCAGGCAACGGAATCCATTCCCTCGCAGTACAAATAAAGAATGACGATGCGAAACGCTTGGTTCGGGTGACGGGATTTTTACCATGAACCGGTGCCACTTATCAGTTCGGCTGGATGTCAAATGGTGGAAGGAAGATTGTAAAATTTAATTGTACAGTTCCGTGGCACACTCCCCGAAATGAACAACCTACATCCCTATGGCGATGTCCAAGGCTTTGAAGCCTTTTGGTTAAACAGCAAACCGCTTAGAGTGAAAGGCAAATATACTAAGTCAAATTACTATTAAATTATCACATACCCGTAACATCACATACACATACTTAACCTGACTAAGTTCATGAAACATTTCCAAAACAACTTCACTGAAAGAAAGAAGAAAAAAAGACTTGACATTCCACACACTTTATATTCCCAAAGTCGAGGCATTTGAGCCGTCGTCGTCGCAGCTCTACTAGGAACTAACAAAAGCCAAATTAGTTCACGGCGGCACTCGGGAGAGGCGCCGTGAACTCTTTGACAACGTTCGAATGAAATAGTTCAGATAGCTTTCGCGCGTCGCACGGCAAGCTCTTTGAATATCCACTTTTATCACTGCAGACTCAATATGCATGCACCTTTTTGTAAAATGTGAAGTTATGAAGTCGTGTTCAAGTTACTACTAATAACTAAGTATTGCAGACAAAAAACATTTAAAAATAAGCATGGTTGTTTTTACTACAAATAGGTACGTATTATTAATTTTGTGGTTTAAATATCAAGTTCCGTAAAGATCAAATTTGAACTCGGTAACTAACCAGTTATTTAATGATAATTGTTAGAATACATACCTACCTACATGTTTATAATTTCTTTTATTTTTTAAAGTGTATTTATCCTTGGAAATATATCTAGTAGATATGACAAGTGCTTAAAAAAAATCAAATAACTAAGTATTTCAGAAAAAAAAAACATTTAAATTTACCATGGTTGATTTTACTACAAATAGGTACGTATTATTAATTTTGTGGTTTAAATATCAAGTTCCGTAAAGATCAAATTTTAACTCGGTAACTAACCAGTTATTTAATGATAATTGTTAGAATACATACCTACCTACATGTTTATAATTTCTTTTATTTTTTAAAGTGTATTTATCCTTGGAAATATATCTAGTAGATATGACAAGTGCTTAAAAAAAATCAAAATAACAAAATACTAATCACTATGGAATTTATTTTAAAGAAAAATACATCTGTAAAAATTCACTAGCGGTAAGGCTTGAACTCGCGCCTCCAGAAATGACTTGAGCAATAAAAAACACACAAACAAATTACGAAAAACTAATAACTATTTATCTAAAATGGTAGCAAAAGTAGTTCTCACTACAAAGCCATTTTTTTTAATCAATCACCGCAACCTTTATCCTTATAAATCGGAACTAAATATTTCCTGCGACATGAACAAAACGAACAGTAATCATTTACAAAATACACGTAAAAGAGAAAAACCATTAATCTAAGTCATATAACAAACAGTACCTACACAAAATAGAATAAGAAATCCATTACAAGTCCAAATTACAGCACGCTCAATTTGGTCCGAGCAATCTTCATTCGGACATTCACTTGTTATCCGAGTATTCGGTGAACAGCAGACCGCCTTAAGGCCCGCATTGACCATAAGAAATCATCGTAGTCATGTAGATAAAGAAATAAAGACGCAGTAGGTGTACAATCAAGGAAATTGAAAGGTCGGACCCGGGTTGCCGGGTGCGGCTCTCCCTTCCGCTACATTGTCTTATCCGGCCATGCGTCATTTTACCCGTTTCACTCGGACCCTGGCATCGATAACCCATAACGCGGGTACTGACTGCGGTGCGGTAAGGATCTTAACGAAGTCAAAACCGGTCTTGTTGGTTAGATTAAGTTAACATAAGACTGTAAAGTTATTAATTTCACGTGATTAGTTACCATAGTTTTTTTTTATACGATTTTAAACTAACATGGTTATTTTCACAGCTAAAATAAATTATTAACGGGGTATTTACCATGTTTAATAATACAGTGTGTGATACAGTGTGTGTTTGTTTTTAAAAAGTTTTTTATGGTATCATGGCGACCAAGACCATTGCAATATAGTCGAAATATAGAGGTAAGAAAAAAATACGTAATAGACTTTGTAAAATACTAAGACGAAATCTACACGAAAGAAAACAACAACTATTTGGGCGCCAATCATAAATATAAAAATAAATCCATATTTCGCGTGGTCAAGACATCACGGCTAGACCGATTTTGCTAATTCCTTTTTTTGTTGTGTTTGCTATTGTCATGAAAAAGTTATTATGGAAGAAAAAATGCTGCATCTCGATATTTCCGCGGGATCAGAACCGACGTGGTTGAAAACGCGGGGCGCAGCTAGTTTTTATATAAAAACTACAGAAAAAAAAGTTTGGTTTTACTTTCGTATACCTTAATTTTGTAAAAGCCTACTCAATCACCTGGTTCATCTAATCTATCTATCTAACTATCGACCTAGCTATCTATCTCATCTATCTAACAGGTTTTAAATACAATTTCACAAGAAGGGACCCTTGCCCTGCAGTAGGATAAGTTATCGGGCTGATTATTATAATTGTTTATTTCTTCACTTAAGTAAAAAACCCTACACGTTCAACGAGATCCCTGTCGCAACATTCGGAATAGCTAGGTAGGTACCTACCTAACTCTAACCCATCGACTGCGGTTATTTTAATAAATCCACAGATTTTGTGTCGTTCGCTTCTCCGGCTAACATTTATTCAAGGAAGGGTGAAGTTTTCCCCTATTTTATGATAAGGTGTCGAATAGATAAAAATTCTAATGCATACGTACAAGGATTTTGAGTAATGGCGTTTTTTATTGCTTATTGAGCTTGTATTACTACCGTTTTTTGTTGGATCGTTTTTGAAACTTTTTAAAGTATAGTTTTTTTTAGCAGTCTTATTTCACTACCTTTTCCTCGTATCTATTCAAGATACGTTGAAAAAAATCACGTTTAGGTATAATCTCCTTTAATGTAGTCCGGGAGTTATAATTTGTTTTATGTGTAACTAGCTGCGCCCCGCGGTTTCATGTTGTTCCAAGTCTCCAGCTACCTATATTCTAAGTTTCATCGCACATGGTTCAGTAGTTTTTGCGTGATTGAGTAACAAACACACATACATAAATACAAACTTTGTAAACTCGCGTTTATAATATAAGTAAGATTAAAAAAATGCCATTAGTATTGAAAAATCTATGGTATATTAAATCTTTGTATTCGAAATTACTTTTGCCATAAGTTTTATCCGATTTGCGCTATATTTTCTAAAATTTTAAATTTAATTTTAGTTTTTTATTTTCGAAGTTTCTTTAGTACCTACCTACCTACATAGCAATTCTAATCGCGTTTTACAAAAAAAAAAACAGGCGAACGAATTGCGCTATATTTTCTAAAATTTTAAATAAATTTCGTTTTTTTTTTTCGAAGTTCCTACCTACATGGCAACTCTAATCACGTTTTACAAAAGAAAATCGAGACCAGACGAACGAGCTTTTTGTGTAAAATCAATAAGAAAAATGTGTTACAAACCGCAACAGATGATCTCAAGTGTTTTAGCGAAACAAAAATGTTCAATATGAAAAATTACAACGCCCCAAAGGCAAAGGTCAACATTTTCCCACGTTTTCTCCTTTCCTTGAAAATACGATTTCACAAACTGGGAATTTTCGATCGGACGATATTTAAAAACATTTACTCTAACGTCAAAAGTTTTCCTACCGCTTTAAAAAGTTTCATTGCTTTATATTAGCTCAAGGATTCAAAATATCAACATTATCAAGTTTTATCAAAATCGGTTTATTAGCTACCGTGATTCCCTTCCAACTATCATTCATTCAAACGATTTTATTATTATTTTATTAATTTTATTAGATTTTCTACAAATTTATAATCTTCTTCTTACATAATAGTATAGTATATATAAAAATCTATTCCTATTTCGCGTGGTCACGCCATCACGCCTGAACGGCTGGACCAATTTCGATAATTCTTTTTTTGTTGTTTTTGTTATGATCAGGCAAAGGATCTTATGTCAGTTTTTTTTAATTTTGGATAAAGACTTACGCGGGTGAAACCACGGGGTGCAGCTAGTCTATCTATCTATATATATATAAAAGAAAGTCGTGTTAGTTACACCATTTATAACTTAAGAACGGCTAAATCGATTTGTCTAAAAATTGGTGGGGAGGTAGCTTAGAACCAGGAGAAGGACATAGGATACTTTTGATCCTCGCGGGAACTGAAACGGGAACGGGACTTACGCGGGTGAAACCGCGGGGCGCAACTAGTACATAATAAATATACCATTGTTGCACAAAAAAACATTTGATAATCTGCCAACATAAGAGCTAAGGTCGTCCATTTGATTGTGCCACCATAATTTAAATTGTTTATGTTTTTTTCTTTCTTTTTTAATTGTAATTCTTTGTTACGTAAAGGCCAGCGTTTGACCACTATTACACCAGACGGTTACAGCTGTAGATGCAGTCTAAGATGAAGTATGCTGGCACAGAATTAGACCTATTTACACGTTTATACACGCTGACACGTTTATAACACAGTTTCATTATAGTCACCAGACGGTAACTGTAGATGCAGTCTAAGATGAAGTATGCTGACACAGAATTAGACCTTATACACGCTGACACGTTTATAACACAGTTTTATTATAGTTAACAATAAAAAAATAATCTATATATCTATCTAACTATAGGGATTCATTCAAAAGAAGAAATAAAATGGCACGAAGATACAAAGAGAATAGTTTGAAGTCTACGAGATATCTCTTTCCCAGATTGATTGACCTCTCTTATACACTCAGTATTGTTTTACTGAGATATCATTCTGATCGGAAGTAATAGATTACAGAGAACTTCGGATTTATGAATGTCACTGTAGATTAAGTTTGTTTTGGGTTACTTGAATAATAGCCGATAATAATGTAGGTAGTTGGAGTTCCGTAGCTGTCATAATCCTTTATACAAATTGATCTCAATCTAAACAGTAGATATAGTATCACAAGGAGGACAGTTGAAGTATATTTTAACAGACAGTTAAGTCAGTAAAGTAACGTCAGTCAGTAAATACCTGAATTTATATTTTCGAATTCGAAGTGTCATCTTATCTTACTAATATTATAAACGCGAAAGTTTGTATGTATGAGACTTTGTTACTCTTTCACGAAAAAACTACTAAACCGATTGCGATGAAACTTAAAGCATAGGTAGCTGGAGACCTGGAATAACACATAGGTAATTTTTTATCCCGAGATTCCCGCAAGAACGAGTCTCACGCGGGTGAAACTAGTATGTTATTTTCCGCGTAAAATGATCAAAGAATATATATGTGAGATATCACTTGTAGGTACTAGCTACATAATATCTCAATCTCTCACCTTTTTAGAAATATATACCTAAAGCTCATTAATTAAATTAAATATTTTATTGTAAAGGTAAGTTACAAATTATGTACCTACTAGTAAACTTACCTAAGTCTATAAACCACCAAGCATTTAGGGAACATACAGACAATTTCATCCCCATCGATATCGGTTTACGAGGACTTCGCAAATAATATATACTTTATCGGTCGATAGTTGGGTATTGTTTGTTAAGTCGTTATTTTGTCCCACTGTAGATTTTAAAGGGGTTAGGCAGTAAGGCTGAAATCTATAGTCCGTACTTTGTCTTTGCTAAGCAAAAACTTTGACTTAATACAATTTTTGGTATTTATAAAGCGATCTTCGCAACTATCCAAAGTTTTTGCTGAGTGAAGATGGAGTGAAGTCGAACTTCTTCAAATTTTGAATGTAAGCCAATTAAAAATAATGACCTTAACTTTGCTTCTCTATTATGTTTATGAAGTTTTTTTTTATTTCATTCGAATATTACAAAAAGAATTTCGACAAGAAATTCGAATTCAAAGCTTATGCTTAGTTTTTGCTAAGCTCAGTCTGAGCAAAATCAAAGTACTCCCTATTGATTTCAGCGTAAGACGCTACAGGAGCCTAATTCGCATTGACAAATGTTTCATAACCTTCGGAATGTGGTTTTAGTACTGAAGCACGAGTCTATATTTCTGTACTAAAATTTAAGGTGGAAATATTTATTTCTTTGTTTATTTGTAACGAATAGAAAAGTATTGAACCGATTTCAAAAAATATTTCACCGAATAGCCATTAACGACAAGTTAAATAGGTTATAATTTATGCGAATGAAACCGCAGAGTAAAGGTAAATTCAACATATTAGTGAACAATTGCTATTACTTATTATCTTTCTTAATTATAAAATATTATTTACACATGACTAAGTTTTGTGACGTTTGTCTCTGTCTGTAAACTTTGAAACTTCATGTGTCAGTAAAAGACAAACGATGCATAGTTATGCAAAGCATTAATTAGCGTTTATAAGTAAGGGGGATAGTTATCAACTTATATTACTACGAAGTTACCCTTCAAATACGAACTGTCAGTGTTCAATCGGCCTACACAAGTCCGTCGTCTGCTACATCCCTTATCGGGAAGGCTCAAACCGACACCCCAATATGAAACATGACCCCGATAGTCGAATTAGAAGGGACCTCGCTAATCTGAACCGAGTGAAGTATAACTCGTAGTTCATTCGATATCGTGACAACGTATTACATTTACCTACGGCGAATATCTTATTATGAAAACCAAAATTTGATAATTAGTTTTGGAAATTACACACATAAGAAGAACAGGAAGCAGGAAACCCTGTTTCCTGTTCTATGTTGCCTTTTACGTAAGAAATACTTTTAAGAATTTTAGTACTCGGCTGGTAAAAAAAATTTAAAGGCTTTTTGACAAAAACAGTATTTCCTGAATGCGGTATAACACTTTAAGAAATAACGTTTAACTCTTATATATAATTGTCGGATATCAAAAAACTATATCGTACTTAACTAATATTTTGACAGTTAATAAATATCTCAAAATTTAACTCATTTTTTAGGTTTTTAGTATGAGTTTAATTTCAATCTAACACCGCAAAACAAAAGAAAAATCTATTAAATAACTCAGTTTAATTTAAAAACAAAATACTTGACCAAAAAGGTACCTACACTTAACCTTTAAAACAAAAAATAACATCCATAGAAAATAAAGTTTCGTCGATTTAAAAATAAATAGCAGTCGTAAATAAGAATACATAACCTCAAATAACTTATGCTCCAACTAACCAAACATCAACCTATAGTCTAGTCGACAAATTTTTGTAGCCACCTTTACAAAAGCCTTTACTTACAAAGCCGAAAGTACTGTAAAGGTCCTATAGAGGTGGTTTAGGCAGTTAATGCTCCAAACGGTGGTAAATCACACCTACAATGTGGCAGCCGGTATGACGCCTTTAGGTTCCGTTTCGACACCATTATAGAACTCGCTGTACATTTAGAGATTTAGTAGCAATTTTAGTAGCTACCGTGTCTGATAATTTATGGTCTACGAGCTTTTAAATTTGGAACAATACATTATTTTAATGGTTTTTTTTCTTTAGTGATGGCGGCATGAAAAGAATTTTGAGGAGTGATGGTTTTGGTTGAAATGAGTCAATAATGTGTGTTTTGCTTAGTGGTGTTTCCATGAAACTTATCTACAATTTGCACATTTAATTCAATTGTATTATAGGCTCTATTCATTTCAATTCAATTGTTAATTATTTTTAAAAAAGTATTAATAAGTTAAGGTGTTATTTGGTATTAGTGAGTTGAAGTAATATTTTTCAATTTAGATCCGTAAAAGCGCAAAAGTGTTAGTGCAACTGAAAATCACTACCGACATGAACTTTTCTCCTTACTCCTTCCCCAATTTTTACAGCTTCTGACTCAAATAACCAAATTTAGATGCATTTTCACAATTACTCTTGTTGCGAGGTAATTGAGTAATCTATTCATTATTACAACGAAGAGAGTTCAATAGGACTCTGAATTGAAATTTGACATTTCAGAGGGTAAAAATATAACAGTATTTTTTTTGTAATTTTCTTTGTTTTTATTGCTCAAGGCATATTTTAAACTAATATAAATTATTAGTATTAATTATTATTATTGTTTATAGTGGTTTAGGTTTTTTTTTCTGTATTAATGTATTTTTATTTTATTGTTTTTTAAGGTAAATTAGTTTTAGTTAGTTTTTAGTAAGCTTTTTTTTTGTACTTTTAGTTTTAAAAATTATTAGCTCGAAATATAAATATTTAAATGTATTTTTAAATACAAACCCGACTAAAAATCCAAAGTGGTGTACGCACGGATCCAAAACAAAGTAAATACGTAATCAGGTATCCGTATCAGCTAAACAGATTTGACCTGTCTGTCCCACTTCCCGGTAGACCACGGACGTACACAACGTACACAAACCTGTACCATTAAATTATTTAGGTACGCGCCGTTCACCAACATTTAGAGATATATAGATACAGTGCGTTTCGGTGAAGGTGTATCTATCTATGCGTAATTAGGCCGAAAGGGGATGATTATTGACGTGTCTTACAAATATTATAAAGGCGAAAGTTTACATACATACATACGTATGTGACTTTGTTACTCTTTCACGCAAAAACTACTAAGTCGATTGCGATGAAATTTGACATATAGGTAGATGGTAAATGAAATAACTCATAGGCTACTCTTTAACCCGTTAACATTATTGGAAACAAATTTGTACGACAGCCGGTCAACTATATAAGAAGCGTCGAGACGCCAACTACTAAGTAAACTGTGTCTAGGCGAGCAATTTTCGGTCTCAAATTTTTCATAAGTCGTTTTTTTAATAACAATTTATATAATTGTTGCCTTATTTTTGAAAGGCAAATAATGTTAGGATCATAAAAAGTCTAAACGAAATAACCAACACTACCTTACCATCAGGTGGGATACTAATCAAACGCTTATCTATCGTGTGAAAAAAAAGTCAATTTAAAGTTATTGCCAATTGAATATTTTGTTGTTTCTGACTTTTTACAAACCGGTAATATCAAATACATTTGCCTCCAAAAACTAAAAGTATCTCAACACAATTTAATACACATGACCTATACCTAGTGAAGTTTCCATAAAGTTGGCAAGTCAAACATTTGTCCGGGGCCCCGCCGCCCGCGCCCCGGGCTGCGCCACCACTAATGGACCTAGTCAATTACTTAAGACCGGGGAAACTCGATCATAAATCCGGGCTATCGATCAAAGTTCGTTGTGTCCGGGGTTCAGTCCCTTCTTGGGGTTACTGTGAAAGTTTACAGAGTGGCCTGTGTCGTTTATTATGTTAAATTATTAAAAATAAATGGAATAAACTTTGTAATAAAATACAATGTTTACCGGGTTTAATTCGCGTTTTATTTATTAACGTCTACCTTGATAAAGATGTTTGTAAAGTAGCGAAACGATCATGGTATTGCATGGAAAAAATATTATGGTGTATTTACCTTGTCTAGTATCCATAGTACAAGCCAAGTTACTAAGTTTGGGGCTAGATGGAGTTGTGTGCAACGTCATGCAATATCATTATTAGTCCTGTATATTTATAACATACATAAAATAAAACAGAGACGCTTAGACTGTTACGTAATTTGTTAATCTAATTAAACAAAACTTTGTTAATAGCATAGTTCACTTACGTTAATACGTTATGCAAGTTATTGCCATAATAATGTAATTAACCGTTAATTTTACAATAATTAATACACCTAACAGTTTTAATGGCTTTAATGGTGGCATAATCGTATTAATTTTCCTATTACTAATATAAACCCGAAAGATTTGAATTGTACGTGTATGCATGTGAATTTGTTACTCTTCTACGCAAAAACGACTAAACCGATCGCGATGAAACTTGTAACTTAGATAGCTGGAGACCTAAAATAACACAAACACTACTTTTTATCCCGATATACGAGACCTACGCGGGTAAAGCCGCGGGGCGCAGCTAGTCATAAATAAAGGACAGACTCTCCAATTTCTCCAGCTCTGTACTATCAGTTAATAAATTATATTAGATCGTTTCCCGGCCGTGCCGGGTCCGAGTTTTGTTGTCTGTTGCTCGGCCGCCACTCGGTTGCAACAGACCGATCGACTGCTCGCCGAGCAATGGACAACGAAGCTCGGCCGCGTGACGGTCTAATATAGATTATCCCTTAGGCTGTTCCTTGATCCAACAGTCAGTCAGGTTTAACAAAATTTCAATTTAAAAAAAATCGGGTTTGACCATCGCTCCAGTTCCTTCTTGGTGCAAAGGCTGTCCATCGCTGTTCAGCGGAGTAATGCGGCCAGCATTTTGGGCAGTTTTGCACCGGGAACTGTGGATGGTGGTTTATTTGATTAGTTTTGTGTTTTTTTTTGTTAATTTTAATTTATTTGTATTTTGATTTAATTTATTTGTATTTTCTTTATTTGTTGTTTTTTTCTGTGTATTAATTCTAAATCTCTTTATTAGAAAAAAATGATTATATATTAGCATACGCTTTGCCAACGATTGAGTTCAAAATATAAAAAAAATCTACTTATTAAAATAATTGTAACTTTAACAGTAGGCCACCCGCATCGCAGCCCGTTCAGTACCATAGCTCCGTATTATACCGCTTTTATGAACTCATACCCGGCTCGACTCGCTCCAACTAGAATACGAACATTGATTTATTGCTGATAGAATGTTATTCTGTTTGCCAGTTATTGAATTTCTTGCACTTTTTTCACTTTGACATTGATTCTCTCGATAGATTTATAGATAATATTTTATTGTACCAAATATATGTAACTTATAACACAAAGAATAATAAAAAAAAGTGCCTGCATAACAATTCCTGAACATATTTATGCTAAATAAAACACAATACTTAGCGGGGTTTATTCGGTTTTAAACCCGGTAAATTTTGTGATTTTGTGAAAATCATGTTTATGCTCTTCGTCATTTAGAACTGCCAGAATAACAAAAACTGTCAAGGGGTTACAAAATAATAGCAATCATCTACCTTTTGGAAATAAAGTCCAATGTATGATTTTAAATAAATGACCGCAAGCTGAGCTTAAATACAATTTCAACAAACTCGAGTGAGAGGCGTAAAAGCGCTACGTTCGTAGAATGTCTACGAAACACGTAGCACGAATCTTTCTTACTAATATCTTACTTCTTACTAATATCTCATCTTACTAATATTAAAAACGCGAAAATTTGTATGTATGTAGGTCCAGGTCTCCAGTTACCTACATTCCAAATTTCATCCAAATCCGTTCAGCCATTTTTTCGTGATTGAGTAACAAACATCTTAACATCCAAGCACCCACACTTTCACATTTATAATATTAGTAGGAAGTAGGATTATAACATCGATCTTACGGTGAAGGAAAGCATCGTGAGGAAACCGACATGTCCTAGGACTCACCACGGTCCGAAGAAATGGGACATTTGCCACTCCAGGGTAGGCTCCCGTGGCATCTTACTGCCTAACCCCTCTAAGAGGGGGCCCTTGCCCTGCAGTGAGACAAATGAACGGGCTGATGTTGTTATGTTATTTATAGTACAAGCCTAGTGCTAAGCTTGAGGCTAGATTGAGCTGTGTGTAATGTCGTGCATTTTTGTTTTATGTTGTCGACCAATGAAGTTTAGGCCTTTAGATTAATTATCTATTGTAATAAATTATTATTATAATTTAAAAGTATTACTTAAAAATACTCATTGCTTGGTGTTTGTTATGTTTTACAATTAAAACGAAAAATCTGATGAATTATTTTATACATAGCAACATAGCAAAATCCGAAGATCCGTAGGTCCCAGGTTCGGCAAAAGCTAAACTTTGTAATCACTACAAAACTCCATCTTATAATTACTGAAACCGACCTTTGACACTGAATAAATAATTTTTAGACATTTATAGACTGTAAGAAGTCTTAATGTAACTATGAATGATTAATGAAGCCTACCCACTATCGTTAGGGAGGCTTTCACGCTAATTTAAGTGTTCTTACAGACAAAAAACTTTCCATTGACTGTGGATAGATTCGGGGAAGGCGCGTCGGGCGAACGCCCAACTGCAATGCAAAGAAGGCTGCAGGTTCGATTCCGGAAGGCTGCAGGTTCGATTCCGGCCGGTAACAAATATTTCCGCTGACCGTAAATATTTGTTTCTGGTTTTGGTGTTTTTAATGTATCAGATGATGTATGTATTTACAACAAAAAAAAAGTATAATACGTAGCATATCCGTTGTCTAGTAGGTATCTATAGTACAAGACTAGAGCTTAGTTTGAGGCTAGATAGCGCTGTGGGGTAATGTCGTGGAATATTTAGTTATTAATACTTAGGGGAAATATTTATTTGTTTGTTTATAACGCTGATAGGCTCCTATATTCCAGATAGAAGTGGTTTCCATGTCTTCTGACCGTGGTGAATCCTTGAACAATCGGGTTTCCTTGCGATGTTTTCTCTTAACAGTTACATAAACAAGTTCTTTGGTCACTTCATAATAGGGGTTAAAGTATGAAATTGCCGTTTTATTGCAATAGGTTCTTTGAATTGACATAGAATCATCATGGTTTGAGGTTTTCGAATGAAACTTTTTTCAAATGGTTTCTGTGATGTTCTTTTTTTAAAAAATGTAAAACATTTGAATATCGACTTTCAATTGTTTTTGTTATTCAATTTAGGCAAGAAAGATGGATACTGCGAAAATTCGAGTGATTTTTGAATACGAGTTCCGACGCGGAACTAACGAGGCAGAAACAGCCCGCAATATCAATGCTGCGTTTGGAGAGGGGTCTACTAATGAACGCACCGTGCGATTTTGGTTTAAACGCTTTCGTGATGGAAATTTCGACTTAAAGAACGAGCCACGAGGAAGACCGCCCACACAGGTGAATAACGATGAATTAAGAGAGATAGTGGAAGCCGATCCTAGTCAAACTACCCAGGAATTAGCGGCATGGTTTAACGTTACCTTACCCACTTTATTGACTCACTTGCGTCAAATCAATAAAATAAAAAAATACGAAAAATGGGTGCCTCATGATTTGACTGATCTGCAGAAAGAAACGCGTGTTGAAACTTGTGTTGCCTTGTTGAACCGGTACAGAAATGAAGGAATATTGGATCGAATTGTAACATGTGATGAAAAGTGGATTCTTTATGATAACCGGAAAAGAAAAATGCAATGGCTGATCCCAGGTTAAATGCCACAACAGTGTCCTAAAGCAAAACTTACCAATAAAAAGGTAATGGTAACTGTTTGGTGGTCTCAGCATGGTGTTGTTCACTATAGTTTTCTTCGATCTGGTCAAGCAATTACGGCAGATGTCTATTGTGCCGAACTCCGAACCATGTTGACAAAACTAGCAGTAAAACAGCCCCGACTCATGAATCGATCTTCACCATTATTGCTCCACGACAACGCGAGACCTCACACAGCACGAGAAACCATTTTGACCCTTCAGGAACTGCACTTAGAAACCATTCGTCATCCTCCGTATTCACCAGACCTTGCTCCAACGGACTACCATTTTTTTCGTGATTTGGACAATTATCTACGTGACAAGAAGTTTTCTTCCCAGGAGGCAGTACAAAATGCTTTCACACAGTTTGTGCAGTCTAGATCGTCGGAGTTCTATCGCAAAGGCATTAATAACCTTCCCATTAGATGGCAGCAATGTATAGATAATAATGGCAACTATTTTGATTAAATAAATTTGTTAAAAATTTAAAAAATAAACAATTAAGATTTTCAGTACAAATCGGCAATTTCATACTTTAACCCCTAATATAATGGTATAAACGTTGCTTTAAATTATTTAGTTACTATTAAGTTAAGACGCGATCAAATACCGAAGTAACGGTCGCCTCATACTTCATACAAAGACGACACTATGAAAACGACAGAAAAATACGAGGTCTGCTATGGATTTTAAGGGTCGAAACACATAAATTATTAAGATACGCACCTGCTACTTAAAAGTATTAAAAATATTCCCTTTCGGAGATTTTGATCGAAGATTTGTGTCAAAACTTGTGAACTTAATCAGGCGAGAGCCAAAAATATTTTGAAGTAGAATATTTATAACAACCTTTTAATGAAAAAAAGCATTATCTAAAATATATCGGTGGTACTATAAAGTTTTAAAAGTAAACTGGGGCCCAACCTCGCATCTTCTGTCGTATCGGCATCGAAATCCCACTGCGCAAATAAATAACCTGCACGATTCAAATTATAACGTTCAATTCCACGCATTTGAAGGCTACGCCCGCTGTCTTCGAATTCAACTTTCATTGAAACCGGCAGGTCAAGAGACCTCGATTTCAATGACAGTTCAACTCGACGATAATAAACGCTGTCGTTTTCACCGCGCGGGTTTTTCTTTGCGCGGTGGGATTTCGATGCCGATACGACAGAAGATGCGAGGTTGGGCCCCAGTTTACGGTTAAAACTTTATAGTACCACCGATATATTTTAGATAATGCTTTTTTTCAGGGTGCCCTGTTTATGTTTTAATCATCCATCACTGAAGGCAAAGTGAAAGATGCAGCCACAGATGTCAACGCATTTATGACTGCACCGTCCTACGTTTTGCAACCAAGACGGACCAACATAACCCGATGATTAGTGGCAAGTCACGACTGAAGCCTTTTACTATTCTTTTAGCTTTGACAGAATAACACGTTTACAGGTATCTAAACTTATAATAAAGAAAGAAAGTCTGTACTTGGAAATAAAATAAAAAACAAAGTGGTCTAGAAGACTTGTAGAACAAAATTATATAATTTTTAAAATACATGTCTGTCTGCCTGTTTGTCTGTTTCTCTGTATGTTCCTTATACAATTAAAAACTACTGACTCGATTAAAATTTGGTTTTCAATATTCGATAGTTCTATTTTCGAGAAAGGTCGTAGTATACTTTACATCGAAATCCAATGAGAAGAACCCGAGTAATGACCGAAAAAGTGCAACCGCTCGAGAAGCGCTCGGCCGCCCGCGCCCGTGACAACAGACAACGCGTTTTTCACTTCCGCGCGTGAAACCGCGAGCCGCAGCTAGTACTAACTAATTTTATATAATTGAACGACATCCCATCGAACCTTCGAATTACAATAACTATAAAAAAATATTAACAAAAGCATTACACTAAAGTGGCTATAAGGAAGACCTGTTGCTTACTACACCTACCTACCTACTACAAAAACGATTTACTTTATTGCATTACACTGTTGGATAGACGCGGGAGAGAACAAACATCCTTTTCGATTCTCGCCGATACTCCCGTTTGTTATCGAATACAATCGAATTATCCAAGTTGGCTTTTCCACCGTCTTCATCTTGGCGATAATTCAATTCTATTATCCCATACTAGGTATGGAAATGATTAAACACAATATTTACCGGGTTTACTCGCGTTTTATTTACAATGTCATTAATATTTGCCGGGTTTTACGCGAGTAAAACCCAGCAAATATTGTGTTTCAATATGCAAAATTGCGAAAGTATTTTTTTTTTTCATATTAGAAAAATAACAAAATCTGATTCGTGTATTGTTATTTCAAATACCACGACGTTTTAACTATGTTGCAATAGTCTTGGTCGCAAAGGGACCCATAAAAAGGGGTTGGGGAATAATTTAAATATTAGTACAAATCGTGTAAATTAAAAAAAAAATGTTAGTAAAAATAACAGTGTGAATGCTAATGCTATTTTTTACACGACTGCCAAAGGAAGTGTTATTTACTTACATAAGTGATAAGATTCAGTTTAAGATAACCCGTGATACCAAATTAAATACAATCAATCAGCAGTAACCGAGATACTCAAGATAAGATAATGATTGCAATAATCGCGAATGGGATTTGCAAGATTATATTTTTTGCACTTTTGAACTTTTTAAACCAATACGATTGGTACTTTTTACTTTTCAATTTTCTTTTACCTCGACGTTTCGGTCATGTCAATGATCTTGGTCAAAGAAAGTTAAAAAGTAAAAATCACGCGATTAAGACCTGTTACTAGAAAATCTGTTATTTTTTGTTGCTTATTACCACAAAAACAGCACCTACAAAAATCGGTATTAGCAGCACGTATTCGTTTTTTTCGCTTCTGCTACTTGCAATATTTTTTTCACCATGTGAAATATCGAGTGACTTGCTATTTATGCCATGCCTATCCTATACCATCAATCCTATCAGTCATTGTAACCTCTTGTATAATTTGGAGGGAAGAAATAAACGAAAGTAATATCATAATTTTTTCCCGTCAGTCGATTGGTTTTGGGGTGCGAATTTGATGGAACTGTCAGTTAACTTACTCGGTGCTTTTATTTCGATTGTTTGGGACTTTATCGTTGTAATCGATTGGTGGTGGCTTAGAGTTTTTGATGAAGGTATTTGTTTTTTTTTATTTAATGAAAATCATTGGTGAAGAAATAATAGTAGAAATTTTATTATTCTAAAGAGATCGTTCTGTGGAGAAGATTTTCTTTCATTTATTGAAGTCGGGTTTAAAATTAAGTTATTACTTCTCATCTAACTATCGCCGTGTTTTTGGATGAAAAACTGACAAAAATACTACGTATCAATATTGTATTGATCATATCTTAAAAAATAAGCAGAAATTAAATTTAATAAATTTAAAAAAATGTCCGATAATCCGCTGAAACGCTACTTCAAATTTGAGGGCTTATAAATTATTGAGCAGTTTCTAAATTCAAAACTCGTTTGAGTTTAGGAGCTGTTTTAATTGTTTAAGAAGCCCTTGTATTTTGAGCGGGTATTCAGTATTCGGCCGTTAGTAGCTAAGTTAAGTATTTCAAGCATCATTCAAAGTATCAGCAATATTACATTTTGTATATACAAGTTGTTATTTTTCAAATGGTAACTTTATTTTAACATAAAATTTAATTGGATACTACAGCGACTTGTTAATATTTGTTTTTATCCTGTACTAGCCTCACCCTGTGGTTTCACCCGCGTAAGTCCTGTTCCAGCGGGAATATCTAAATGGAAAGTCTATCTATGTGTATTCCAGGTCTCCAGCTACCTATATTCCAAGTTTCATTGCAATCGGTTCTGTAGTTTTTGCGTGATTGAGTAACAAAGTCACAGACATACTTACAAACTTTCGCGTTTATAATATTAGTAAGATTTGCCCAAAAATTGTGTTCTTTAATTAATTTTTTTTTATACACCATTTGACCTCATCTCACCTGATAGGAAGCGACGATGAGGTCGATAGTTATACTTACATAACTATGTTAAGTTCAAGTACACTTAAAAAGACGATCGCCTTCCTAATTGGCAAACTATCGTGCTCAAATAGAAGATTTTAATCGCCTTATTTGGCAAGATCTCTCGTAGCCATGGTAACGGTAATTAACACGTAGATTCTCCTGATTAGGACGTAGTAAAGGCTCGTTTAGACGGAAGGATTATATTATTATAACGGGTCTTAATCTTTAAGAAGCGATCTAGAGTAAGGGCTACCGCACACGGGCCACCGGTAACAACCACAAAACGCCGCCACTGGTATATTTCCTGTAGTTTTCATACATGTTAATAAGCAGCACACACGTGTGGTCGGTGGCGGCCACTCGCTGCTTTAATAAAATGTATGAAAAATCGTGTCAAGTGGCTGTGGACGGTGGCTCGTTTGCGCCGAGCCTTAAGGGGCCGTAGTAGGCCAGAACTGATGTTTCTAGGGTCAATTACTACAAAATTTATTTAAAATAAAAGTTTTTGAAACCATATTAATTAAAGTCAAGGATATTTTCTTCCGTAAATACATACATATTATACATAGAAATAAACCCAGACTAGATACAAATATGTATGTTAAGCATGTTTTTTATTATTTTATTTTTATTTTTAAGCACTCGGCGGCAATTGAACCCGCAACCTTTTGCATTGCAGTCGGGCCTTGTTTTGATGATGTACTTTATTGTTTAGTGTATTAACTTCATTCCATTCAACTTTTACGTTCTGCTTTAGTTGAAATCAATCTGTAGTTCGTCCGTCCTCCGCGACTATCGGCCAATGTCACGTTAGCATACTTCTTCGCACCCCTTGGTCTCAATTATTTTTCTTCCTTCCTTATTAGTATAAACAGCGCATCGAGTGACGCCATTGTACCCAATTTCCAAGTGAACCGAGAGTTATATCAATTCCGTCGTTCTGCGCCCGTCTAACTAAGGGATGATTTATATTAGAACGTCACCGGTCTAATATAAATCATCCCTTAGACGGACGCAGAACGACGAAATTGATATAAAGTAGAAAGTTGCCTATGTGTTATTGTAAAATCGGTCTTAAATAAATCATTCCTAATTCTCTTATAATAACGAGACACCGTTTCTGTAAATGCAAATGAGCCATTTGTGGGCCCCGTAACATTGATGTGTGTCTTAGCTGTATCAATTGATTTTTCAATATTATTATTGTACTGCATATTATGTTAACACAATGTGCCATCTACCAAGTTTCTATCGATTACAACGCAATAATCGTTTTTATTCGTAATCGATTCGACGAATGTTTAGTAACTAAGTTACAAATAAAGTTTAGTTATCTAGGGTTAAATAATCCCACCGGAGGTAACCATTTTTGAATCTGGACTGTTTGTTGTAAACAATACACAGCTTGATTTACTAAGGCCCAGTTTCGCTGCTATACTTAGCCCCGGGCTAGTGAGCTAGAACAGTGCTAACTATATAAATCCAGTGCAAGACTAATCACAAGATTTGTAAAGTTTGCGCTGGGCTAGTTCACTAGCCTGGGGCTAAGTATAGCAGGGAAGTGGGCCTAAGAACTCAATAAGTTACAATTTGTAAGAACGTGAATTTAGTCTAATATATAGACGTGAGCATTTCTATTTGATCGGTAAGCAGAAATTCTTTAAAGCGCAGAACACATTTATGCTAGTAGATACTTGAACCAGTGTTTAAAAACCATTGAAATTAAATTCGTATACGAAATTTTGAGTTTTGTATCTATTTATGTTCTCTTTGTAATAATGTTTAAATGAAATTTTGCGTTATTTGAATACACGAATTAAATCCATAATTTCATATTTCTCGTGTCCTAATCGCGTGAATACGACGCAGCTCCAATCCTCTAGCGTCCAAGATCATTGAAATTGAAACGTCGAGGTAAGAAATCTAAAAGTATTATTACCGCGATTAAGACCCGAGAAAATATAAAACTATGAGTCAAAATCGTATTAACTTCAAAATATTACGATTTACATCCTTTCCTATACCCATATGTGTTAGGCGCTTGAAAAAAAAAACACAACAAAAAAAAAACACACTCACCCCGCTCAAAGTTTTGATATTGTGTAAAGCGTCTTGGGCCTTCAGCGCGGCTTTGCGCGTGTAAAACGTCACAAAACAGCATCCTGTAACAAAAGCGGAAACACGTACATGACAGGAACTCGACAAGCACAAGGACGCCAATGACATGAGGTATAGGGGGAAACGGAAATAACGTCATAAACATTGGTTACAGTCACACCAGGTAATCTGTTCACTTATTATTTAGTTTCAGCATTTTTCTCATTAAATTGAAAACTAAGTTTGTAAAATATTTGATACGTAGGGCATTGATCTTCTTCTTTTCGTATAGTGGTGTGGCTCACCTGGTGTTAGAGTTTTCAGATCGCCTCTCCTCTTAAGGCCTCTAACTTGACCTAACGACTGTTATCAGAGATAACAACAAGGGCATTGATGAAATGCATAATATCATAATAAACGCAATGCCATCAAAACCGGAGAATGAAAGTTTTATTATGTTTACATTCTGAATTCTACCAAATAAACTAAAAACATATTGACATAATAGAATAGAAGTTTAAACAAGCAATAAACAATGAGAACTATTTGCGTAAATTCACACTAATTTGATAAATAATCTACGAATTAAATGAACGCTTTCAACTGAACAGATAACTTGGTCGGACTGTAGTTCTGCACACGCTTTAGCAATAAACACTAATTCCATTTAGTTTGTTGAACGCCAAAATACAAAACAGGTTTTTAAAACATTGCAATCTACATTTCCACTCGACGATCACAAACAAGAAACCGAAATCTAACACTGTTTTTCGACACACTACGTAGAACATAAAACAATCTCTTAAATACTTATAATTAATACACATAATGACAAAGATGAATCCATACAAGAACATCGTATAAAATACTTTAAAATAAAAGTTGTAATGTTTGTTTTGAAACTGAAACCGCTGAAAATCAATTCCGGTAAAAGAATTTTGTTGAAAATAGCTGTCGCTAACGGGTAGCTCATGTAGTTTCCGTTTCGATGGGAATACCGAAATAAAAAATATCCTACATGTTAATACAGATTACATACTAAGTGAAATTCTAAAATTTAGTTTAATCTATCCATTTTTATAGGATCAACAAACAATAAATATCCAAATAAACAAACATTTCAATTTTTCCATTTATAAATTAGTGGGATTCCCATAAGATCGGAACTAATACGACTGAAACCGTAAAGCGCTGGTAGTAAGTGATAATTATAATACTTATTTATAAAATGTATTCTCAAAATTAAAAAGTTGGACGCGTAGAATGTGTTGCCATTTCATTGTCATCCTAAAGTTAACACTGAAAAAAAATGAAAAAAATTTCAATTCATAAAACCTAATAAAAATATAATTTACCGAGCAAAAAAATAGAGACGCAACAAAACCACGAGCCCGTGACACCGGTCCTATAATCGTATTAGTCGACACACTGGCACATTGCATGTGACAGGGTTACTCAAACTTACGGTCCCGGGAACATTTGAGATATTTGATATTATTCTAGTGTTACAAATGCTGCCATTTTCGAGTAAAAATAAAGGTAAATATTTTGTGTTAAAAGTAAAATACTCGTCCGTTTCCATAGGTAGATCGGTGCAGCCATTTAGAAAGACGGATCGGATGTTGTTCCACTACCGTTACTGCCCTATTCTAGATGAGCGTGCTACATCTTAGATCATGCCATCATTTACCAATAGGTGAGATAGGTGATAGTAGTCAAAATGGAAAATCACTAACAGGCTACTTTTTATTTATTCTTTTTTTTCGTGAACCGATAATTTGTTTAACTATTCCACACACTCACAACTTTTGATATCCTTGTTTCTTTTGAAACTGTTGTTGTGGTGTAACTAAAAAATCGTTATTATTTATATTTATTTAGAATTATGAGGGCTAACTTTTGAATTTGCTTCATATTACGTACGTAACTATCAGCCACGATCTATTATACAGAATTCTAATGAATTGGCTTACCTCCTCTGTTGCAGAGTTTGAGTAACGCAGACATATTATGGAAATTAGCGCGGAAATAGAACGAGGAAAATTATAAAGTGCGGGCGAAAAACTTTTGTACTGATTGCATCGTGTCGCGTGGCCTGAAGTGTAGTTTAGATGAAACGTGGATTATCCTCTGTGGTAAATAAATACGAGTATGTTCTGCAATTTTTCGCACCATTTTCTGCATCTAACGGTACGGCGGCCCTCGCAATATCGAAAGAAGGGTAAGTGTGGACAGCATATTATAAAAAAGATAGATTTAAATCAAGGTAGGTTAGTTTTACGGAGAGTTGTCATCTTAATCTCCTTTTCGTAATCAATAAAACAATAATTACAGATTGACTGGCTACATTTGAAACTCATCATTACCCGTTTAATTATGACGAGATAGTTCCAGTTTTCACAAAAGAATAACATTATGAAGTTTAATATTGTAGTTAATTATAATCGACTGTTTGTTATAGACTTAGTTGGGTTTTAACACACGGAGTTTGCAAACATAGCCACTGTTAATTCCATACATATTTGATAGTGTTAAATCAAAATGTACTTATCTCCAGGCTTAAAAACGAACTCTGGCTCGCGCAAATGAAACTCAGTTAATTAAGGACTATTTTAAACTAAAATATATCTTAATATTTCTTTTTGTTTTTTATTGCTCAAGGCATTTTAAACTTCGAATTTTTTTTTGTTACTTTTTAAGTTCGATTTCTTTTTAAAAGATTTACAGCCAAATTTAGAAACGCCACTTAACATTTGAAAAGTACTATAAATAATTGAGCAGCTTCGAAATTTCAAAAATAAATAAGGGAATATTTGAGTTTGAGAGCTGTTTAGTTGTTAAAGTAGTTCTCAAATTTAGAGCAGCGTTTCTAGATTAGGCTGTAAGTATGTTTTAGTCAGTGTTACATTTTATTGCATCTTTAAATTAAGATTAGAAAACAGCCTTAATAAAATAAAAAATAAATCAATCCCAAATGATGAAACATAAACTTTACTGCCCATCAGTAGAGACTGATCGACAAGCCATCAAGCCATCCAGCACCGCGACCGTGAGGCGAGGCATCAAACGTCACGCAAACGCTTCGTTATTGCTAAGTGGTTCGTGTGAAAAGCTATTATAAACTCACCCTGTATAGTTTAAAACCTGATTAGCCTTAATGGTGAAGTTTAAATTTGTTTGTGATTTTCGATGTTGAGTTCTTTGGAATAATAAGTTAAACTTAGAAATATTTTTGCAAGGAGATACAATATTTTCAAAAGTTTCCCATGACAGGATTCGAACCTGTGCTTCCTCGCAATCCAGGCGAGTGTTCTAACCACTGAGCCGGTGTAGCTGTAACGTATAGTTAGCAAACCAAACGTAATATTATAAGATAAAAAACAAGATTAAACAAATTTCATTAATAACTAGCTAAGTACTTATGAAACGACAAGAACATTATTGTTCATCAAATATTTTGTCCAATACAACCGCAGTAACATTTTCAAAAACGTTATCACCCTAAACTTCCTTATCACAATGAAAAACCCAGAACCCGCCCTTATGTACCCATACCCAAAGAATCTTTGATATAAATGCTCCCTATCACTTCACCCAAAAGCGAACAATGGTAGCCTACACGAAAAATGACAAAAGAAGGTTTTTTTTTTCAAACAAAAGACGCTTACAAACGGGACAAACATGAATGTCAACATATATACGAGACATCTTTTGTTATAACTTATGTAATATTAAACAATATAACCCAGAAGCCACGGGTTTTCCATGAGAAAATGCTAAACAACTCTGGAAATAATTAGGAGTGGTAATTATTTCGGTTTTATTACGGTTTCCTGTGAGGTTTCTAGAGAGAAATTGCTATTTCGAAAAACATTTATGGTTTCTTTTCGTTAACGAAGTACGAGTTTCAATTTAAATGAACGATTCTTCTTCTGATATAATAAAGCCTTTGCCTTGGCTATGGTTGTTGAAATACCCTATTAGAAAGGCTAAAGTTGAGTTATAGCGCATTTTTGCACATAAATAATAAAATTTATTTCATTACAAATGGCGGATCTTTGGTCTGCTATTATATAGCTCAAACACGAGTTCTTGGCTTGCTACGAAAGGGCTTGAAATAGTCTACCACGGCGGACACTATGTAGCAAGACAAGTTGGCGTTAAATTTTGGTAATACCAAAAGTAGTTATATGTCAAAGTTTGAAATTATAATCGATATTTATGACTATTTATTTTATTTGGAAGACAAACAGTTACATACATAAATCTACCTTATAAACTATGAACCATTTATATATCTCTGCATATAAACAACTAAAAAATGCTTTAACGCATCACAAAAACAATCACAAAATAAAAGGTGCAGCTGCAAGTCAGCTCCACAAAAACACTAATGTTATAACACAGAATATAGTTAAGAGTCCGCACTCAACCATCGATTCGCAAATGTTCTCTTAATACTATTGACCGAGCTTAGTCAGGCCAAAAAGTTCTGACTTTAAAAGTCTGAATGGCCTACGACTGTAGCAGGGGCTCTATTTTTTAATTGCTCGCGTCACTTCGAGTGACTTTAATACCTCTATTTCTGGCGATTTACTTACGTTTTCTGTTTTTTTTTCTATGTGAATCGCACGACCGCAACGAGTGGTATCAACCACTCGCCGCAAGAGTCAGACATCAAACAAAAACCAGCAGATATTGAATTATTTAAATCGCCTGACGAGCAACGAGCGATTTAAAAATAAGGCTGCAGGTCATGAGCATTGCAGGCCAAGATTTCAACTTAATGATAGGATTCGTCAGCTCACTGTTTATTAGTTTTTAAATCGTGTAGGTGTGTGTCTAAAGTGTTTTCGACGTGCATGTTTCGTAAGCTTGGTTGAGCAGTTGGTCCTAGTTGTTATCCCTGATAGCAGTCGTTAGGTCAAGTCACACGCTTTAGGGCGACATGAAAACTTTAACCTGTCTGTCGTATCAATTGAAGATCAAACATTTACGTAAGTCTTTAAATGTGCTAAAATCAAGAAAATAAAAGTACCTATGTTAAATAAAACGAACACAAATCGACGACGTGATATCGACGTGTTAGTCGGCTAATATGTAGATATTCACTGATTCGCAAGGTTATTCAAAGAATGATATTCGGTTTCCGACATTTTCTTGTAAAAATATTGAAAAGCTTTAGGGTACCAATTTATTATATTGTAGGTATATTAGTTTAAATAAACACTTTAAAATAATTTGTTTGGCTTTCGAATTGTTGTTAGTTTAATCCTTATTATACATCATTTCAACATAAGATATAAGTTGGGTAAGAATGACTCACATTCGATATCTTTATGGTCAATTATTTTTAAATAAAATGTGTTGTGATTAATTTTATTGTTTTTTTTTTAAATTTGATTTTTTTTTTTGTATTTAGATTTAATTTATTTGTATTTAGATTTAATTTATTTGTATTTAATGTAATTTATTTGTATTTTTATGGAAGAAAATAAATACTTGACTTAGAATAAGTAGTAGAACAATATATATATATTTTTCAAATTAGAATTCTTTTTTTTTTTGGTAATGTTGAAAAGCTTTTAATATTGGTCGTAGAATTTATTTATTTATAAAGATTTAAGTGCAGTTAGAAGGAACTACTTTAATGTAATTCACTGTATGGCGGAGCCCAAAACATTTATCTATTATAAGTCTCTGTATAGTTTGGAAGACAGCTAAGTACTGCAACTAACCAAGAATTTAGTGCAGTTCAAAGGAAGTGCTTCATATATATGTGACTATATAATAGCAGAGCCCAGAGCACTCAATTCCACTATCTTCTTAATAAACTAATTAAGAACTAAACCCACCTTTACTGGCGCCCGTGATCTTATCCCGTAGCACGTTGATCTGATGGACACGGCCAAACTCCTCGAACATCAGCCTTAGATCGTTCTCGTCCATACTCCGCGGTACTTGGCCGACGAACATCTGAAATTTTAGAGAGGTAAAGGTTTTAAACAGATCCAAATAAGAAATTCTATTAGATTTTTTTTCGTGTGTTGAGTGAATAGAAATGTTGTGGATTCGATTCCCGCTTAAAACAGTTTTTTAATGAAAACAAAAAATCTGTAAACATCACACAGCGCCATAGTACTATGGTAAGCTTGTGTGACCGTAACTAAGCAACGGATACAAAACTTGCTTTGATTATAATTTTTTTGTAAACAACTAAATATTATTTATAAATAGACGACATACCCAGACAAAAAAAACAACATTAATTTTTAAACATAATTATTTGTTTCCGGCGGGGATCGAACCCATTTCAGTTGAGCGAATATCCAATGGCAATGCAAAATATTATTTTATCAGAATAATGAATGAATGAAAAAGTTAATTAACACCGTATTCCATTTATATTTATTGTTAAATTAAGTTTTTATTATAGGGAAAGCATAATAAGTTATGGTTGACAAACGTGGTGCGAATCAAAAGCAATCATGACTCTAGTAATTGGGAGCTCGCCGCGTGGCGTCGCTGGCGTCGCCTCTAGGGTTGTCTCATGACAATAAACCATTAATATTATTGCTAATTATCACAGAAGTCTGTAAGCATGTTTGTTACTTCGTCGCGTAAATACTGAAGCTAACGTTTTCGAACAATACCTCAGACATTTTTATCGTGATATTGGTAATTATAATTTTCGCGATAAGGGGAACTCACGCGAGCAAAACCGAGCCTGCAACTAGTAATATATAATCTCGGATAGTTTAAATCAGATAATAAATAATTGTCAACTAGTAGTGGTAGCTTTAGAAGTATCCAAATTTTTATAGGCAAGGTTTTCATTTTGCCTACCTAGTTATAATAGTATACAGATTACTCCGTTTGACAGTATACAACAACTTAGGTTGGTTGTCAGTGACAAGCCGAGATAGAAACCTCCAATGAAATAGGAGACAACAATCTAACTGAACTAACTACATTTACTACTTAGAAGTCACATATGAGACACATTTTACTCCCAAAAATATTCCAAATTCATAGTTAAAGTCATTTTCTCAAGCACCTCCTACTAGTATGAGTACAAATCGTGTGAATTTAAAATGTTTATTGTAGATCCTAGAAATACAGAGTTCCATCGCATTGGAATCTTAAGTATTTTTGTATGAAATCACATACTTTGCTAACTAATTAATAAACTCAAAACTCCGAACTGAAATGTCTTTAAAACAAAAGGCAACACCAATCCCACACGAAACGTCGACAACCCTACCTAGATAAGTACGTAGCCGCTATTCGACGAGGTGGAACCTTTTTAATTACGTCGGTATATCACTTCATTTGCGAATTTATACTTGATTCTCCTGTTTTGAATTGAAATACCTTACAAATGTTACGTAAGTATAGGGTTAAATTATTAACAAAGGTTACATACTTATGCTGTCAGTTCATCAGTTCAGTCTATTGGTCAAGATGGTGGAAACATGACACTAATTACATTAACGACAACAATAACCATACAACAAAATATCAATTCCATTAATCACTAATTACATTAATTGGAAATATACATAGTCATATAAAAGACATGAGATAGGCTTGCAATATTTTACCTCATCTTGCCTGATGAGAAATCACGATGAAGTTGACTGTGTAACATTCTTGCTAGAGGAGGGAGACTTATTCACTCTAGACATGAAGTCTTCACTTTTACCTACAAATCTTCACTTCAAGTCTAGAGGGTTGCATTGTTATCATCATCATTATGTCATCGTCATTTAAATAAGTCCCGAATGATAAGCTGAACATGATGAGTAACAAAATATGTGAATACCCGTGTGTTTTCTAAAAGTGATTATTATTAGAATTTATTGAGAAAAAAAATAATAAGTGAAAATTTGGGGAACCATTATGAGCTCGATGAAAATGGTGCCTATTTCCGAGTCATACCACTAAGAAAATTCAGTAAGCATGTGTATAGCTTACTTACTTATTATTTTCTTGTTCTATTTTTACTGAAAAGTCTTGAAGACTTACTTTTATATAATCCGGATCGGGCTGCTCAGGCTTCTCCTCATTGTTGTTATTGTTGTTTATACTTGTGTTGTTGTTGTTGTTATTATTTATATTCATATTGTTGATCCCACTGAAACAAACAAACATCCAGTTGTTACGAAATGATCGAAAGGAATACTCTCGAGCCGACTTACAACCAGTACCATCTTTAATCAATCAATTAAAAAAGAAAAATAAATATAAGTAGTATATCCGTTGTCAAGTCACCGTAACACAAGCTTAGCAGCTTACTACGGGGCTAGATGGCGCGGGGTTTTGGTCACAGGATTTATTTATTTATTTAATTAACAAATGTAAAGTAACAGTTGGAACAAAGTTACGTCGTCAAGTCTAAACTGTTACTTTGACTTTCACTTCGAAAGAAAAATCTGGATTTGTCCATCAATCTTGATTTTTATAAACTTATAAAAGAAATCCTAAACCTAAACATCTTAATAATGTTACAAACGCGAAAGTTTGTACCTTAATTCCTTCTTCTATGAATTTTATGAATAATCGTGACATGAAATGATTAATTACCAATAAATGAGTATTTGTATGTATGTATATGACTCTGTTACTCTTTCACGCAAAAACTACTGAACCGATTGCGACGAAACTTGGAATATAAGTAACTGGAAACCTGGAATAAGCATAGGCTTTTTATCCCGATAATTTAGAGGGGACAAGACTTACGCGGGTAACACCGTGGAGTGCAGCTACTCTGTTATATTATGAGCGATACATTTCAACTTGCTAGATCAACCTGTTTCTAAGAAAATCGGTGGTGACTTACAGACGAACCGACGAGCGAGTGATCCTATTAAGGACGCGACTCATGTGAAATCCCTTCCGATGGAATGGTTTTATTCATAACCGGTATCAAAAAGATCTTTAAACAATGTATTATGTTATTGTACATGATACAAGAAGTGTCCCCTTCATTTCAAAAACAATAAAAAATAACTTTAAATACCACTATTATACAGGCAAAGTTACCCCTGTTTTACAAAATAAATCAATTTTTCTTCTAAATCCTTAACCGCTATATTTTCTTATAGGCATCATTATATTAGAAAATACAATACCTAGAACCCCTTCATCGCATTTTTTCAAAATATTATTTTAATCTTCGTTAATTATTGATTTTACGAGAAATTGTAGATTTTTCACGCAATTCCATCTCGCTCATTTATATGCAATAGGACAAGGACCGTTGCTTATCATCTATCGCCGCCTTAAGGGATCCTATCATTACCTATTGAAGTAGGAAACCATAGAAAACATTTATATTGTCCACAGAATATATTGAAATCAAAATATATTTTTTAGCTATGGCTTGTCAGTGTTCCAACATCTTATATACTACTATTATAAACGCAAAATAAAAACTTTACAGTTGGCTTGAAAAAGTCATCTGTAAAGTTGGAAAAAGCTCGGTCGTTAATAATAATGACGTTATTGAATAAAACGCGAGTGAAACGCGGTAAATATTGTGTTTGTGCGTATGTATTTTTTTATTTAAAATATTACTTACATCACAAAAACATCTTTTTAATAAAAAGTACTAGTAAACCTTATATATAGAGGTTTGTATTAGTACTTGACACTCACATTTACTAACATTAAACAGATTACAATAAAATTAGCAATCGACACATATATCTAAAGTAGGTAAACCCGCAGTAGTTAGATAATGTATGTATGTATGTCAGTGTGTGACTTTGTTACTTCTTCACGCAAAAACTATATAGTACCGATTGGAAGTAAACTGGGAATATAGGAAGCTGGAGACTTGAAATAACACTAAGGCTACTTTGTATCCAGATATTCCCGCAAAACGGGACTTACGCGGGTGAAACCGCGGGGTGCGGCTAGTATTATTATTATCCTTGCTTTCACTGCAAAAATACAAAACTGGGGTAATATTATATTTAATAACTGTAGTACTTTATGTTGCCTCATTTCTCATCCCTGTTGTAAGTTGGAAACACGTCTACAAGCAGGAAGTACGAAATAGTGTGACTAAATAGTGAGTATCTTCTTATATATAAAAATGAATCCCTTTTTGAACAAACATAAAAAAAAAAAAAAAAAAATATGCCACGAATTGAGAACCTCCTCCTTTTTTGAAGTCGGTTAAAAATGAATCCCTTTTTCCGTTGGTCACGGCATCACGCATGAATGGATGGACCGATTTTGCTAATTCATTTTTGTTGTATTTGTGTTGATCAGGAGAAGATTCTTATGGAAAAAAAAAATGCTGAACCGATTTTGGTAAATATTACGCGGGTGAAACCGCGGGGCGTAGCTAGTCTTATATATAAAAATGGATCCCTATTTCGCGTGGTCACGGCATCACGTCTGAACGGCTAGACCGATTTCAATAATTATTTTTGCGTTGTGTTCGTTATCAGTAGAAGGTTCTTATGTAAGAAAAAATGCTGAACCGATTTTGATAAATCTTACGTACGTTATGAAACCGCGTTGCGCAGCTAGTCATAATATAAAATAAGACATAATAATTGGCAAGAATGAATGTAACGTCTAATTCGTACTTAGCCTTATTAAGTAAGGTCGGAGTGGGGAGAACATGTTTTGTCTTTTTCCGTGGCAAGAAATGTCAAAGTAGACAGACGGAAACAAAATGTGATTAAACTACTCCGACCTTACTCCACGTTTAATATTAAGGCTAACTAAGTTTACTAGATAGTAAATGCTAAATCAACAATCACTTCACTGAGCCTTTATCGCAACAGTCTAGGAACGTCATATTTTTATCGATTTTGATTCATAATGTAATGTATAGGTATATTGTGTATACGGCATACACTTTAAAGATTAGGATAGGTATTTATATCACTATATGCATGTCCGAGTGTGTGTTGATAATAATCGATATTCAAATGATATCATTCCTATTTTATTTAGCTGTCAATCGATATTAATCCGATTTATGTGTAGACTAGCTGCGCCCGGCGGTTTCACCCGCTTAACTCCCGTTCCCGCGAGAATATCGGGATAAAAAGTAGCCTATGTGTTATTACCGGTATCCAGCTACCTATATTCCAAGTTTTATAGCAATCGCTTTAGTAATTTTTGCGTGAAAGAGTAACAAACTCACGTACATACATACATACAAACTTTCGCATTTATAATATTAGTAAGATACGTACATTATATTTTACTAGCTACGCAATTTCACCCGGGTAAGTCCCGTTCCCGCGGGAATATCGCGAAATAAAGTAGGTAACCTATGAGTGATTCCCGGAATCCAGCTACCTATGGTACCCAGTTTCATTGGAATCGGTTCAGTAGCATTTGCGTGGAAGATTAACAATAATACATATACACAAACTTTCGTGTTTATAATATTAGTTAGATTTTGTCAAGATGTAGGCCAAATATAATTTGCGTGACTTACAACAAGAGTATATTAAACTCAAATTTGCATATGCATAGTACCGTGAAAACATCAATCTCAACATTTATTATGGCATTTGAAGACAAAAAGCGACTAACCGTGAAAAATATTTGATTAGCTAACATATTTTCCAAGGAAAATTGAAACCTTCTTATAGGAATTTAGAAAATTGAGGTCGACTTGCGCTGCTATACTTAGCCAGGGTTAACTAATTGACTATTGGTTATGCACTGCAGTGGTATTCTCTAATGTAACAGTCGGGAGCTCGACGCTGTTTCAGCGTCGAATCTGCGCAATACGACGCTCTGTTTGGACGCTCACTCTGATTCGACGCTGAAACAGCGTCGAGCTCTAGACTGTTACATTAGAGAATTGCACTGCTGATCGGTGTCATTTGTGTCAGTGGAAGACTAATCATAAGAGTTAATACGTTAGTTATTTAGTTACCCCTGGCTAAGTATAGCAGCGTAAATCAAACTTAATTATTTAGTTTTGACCATTTGTGAAGTCATTAAAATCAAAGTGTGGATTAGAGATAAGAGTGGTCGATACAGAATAATGGGAAATGATTTGATTGGAGTTAGAATGATGATGAGAAATCAGAATTAAGTTAGGACTGAAATGAGTCAATAACAGGCATTAGACAAAATGGATAAGACAACATAATTAATTCAAAAACAGAGCGAAGTGATCTTCTACAAGATTTTTCTTTATGTTATTGAGGTAAGGAACCTTAAAAACAATTACATCAAACAAAAAAGCTGCAGTTCAAATAGTGTTCAATAGTTAATAGATAACTGCAGAGAATTTTTATGTTTACGGGAGAAAAAAAATAACTTTACTCCAAGATTATTCTGGGCATATAAATGTACTGATGCGCTCCACAAATTTGTAGGCTCAAAGATAAGATTTCGATTGAAGAATATCTCAAGCAACTTACATACTACATAGTGTACATAATTATGTATTAAACCACAATCTCATTAATTTCAAATCGTCAAAATGATATAAGTAACCATACTTTACGTTACATAGCTTTAACAATACAATCCACATTGTGTAGTTTGTGTAGTCACCCTACAACATCACAGTACCCATTTAACCTAAACTCCAACTAAGCTACTCGTACCTTCTAAACGTTGAATAACCTCGATTCCACCTCCACTCCATGCACTTGTTTGCCATACTGTTATCACTGATTACACCGTACATCATAAGATTACCAGCCACTCTTATCAGGAACAATCAACGATATGAAATGCGAAACAACGTGTTCGGTTTTAGTAATATTATTTAGGAGAAACTATAGTTTGTTGGCTATAGTTCTTTACTGTATGACAAATGACAGGTCTAAGATCTGATTCGTGTTTTTTTGGGTGAAGGTACCCTCATTTTTTGTATAAATCATGTTTAAAGGAGTAACTGTAGTTTGTAGAATAACTTTTTTACTGTATGAGAAATGAGAGATAGAAGATGAATTCATTCGTGTTTTTTAAGTATACCCTCATAATTTTTTGTCAGCTTTGATGGCATGTTTTTTTTACTTTTTCTTTATTTTGAAGTATTGAAGCTTGCATTTGTTTTTTTTTTTTGCAAATAATGTCAAAGAATAATAAATAGTCTAAAATATTTGTGAAAAATTTCGCTAGGTATAAGAATTCTAGGGTAAATAGGTAAATAATATTTCAAAGAGTAATAATAATTATTTAGCTTATATTTATACTACCTACTCGTAAATCTTCTTACTAATATTATAAACGCGAAAGTTTGTATGTATGTATGTGAGGTTGTTACTCTTTCACGCAAAAACTACTGTACAGATTGCGATGAAAGTTGGAATATAGGTAGCTGGGGACCTGGATTAACAAATAGGCTACTTTTTATCCCGATATTCCCGCGGGAACGGGACTTAAACCGCGGGGCGCAGCTAGTTATTTATATTCTATTTCGTAAAATCACATGTCTGTTGACAGTTTGGATTTGTTATTTTTATTAAGCCATCTTACTAATATAAACGCGAAAGTTTATACGTAAGTATGTATGTATGTGAGGTTGTTACTCTTTCACGCAAAAACTACTGAACCGATTGCGATGAAACTTGGAATATAGGTAGCTTGTTATCCCAATATTCCCGCGGGAACGGGACTTACGCGGGTGGAACCGCGGGGCGCAGCTAGTATTATATAAGTAGTAGTCCTATGATATTAACATAATAACATACACATAATATGTTATTATGATTTCAAATTAATCAGGGTTATGTTGAAATAAATCCATATGATAAATCCATTAAAATCCATATCCGGATTTCGTGCATTAAAAGTCAGTCACTATGGTCAGATTGTACTCATTCATATTAAATAAAACATAAGATTTTTTATTTAACTTGCAATATTTGTTTGTTCTGGAAATATGTTAACGAATAAAAGAAATAAACTTGAACTTCCTATGCTATCCAAAATCTAAATGAATGTTTAACCAGCTTAGAAATATTTTTAAGGAATAAAAACCATGCTTCTTCAAAAATTAATTCGCGGCGAGGCTTGAAATCGCGTCTTTGTGTCTATGTTTACCCATGTTATAGTATAACACCATGCCAGTTTCCACCCCCCAGTTTCCACCCCCCAGTGGCCCGATTCTGTAAAAATATAGCATGCGGCAAGCAGGCGGGATGCACAAGCATTGCATAAGTGGATTTGTTACATGAGTAAAAATAAAAGCTATTCTATAATTTCCTATAATACTGATTGGCTGAGAAACAAGGGTAACTATTTAAATAATTAAGTAGCCCTTAAATTTGAAGGCTACTTAAGTAATTAAGAAGTAATTTAAGAAATTGACATTTACAGAATACGAAATAACGTACATCTCCTGCACGTCCCCTGCATTCCGCCGGCATTCCGCATGCTTTGTCCTTACCGAATCAGGGCCCTGGTGATGTATTTAACAATATGTATGTTTCCCAGTCTAATATTATCGTTTTAGGTTCGATTGAACGCCATCCGTATTGCTCACGTCATTTGTATTAGAGTGTACTTTATTCATATTACCCGGAGCCAAAAATAAAAAAAAGAATCCAGTTATCTATTCTTTATCTTTCGATCCCCGTGCCGTATCTATATAACGGCCTTTTATTATTGAAATTGGGGTTGGTATTATCATTATTAAATATTTCTGTTTTATCGATAGTCTGATGTACACCTTTAGGTTTGTTAGTCAAAATGTAATCTATAAGTGAGTACAGAGAGTACTTTCTGTATGAAAGTCAGACAATTGTAATTGTTTATTAAGCATAGAATTTGATCACATTAATAATTGTATTCAGCACAAAGATTGCTGTGAAGTCGGAGGTGAAATACTCAAAGGTTTTTTTTTTACTCGACCCCCAAGGGTGTTCAATTGGGGATGAAAGTCTCTTTTGAAAATTTGTTAAGTTTTTGTTTTCGGCATTTTTATCTGTTTCCCGAGTTGGTTTCAGGTTCCGAATTGCGGTTTCGGCTTCAGTATTATGTTTAGGAGAGAAACTGTCCGAAAAGAGAGTGGTTTCTATTATATTTTATTTTCATACTTATCTATCTAAGACATGAGAATTGTTAATTGCTACGATAATGCTAATCCTACTCTGATCCTATCTTGATCCTATGTTGATGATATCCTGATCTTATCCGGATCTTTCCTGTTCCTAGTCTGATCTTGTCCTATCTGATCCGTCCTGGGGCTATTAGTGACATGGTGGAAATTACGAACTTCATCATAAACATATTTATGTTTAGTTTGATTAAAACTGTCTTATACGTATATCAAAACATTTGTCTTACCTAAAACTGTCACTATAGTACAGGTCTTCCTAGTATAGGTGGTACAGACTATTTCATCCTTAAGACCACAGCTTAACCATCTTTTTATAATTTAGTACATAAAACGCTGGCACTTTGCACAGTGCGCAGTCTCAGACTCGCCGAATGTCACGGGTTTTTAAAACGGTCCCATTTTTGTTATATTCAATAAATATTATATTATTTTATTTATTGAATATAACAAAAATGGGACGTCGCTTTGCTTAAAATAATAATACGCTCCGCGCTTTCGTATTGTTTACATGCTTAAATATAAATGTTTAACTATCCTTTCTTTCTTCCGACTGTGACCTGTACTATTTTCTGTATTTCCGGTTTTCGTGTCTTGTGTACCTACCTTCTGTGATTGAACATTATAAAAGTGATAGCTAAAGAGTGTTGTTATTGATAGACTATAGACTGACCTACCTGTTAGGAACTAATACACCTACTAGGGTCATAGACAGGTATATACAACCCGGACTAGCTACAGTTTATTCGTACATTTTCGCGGTGTTTAATTGAATTTAAACCCATTTTCCGGTCTAATTTGCGTCGCTTTTGATGCATTACGTATTTTGTCAATACCTTACGATTCGAGATCTTTACAAACCAGTGACATTGAAATTTTGTTTTTTAGTTTATTGTTTGAAATAATGAAATGATTGAAAATTAAGTATCTGAAATGTAGTTGTAAAATTTCCAATCCCAACTAATAAGTACTAAAACAAACCAAACAACTTATTGCCTTCCCTACAAACAGAAACTTTAACCGTCTAATTAGTACGAACATGAAAAACACGTCACTTCCACGCCCCCTCCCTTAACATTGACACCGGTGGCGAGACAACCCCCTCGCAGAATTACAACCACCTCCACAAAACGCACCACCACGGAGTCTCTATTACCGAGCAATAAGATACAAAATGTTATGTAATTTTCGTGGAAAACTGTACCCGTAACCTGTGTACATAGGTACATACGTTGCCGGAATAATAAAGAGAAGTTGTCAAGTAAAGGCGGTAACATAAAAATATCTTTTTGATTTTGCTGTCAATTATGTTGGATTAAGATCAGTTGCACTCTACATTAATAAAAACAAAATGTATGTAATTTTCGTGGAAAACTGTACCCGTAACCTGTGTACATACGTACATACGTTGCCGGAATAATAAAGAGAAGTTGTCAAGTAAAGGCGGTAACATAAAAATATCTTTTTGATTTTGCTGTCAATTATGTTGGATTAAGATCAGTTGCACTCTACATTAATAAAAACAAAATGTATGTAATTTTCGTGGAAAACTGTACCCGTAACCTGTGTACATACGTACATACGTTGCCGGAATAATAAAGAGAAGTTGTCAAGTAAAGGCGGTAACATAAAAATATCTTTTTGATTTTGCAGTCAATTATGTTGGATTAAGATCAGTTGCACTCTACATTAATAAAAACAAAATGTACATAATAAACTCAATGAGAAAAAATAACTAATTTTTAATATTAATAGTATGATTAATAGTAGTTGAATAAACTCAATAACATAATATGGTTTCTACTTTTTTTCGGATAATACCAGTCAGACATCGGTTATTTTTGCAATTCAAGTGCCTTTGCGACCAATTATTTTCATGACATCAGATTTCCCTTTGCAAGAAAAGATAGATATTATTATTATCTGAAAAGGTGTTGTTCTAGACGTCTAGGCGAAATTTAATGGATTATTAAAATAAATTGCTAATAACAAATACAATTTTTTAACACACACCTATTTTGTTAAACATAGAATATTTGCATCTATTTTTTTATAAAAACACCCGGAACCAGATACAAACTTTGATAGACAGCAGAAACACTAGCTCCCAGCGGGAATCGAACCTACAACTTTTCACGTCTTAGATTTATTATGCCCGTCGGGCTACAGAGGTCGTCAACGCCACAGCTAGACATAGATAGATTTACCAAGTTAACGTAATATCATAAAACTAGGCTATCATAGATACCGCTCGAGTATCACATCACACAATAAGGCAGCTATTTGTACATTGTGTTGATAAAGCCAGAGATTACGTACAGTTACGCCGAAAATCACTTCAGAAAAATAAGGGACTTAAAATTAACTGCATTCGGATCTTTGAATGTATTCTCTAATACCTATGCAACAACTATGATTCAGCCTTGTTATTTTTTTATTCGCAAATTCATGGTAATTATGCAAAAAATACTCTCCTGTGTTGTACCCACAACAAAGCAAAAAAGTAAAAACGACTGAAATAACGTGATATTGGCAAAATTTATGATTACACAATACCCCCAAAAAAAAAAAGTTTTTCTAAGTCCTAAATTGAATAGTCTTTGCTATATGGATGTCCAGCCTATTAAAACGTAGTGATTATATCCACTTTGCGCATTTTGAGCGGGATAAATACATTTTTTAAATTATCACTATGTCGAACTCGCTAGGGACACCGGGACAGACTGCCTGAAATCGGGACTGTTCCGCCCACAACGGGACGTAGACGGGCGATGTTGAGTTTAGGGACTGGGTATTTAGAATGTAAAAAATATTTGATTACAATTTTAGTAAAATTACTTCTGTTTGTGACTGTATTTATTCTTTATCGCAAACTGTTTTTCATGTTTTAATATTCACAACATAAAGTCTACGTCGACATTACTGTACTAAGTATTCAGGGATACTTTTAAAATTATTGTAAAAAAACTATAACCCGACTACATATATAAGGGGGTCTAAAATGGACGAAACCAATAAGTAGAATTTTCTGCCAGCTTCACTGTTTCCCCAAACCTATAACCTTGGGGTCTTCAAATCCAGAGTGAATAGGTACCTTCTAGGTAAGCATGCTTCATCGTCGACCTCATCCTCGCTTCCCATCAGGTGAGATGAGGTCAAATGCTGGCCTATTACGTATAAAAAAAAAAAAAATTCAAGAAAAATAGTCAGATAGAAATCCAGAAATGCATAGCTATAAAATGGTCAAGCTCTAGCTGTGGTCGCACTTTCTGTATACTTAAGTACTATGTATGGAAGTGTTTTTGTCACCCACATAACCATAGTAGTAATACAGTAGGTGCGATTTACGGCTCTATTTTGACCATTTTAGAAGCTATGCTTTTCTGGATTTCTATCTGATTTTTTTTCTTGTTTCGTCCTGTTTAGACCCCCTTTATCACGTAGTCGGGTAATAGATTTTTCAATATTTTTATGTGCTCACCAAGACCTTTCTTTTGATACCAAACACGTGATTATTATCTAAGTTTAAAAATTAAACTTCAAGTTACAAAATTACAAATGTTTACAAAATTTTACTAATTATTACCCATTATTACTAACTTATTAACACCTCATTTACTAAAATCGGTTCAGTAGTTTAGTCGTTAAGGTGGAACATACATACATAAATAGACTGCCAAAAACATTACCCTTCCTTTTGGCTTCGCCGTAGTTGGGTAAAAAAACGGTACTCAACATAAAAATATTATCGAGTGTAGTAGATAGGAATGTGGAAACAACATGACGCAGAATGATCGAATATTTGTCAAGCATGAGCTTACAAGGGGTAGGTACGTACGTACAGTAATGACGTCATGAAAAAAAGCGTCATGCAAAACTGTTTATTTAAGGTATCCACCCAATATATTGAAGTACGTAGGTTAACTTGGCGACCGATATGAACTAGCAATCAAGTATATTCGTCATACCTATCTAATATCCATCATAACTGGTGAATATTCGTTATATCTGCCAAATGCTGCAAGCCGAACAGCGTTTGTTTTTGATCACACCTAGTAAAAACAAATCTAGATACGAATTTTCATATCAAGCAGAATAATCTTCAATATTATGTCAGTCGGCATCTTTTATTTTAGTATTAATTTAGTAACGTTCGTTTCAGTTTTATTCCACTAATAGGTTAAACAGTCTAATGTGCGGCGATCATTATTCCAATCGCTTATGTACAATCGCTGAAAATATCTTGTGCAACTTCATGATTTATAAAAACCTTCATGTTAATATTACGGAATGACATCAAAAAAAGTTGGTGAATCTTTGAAATTTACACTCTAACTGAATACCACAGTGTTATAAAACAGGCAGACAACTTTGAATAGCGTAATGTTTCTGCTGATGATGATTTCAAATTGCAGAACTTAATGTAATGTACTTAAGGTAATGTTAAATTTCTGAATGTAGGTACTTAATCTACCTGTGTGGCTACTCTTAATGTGGGTTTAACACTTAAACCATCTATAGCAAGGTCACCAACATGAGATAACCTTCATCATCAATAATGATGGGGAGGTGTCATAAATTATCATCACTCATCAGCATCAGCAACACACGAGCAAACAATGCCACACTTTGAACTGTCCCTCTAGCCTTGTACGCTGGTCAATTTGATGGCATTACATGCAAAGCCAGGAGCTTCGCAGTTTGCTGGTGCATGGACGGATCTAACAATGGTCAAAACTTGTGCCATCGATAGGACAAGGAAGAAGGAGCATCACTGATGATAATAGCATTACATTAAAATGTAATTGTGGGTTCGAAACCTACCACAGATTTCAAATGGCTATCTATAAAGGTACTTAATGCAAGTGTTTTAAAGCTAAGACTTACTTCGGCTTAGAGTAGGGCGATGAAGGCGACGACGCCTTGTGATTCCTGTTTGGGTGCGTGTGTCGATTCGCGTTCGAGTCGAGGCCGCCGCCCGGCGATATCTTGCCGGCGAGTGCGTTCAGAGAGTGAAGCATTGCGGGCGGCGGCCGCTCTCCAAGCAGCCTGGTCACACTGATGACTCGAACCCCTTTGCCGAGCTGCCTCCGACGAGCCACGGCGCCTTATCTCCTGATAAGAGGCGCGGGGGCACCACTGCCCCCCGCCTCATCGCCACCTGACACTCGCACGCTCACACACACACTCGCGTTTTCTAATGTTCGTGGTATGTTTAAAAGCCGAATCGGGTCAGCGTCCTGTCCGGTTCATGCATCGTGTTGACATTTTTTCATCACTGTTATAGATACTTTACTGGTTTATTTGCACTGTGTCACGTCACTGTTCACTTTGACGATAATTTGCCGTTTGTCGGACAACTGTTGAATTCGAATTTGTTTTGTTACTAATATGCGATGTTGAGCGTTTTGATGTTATCGAGATCTAAATGAAATACCAGTTAAGCGTTTAATCTTTGTTTTAATGGTGGATTTACCAAAGCTCTATAACTTTAACTACCTACCTATCATTATCTATAAAAGCCCACAAACTCGTTTTATAGTCAAATCCTACAACGTCCCCGAGTGCAAATTGTCAATTATGTTCATATTCCAGATTGTAAATTTTCCAACATTTCAGAATACCAGAATGTCCCTCATCGCTTCCCATTCATTCCTCAGATTTGCAATATATAAAAATCACTTATGTACTCACCCAAAATAAGTGAAAATCACTTATTTTGGGTATCAGGTAGATACAATGTCCATTGAATACCTCTGTGGCGCGTCGGGCGAACGCTTGGCTGCAATACAGAAGGTTGCGGGTTCGATTCCCGCTGGGTGCAAATATTTATGCTTAAAAATAAATATTTGTATCTGGTCTGGGCGTATTTCTATGTATAATATGTATGTATTTACAAAAGAAAAATAAATATAAGTAGTGTATCCGTTGTCTAGTCACCGTAACACAAGCTTAGCAGCTTACCACGGGGCTAGATGGCGCTGTGTGTTCGTCACAGGATTTATTATTATTATTTGTTACCTTTTTGGATTCTCGGGGCTATGGAGCACCCGGACCTTTGGAAGGCGTGCGTGGGGCCAAAGCCAACACGTAGAGGCCCGTTTTAGTAACATTTTAATTTCAAAATATGTGATGGACACCAAACCGGCAATTATCCCTGTCTGCACTATAAAATGCAGCCAAGGACAACCCCCGGGTCGGATAGAACTATGAATAAACTATGGGTGAAAACTACTTGGGCTATGGAAGTGGGTTGGTAGTGGATCGGGTACTGGGGGGAACTATGGGGAATATGGCGCCTGCCGTCACAATGTTCAACAAACACGTAAAAATGGCAGACGGAGACTCGCCAGCTCACAAACTGGGCCACCCTAATTAAGCCGAGCAAATTACAGCCAGGGGGCAACAGGGGCGTGAGAGGCTGAAGGATGGAGGGACCTCACTGGATTTTAAACCATCCTAGGTCGAGATCCTGTGGAGCGGGCCAACTCATCACTGACGTGAGGCGTCCATCCTCCGAGCATTACTGCTCTCGCGACTCCACTCTGACCGGCCGGTGAAGGCAAGCCAAAGGCGGGGGACCGCTTCCTCGTCATTGTTCACTCCGACCAGCCAACTAAGGCAAGCCGGAGGTGAGGAACGGTGACTTCCCCCTGGAGCACTCGGGAAGCCGCGGGGTCGCCACTCCCCGACACCTCGCCTCAAGGTGCCCTGCGGGCTTATTATTATTATTATTATAAAAAGGTACCTAGGTAGGTATAGGTAGGTAAAACGTTAAAAATCAACTTTGTCGAAAAGTTAGAAGGTTGAAGGAAGAAGTTCCTCCAAACGGAAGCGGTTAGAAATTAGCTTTCTAATATTACCATCATTTTTATACTACTAATATTATAAAGCTGAAAGTTTGTGAGTGTGTGAGTTTGTATGTATGTTTGTTCCTCAATCACGCGAAACCTACAGCACCGATTGCGATGTAACTTGGAATATAGATAGCTGAAGACCTGAAAACCATTTTTATCCCAAAATTCCCTTGGGAATGGGACTTACGCGGGTAAAACTGCAGGGCGCAGCTAGTTTAAAATATTTCCCAAACGAAACAACAATGGAAATAGGTAGGCAGGTACGAATACAACAACTGTAAAACAGCCTGAATAATAGCGAATAGCAAAACACATCCGGTGTGAATGTAATATTATGCCGCAGGCGTTTACTTCAAAGACTTTTTCGTGTTTTATTTTAAACTAGTTGCGCCCTGCGGTTTTACCCGCGTAAGTCCCGTTCCCGCGGGGATATTGAAATAACGTATTCCAAGTTTCATCACAATCGCATTAGTACTTTTTAAGTAGTGGGCTAATAATGTAAAAATAATTTCAAGGTTGTGTTGTTAGGTTCAAATTCATATTTTTGTAAAAACGCTAAATATATCGAATTTGTAGAATTTACATCAAATGTACCTAAGTATTGTAAGAAAATATACCTGAAGTACAGTGGTTTTCATTAGTTGAAAATAATCGTGGAAAGGTTAAGTACCTATATTATTATATATAAAGATATTTATTTTGGTCCTGAATTTCGTATATAGAAGGTGTTACAACAATTGCCTACAGGCGTCCAAATATTTTTAGATAAAGTTGGTAAATCTAAGCATAAACAAAATAGGTACGTATAAATAATATGTATATAAAATCATTAGGTCTGTGGAACCTTAGGTATGTAGGAAAGTTAATGATAAGTGTTTATAATGAAAAAAGTAGGTTTATGTACATAATAATGCCTATTATGTTCCTAGTAGGTATATTCACAAAGCTTTCGGCTAGCCAGAGAGGTACTGTAGTGATTGTGTTATTTAGCGCCCGTAAATAAGCCATTAGAGCAACGGGTGGAAGTCCGTTTGTTTCCCCTGACACCCTGTAGGCGATAATTTTCCTCAGCCGTCAGTTTTGTCATTCGTAAGTGAATAACGATCTTTTAAGCACTTAAGGTCGATTTACACTAAGCACTGTGGCCTGTAACCATGCACTTCGGCTACTTTGCTAATTACTACTAAGTAGTCGTAATACAGTATAAATAGTAGTACGGGTATAAAAACAATTTTGGTTGAGGTGATTCGCCAATGCGCAAATTGACCGGCTACCGTACTTACCTTCCTTAAAAGGTTGCCTGAAAGAAATCGCTTTTATCGTCAAGGTCACCATTTGAACGTTCCTACAACGTTGTACTTTTAAGCTGTTTGTGTATTTTTCTTACTTATGCTATTTATTTACTGTAAATTGTTTGTTGTGCCAAAAATATATTTTTCTAAAGATATATTTTTAAAAATCTATCTCCTCATCTGAGCCATGATCCTGTTGAATCCCTCCCGGGACCCCGGGACCCCGGGACCTTTTAAACTACTATGTGACTACCTTTTTACCTACTGTGTCTGCAGTCTCCATAGCCGGCCCAGCCACCTGCCTGACACTAAACCTCCTTGGGAACTTAAGGGAAAACGTCAGGTTCGCTAGTCTCCGTAGGACCCTTTACTGGCTACTGTACCTTTTCAAGTGTAAATCTGACCTCAATAATAACTGTACAAGTTGCTGTTAATGAATGAATGAATGAATGAATGAATAAATTCTTTATTATACACACCAAATACAAATACATACAAAGAAAACAAACAAAACTTAAAAATAGGTGGCACAATCATTTTACCTAAAGGCAAATTCGTTATAAAATAAATAAATATACAAAATAAATATTATGCTATCCCTTCATTAGCGGTATCCCTAAGTTAGTGTTGAGTGCATAGTTCGAACTCTTATACAAGCATAGTTATAATATACTTAATATTCATTTAAGTCTTATTTTAGCTCCTAAGCATCTGCAATGTTATTCACACTGTTTCTAGTTGTGGATACCTATTATTGGCTTTACTATTTCTATTCTATTGTTAGTATGTATTGATAGCTGTTAGTTTCCCTAAAATGTCCCTAAAAAAATACGTCTTCGAAAATGATTTATATTAGACGAGCGCCGGTCGGGTCCGAGCTTTGTTGTCCAATACTCGGCCGACACTCGGTTGTTACAGACCGATCGACTGCTCGCCGAGCAATGGACAACGAAGCTCGGACCCGTGACGGTCTAACTGATATAAATCAACCCTTACACGTGGGAACTAGCATGTTCTTTCGATTAAGGGATGATTTATATTAGAACGTCACCCAGCCGAGCTTCGTTGTCCATTGCTCGGCGAGCAGTCGATCGGTCTGTTGCAATCGAGAGGCCGCCGAGCAACAGACAAAGAAGCTCAGACCAAGCTCGGCCGGGAAACGGTCTTATATAAATCATCCCTTACGGGTATATCAAATGTATCTAAAAAAAAAACAGGTCGCGAATTCATTTCGAATATTTATAAGCCTATTGACAAAAAAATCAAAAACACAAAAAACCCCATCAATATCGGTAATTCAGTAAGGAAATGAACCGGTAATAATGTTATTTTTACGACTTCGCGAAACGCGAATGCAGCCTACTCGTACAAATAAAAATGTTTATTTTTATTGTTTATTTACGCAGAATATAGGCAATAAACAGGACATGTTATCGTTAATAAATTATAAGCCGTTATACCGCTCCGGGGATGTATTATTATTATTTATATTTATTTCAATAATAGAGTGGAATTGATTTCATAGTTATTGATAACTTCGGAAAACTGATACACAGCAGTAGGGGTGTTCAGAGAGATTCAGTCCGAAACCGATGTCAGAAATAATATCTCCATCCCGCTCAGCGCGATTCAATAAGACAGTGACAGGCATTTCAAGTCGATCTTCGGTTTTGGACCGAAGCTCTCTTAATAACCCGACAGGTCTCTTGGTAGCCGATAAGCCCAAATTACATTACGAAACTATAATAGTGTCATGCATTATAAAGTGAATTTTACAAAACAGACTTGCAGCAATTACTGGATGAAATTTTATTAAATAGATAGTTAGTACCGCTGTGTCTACGCATATACCCCCTTACTTATAAACGCTAATTAATGAGCTGCATAACTATGCATCATTTGTCTTTTACTCTCACATGAAGTTTCAAAGTTGACAGACAGAGACAAACGTCACATAATTTAATCATGTGTCATCTAATCCTAAATTATTATATTTCATAAGTAAGACAGTTAGTGTAATTTAAAATAAATTGCATGGTAGTAGTTTGCTAATGTAAATCCCGCTTTAATATAGAACCTAAAGTTAATGTAGCCACAATAAAGATAAAGAGTTTTAAAGTGTTTTGAGTTTTTTTTCTAAAATAAAAGGATAATTACAGATAGGCAGTCCCTTGCTCCGCTGCGTGATTTAGATATGTCTACAAAGAAAAAAACTGGTATTAGTTATTTAAGTTAAACTCACTTTTTTGGATTTAAATCAAATTTTAAACATTTCTAAGCGCCCGTTTCGAAGTCCCAGACCTTTAGCTCACGGATAGATAAGACGGTGGTCATGTAGTTATTTTAAATAACATCCCAAAACTAAACAATTTAAAATTCCATCTTAACGAAAACAACAAAACATCCTAAAAACAACTTTGCGGTTACACACCCTTAACCCTCTATCAGTACATCCAATTAGCAAAAATTACTCTGGTACCTTAATCAAGCCATTAATACGCGTTGGTGACCACACATTAGCGACCCGGGTCGAGATATTCCGTCCGGACCGACGAGGGTGACAATAAAATTATCCGGAACATCGAGATTGCAGGCTTGATTGGCTAGGAATACAAGACAGGGATAGTGTTTATTCAAATTCGAGTGTTAATGTTGACATGGCTAACAAGAGCTTAGCTGGAGAACTACTAGCTGCGTCCCACGGATACACTCGTGTAATTTCCGTAGGCGATTTCAGATACTTCTTGCATAGATTTTTCGTCTGTTTTCGTTATATTGGCATTTTACGTTTCGAGAAATTTCCGGACGTTTGTTTGGGGTTAGGGTTTTTTTATCAACCTCCGAGGAATATGTCTGATAGGTCACTGATAAGGTGGGCGTCAAAAACTTATTCTCAAGCTCCTCAGTTCTTCGGAAGGTAGTAGTTGATCGCATTTGTTATCTCTGATAGCAGTAATAAGGTCAAGTTAGAGGCATCGGGCAGCTTAATAATAATTGGCCTTTTCTAATTATTAGATGATTTATACAACGCAAGCAACTTTTAATCCATGCTATGAATGGCGCTGTTTGCCCGGGACGTTGTTAGGTGGAGTAGGCTTGCCCAGCACCTATACCACCCTCCCAGCTTAGTCAGCCATGCCCAGAGGAAAGAACTGGTCAATACATCTGGAGCTAACTAAGCCGTGGGTTTCCTCACGATGTTTTCCGTCACCGTATGAGCGATGTTATTTTGCAATGTCTTTTTCCTTGCGGAAAAGTTAAGTGCCTAAATAACATCGGACAGCTTGAAGATATAATAAAAAGAAAAAAAAACCGCATAAATTTAACCCATCCAAGATCAGACAATACATCGTCCAACTGAGCTTTTTCTTTCATCGAAATAATTTTTAATATCCTCCCTTTTTTATGATTAACAACATTTTAAAGGAATGGGTTTTCTTATTAAAAAAGGGGTTGCTGGTGCGTAATTATTTTTGGTGAAGTTAAGAGTGTTCTAAATTTTAATTAAAACGCTTTTATGATTATAGCCAGGTTTTTTAAGCCTTCGTTGGCTAAATACGTTAAACTTTATCATCTCATGAACAATTTACACCGTGCCAATTTCTAAGCCATTTCACGAAGAGCAAGTTTCTTCAATCGATCTTAAGAGATATTTTCAAACAAAATTTCCCTGTGACGTCACGTTTAGCTTTTCTGGTGATCTGTGAAACTGTTTTTTTTTCAGAAGCCTAATTCGGACACTAGCTTCCTCTTTTTCCTTATGTTTATTATAATATTATGTAACTAAATCTGTGTAACATTGTTATAAGAGGAATAAAAAAATTGAATTTATTTTATTTTATTTATTTTTTACTTTGGTTTTTGCTATTAGAGTGATTAAACTCGTCATAAGACAGTAAAATGCACAGAGGGCGCGAATGATCAATTTACTGGCTGAATGGCCTCCTGTGTATTAATTCTATTTTAAACCCATTTCCCTTTTTATTCTCCATATTACCAACATTTCGTTTGCATGTTAGCACCATAATTGGCCAAAGCCATCGACTGTAAAGATGAAACAAATAAAATATATATTTCCCTACATATATCTCTTGAGACTATTTCTTTTTCAATAGTATTTAAGTTTTATAACTAGGTAAAATAAAATTTGTTTACTTGGTAAACATTTTTTATAGAATTATTTCTTTATTTTCTTGTATCACTTCTTTTTGTAGATAGTGGGAAAATAGTTAATTTTTATAATGAAACAATAAAAGATCGACGTCTTAAACATTCCAGTGTTTGTACAAACCGCCATTAAAAGTTGAGTTGTTGAAAAAAATAACTCAACAATAAACCAACAGCAATACAGCCACAATATAAAACCTCACATTTGAACCGCAAACTTTATTAGTAAGACGTCGCTGTCCAGCTACCGACCCAAGTTGGATACGTAGTAGGCAAAGTTCCAGGCTTCCTGGTATAAACACAAGCAATATCTGCCCACATAACTCAAGTAAGACTTTGTTCGTACACGAAGGAAATTATGTACTGAACGAATGTGTACGCTGTGTTTGGGTGATAGTGGTTTGAATATCCCTGCACAAAACCAGTATGGTATATCAATCAAAAGAACCAAAATGGCTGACTACATTAACTCTTTGATAAGAAATTTACATCTGTTGGCTAAAGCACCAACCTTTTGGGTATCAGATGCATATCATTATTACTTCTAGCTGCGCCTCGCAGTTGCACCCGCGTAAGGCCCTGGAAGCCTGGAATAACACATAGGCTACTTTTTATCCTGATTATCCCGCGGGATCGGGACGCAAAACGACAGGGCGCAGCTATAATAGATAAATTGTATAAAATCTATCTATTCTGAAATCCGGATTGCCGAGAATAATGCCACTGAAGTACCTCGACGTTTCAAGACCGGCTAGATGACGCTAGACGTTTGACAAACCCGGCCTAACTCGGACACGGATGGACACGAACGGACACGAGCGGACACTGGTGGATACCGGCCGTCACAAGTGGCAGCTTTGTACACGAACGATACAAACCTAGAGAGAGAATTAAAGGAATTAAACGAAAGGTCGAAACTTCATTCGATCTTCCTAACTGTTGAAACTTGAAAGTTGAAAAGTTATTTTATGCCTGATTTAAACATAAGATCTGAGACTATGTCAGTTACGGGTCACGATAACTACGCATTTTCAAATCTTAAGTCGTTATTGACTCTGAACTGCATTTTCATTTGTGAAGGTTTCAAGATTATGAGAAACCGGTCAAGTGCGAATCGAACTCATGCGCAGCGCAGTGGGTTTCGTACCTACCGATTATGCCAAAAATCAAGTTTGGGAGCCTCGCTTGTATATTTATTACTAGCTGTGCCCCGCGGTTTCACCCGCAAAAATTCCTATCCCGTAACGTATGTGACGCATCACATATGTCATACTAACCAAGCGTTGCTTAACCCGTATGATTATTAAAAGTACGATATATCTTATTTCAACTATCCCTGAACCAAATTTCGTTCAAATCGATTTAACCGTCATTTTTACCCATCATTTAAAATATCGTATTAATCCCTGCACCAAATTTCATTCTAATTGGTGCGATCGTTCCTGTTGACCCATCACGTATGTGTCACGCCAAGCGTTGCTTAACCCGTACGATCATTTAAAGTACCCTATTTCGTATTTATATCCTTAAACTAACCCTGTACCAAATTTCATTCTAATTGGTGAGATCGTTCCTGTTGACCCATCACGTATGTCACGCCAAGCGTTGCTTAACCCGTACGATCATTTAAAGTATCCTATATCGTATATATATAAACTAACCCTGTACCAAATTTCATCCTAATTGGTGCGATCGTTCTTGTTGACCCATCAAGTATGTGTCACGCCAAGCGTTGCTTAACCCGTACGATCATTTAAAGTACCCTATATTTTATTTAAACCCCTATACTAACCCTGTACTAAATTTCATTCCTATCGGTTCCGCCGTTCTTGAGATATAAATAGTGTAACTAACACGACTTTCGTTTTTATAGCTGCGTCCCGCGGGATTTACTCTCGTAAGTCCCGATCCCGTAAGAATATCGGGATCAAAAGTAGCCTATAACCTTTCTCGATAAATGGACTATCAAACACAAAAATATTTTTTCAAATCGGACCAGAAGTTCCTGAGATTAGCGTGTTCAAACAAACAAACAAACAATCAAACAAACTCTTCAGCTTTATAATATTAGTATAGATATTCTGTATCTACTATTTATTGTTGATGACAACAACAGAAATTGAACTTTCTAGCTACAAGGTTCATGCAAAGATATTAGATTACTAGAACTATTAAAACTAAAAAGTGTTCCGCTACATTGTGCATGCTGTCCTTTTCTAATAACACTATTAGAAAGGGACAGATCTCTCCATTGTGCATGCTGTCCCTATCTAATTACACTATTAAAAAGGTACTGATAGCTATATTAAAGCGGCCCTTTTTTGTTCTACGTAAGCATTCTCGTTCTAGTAATAACTTATTTAGGTTCATGACATACAACCTGAGACAGGCTGACATAGAAGTCTTACACGCATATGCAGAGTCGTTTCCTCAACTCGACTCGAACTCGACTCAACTTGAAGGATAGAATTCTTGAGGAAATTCCTCAGTCGAGTCGAGGAATTATAATTGTCAAACTCAAGGTACGTCGCGATCTACCTTAAGGTATCCTCGAATCTATCGATACCGATATCATACCGATTCTACGAGTATCATTCAAGTTGAGTCGAGGTCGAGTCGAGTGGAGGAAACGACTCTGCATATGGGTGTCGTAACGACCCGTTAACCCCTTTGTTAAAAGATCCTTTTTTTAAGTCTCATTGAAGCGTAATTCACAAAAAAAAAACTACTGAAAAGACACTTCTTAGTTTGAACTCAAACCAAAATCGTATTTCATGTTATTCAATTTACTAAAATAATTGAGGACAATACAAACGACGCCGACGCCGCCGCAACCAGCGAGACTAACTTCGTGCGGACTGCGCATTAGTCGTCCACAAGTCGCGTAGCAATTTCATAGCCACGGTTCAACGCCTTAGCCGGAGTTCAGTAACGCAATAAACTTTGTTTGAGCGTGGTTCCTGTTAATCTCATTGCCTGAATTATTCTGTACACTAAAGAGTAACACCACTGTAACAGCGAAGGGTGGCAAAATTGCCTTATGCCATAGACTTGATTAAAATTTGTGGGTTGTTACGGGCAGCGTGCGGTAACTTCGGACGTTTTTGCCTTTTTAAGCGAGATAGGGTGGTTTGAAGTGGGGAAAGTAATGATGGTAAGGTACGGTGTTTTGAATTACGGTAGCTGACATTTGTTAGTTGTTTATTTAAAACAGTGGTGGTCGCAGACTAAAGTTTTGTGTCTGTACACTTCCACTGTACTGTAAGTAAAGTCTTGAAATTTCTTTAACTAAACTTCGTCTTCGCAGACTTTGAAGTCCCACGTATGAGGCAAGAACTTTTCAAAATATTACTTTTTTAATTCTACGGTAGGTGTATATTTTTTTGAGAAAACTCAACCAGTAGGTTTGAGTTTTCTCTAAAAGTCCATAAAGAAGCCGGTAGACAGTTCTATCTATTATTAGAAAGCGTCAATTCATGTGTTTGACATAAACGATCGTGTTGTTTATCGTATGCTTGTGTATATCAAACCCATAATTTGATAGGTGAATTCCATAACAGATAGTCATCTTAAAACACTTTATTTATTGGGTTTAATCGCGTTTTATTCATGGTTTTAAACGAACCGAGCTTTCGTCAACTTTATAGTTGGCTTTTTCAAGGTTGACTGTAAAGGTCAAGTGTGTCAAGGTTGTCAACCTTGAAAAAGTGTTATAAGATGACTATCTGTTATGGAATTCACCTATCAATGTATGGGTTTGATATACACAAGCATACGATAAACAACACGATCGTTTATGTCGTAAGCTTGGTTCGTTTAAAACCATGAATAAAAAGCGATTAAACCCGATAAATAAAGTGTTTTATTATGCAAAATCGCGAAAACCATAGAAGAAATTAGATAGTCATCTTATCTACCAGCAGGTACCTTCCTTATTTACCAAATTCTTTGTTCTAAATTCGAATTTCATACCATTCGTTTGTTCATTCACTCATTTGTTCACTGAGATCGGTACCGCGCGCACCCGCAGGCGTTCGGTGACAGGAAACCGTCAGTGCCGTCACGTTACGAAACCGGCACGAAAATTGCGTTTCCGCGACACACGCTTAACATCGTAGGTACCGCGCGCCGCCGCCGGCTCGGTGAATTCAAATATGTAGAATTTAGAGCAAACATTCCTGTTTTAGTATTTATTTTTTTAAGTTTATTCTATTGTTTTGCTAAAGTATGTTTAGGTATAAGCTTCCTTGATGAAGAAACAAATTGATGGATTACACTATGATTTGTTTTGTCTATAAAAGACGAGTTACCGTTTCCTGTAATTGTTAAGATGATGATCAATCTCAAAATACAGGAATTAAAGACGATTGAAATGACACCTCATTCATTAAAATTGGCTCAATAGTTTAGCCCCCTTACTTTTAAACACTGATTAACAGCTGAATAACTATGTGTCGTTTGTCTTTTACTGTGACGTGAAGTTTCAAAGTTGACAGACAGAGACAAACGTCATATAAGTAAGGGAGTAGGTGTTACAGTGCATTGTTTTGGCTGATTTTAAACCAGATATTACCATATCTACCAAACATTGATTAACCCATACGCCGTAGTCCGGAAATTGAGCTCAAATCAGATTAAGATCAAGGTCCACCATTTCGAAACGCCATACACATCAAGTTTTGTCATGAACATTTGCATGTTGACAACAATATGCAATTGTCTAACAGGCGTGCCAAGTGACTTGAAATTGCAACTGACGATGACGTAATTCCACTCGTCTGTGGATTGCCTCAAAACACGAGTGGAACTCCATTATCTACTTAATTATTGTTCCTTCCGAATTTAAATTTAAAGCAGTGTGCTTCGCTTGCTAGTTGACCCAATAGATACGCCCTGAAGCAGGGTACACACCGTTTAATTTAGCTGCGTAGTTTTGACTGCATAATACTGTACAGACTAACATCTGTACAGATAAATCGTACGTGTGTAGGTAAAACTAAGAATTGTACAATTGAAGTTTGAACTGAAAATCTAATCGAAATAAATATCATTAGATAAGGTTCAGTTAACACTACTAGAGCTAAAGGTATGAATAACCTCGTTTGTTGTAGAGAATTATCGTTCCTTCCGAATTTAAATTTAGAACAGTGCGCTTCGCTTGCAATTTGGGACCCAATAGATATGCCCTAAGCGGAGTTTGGATAGACGTGTATGTTTGAAATAAGAATGCTCGGATTTTAATACGGGTTTAAACGAGTAAAATGTGTCATAGAATTTTAACGGCCGAATAAAGAAACGATACTGAAAATATGAGTTTTACCTTAACAAATAATGGCTCACAAAGTCCAAAATTCAAAAACAAAATTTAAACTTAGAAGCTGCTCAATTATTTAAGTATTCTTTTCAAATTTTAAATTTAAAGTTTTTCTGTGTTTTTTTTTTCTGTATTCAGCTGTAAGGCTCGGTTTGACCAAACTAGAAGAGTAACGAATAGCAATTCTACGCATTATTCGGATTTTGTTCCAAAGATTCTCGTGCTGTTTAATAAAAAATATCGATTCAAGGATGATTTATACTAGACCGTCACACCGCCCGCGCCGTGCCGGATCCGAGCTTCGCTATCCATTGTTCGGCAAGCAGTCGATCAGTCTGTTGCTACCGAGTGGCGGCCGAGCAACAGACAACGAAGCTCGGATCTGGGCGGCCGGTTGACGGTCTCATATAAATAATTCTTCATGCGGCAAAAAAATATTTTATTGCTTATTCCAGTTTGGTCGAATTAAGGCTAATAGACTACAGGCCCATGTTCAAAAATGGATGGGTCATATGAACCACCAGATGACGTATATAGTAGGATATAAGACCATGCAATAATACGATTCAGCACTATGCCGTCACTTGTAAGGTGTCCAACTGAGTGCTGGTGAAAATTCAAAAGTGCAGGTAGGAGTGAGTAGATTTTGTTCACATATTTTTGTACGGCATTTTTACCATCGTTAGATTTATGAAAAATAATAAGAAAACACGCAGTGCCGTAAAAAAATGGTGCGCCACAAAGCAGGGATTTTTTTTGATTTTCTGGCATTTTCCAGGGTACATTTGGTCACTTTACTCTGTACGGCATCAGTTTCATGCTGTTTCAATACAACTTTTAATCTATTATTCCGCAACCCCGTACAAAAATCGTGCGACAAAGAGAAAAATCAAGGGTTGCAACCCCCTTTCTTTCCGTGCTCCGGGGGGTGATTTGAAAAAGTACGGCTTTGGTTCCAAAACATTACCTAGCACTCAAAAGTACTATTAAAAAAAATGCCATCAAATAATTATTGTTCATTTGAATGTACATTAATAATTATCTTAATTTCATGGTATACTTGATTTATAAAGCTGTAAAATCATTTAACTCTGTACGGCAACTTTTTTTTTAACATGATATTGTAAAATACAACTGTTATATAGTATTGCCGTTCAAAAGAAACTGTTCAAAAAAAAATTATAGAGAAATATAAAAACTGTAATTTTTTAAACTATTGCAAAAGTTTAAATATTCATAGATTTATAAAATATAGCAATTTTCTTCATTCTCCCCTTGTTTTAAATAGTATTAAAATAAATGAATTAGGAAAAAATGATGCCGTACATTTTAATGCAGTCCATATCTTTTAGGCTGATGAAAATGAAACAACTATTTTTTAGATAAATTCGATATATTTAAAGATGATAATACAAAATAAGGTTTTTATTTAAATTAATCAGTATCGGAATCAGCCGCTGAGTTGTTATCGGAGTCAACGTCTTCATCGACGTCCGAATTATCTTCTCTATCATTTTCTGAAACATGAATAAGTTTTTGTCAAAATTAAAGTCTTACGTACAGATTGAAGATGTAAAGATATATTTATTCACCTATGACGTCATCAATTTCTTCGCCTGATTCCTCATCCGGTTCCGTTATGTCACTGACTTTTAGGGGGCATTCCTCGCCGTGGAACCAGTCGAAATCGTACCGACCGTCATTGAACATCCATCCATATCTTATTGGTAACAAGGTCGACGGTATTTGTTTGTAGGCATTACACCAAATCTGTGCTATGTAGGTACTTCTCTTCATATGACGACCTCTGTGGCGCGTCGGGCGAACGCTTGGCTGCAATACAGAAGGTTGCGGGTTCGATTCCCGCTGGGTGCAAATATTTATGCTTAAAAATAAATATTTGTATCTGGTCTGGGCGTATTTCTATGTATAATATGTATGTATTTACAAAAGAAAAATAAATATAAGTAGTATATCCGTTGTCTAGCCACCGTAACACAAGCTTAGCAGCTTACCACGGGGCTAGATGGCGCTGTGTGTTCGTCACAGGATTTATTTATTATTATTTATTTATTTATATGTTGTTTTAACTCCCGGAAACAAGGGGGAAACGACGTTGCTTCCAATTTCATAGCTTTCTTTTTGAAAGCTTCATTACAGCTTTTCGGTGTATAAATCCTATCGAATATGATACACCTTGCTTCGTTGACCGTTTTTCTTGCTTTTATATTGTATAAAACGCATACATATTCTTGCAGAACATTGAAAGTTTGTTCCATGAGTAGTGGATCTGTAACAAACGCACTATGGCCTATTTGAATAAATGCGTCCTGGAACTTCCTAGATTTTTCCAATACTTTTAATGGTCTTTTTATGTAAATTATATTTATTTCATATTTTTATAACTTTTTTATCTATATGAACTATCAGATTTGTACGGCATTAACTTTTTATAAATTATTGCATTAAGTACAAATAAACTATCTAAATGCCGTATAAAAAAAAAACGTCATAAATTTCACTTTACATTTCGTTATATGGAATTGTCTTACATTTCGTTCTATGGATTTATCCTTGAGTTTTTTTTCCCCTACAAACCTTTGGACCAACGAAAATGTACGGCATGTAAAAAAATATTATCTATGCATAAAATACTTTCAAAATAAATTAATTTTATGTTGTTTCAAATCACCCCCCGGAGCACGGAAAGAAAGGGGGTTGCAACCCTTGATTTTTCTCTTTGTCGCACGATTTTTGTACGGGGTTGCGGAATAATAGATTAAAAGTTGTATTGAAACAGCATGAAACTGATGCCGTACAGAGTAAAGTGACCAAATGTACCCTGGAAAATGCCAGAAAATCAAAAAAAATCCCTGCTTTGTGGCGCACCATTTTTTTACGGCACTGCGTGTTTTCTTATTATTTTTCATAAATCTAACGATGGTAAAAATGCCGTACAAAAATATGTGAACAAAATCTACTCACTCCTACCTGCACTTTTGAATTTTCACCAGCACTCAGTTGGACACCTTACAAGTGACGGCATAGTGCTGAATCGTATTATTGCATGGTCTTATATCCTACTATATACGTCATCTGGTGGTTCATATGACCCATCCATTTTTGAACATGGGCCTGTAGTCTATAAGTCTATAAACATTCTAGTCATAGTTGTAAGAACGCTCGACGTATTTAAAGTGATCGAATACATTCAATTAAATAAAAAAAAATAACAAGATTTAATTCTTGATTCTCGGGCTTTGAGCGGGAGAAACTGCCGGAACAACCGCTGCTAGTAAATTGTAATATTCGTCTTTTTGCCTTTGAACAAGCACTGTTTACCCCCAGCAAAGGATCTCTGCTTCTCCTTGTAGATTTACGTGGGAGTCATTTTATGAGTAGGCGACGACGATTTAATTTAAAGGAGCTAAACTTTATTCATGTATTGTACTTGCTATTGACAACAAATACAAATAGAAAAACTGTCAAGTTCCGTACCATTGCCACGTAAAAAGTACCTACGTATACTTCAAAATAAATATTTGTATCTAGTCTCGGTTTATTTCTATGCATAATCATACTAATAATTATTAATGTGAACGTGTGTGTGTTTGGATGATCGGATGTTTGTTACTCAATCACGCAAAAGCTACCGAACCACGGATCATGAGACATACAGCCTGGTGACAGCTAGACGGACAGTCTTAATAAAAGTGTTTCTCTTACTAAGACTACACTATCCGTTCTACTATACTACACTACGTTCGGTACCTACCTAATGTTATTTACCTAATCCGTATACAATGTGTAACGAGGATACCCTTTCAAGCCGAAAGGGGGTTGTTCTAGACGTCTAGGCAAACTACTTTTGTTCCACGAATTTTAGAAATCGATTTTTATTTTGAAAATTTAGAAGTTATGTTTTACTGAGGAAAAAAAACAGCTGTTTTTAAAAATAAAGGCTATTAAAGTTTTAATAATTATTGTAGTAAACCAAACTAAATGAAAAGAAAACTTAAGGTCAATGACCTCTGGGAAACAGCTGATGGTAAAAAAAAAACTTGAAATTTTCGAAAACCACTTCGAATTTCCAAAATTTGTAGAACAAATGTCGTTCGCCTAGACGTCTAAAACATCCCCCTTTCTGCATAAAAGGCTATCTTAGTTGTATAAATAATAATACGTAATAAATAAGTAGGTACATAATATAAATGAACATACCGTACGGCAATATTTGCTCAAATATTACATTAATATTATACACAAACAGGAAAGCTTCATCAAATTTTCATGGTACAATAAACACACAAAAACAAAGTTGTCACATACATTTTCATAACATAATAATCTTACTAATATTTTACACGCGAACGTTTGTATGTATGTCTGTATGTGACTTTGTTACTTTTTCACGCAAAAATTACTGAACCGAATGCGATGAACCTTGGAATAGGTAGGTACCTGGAGACGTGGAATAACACATTTATATTTATTTATTTATATCCCTATATTCAAGCGGGAACGGGACTTACGCATGTAAAACCGCAGGCGCAGCTAGTATCTTCATAAATGTGGACATGTTGTCCATTAATATTTACTTCTTAATAATATTTATTACTCTTTGCTACTTTTTACTCGTGAATTTAGACGTGTTGATGAGAAACTAGTGTTTTCTTAGGATATTTCCTATTTGCACGCCTAAATTCAAACTGATTTCAATTCTGACTAATCGATAGCGCCCGAAAACAGCAACGCTACTCAAAACTTAGCTCTACTTAAACAATCAAACAGCTCTCAAACTCAAAATCTATCATACTAATTTTGAATTTAGAAGCTGTATATTTTTTTAAATGGTTTGTTTCTGTATTTTGCTGTGGATGACTTACCGCCGTACTCAGAGACGTTGAATGCTCTATGTAAAATCTTCAATTACTGATAGTTTACCATCATAGGATAGGAAACTATCATTAGTATGGATCAGTAGGATGTAAAAAGCAACGTCTCCAATAATTACACGCTGGTTTTTTACTGGCTTACTGACTTAGTGGATTGGCTTGAATTTAATGGGCTATTTTTGCATATTTACTAAAGAAACTTTGATCTTGAAGAAGATTCTCCAACCGTGCAACTTCACTTTTATTTGTATATCAAAACAAACTTATTACCTCTATTAGTAGCTACGACATCAAAGAACGAAAGAGAGAACGAATAACATGCAATTATCTCTTACTATAAATAAAGTTGGTAGGTAGGTATGAAGGTAGATAGGTACCTACTCGTTTGAGTGTCGAATGATAGCAATTCCAGCGATATAATTGGCTGTCGAATAATCAATGCGTGAAATGATATGTCTAAGGGGTGGTTTGTTTACGTGTCGGTTGCGTGTGTGCGCGTGTACAAAAATTGATCTGTGTGGGTATGGTTTTATTGAGGTGAAAACTTCTTTTGGCGCACCGCACACAGATTTTTTTAGTAGATAGTAAGTTAGGCTGATCCATCACACTCTGAGGTAAAGGATCGATCGAGTGTACCCAAGCGAGAAAGATACAGTCACCTTTGCGATTGCTAATAAATTTTTCACTATTGCCGTGCGGGTCCTGAGCACATACTCTTTTTGTATAAGTAATACTAGCAGAGTCTTGTTACTGTGTTCTGTTACACCCGCGTAAGGCCCAATCCCGCGGGGTCTTTCAAAACCTTTTGAACGGATGGAACAGCCAATTTGTTGAAATACTTACTCGAGTTTAGGGTTCGCTTATACTAGTATCGATTACAGCTTCAACCGCCAAACCGAGCCTACTGCGTAAAAATAAAAACAATTATATTTTCAATAGACAGTACATTCGAATAAAAAGTTAAGTTTTAGCTTAATATTGATCCGGAAATATCCCGATCAAAATGACATCTAGATATAACGAAAGATTTCATAATGATAGTAATTACATGCACAATAACCAACAAATCCAAAATAAAAATAATTGAAACATTAAAATATGCACCTCTAAGTCCTTTGCTGGCCCTTCGAGTACTTTGAGATTTTGCCTCCTCGCCTCTTCCAAGATAAGATATTAAAATGTTAGAAAGACATTTTAATATTAATTTTTGAACTGCGTCGCTTATGTTAAGAGGCCCCCCTGACTTCTACATTGAAACAGTTTAGCGGGCTAAGTTCAATAAAAAAAAACTGTATCCTATAATTATTTACCACAGAAAGAATGTGCCTTGGATTATGATGAGAGGATGACTAAATTGGGCACATGCATTATTGTGACCCCGAGTTTTCAGATGATGAATCCTCTGTTGTGATTTTTTAATATTTTATCTCTATGCTCTACCGCCTTAACAAAGTTCAACTAAGCAAACAAGTGCTGTACCAAAGAGAAACCGAGCAACTCTGTATCTTTCATCTCTAATTATTTCCCGGTTAAACTCGCAAATTTCTTGAATAAATAAGCTCCGTTGAAACATCAAGTCGAAATTAATTTAGTTTATGTGTACGAGATCTTTAAATCGGGTATCTAAATGGGGCTGAAATGTATTAGTATTTATATTTGACAACGATCCATACATATTTCGAAATTAGATTCTTTCTTTGCTCTCTATAGTAGATATAGATATATTTTTCAAGGAAAAATACATTTTAAAATATTTCATCGAGACATCCTACAGAAATACAACATTTTATTTGGACAAGCCCAGTGTTTGCGTCGCATAGTATCATATTTTATTATTCTATATTTAAATCTCCCGCCATCTTATTTATTTAAAATTTATTCAAATCTACCGCTTTTTGATAATTATTATTGATGTTTAGTATTACCCGCGTGGTTGACACATCTCCCATCTCTTTCATATACCCGCAACCTTCACTGGCGAGACGGAGATGACAACATACGCGAAATGAAGACTATCGCCGCTGGCGCTGAGTTCGCGGTCGGTTGGCGTAATATTTAGTAGGTGTACTACCCGAAAGTTAAGAAAATATGAACTCTTCTGTGTGAAAAAAAAGATGGCGAAATTGGCAAATGATTAACACCGCCTCGTGCCTTTTATTATTGTAACTTCTTATAAACTCGAGTTGGACGATGAAAGTCCTATCTCTGTGTCGTTATTTTGTGTTTCGCGAACTTCAGATACAATAGCAAACACCGCTCGCGCCGCAGTGACCTCAAGCGATGGCATTAAGTAGCCAACCAGTCTGGGATCATTCACAAGGTACCTTTCTTTCCTATCCAGTTTGTGACAACCCGCGTATTTTTCTATTTAGATTTATATTACCTTGTTAATCCTTAGTTAACAACCTAAATATACCCAGTTTCCTATACAATTCAATATTATATATATTCAAAGTTTCTCCAGCGCCTGTCTACGCAGTGGTGACGTGGCTCTTCGCGCCACCACCCACAGTAAAATAATGATAAAATAGGAACTAAAAATATAACAAAACAACAAAATTAATTAATTTAACATAATATGTAAGAACATCTAAGCAACCGTGTTTTTTCAATAAGAAACCGAAAATGGAAGAATTATATAGGTTATTATTTTTTATCGGTTGTAAACCAATTATGGCCATTTGGAAATTAGCCAGTGTCAAGTATTATTAATATATTATGCAAGTTTTTTGCATCGGAACAGTCAAGTCGTCATAGTTAAAGTCAAGTCTAGGGAATCATTTGTATACACGGCGGCCAATAGATTGTTCACGGAGCTTTGGAGAAAATGCTAAAGTTCATGTTGCACCTAATTTCACTTTTATAGCACTTGTACTCCTTCAAGAAACTAAATTGACTAATATGCCCCCGAAATTAAACAATTTGCACGCATTTGAACTAGGTTTCACAAAAATGAAAATTTAGCAAAACATCTCAAACGCGTTCCGCCAAAACTCTCTTATATAAGTTGCTCTTGACACAAGGTTAAGGCTTTTGCTAGGAGTTTTTCCATCCGTAGTCTCGCATTGGGCGTATCAATGGCCCAATGGCCATTGATACGTGATACGCGGGTTTCCTCGCGATGTTTTCTTTCACCGTAAGAACGATGTTTATCCCATTGATACTTTGTCAATCCAAACTTTTCTACTTTCAATAGAGATAAGATGACGTACGTCATAAAAATCACCATATGCCTGACTGGATGGACTGAACAGATTTGCCTGTTCAGTCATGCCTCTCGTATAACAGAGCCTTAACAAGGGGGGCGTTTGAAACGAAACTTTCTCCCGCGTTTTTATAGATTCACTACGATGTATGAGTCCCGTGAGATAGAGGGGAAATATTTACGATTTTTTTATTTATATTTTATTGATTCGTGATAGGTAAGCCAATGCTATCAAACCTTTTTGACTTTTGTTGTTGTTGCGTCATACCCTTGACGATTCTTTTAGGTATATTAAGCAATATTTAATGGTTTTTACTGTAAAAACGAAAATTTCCTAAATTACAACCCTGCCATATAAGCAAGATTTCAGAATACTTATAAGTAATTAAGAAAATGCTTTCTAAAATTTCCGCACGCGACAGGACTTGAATCTGCATCTCCGACGCCTTTTCCAATTTGGTCACGGATGCATGTTCAATCGAGTCGAAATTAAGGATTGCATTTCTTATTATTTTACATTTAAGGCACGCAGCGCCATCTACCGACAAACATTGCAGACTGCCAGCTTGAATGATTCTGATTCTACATTCTGCCAACTGTCAACAACAATGCCTACCAACATTCTGATTCTAATAATTGTTAATTCTAACAATAATCGTTGCAATGCGTACAATGAACCATTTCAATGCAGGTATTTACAAATATAAAGTCAGTTACTTAAGCATATTTAAAGCCAGTTTTACACTATCAAACTATCCGGCTATCCGGTTTTTAAGTTAGTTATAGAAGCGCACGGAAACGCCTCGAGCCGGCCGTTTCCGGGTTTCCAGTTAATTAACTAATATTTACATAAGACCGAGCGCAACGATTTCGGTGCGCACCTGTGCCGGTAGCTTTTGCGGATAGAACGTTCGTACCCAGTGTGCTTATGGCCCTAAATGAATTCGTTTAAGTATTATTATTTGCGGCAAGTTGAACGAAAATGTCTTTTTGCTAGGCTATTTTTAGTATAATTCTGATGGGGAGGGAAAGGGGCTATGTTGAGAAGAAGGTGGCTAAAAGGAAGGGCTTGTTTCTCAAGCTATGATTGTGGGGGATAAGTTGCACTCGTTACACCTTATCCAATTCTAGCGGTTTACCCACGTATGTCGGTATCCCGCGGGAATATCGGTAAAAAAGTAGCCTCTGTGTTAATCCATGTCTCTACCTATCAAATTTCATACCGACCGGTTTAGTAGTTTATGCATATAATAATAGGACTAACAAACATTTTAACTCGTATAATTCCATAGTCACTTACAAACATTCACATTTATAATATGAGTAGGACTTATTAGTAGAATTCTATTTTTACGAGCAACCGCTTTTAAGTGTGGATTCTTGCACAGCGCGAGCGGTAGAGCAGCTAGTTGATACTATTGCAACTTAAACCAAAACTTTGAACAGCGAAATGCATTTAACACTAAGAACCTTCTGCTTAACACCTTTTAAATAATTACCACCGTGTGTTTCCATAACTAAAGAACATTAAACTAAACAATAATGGCGCAATAATTGCGACTACGCTGTAGAATTCTTGCTTGGAATAGCTATTGCAGCTAAACTTGCATACAAGTTTCATTAGGTAATGTATTGTGTGCGGTTAAACACTATAATGAAGATGTTCAGTTTTGAAGTTAGAGTTTTAACTGTTTCTCATGATAATGATACTTGGAGAATTCAAAATGTTTGAACACATTAGCATTGCAGCGTTTCGCATCGTCATTCTTTATTCGTACTGCGAGGGAATGGAATCAGGTTGCCTGAGTATGTCTTCCCAGATGTCTACAATTTGGGGGTCTTCAAGTCACGAGTGAACAGGTATCGCCTAGGTAAGCGTGCAATATCTTAGACCAAATCGTCGCTTTCTATCAGCTGAGTTAGTGGTCAAACGCTTACCTATCAATTATAAAAAAACATCATTTAAACAAAGTTTCTGTTCAAAATCATTGAAAACATTTGTGTGTACGAAGCATTAGATGACATTTTAATCTCAAAATGAACACCAAAATAATAATTGTTAATTAAAGTATCAAAGAATGAGTATATTATTCTTGAGTGAGGGCATTCACAAAATCGGCCGTGAATGTTGTTCTTCTTTTACATTTTACTTCGCAGATTACCTAGTGTTCGAGTTTTCAGATTAGTTTAAAAACTCTAATTTGCCCAAACGACTGATATCAGAGATACCTACCTTAGAATTTTATGTTAAACTAAGTTAAGCTTAACGTGCCTCACAAAAAACTAAGCGTGGTTTAAGGCGACTAAACCCAGTATTATTGCATAAAATGGGATCTCGAATTACGGTTAAAACCGCCGCACAATTACTAGTGTAGCATAAAAATTGAAGATTAAATCAACGAAAAACGTTAAAAGTATTTATTGATACCAATTACAATTCACGTCGCTTCCGACTATAACTTCCGTAATAATCTTTGATAGTTTTATCGATAAAAACAGGGACGCAAATCATAAAAATATTGACTTGAAAGCTTTGGACAGATTATTGTTTTTCAAATAAAGATAAAAGAGCAATGGTTTAAGGTAAAGAGTAAGCACTATTAAATACAGCATTTTTTGAGCCTTAACCTTTGTGACTGTCATATACTTAAAATACAAAGCTGATTTATTATTATCCTATATCAAAAATGTAAATATAGAACTGTCGATTGTCAAAGGAAAATGTGAACAAAAAGCTGTCACTTTCAAATAAATGTAGGTATTACATTTTTGATTTAAGATTCTGAAACAAATAAAATAATATTGATCGGAAGAAAAGTATGAAATCAGATATATAGACAGTCCTGACACAGACAGCCCAGCCACAGTGGCCGTCTCTTTATATAAAAAAAATATAATAGTAAAATAGTAATTCACCAAAAAGACTCGACGCGGCTATGAGCTAAAAATATTTTAACTAAACTACTGGCTTCGTTCAAACGAAGACAGCGTTCACAGGTTGGGGATAAAGTGTCACGAAGAAGTTTATTCCCTTTTTCTTTCCTTACTTTCTTGAAATTTGTTGTGTTGTGACTTCACTACAGTGAACTTTGATAACGACAGGTCGCAAGAGTTAAAATAACTATAAAAACAAAATAGAGCAAAGAGAGTTAATAAAATGTAGAATGTACATTACAATATTAGTGCTTTCTTCCAATATTTTAATACAAGGGCGCGGCCTAGCCAATGAGCTCCTCAAGTCGGAGAGAAGAATCAATTGAAACAAGCTGTGGATGACCATGATACTTTTTAAAAGAGGGAATATAAAATCAAAATTCCTACCATAGAGTGTATTTAAAAACTTTTACAAAATATATATTTAATTATTACGCATATATTTTATCAATAAATACATAGTTTCACAAATTTACCGTAATATTTTGTCTCAAAAGTTTTCATTGTGTGTTTTCGGAATTAGCCCTAAAACTGGGCCATTTTGCGTGACTTTAAGCCATGGATTTCTTTACGATGTTTTCCTTCAATGTATAACAGCGATGTTAAAAGCGCACATAACTTTTTCTTAAGGAAAAATACATTTGTGCGCAGTCAGCCGGGATTCGAAACCACGACCTTCGGAATGAAAATCAAGGTATCTATCACTAGGCCAACACCGCTATGTTTTCTCTATTTTGAAGAATATTTATTTTATCGCTGTACCTACCTACTACTTCAAGACCCAAAGTTGCGATTCTACTTTTGTTTAGGGGAAGTGTAGTTTCTTTTTGACCGAGATGCTCTTTTGAGATTATTTTCAACGTTGAAGTAAGAAAAGAGCATAGTTATAAGTCTCTTTGTTTAACGGAAGTATTGAACGATTTCATGCAAATGATATTTAATAGAAAATAATAAATTTTAAATGACAAAGAGAAAACTGGCCAAGTCAATCTTGCGCACGAAGTGTTCCTTGTATCACAAAGAAATTGCTTCGAGTTGGTACCCATTTAAACATCTACCGGCCATGTTCTGACACTTACGTACACTGGTGCAACCGCTGCTAATACGATTCGGAGCTCGTTCTACTTTTGTCTTTTACTAACGAGACATGCTCAATCTTAGACCGCATAGCTATTTAAACAATATAAGGCGAGATAGTAGACACACGACCGACCATGTTAAGCTACAGGTAGGTGCTTACATTTTACTTAAAACATTTAATGATACAAAATACCTAACTGTCTGCAGAAAAAAAGTAACAACCTCCCTTTCGATAAAGTTTCGTTCGGATCGTGAAGATGGGCAAATATTTGATGAGCTCAGTTTAACAATTCAGGCTATTTTTACCATTTTACGGCTTTCACGTTCAAATAGACTTCATATTTTTAGTTGGCCGATGTATCGTAGATCACTTTAATTCTCTTAGGGCTCTCATATGATAGATATCTTTATTTGCACAACATATTCAAAAGAAATAGAAAAACCTGAAGTTAATTTTGTATAAATGGCCGGCCAAATTTTGTACTTTAAAATCTTGATGAACATAATATATGATCGTTCTGACTAAATTTAATTTTGTTATGTACTACTCAACAAAAGAAATAGATGATATTTATTGAGACTTGAAAATAAAAAAAATAGATGGAATTTAATAATTGACTCTCTTCATCGAAAGTGATAAAGGTCTCGATTTGAGTGACTCGGAAAAAATACCAAAAGTTGTAAGGTTATTTTATAAGTCGTTTTTAAATCGCAAGGTCGATCCATCGGCCGATTGAAACACCACTAGTCTGCGTTCTCCTTTCGTTCGCTATCCGATTGAATTTCAGAGCTGTAACGTTCCGATGTTTCAAAGTGGATTAGTACGATGTAATATTAACGTACTGTTTAAATATAGGTTAGAACGTGGGAATGCATTTTACTTTTATTGATCGCTTCCATTCTGTTAGACGGATTATTATTGAAAGTAGATTACGTTAGTGGAGTTAACAGGCAGCTGATATTTTGCAAGTAGCGTACCTGTTTGATTAGTAGGTACTTTTGTGTACTGCAACTTAGTTTTTTTAGCAACTTAGTTTTTTAGATATTTCCTGCGTAAGACCCGATCCTACGAGAATACCGGGACAATGTCTAGTTCTATGTATTACAAGTATTCCTGGTCCTCAGCTACTTATACATACCTAACTAATAATTCATTTTATGTTTCAGTAATTTTTGCGCGAAGGAGCAATAAACACTCACAAACCATTAGACTACGTCCGTATTACCCAAGAGTTGGTTTTATGTCATGTGACGCCCTAGGTGACTCGCCAGGCGACTAGCTAGCCTCGGGGCGCTAAGCATGCCTTCGGGCAATGCGACCGCAGCCTTACCAAATACAAATTGAAGCGTTTGTTCTAATCAAATACAAATCAAAACATTATTAAATTTTAAGAAAATAGTCTAACAATTTCTCCGTGTGAAGTTCATAGTTCAAAACTTGCCTAAATATAATGTACATAATATTGATTTATGGGAAATGTAGAGTTGGCAACATCGAAAACTGTGTAATTGATTGGAAGGCGAGCCCGCGAGCGTTCTACACCCGAAAATTGATAAAGTTTCAATGAATACTCACCCTGGAAGTTTAGAGGAAATAGACTCGACAGATATGGACGAAAATAGATAGATAGGTAGGTATGATACTGTAATTTAATTTTACAACAGAATTACTGGAAATATCGTGACAAGAACAAAATGCATCATCGAAAATCCTTAACCTTAGTCTATAAACAAACAGGGAGTTAAGATTATTGTTAAATAATACTTAAGTATTATTTATGACTTATTTTATGTGGAGCTCATTTCGCCAGTAACTTCAACTGGCTTGTTTACGAGACTAGTGAATGCGGGTAGGTGATGACAGTTAGAGGCGTCCATATCGGACTACCTGCTTCCTGACACGATTACTTCGTCTTGTTATTCTCGGTCCCCTACTGTTGTACCTGAGTTCACTATTTTCTCGATCCTGCACTCGACAGACGACACTCACGGTATCGATTCGCAAACTTTTTGTTGTGTTCTTCATGGGTTTGCATAATTTAACAACCGGATTCCAGGCTTACGACAGTTGCGACTTAAACCCTTCTTCCCTGTTGAGATTCCTATACTTAGTAATAGTATAGGAATGTCAGGGTGTGTGTAATGCCGTTGTTGAAAGTACCTGCGGCTTGTAAAACTCAATCCAATGGTTCGATCCGGCCTTTGAAAGGTGTTCAGCTATTGCCGACTTCTGGATGTCATTTTTCTGAACACCTTTATCACCCTTACTTTTCTTATAAAGGTGAAGTTGTGACCCTCAGCTAGTACAAAATAAACACGAAACATAAGGTACCTACATACCTAACTCACAGTGGTTTCAAAACAACTCCAAGTAAAGCGTTTCACTATAAGTTGATATAACTTTAAACATTACTCCACGTTCCCGGGCAAGTGGTCGGTGGAAACAGAATTCCCGTTGCGGATCCCGCGGGATTCTTATTAAAACTTCCCGTTTCTATGCTACCTTTCTGTTAAAGTTTTATTTTAGAAATCTTTTGGTTATTCCCTTGGTGTAGTGCAAAACGATGTTTTAATATAAAATGTGAACGTTTGTGTGTAAGTATACCAAAATTTATGTTTGTTATCGCTTCACTCAAAAACGACTGAACCGATTGTGATATTAGTGGTCAATGTTTAAGTTTTTATGTACCTATCTATATTTTAAGTTTCATTGAAATCGGTTTAGCAGTGTTTGTGTGAAAGAGCAACAAAAATTACATTATTATAGGATAGGATATTCTAATTTTGTAGTCTGGAAAAACAATAAATATAGGGAATAAAAAATTAATAAATATTAAAATAGACGAATTGCATACTCAGTTAACCTAGTAAAAGCTAACGTTAGCTTAAAGTTAGCGAAAGCTCAGTACTTTTGTAATAATGCCGTTATTAATAAAACGCGAGTAAAACTCGATAAATATTGTGTTTTATTAAAAAAATCATGATACATTCATGGTATTCAGTTAACCGACATAAGAAATGTTACAACCAAACTGAGAACCTCCTGCCCTTTTGAAGTCGGTTAAAAATCCTCATTTCATCCTTTCAAACCCAATTCCCAAAAGATACTTAACAAATTACTCGGAAGCTATCTTCATTCTAATTGAATTTTCAGTAAAAACTCGCTAATAAGCCAGCATAAGTTTTATCACCTCGGACGGTCGGCTAATTCTTTGAAAGAACTTTTTAATTTTCATTGCTTGTTCGGATAAGATCTTACTTTTATGTTTGCGTTAGGTAAACGATTTTAAACTTTGGAACGTGTTTGACGGTTTTCTAAAATTAATCGGAAAATAATCTTGTCGGTTTTTTTTTTCTTTAGAGGTTTTCGTCATTAAATTCATTTCATTGTTGGGGTTCCTTGGGGTTCATTGTTGTGACCTCTATGTTTATAGGACGAATACTCGGTTGCAACGCAGAAAGATGCGGGTACAATTTCCGCCGCGAACAACTATTAGACACATTTTTAAAAACATCAAACTCGTTTTTCTGTTTTAATCGCGTAGTGTTTATTATTTCTAACATTTTTTTTATAATCCACGTTTGATCTGAAAAATGAGTTTAATTTCAATTCAATTTCGGGAAAACACACTTTTATTTCTTAATAAAAAAAGAATAATTTTTTTTTTAATAAATTAATTAATATTAATTAATAGAGCGCGGTCGGCAGGTATTCGAAACCACGACCTTTGGTGTAATAAAAGTCTACAACACTGCACCTGTTTATAGAAGTAATGTAAAAAAATATTTTTGTTAAGCCTATGAGGACTTCATGTTTGAAATAAGTATTCCTTTTTCGAAAAAGTATTTAGATTATTTTACTAAGCACACTCAATTTGTAAACAAATAAAAATACCCAACAAACAACCCCTGACCATACCCTACAAAGCTATCAAAGCTTGATTAATTTCTCTGTATCGAGGGTTCGACTTCCTTTATGTGTGTACATACGTACGTACAAACATAAATAGGTATACATAGATTGTACATAGGTAGAGAGGCTACGTAATTGGATATCCACCTTAGAACGTGGTTCATTTTCTCCTCAGTTCAGTTTTAGACTTGCTTCAAGTCTGTAAACTTTGATGGAGTTACCATATTCGTTTTGGTTACAACATTTAAAGTTTGTTTGTAAGAAGTTAATTAACGCCATTCACGGTCCGCGTTAAGCAGTTGGTCCCGTTTGTTAGTGTGATAGCAGTTGTTAAGTCTAGTCAGAGGCGTTAGGGCGACTTGATTAACTTTTGGCTTTTTGTAATTAAACTTTAAGGACGCGACTCATGTGAAATCCCTTCCTATTGAATAGTTTTCTTCATAACCGGTATCAAATAGATCTTTAAACATAATGTATTATGTTATTGTACATGATACAAGAAGTGTCCCCTTCTTAAATACCACTATTATACAGGCAAAGTTACCCCTGGTTTACAAAATAAATCGATTTTTCTTCTAAATCCTTAACCGCTATTATTTTCATAAAGGCATCATAATATTAGAAAACACAATACCTAGAACCTCTTCATCGCATTTTATAAAAATATTATTTTAATCTTCGTTAATGATCGATTTTACTAGAAATCGTAGATTTTTTCACGCAATTCCATCTCGCTCATTTATGTGCAATCGGACAAGGACCATTAATTATCATCTATCGCAGCCTTAAACTTAATATTTAGCTAGTTTTTAGGGCATGAGCAAGTGTTTACATCTCAGTCAACCTTGAAAAATCTAACTGTAAAGTTTGCGAAAGCTCGGTACAATTGTAACATTGCCATTCATAAATAAAACGCGAGTGAAACCCGGTAAATATTGTGTTTCATAATGAAAAATCGCGAAAATCTTAGACAAAACCAAGTAATAAGGTAAACGGTTTAAAACTTAAAATCGAGTTTATTTATGGATATCCACATTTGTTAGCTGGATGTAGATTCATTCATACAAGTAGGTGGTATGTTCTGTCTAATGAAATGCATACAATCCAAAGATTGATTGTAGGGGCTAGTTAATTTACGAGAGTAATAGGAGATCAAAGGTGAATGCTGATCAATAGTGTTTGGTACTACAGCAGTCTGCTGTTGTGCTGCTTTTAGCAATAAGGCCGCCCACTCAACCTCTGCTATAGTAAAACTAGTAGAGTCCCACGGTTTAACTCGCGTAAGTCCCAATCATTTGTAAGTCACCACACTTCACAAAGAACAAAACCTCTTGCGAGCGGTTGCACGTTGGTATGTACATACATCAGTCCATCAGTTAGGACTTTTAATTTTATATGTAGGTATAGATTAGTTTTACGGATCAACGAGCAGTCTAAGCCATGGCCTGCTGACGGAAAAGGCCTGAAACATGGATACAGTGTTTTATATATCTTGATGTCATCTAATAAGAAAAGTTACAAAAAAATTTTTTTTTGTATGTTTACCGATTACTCGAAGAGGGATTGACGGATTAAGATGATTCTTTTTTTAATGGATAGGTAGGAGCTCCAAGATGGTCCCATAAAAATTTGATGTGGATCTGATGAGGGTCTTCGGAGTGATGAACGGAAATGCTCCTCAAAACGCATTAATCAATCCAGTTGTTTATCGATTACTCAAAGATGGCTTGACCGATTGAGATGATTCTTTTTTTAATGGAAAGGTGAAAGCTCCGAGATGGTCCCATAAAAATTTGATGAGGATCTGATGAGGATCTTCGAAGTAAGGACCGGGAATGCTCCTCAAAACGCTGTATTCAATTTAATTGTTCATCGATTATACGAAGATGGCTTAACCAATTGATATAGTTCTTTTTTTAATGGAAAGATGGAAGCTACGAGGTGGTCCCATGAAAGTTTGGTGAGGATCTGATGAGTATCTTCGGAATGATGGACAGGATAGCATCCCAGAATTCAATAAATTACTCATTTTTGGACTTCTACCAAAAAGAATAGACCCCTAAAGAACTAAGTACAGCTTGATGGGGCACCTGAAACCACCTTCTCATCAGCAAGCTCCTCAATAATGAAAATTACGGTAACAATATTGTTGATTTTTAGGTAGGTAAGTATACTAAAAAGGGTAAAATAAAAAAATAATTTAACAATTAAAAAACCGACTTCAAAAAGAAACAAAAAATAATTTAAAAAACAACCAAAATAAAAAGAATTGATAAAAATGACCAAAGTAACCTCTACATAGGTACAGAGCCACCGACTAATTAATCTGTTTTATCATCTGAAGTCGGGCAGTTTTTTTAATAACAACATAATTACAAAGTACCGAGCTTTCGCTAACTATACAGTTAGCTATTTCTAGGTTGACTGAGATGTAATTCGTCTATTTTAATTTTATAAAATGTTACAGTATTTTTTTTAATTAATCACCAAAACCTTTTTAATCGCGTAAATCTAAGACAAAATTAATCCCGTGGTTGAAATAAAAAACGATAAATATTCATTTACCAATTTAAACTATGCTATTACAGATTTATCTGTGAAACTCAAACTAGACAATTGCCTGTATTATGAAGTGTCAGGAAAAAACGATTTACAGAGGTAAATAAAACCGTTCGGATGGCGTCCGATTTCTTACATTCTAGATAACACAATAATTTAATGAACAATTCAAGTAATTACTTTAACATAAATGTTCATGCACACACAGTTAGGCGACGTATATAAAACTTAGATTCCTATATAATTAAAGTTACCTACCTCGAAAAACTCATTACTATCTCTCAGCAGCAATTCAACAGTCAGGTAAAAATTTAACTTTTCCCAGACGGTCGAATGGTATTTTAATTGCAGTGGTGTTAATTAAGCAAAAGGGATCGGTCTCGGCGTTTAATTTCTCTTGGTTCATCTGCGAACTCAGACTGCAGTTTACTTTGTACAATTTGTTATTTAAATGTCTCATTTTATATTTTATTTATTTTCTTTCTTTAGGTTTAAACACAATATTTGTAATGCTTTTGGTTAGTGAACTTTTAAACGGACCGCGTTTACTTTGTGGTTGTTAAACTAAAGTTTTTGAAATTCAGACTTGATAACTGTCTTTGGCTACGACCGCATAGGCAGGCGGATTTTCAGCGCCTAGCACCTATTCTGACAAGTTACACAGCTAGGCGCCAAGCGCTCAATGCGGCCGGTCGCGAACTTTCTCGACCGTTCGTTTTAGTTGGGTAACTCGCTAGCCTCCTGCCCATGCGGACGTAGGCGGACGAAAAAAACGAGACTGAAGTTGCATTATGTCTCGATACACTATGCAAAATGCGTCAACGAATATATTACTGGTATATACTTACCTGCTTATATTAATACTAGCTTTTGCCCGCGGCTTTGCTCGCGTTAAGAAGTTTTATCTTTCATCTTCTGTTTTATCCCCTTGGGGTAGGATTTATCAAAATCATAATATCTACCTGCATGACAAATTTCAGCCCGATCCGTCCAGTGGTTTGGGCTGTGCTTTGATAGATCACTATGTCAGTCAGTCAGTCACCTTTGAGTTATATATATTTAGATTATATAGTCAAGTAATAGAGCGAATAAGTATTATATTTGATTCGAAATCCATGCATCTCGTACATCAACCCCTCACTTCCCAGCCTGATTTCAAACTGATTCCATTGATTCCAGAAAACCAACAACATCACCAACTTAACAAAAACCATCGGAACTCTGCTGAACTACAAACCCTACGCACATTTAAATAGATGCAGCGCCACCTTCGACCGTAAACAGCAAGTTGGCAGACTAAATCCCCCAAGTTTTTCCTTTGTATCTGATCGACTGATGCTCGTTAGTATAATGACCGTATTAATTGCCGTGCCGTCGTTGCCGTGGAGTTGTATTGTGCCGTTCACCCTTCAAGTGGATCCGGGTTTATCCGGCTCGAATGCTAAACAATATACCTTCAGGGTAGATTTTACTTCAGTTCTCGCGATTTTATATAAAAAATCAAATTATGTCATGCGTTGAAAACTGCTTCATCTTTATCTTTACATAGTATAAAACAAAGTCGCTTTCTTGTCTGTCTGTCTGTTTTTATGTATGCTTAGATTTTTAAAACTACACAACGGATTTTGATGCGTTTTTTTATTAGATAGAGTGTTTCAATAAAAAACTGCTTCATCTTTATCTTCACATAGTATAAAACAAAGTCGCTTTCTTGTCTGTTTGTTTTGATGTATTTAGATCTTTAAAACTACGCAACGGATTTTGATGCGTTTTTTTTATTAGAATGAGTGTTTCAATAGAAAGGTTTACATGTATAACACATCCTAATATTTCCGTGGGATCGGGACTTACGCGGGTGAAACCGCGTGACGGAGCTAGTAATGTAAAAAAACTACGCAATTAAAACGTAATAATGAGTTTTATTTCTTACGTATCTTTACTTATCTTACGATAATTCAAGCCGGCAATTAGTTGTTCTAGATGTCTTGACGAATAAGTTTTGTTCTACGACTTTTGAAAATGTTAGAAATATTTGAGATGGAGCTCATATTTGAGAATTAACTGTTACCCGTTAAATATAAGTATAAGTGTAAACGCTAATTAATGCGCTGCATAACTATGCATCGTTTGTCTTGTACTGTGACATGAAGTTTCAAGGTTGGCAAACAGAGACAAACGTCACAAAACTTAGTCAAGTGTAAATAATATTATTTTTTAAGTAAGGGAGCTAAATATTAATTGCATTTACTTACAAAAATCGCTGTTATTTCAATGACACTGACAATAAAAGATTCATAGAAGGAAACAAACAAAATTAAGCATGTCCTAGGTACCTACTCAAAACAACCTTGTTTTCTCTCCCCACATTATGCAGACTAGGCGAGACATTATGTAGACTAGACAAATTACTTATTTAAGAAATAAGAAGAAAATGTAAGCGACTTCACCACATAAAAAAATATCTTCGTCGAATCAAGTTTAGTCAAAGTCATAAACTTGTACGAACTTTAACAAGTATTTATTAGAGGCTCTGCAGACTTTGGTAATTTAATATTTAGTTGCAACGAAATACCATATCTCGTTATTTGCTTTAAATTAATGCTTTAAGCATATTTAGTACTAGAATTTTTCGAAGGAAAAATACATCTTCTTTAAAAATATTTTTGTATTAGTAGCCCATTAATTACTTCAGATTTTAAGCTACCTATATTCTAAGTTTCATCGCAATTAGTTTGGCAGTTTTTTGTGTTAAAGATGCTACTCCTTACATAATTATATGTATGCAACAACATACCTAATCACACACTTTTGCGTTAATTATATCAGCACAATGCAAATGACAGCTGGGCTTTCAAATGTAAACGTGCGTTCAATCGGGTGTTCGAAAATCTGTTGCCTACTCAAACTGTGATGAAAGAGAATTTATCAACATTTTACTACGCGCTCGTAAAATACGTCGACGGTAGTTTGTGTGGAATTAACGCTGAAATATTAAAGTTTGAGTACCTTGCGATATGCTTTTTTTTAGTGTTGTTTGTGAAAAATAAATTTAGTGCGTTGTCTAACTCGGGTAGGAAAATGGAATGAATGGAAAAGTGGAACCGCTCGCCCGCCCTCGCCCGTAAAAATGCGTTTTTCACTTCCGCGAGTGAAATTCCGGGGCGCAGCTAGTATTTAATATTTTCTATGCCCCTAGAAGCAAAGAAGATACTTAGGTAATACCTAAAGTATGTAGGTTCTTAAATATAAACATCCGTGTCTGTCCTACTCCCATATATCCATATTTACTTGTTTTATTAAATTAAAACCCATCAAATTTATAATGGGACAATGTTTAAAATTACGTATAAATATTAAATGTAGAAAATATTTTAAATTTCATACCTAGCTTTTGTGTAAAATGATTAAATTATAAATAACTATGGCAATGTGTGGAGCTATCTAATTATTACGCACCCGTCATTGCAAAAACATACATTTAACCCTTCTGTTTGCCTTCGCCATCGTCGGAAAACAAAAACCATCCGCCATTTCCCTTCACCTTGTACCAAACACAACCCAAAAGGCAGCTGTAGAAGGCGCGACACAGCGATAATGTTTATGGATAAAGTTGACCGTCTCGACTGGCATCAACGACGCCGGATGGTGACAATTTGTATCGACTCAAAGTCTAAGTACTGCTGAATTGATGCCGCGCCGGTTTTAAACACGGAAAACTTTTAAAGTCAGCTTTAAGTAGGTAGGTATCCTACTTTTAACAATTAACTGTTCCAAACTTGAAATTCATACGGAAACTCATTTGAATTTTGTTGATTTAGCGTATTTAGTTTGATATTATTTAAAACTTTGTGAGGTTTAAAGTTTCCAGCTATCTTTCTCTCTGGTCGATCCTTTAAGACTGAAGATCGCGATCACCACTCCTTTTCACCCAGCGGTTTGTGAAGCTCCTCCATTTATTGCGGTCTGCAGGCATTCGCACAACCTCCTGAAACCTGGATGAGCTCTTTGGTTTCAGCTGGTCTGACCATCTCATGCGGGGGATCTTCCGCGGGACCTCTTGCCCCCTACGTTCCAGCTATCTACATCCTTGTTTTATGGCAATCCGTTTTACTACTTTGTGCTTCACTAACTGGGCCCACGGTTTTACTCGCGTAAGCCCCCAAGCCCGCAGGAATATCAGGTTGTGTTATAAATATGTAAACCTGCATATTGAATTCCTCTATTTACTAAAAAAAACGCACCAAAATTCGTTGCGTTTTAAAGTGCTAAGCATACATACAAATACCCAGACAGACAGACAGCGGGAAGCGACTCTGTTTTATGCAGCTATGTAATGAACTATTAACAAATATTAATATTAAAATTAATATTTATATACCTTAAACTATACTCTAAAACTATATTATATAACTGTCTGCTAATTATTCTTTCCGAAGCAGTTGTTAAGAAGACTGCATGCGATATTACCGCATGCATTTTTATGGGAAAAACGCTCCAGTGTGCAGTTGACTTGATGCAAAGAAGTTATATTACTAGAAGTAGAATGCAACGTAGAACTAAAAAGTCATCATCATCATCAAACTAAAAAGTGGTCCGCTTTAATGCAGCGTTTTGTCCCCTTTTAATAGTGTTGTTAGAAAGGGACAGCACGCTCAATGTAGCGGACTTTTTAGTTCTACGTGAGCACAATATTCTAGTTCCAGTAATATAACTTCTTTGGCTTGATGTACCGTAACCGAATAGCATAAACTCAAAATAACTTCGTTAAACTTTTATTTCATTCATTGGCCTGTCTGAGGCAAAATAGAGGTGTCTTTTGACGAGGTTTTATTTATTAATTAGTGAATTCATTACTAATTAATGTTGTGCGAAGTCGTGGTGCATTTTACGGGTTTTGCGGCACGTTTCATTCTATTTTGACATGTATCCTACCTACTAATATTATAAAGCTGAAAGTTTGTGAGTATGTGTGTATGTGTGTAGGTATGCATGTTTGTTACTCAATCACGTAAAAACCGCAGAATCTATTGCTGGAGACCTAGAATAACACATAGGCTTTTGTCCTGATGTTCTCGCGGGAACGGAACTTAAAGCAGCAATGTACTGCAGAGTGTCTATAACTGGATAGATAATACGGGTACTGATGAACAGTAAGGCTACCGCGCATCTTCAGTCGTAATTGGCATCGAAATCCCACTGCGCAAAGAAATAACCTGCGTGGTTCAAACCATAGCGTTAATTTGCATGCATTTGAAGGCGACGCCATCGAGTTAAACTATCATTGAAACCGGCAGCTCAAGAGACTTCGCATTCAATGATAATTCAACTCGACGGCGCCGGCTTCAAATGCTTTTTATGATATCGTTCTCACCACGCAGATTATTCCTTCGCGCACTGAGATTTCGATGTCGAATACGACGGAAGATGCTCGAAAACTTCGCTGATGTCACAAAATCGGATAGAGATCGGTAAATGCTGTTTTTGAGTACCAAAATAACGTATTTAAAATATATTAGGAAAATGATCGTTATTGCTACTATAATCTCCAGTATATTTAAAACTTCACTGTTCACTGTAAATTTAACAAAAATAGTTAGATATTTCATAGTAATCCAAACTGATACACTCATTAATTTAGTAGCAGAATTAATCGGTGTTTTGTCCACTCCGCCCACGGCAAAATTAGACCCATTACAAATCACATGATATTTTAATCGGACGACGGTCTGAACAGATTATTATCGAAGCGCGAATACTGACCCGATTCAGTTGACCGACACAACAATAGGACGATTCAAAGTCTGCGGTCCAAGCTCTTAGATTTATGAGTCAACTCTCGATAGACAGACCGAAGTACAAACTATCTATTATGAATAATATATAGTATTTATCTAAGGGTAATAGATGGTCGCTAACTGTTATCTGAGATTTGCAGTGGTGTAAATTACAGGCAATAGATGATGTATCTTTGAGATGTGATCTATGTCTGTAGGAATTATCTTTATTACTAGGATAAATTGTTTATTCGTATCTAGTACATTGTCTTAACTTAGTTCATCTTCTACTTCTTTTCGTATAGTGGTGTGGCTGACAACTCTAACACCTAGTGTTAGAGTTGTCAGGTCGCCCTAAGGACTCCAAATTGGAGCTAGCGACTGTAATCAGAGATAAGAACCGGAATCACCCGCACCAAAGCACGGAAAAGCTCTCCGGTGAGTCATTGCTTTTTCACTACCAGTAAAAGAACAAGGTGGAACTTGCCGAAATTCGCCAATTTGAACGTCAAATAGAATGCGATTTCTTCTATTCCATGTTCTGACAGGCTAAGTCATACTTTCATCCAGTCTACAATATATAGCTTTCTTAGCTGGCTTTAATCCACGGTCTTATTGACTGATAATCCTAATCGATTTTCTATCTCATTCGCGTTAAGCACCTACCGAACCGATCTACTACTTCTAGTAATGTGAAATAACGAAATATAGCGTTACTTATATAAAATATAGCTTTTCAAACAGAAACTGCAATCAATTACATTTTACATAAATAAACGAATCGCGTGCAACCTTTCAACTTTAACTAACAGTTAATTAAATTGAACCACTTTTATTTACTCAATAGAGGGCTTCGCACACTATCATTATGACGCGACGGTTTTGTGCGGGTTGAACAATAATTGTAATATCGCCCACTGTTAATTGTTTTTTTTGTATGAAACAGTGCAATTAAACAAAGCTTTTTTAGCGCGTATCTTATATGTTGGTAAATTTCTTAAAAACTAGATATTTATCATGTTTTATTTAGTTTGTTATTAACAGAGATCGATATTTTGACAGTAACTTTAACTTAGTGACTGAAAACACAGGTTAGGGACGTCCGTGTCGTGAACAAGCCAGTTATGTGAAATGATGGCGAAATATTTAACTCTGTACAAAATATACACTTTAAATATCTGGTTTTCAAATAATATGTTGAAAATAACTTTATGATTTTGTTTAATAGGCTTCTGTCAATACATGCCATCGTGATGTGACAATGAACATGTACATATGATAAGAAAGGTTTAGTAATTCGTGCATGGGATTCAAACACTTAAAATATGACATTCCATAAAACTCAAAACATTTCCCACACAAATAAACAGCCACCTAAACCCCATAGGTGTCGGGGAACCATTTATAAGTTTTCAATCTGACGTCTGGCCACAAACGAGAGCAAAACGGTCGGTTTATTTAAGGGCAACCTGTCGCTGCGTAGTCAGAACTACTTGATTTACGATCACGCAACTCAACAACGTAGGTAAGTAGCTAGATGTGTATTAAGGAAGTCATTGCAAAGGATTTCAGGTAGATTTTATTATAAAAATACAATAATATATAGGGTATTAATCGTGTCTAACGAAGTTCACAATTAAAAAAAAATCTTACTTCTTACTATGTATGCATGTATTTGACTTTGTTACTATTTCACGCAAAAAATACTGAAGCAATCGCGAGGAAACTTGTAATAGGCGAGGAAAAGACCCTCGTTTCCTCGCCTATTACTTACAAGTTTCCTACAAATAGTACGGGCAGCATCAAAAGTCGATCAGCAAATTCAAATGTGTGTAAAATCAGGACAGACTTTCTAAAAATAACTCTCTATCTTCTGTTTTATTTTCAGAATGTCTGTCATTTTTGACACCCTCCAAGTACAAAGTTTGACTTTTGACGCAGACTGTATATTATATAATATTATATTATAGGTAATAATAGCAAAGTCATCAAGTAACATCCGGCAAAGGCTTCTTTGAAATAGTACCCACACTATATTCGCATTTCAGAGTAATTCCCTTCACAATTGCGCACAGAGTCGTTCGTAGTAATGAAGGCTTTCACGCGAATATGGTATTATATAGAGCCTGATATCCTATTCATCGGGACACTGCTACTGATTCATCATACACATAATTCCATTTGAATGACGATAGTGATGGGAGAGATCCGTCTTTAGATTGAGGATTATTTATTTATAAATATTGCTTCGGTTTTTGTGATGTTGATTTGTAATAAAAACTATTTTTCATAAAGGATTGCAAAATGTTGATTTAATGAGAATTTAATATTAAAAGAGTTTTTGTGAGTTCTATTTATAAAATATTTAAGAAATCTATAATTTTATATCTACGAAATAGGGTTTCGTAGTCATTAAGAAACTCTTATAAAAATAAAAAAGTGAATAATGTCGGAGAAGTTATACCGTTTTTTGTGTCTGTCTGTCAACTTTGTTAGTTCTTGTCACGGGAATATACAAAGCATATTCCCACTACTCCGTCCTTACTCCACGATTATTACTAAAGCTATTACAATTAAAATAGTACCGCATGCTAGAGTTTGACTGCCATTTTATAACTAAATGTTACAAATAGTCGTTACCATCCACATCACTACTGAATGTTCGGTCATCCGTCCGCTCGACCGTATTGGCCGTGCACAGTGGAGCCTAATTTGAGCTCTCACGTTTCACCTACAGACGTATACTGTACAGTGTGCACTGTGCAGGTGCTTATTGACAGTGAAGTTTATATCGAAATATACATACTGCAGAACACTGCAAATATCACCATCTAGGTATCTGAACATTAAGTCCAAAATTCGACAACGAATCAGAGGAGGCAATAGCGCTTTCTCCGCAATGACCCTCTTCACCATAGGTTGTCAGAACTGCGAGGCCATTTTACCCGTCACTAATCAGAATTGTCACTGCCACTCACGTTACGTATCAATGATGCAGTTTTCCTGCGAAACACGACATAAAAGCCATCGGTACTATGCAAAACCTAGTAATTAACAATTTCGTCATTTTATTTTCAAGGCTCTAGGCATATCGCAGCGATATAACTCATGTGGTAAAATAGTTAGCATGCTGCGACATTAGTTTCTACTGCCGAAAAAAAAATTAAAATATCACCGTTATCCAAAATCAAATGTTTTAAAAAACAGCACAGCTACGTTAGGGGAAAAAAACAAAATCTCAAATTGAGATCATAGGTGAAATGGTGTCGTAGCAGTAGAAAACGAAGCGATCGTTCGTAGAGGCGGGCAACTGTAACGTGGCGTCGTAAATATCCGTCGAGCTACGATAAATGAATAATTAAGTCAAGTTAAACGCTTTGCTGTACCCTGTCTGTTCAGTAGTTTAATGTCGAGTTCCATACTGTATCATATAATATAGTTTTTTTTTTAATTCAGACTAAGAACGTAAGTAGTTACATTTTACCGGGTCGTATAATCGCGTATTATTATTTATTTTCTTACCTTATTCAATATTTATTCTTACCATATTTCAACCATCTAACAATGTTATACAGAGAAAGATACCCGCCGCTGCTCCAGTCCCTTCGCAGCCAAAACCATTGTAACATGGTTGAAGCTTCGAGGTATGAAAAAAAATAATAAGACGCGACTAAGACCTGGTAAAATTTAATTAATATGAGGTTTATATTTTTGATAGAGTTGTTTTGCCGAACTGCAATGATATAGTAATGAATCCTCGTTACTATACCTATCGATATGAAATTATAGTTAATTTTAATACCCATTAGGTGATTGTAGCAAATTACCCAATACCACGTCAATTTTCTAATTAATTACGTAATTTTAGCTCTTAAAATCTCTAATTACAGCACTAAGGATAAAAAACTCCGAAAACAAATAAACCTAAATTGCGTACGAGACGAGATTTCCGATAAAGCAAAAAGTTCTCGGAATTAATTTAACGAGCGAAAAATCTCATTAGAAAAAATCTTTTTGCGAAACGTAGGCTTTCGAAACAACGCTTTTTTATAGATTGAGGTTAATCTCTTTCTTTATAATGTTCAATTAAAATCAATATGGTATTTAGGCAAAATAATGTTTTTCTTTAGTACTTATTGGCTTAATTTCATTTGCCTAGCTGCACCTGTCGATCTTGTATATTGGTGCCGAACAAACAAAGGCTGCCACGGACATTCATTGGATAGGTGACCGGTAAGGTGTTGGCCAAAAAACATTTTCTTGAGCACTTTTGTTAAAGAATACCTAATCGGCCTACGTCCGAAAGCGTTGTAAACTCGATAACATTCACCATGTCTCACAGTTACGTGTCTTTATGACAGATGTAATTTGTTCTTCTTTTGAACCGTTTTTATGTACGCAAAATATATTTTCCCGACCAACTAAAACTAAAAATAGTGTTTGTTGATATTCCTTCAATAGCAGTTATCCCGGTTGATCCGCGTAACAGTCGTTAGATCAGATTTAAAACCTTAAATTTCTAATACAAAACCCAAAAACTCCAACACTAGATGAGCCACACAACCATACGAAAAGAAGAATTTAATACTAATAGGTTGAATTGTGTTTTGGGCTGATATAATGGACTAATCCCCAATTTATAGTAGACACTTCGCGAAAAATCCTTATAGTTTGAGAATTAGCTCCTATATTCTGACATCAAAATGAGCTATTTTATAAATTTTGAAAATGTTATTACTTGAACAGAAAACGAATATGCTAATAAAATTTCAATTCTATCTTATTTTACAAGACGATAGTGTAATTATCGAGTAAAGTTAATATATCGCTGCAGCCCATATCAAATATCAATTGTATTTAGAAACAGCCTACTTTCCGGACGTGGATAATTAATTTGCTTAACTCTGGTGCTATAGGGGAGGATGTAACAACCGAGGGGGTAAAATGGTAGGTGGGGGGGTTGAAATAGGGGGTCCATTTGTTTCATCAATTATTCGTTTAGCCGCGCGTTATTTACGAGCTCGTGGTAAGCGTTTGACCTTATTAATATCTGTTAGACCGTTTGTTTCAACGATTTGAATTAATTCGGATTTGAGCGATTCGGTCCCATTTGAGGTCGTGAGGTTTTTTTATCGTTTTTTGAGTGAAAAAAATGGACATAATTTGATTTAATTTGACGTTGTTACAGAGACATTTAAGAATAATAATGAAAGTAAAATAATGTTGATATATTATTTCTTTATTAAGACACATTCACGCGGCTGAAAGTTTGCAATAGTGTAAAGTATTACCCATTATATAACTTTGACATAATTTAGGTACATTTGATTACAACATAATAACATTTTAGGCGACTTAATGATAAAAAAATTTACTTAAGTGGTCGTAATGACTATTTTAGTGCTGACGTTGAAATCGTGAATTGTCGCAAAATCAAACGCAAACCGAAAAAGCATAAATCGCTGAATAAAAGTTGCAAACATAACGTGTGTTTTTTCAGTAGTTAAAGTGTTAATACCCTGAAACAGTCGTAATAATTTTCGTAATTTTGATTGAAACTAAACCTTTATTTACAAACATTGGTGAGGTTAAATGAATTTAATCAATGGTCTCTCAGTAGCGTTCATAAACAAATAAATAAAAGCACTTGTAGCAAAGCAGTCTATAACGCGCTGGTTCGGATTACTAGTACTAACAGGTTCGAATCACGCCAAGGTCGAACTTTTGGATGTATTTTTCAAAAACAATAAATAGATTATCTATACTAATATTATAAAGCTGAAGAGTTTGTTTGTTTGTTTGTTTGTTTGAACGCGCTAATCTCAGGAACTGCTGGTCCGATTTGAAAAATTCTTTTTGTGTTTGATAGTCCATTTATCGAGGAAGGTTATAGGCTATATTACATCACGCTACGACTGATAGGAGCGGAGCATCCATGAAATATGTTGCAAAAACGGGAAAAAAAAATCCTCTTTTCCGAGATTCTGTCGCGTGCGCTGAGTAAACGGTCAAAGTTACATAAAAACCATTTATGAGAGAATTGTTCCTCTAAATAGGATCTAATAAATAGTCCGCGACAGCATATGCCTAACTCTTAACCTTTGGAGAATCAATAAATTTTAGGTAAAATTATAGCATACTTCTAGATACGTCATGTGATTGATAAGATATGAAATGGTAATAGATAATTACGACGTATTTTACATAAATACGTATAAAAACTAAACTAGACCACCTACCTTCTTTTTGTAAAAAATATCGTAATTATGAATGTTTTTTCTGTTACTTGGTAATATATTTGAGATTTAGTAAGCAGTAAATAATTATTTATTTACTTTGAAGTAAAAAATTTCTCCCAACTTCCGACTTTCTCTACTTCCGACTTTCTTTACGAAGCTTGTTTCACAATGACTGTAATCTAGTCCTAGGTCAATTATTGTAAAAAGTGTCCATTACAGTCTACCGATCACCATAAAATAACTTTTACATATAGCTACCATAGGAAAATAATAAATAATTCAAGTTGAAATAAAAGTACCGGAAGTATACTTCCGGTATTCCTACCAAACTACATTCCATTGTGACCCTTATGTTCATGACGCTAGAGCTCAACCAAACACGAATTTTACGTATTTTATCGAGCGGTTTTCTGACTCGTAAAAAAGTGTTTCTACAAAGAAAATCGATATATTGATACAATACATACCAAAAGACTGAACCAAATAAACTTATTAACACTAGTTGTCCACTAAAATCACCCACTTATCACTATTTGAAACAATTAATTATCACTTTCACCCGCACGGCATAAAAAAATGGCGAAACTGAAAAAATCTGACAGCAAAAATTTGCAAATCCAATTATTATTTTTTTTTCAACTGGCGGTTATTTTACTGTCAATGCCAAATGACGTAAAATATATCAGAGTTGCCAATGAACAAAACTTGTTCTAACAAAAATCCACTCTATTTCGATATGTTAGAGTTTCAAGTGGTCTGGGTAGGATGTGCCACCGGGGGGACATCGACGCTCGAGTGCGGTTTTGAGTTTTTATGAGCGTGTCACCCCGGTGGGACATCGACGCCGGACGAGTTAAGGTTGACTCAATATAACATCTTTTAGAGTAATGAAATTTATTGTAGAACAATGCATTGTTTCCGAAGGTAATTTTGTAAATATGATATTAATCCTTATCCAAATAAATACGTTATTCATTAAAACTATTTAATTTTAAACATAATTGTCCTTAACATCACTTGATTTCAATGAATATCTCACGAGATATTACAGTTTTAAAATAACTCCACAATAAATAATTAATAAGTACCAAGCGTGCATATACTTATACACGTAGCGGGCGACGATGATGAGGGTGGCCAGCCAGCTCTGTGAGGCATCATGCCGCGCGGCTCAATCGGTCGGCTCCATGCGAGACGGTAGTGTCACCAAACTGCAGTGCTTTTTAATAATTATTTTGCAATATCTCACTGTAGGTACTTTTGATTCTTAATATTTTGTTTTATGTTGGTAATTAATATTTTAAAGAGATTACGTTGGTAACATGTATGTATGTATGTATTTTGGGGTCATCTCAGAAACTTCTAGACCTATTTCAAAAATTCTTTCACTAATAGAAAACTACATTATCCAGATGTGACATAGGCTACTTTTGATCCCGATATTCCCTCGGGATCGGGACTTACGCAAGTGAAACTGCGGGACGGCAGCTCTGAAAAATAAAGTGGTGTATTTCTATTTCTAACTCAACAACCCGTAAACCGATATGAATGAAATTTGGTAAAGGGTAGAAATAATATATAGGGTACTTTGAATGATCGTACGGGTTAAGCAACACTTGGTACAACATACGTGATGGGTGAAAAAGAGAAGGTGACCCGATTTTCATAAACTTGGTACAGGGTTGGTTTAGAGGTAGAAATATTATATATAGTACTTTGAATGATCGTTAAGCAACACCTGGTATGACATACGTGAGAGATCATTAACGTTACGGGATAGGAAGTTACGCGGGTGAAACCGCGGGGCGCAGCTAGTTATTAATAGAACTACTGGTCTAAGTCGCGTTTGTAGATTAATTATCCCGACGTTTCGCCAAACGGGTTACACCGGCCGTGGTCCCGAGAAGACTCTTCTAGAGAAGATTTCTCTTCTAAGTTATCTACAAACACGATTTAAACTCTTAGTTTTATTAATATAACCTTACACTACCCTACCTTTCAACGTTCTATACTTTTTGTCTATCCAAAGGTTGCCTGGAAGAGATCGATTTAAGCGATAAGGCCACCTATTGGGCGACCTTATAGGTCACAGCGTCACGCCTCCAAATTTCTTGTGCGCACTGCCAAAAATTGAAATTCGCTGCTAAACTATAACCTTGGACCCTTAAATTCTAGAGTGAGTAGGTGTCTTCTAGGTATGCATGCTACATCGTCGACCTCATCGTCGCTTCCCATCTGGTGAGATGAGGTCAAATGCGAGCCTATTAAGTTTAAAAAAAAGATTATTTATGTATTTTATTTTTCTTGTAATTTCATGTGTGTTGCAACAGTCTTTAAATAATTTTAGAGGTCTTAAAATCCCAAAACAGCACCTATAAACTCTAACACTGGATGAGCTACGTCACCGCACGAAAAGAAGAATTTAATAGTTTTTGGTTGAATAAAATAATGAACAGAAACCGTGTATGTTTAAAAAGTGTGTAAACACAATGGTTGCTAAACTACGTCGTCACCGGATACGATCCTACGATACAGCACAAAATGGATACGGATATTTATTAAACGCGTGATATTCGTCGGTTGCTGGTTGTAGGTAGGCATACTAGTGTGTTCCGGTGAACGCACTCGTCTGTGACCGCACGATAACGATATGAATTGTCTAAATTGAGTGGGCCCGGTTTTGGGCGGGTGGAATTACCGCCCTGTTTTAGAATTACACTTTTTATTTTTTATCTTTAAAAAAAAAAGTGTGTTTAACAATGATTTTCGGCCTGTATGTATCACGTAGATTTATGCACGCCTTTAGAACGCTTCGTAGTGTTTACATGCATCTCTTTAGAAGGAATACATGAAGCTTAAGCTTTAAATTTACATTAAGAAACTAATTGTAGAGTCCATGTCACAAAAGCAGTCCCGCTATAGTTACTGTGTACAATTTTATCAAATCGATTAATAGTACCGTCTGCTTGCTTACTTCTTTTTTTGGTGAAAATGACTATCCCACTCTAAGCCAACACGTTCTTCAGAGTGTTTACCCTGAGAGATACCCCGGAAAAATAAAACAAATAAATCCTACATAGCGAAAATAGAAGGAAATTCTATATATTTTTCGATAAATTAAAACACCCATTTCATTAACTAATTGATTGACATCTAACGCGCGCACAAGTTGGTGAAATAGGGGAGTAGTATAGTAAATGATTCAAGATCACATGTCCTTTCAAGCACAAGACCTTTTAGGGTCATGACTTGAGGAACGTTTTAATTTACTAAGTGGGCGCTTAGAGTGATTTGCGACACACACGTGGCGTACTTACTGTGTCGTCGCTAAGGATTCTGTATACCTACCTACAGTCATGGTTAATGTGTCTTTATTGATTAATTTAAGAGTCATAATAGCAAATTACCTTTACCTACCTACACATTTTAGTCAATGACCAACTCAAGTCAAATCATGCTTTTATATACTTTTTACTTATAACATTATACTAGCTGCGCCCCGCGGTTTCACCTGTGTAAGTTCCGTTCCCGCGGGAATTTAGGGATAAAAAGTAGCCTATTTGTTATTCCCGGTATCCAGCTACCTATATTCTAGTTTCATTGCAATCGGTTTAGCATTACAATATTAGTAGAATATTATAAAATTATAAATTCGAAAGTTTTTTTTTGTTTGTTTGTTAAACACGTGTGTGTGCCTCTTCACGGTAAAATGGTTTGAGCGACATGGATGCAAATTTGTATAGGGATAAGTTAAGTGATGGAGAATAAATATTTATGCTTAAAAATAAATATTTGTATCTTATCTGAGTGTATTTCTTTGTATAATTTGTATGTACTTACAAAATAATAAATTTTAGTATTTGTATCCGTTGTCTAGTCACTGTAACACAAGCTTAGTAGCTTACCGCGGGGTAAGATGGCGCTGTGTGTTGTTCACAGAATTTATTTATATTCTAGCTGCGCCCCGCGGTTTCAAAAGCGTAAGTCCCGATCCCGCGGGATTAACGGGGATTAATCAAAAACTACTCTCCATTACTTAAACTATCCTTTCTCAAATTTTCATCCAAATCGGTCAAACCGTTTGACCGTGAAGAACGCTGAGAACAAACAAACAAATATGCAACTTTCGGATTTATAACATTAGTAAGATGTTAAAACAAATTAAAGTTTTAACCTTTGTAGTTATTTGAAATAAAATGACGCCTTGTATTATGTGTGACAAATATATTTTGTAGCCAATTGCTGTTAAAAAATATAAAGTTTTTCTTTCTTTACCTCGGTTAAAAATCTTAGGCCGGCTTGCATAACGGTTCCTAAACATGTTTAAAATCTGTCAGAATGTCAAGAACTGTCCGTGTGTGGCAACATAATATCAATCGTCCACTTAATGAAATAGAGTGCAATGTTCGATTTCCCACAAATTATTTTAAAATTGATTTAGTTAAATATGTTTTTAAATGGTTTTATGCAAGTCGCCCCTAAAGTCTAATCAGTGAAAAAAAAATATGTGAGGAGGTTTTAGATATTTTAAGTTATTTATGCGTTACCTACTATATTAAAAATTCAACCTTTTCAAAAGAAGCAAAGATCTAAACAGCTAAAGTAAAGTCTGCAAAGTTTTCTAATAAAATCTGACTTATATTCTTGAAAACTTTACAACTGACATCATTCAAGCTTCTTGTTAAAAATAAACTGATACTTAAAGTTGTGTATGTAAATATTTAAAAAATCTGCAGTGTTTGGTATGTAAAAGCATTAAACCATGTCATTAAAGTGGATGTTATCCCTTGGGGCTTAAACTTGTTAATTTTAGTTAGTTTTTTTTTTTTCAAATGGAACAAAACTTGAAATAAAAATCAGGTCTAAGAATTCGGTTTCACGAGATATACGCAAAGAAGTAGTATGTAGCTATGAATGCGCTTGTTAGAACTAACATCTCGTGGAGACGAAGCCTAAAACCTGTATTATATTACACAGTGAGTAATTACTTTGGCTACGTTATCTTCTGTGTCGCTCTTGTAAGTTATATCAGACGTCATGCTTCAGTGACAGAGACTATTTAGATGAGTAACTTACAAACCTTTTTAATATAAATATAATATCCATAGCATCCATGCATGCTATGCCTTGTATCCATGCTTATCCTTAGCATATTCTAAATTTCTCTGCCTACCACACAATCTTTATTGACCTCCATCCACAGGTTGCCTGGAAGAAATCACTTTTAGCGATAAGGTCGTCCATTTGTACAACTTTTTACTTTAAAGCTTTTTGTGTAATTTGTCTCACTTATTAATTTTAATGTAAACTGATTTTAATTGTTGTTGGTTGTGCAAATAAAGTGTTAATCTATCTATCTATCCGACGAATAGAATATAATCCTGCACTATACTACAGAGGAAACATCATTCATTTTGCATTCGCGTAAAAGCCTCGCATGCAACACTGTCTAATTGACAGATCGAGTGAGCGCTCTCAGCGCCATCAGCTTGCGAATCGGAAGAGCATCCAGCTATACGGGGTACAATAATCGTATTAATTTTAACCCGACTATTGTTTACATGTGAAAGTTTATGTCTAAAAAATAAAATAAAATAAATAAATAAATCATGTGACGAATACACAGCACCATCTAGCCCCATGGTAAGCTGCTAAGCTTAAAAAAGTAAACGAGTATGTTTGTATTATTTTAAAATTGTATCATTTCACAAACTGGCAAACGGCTGGCACAAACTGGATGCGAGAAGCCGAAAATAGATCTAGGTGGCGTGCAATTGGAGAGGCCTATGTCCAGCAGTGGACTGCAATATGCTTATCATGATGATGATGTATCATTTCACCCTTGTTGTGGAACATCAAATTTTGTACAGGACGTTGTAATACCGATTCCCCGATTGAAATTGTCAAAAAAGCGTAAGTAAATGAAGCTAACTTATTTATCGGTCACACAAGTGCACGATCGTTAGTAATCTTTGATACATTCAATACCATAATACCACTTAATAATAAATAGGTATGTAGAAGTCTTAGTCCCTAGAGAGTTATTATTGCAATTCAAACCGAATGACACTTTCAAAGTAGCGCAAAACATTCGTCAAAGCTACTTCTGAGACAAGATCATTAACAAAGATAATTAAAAGATTTTGTCGAATATATAAGCGACGCGACATTTAATTACGACATATACCGATTCTTGAGCTATTACCTTACAGTTGGTGAAAGTAAACTTTTTCCTTTATATTTTCTTGCGTATCGGAAAGAAATGTGTTTTGAAATTGAGGAATACCATACGGCATCATTGGAAATTCTCATTTGGATGACTTGTTGTATTTATTTGATCCGTAAGCAACTGTTTAACGTGCTTTCTGAAGCACGAAGAAGCTCGAGCTTTTTTATACCACACTAAGTATGGGTTACCCATCCAAGTAACGACCGCTATAAACGTTGCTTAACCCGCATGATTGATCAAAATCTGCAGGTACTAATACTACGGCTAAAGAGCGACTCATAATATGTAGGTACATATATATCCTTATGTATCAGATAAGAGCATATTATCTCCTACGTAGTTGGTACCTACTTCTCTATCAATAGACATGTTTATCTATATTAATACTTAAGGGCCTGTTGCGGTACCGAGTAAGATTTCTTTGCCTTGGACGATGCCAGAGAGCCGAATGCGATAATCTTTAGATTTATATAATCAAATTGTTAAAAAAAATATATATAATTAATAACAATTCTAAAATTTAAGAATTGTTAACCTAACACATCCCTTATAAATGTTAATACTTACCATTTTACTTTTTTTAATAAATAAAAGTCCAATATTTTCTGAAATACAGACGAAAAATAAAAAATATACTGTCAGTTTTCCGAGTTTTTTTATCGAGCGAAGTTTCTCATATCGTGTTTTAAACCAAATGTTTCCTCATTAGGTTTTTTGAACTACGACATGTATTTTTATCCGACCAAAAAAATGAGTTTACGATTACTTTAATACCTTTAAATAGGCCTTTATTTGATTTAGTTACCATTAAATCAAATAAAGGTCGACTTCGGAAATTCCAACGAGAACCTCGCCTTAATTAAGTATCGCTATACCGACTATCTACCATTAGTCCGTTACATTTACATTTTAGTAAACAAAAAACTTATTCAAGGTTAAACATAATATCTATAAAAAACGCGCCACACGCACTTAGCCCAAACAATGATTGAGATAAATACAAGTTATCTTTGGTCAGGTACAATAATACATTGTCATGCTCCATTCTAAAATTATAATATTAACAATTAAAATAATGATAATATGTCATTATACAATGATGTACAGATTTACACAAAAATGCACCGTTGGTCAATTGGTTTACTTAAAAATAAATAGGAACGAAAACTGAAGAGATGGTCTGTGATTCCTAATGTGTTTATTGTTATTGTGAATAAAATAGGCACCTAGATCGACTATTAAAATACATGTCAGGAGTAGTTTTTAAAATTTTCTGTGATTTAATAATGTGTTAAGGCAAAAGCGGTTTTGTCTGTCTGTTTATCCGCTTTCTATATGTTTTATTTTCTCTATAATTTAGGCAATGTCTTCCGAAAGTTTTTCATAGGTATTCATAATCTTAACACATTAGTGCCAAGCAGGGAAGTTACGTTAGTTTCCGATACAACCATTTAATAAATCTGTAACAATTTAGAAAACAATTTCGAAACAGATAAAGTACATTTATGTTATGTTAGCAAACGTTATACAATCGTACAATAAGCATGATAGCAATTTGTTCGCTCGCACAAGGTACCTTTGTGATATAAAAATACTGAATCGAGACATCATTATAATCTGCCGATCGTCAGAAGTGAGCACACGTTTCGGCTAAAATAAATAATACAGTATAAAATATTTATTAATAACCTCATTAGTGTAGTGTATAAATTTGAATGGTAAGTGAAAACAAATAATAAATTTTAGATTAAACCCCTATTTATCTCATAGCCATTATTTTTGTGTTTAATTCAACTCTAAAACATGTTATGAAAGTAATGATAATGTGTATGAAATGCATGGCTTACTCTTTTATTTTTAGCAACAGCCTATGATAAACTACATAGCAACAACTATACTGTTTTGGTGTCAAACACTATTATGATATTTAAATTATTTCTTCAGAAATCATGTCAAAAGTAAAAGTATCCCAAGGATGGCTAGAAGGAGAAGTACTCGACTTGGTGACTGGAGATGGACAGTACTACAGTTTCAAGGGTATTCCATATGCAGCACCACCAGTTGGAAAACTCAGGTTTAAGGTACAAAACTTACTTTAACTTTTATATCAAACTAAAATTTGAAACTGTGTCGCCGGGGTTTTTACGACAGCAAGAATATTTATGACTTTGCTTTGTCATTTTACTTGACCTTTCTTTGATTTAATTAATCTAATTAATCTCGGGGGAAGTTACCCACGAGATTACTAAATTAAATTAAAGAAATTTCGAACAAAAATATATAATTAAACTCAACTAAAGAATATTAATGTATTACATTTACTACATACAGCACACGTTAAGTAGTTATAGTGCCATTATTTTCATGACCTATTCAAATTGACACTTTCAGGCCCCACAACCGCCACTGCCTTGGACCGGAGTAAGAAAAGCTACTGAACATGGACCGGTTGGCCCCCAACGGGATTTATTCACCCAAGAAATCATATTAGGAAGTGAAGATTGCCTATTTCTGAATGTCTACACGAAAAACATTAACCCAAAAAAACCTCTACCAGTGATGATATTTATACATGGAGGAGGATACAGAGCAGGATCAGGAAATGTTGACAATTATGGACCTGATTTCCTAATCAGTCATGATGTAGTATTGGTTACTATTAACTACAGACTCGAAGCTTTTGGGTTTCTTTGCTTAGATACTGCGGAAGTCCCTGGAAATGCTGGTCTTAAAGACCAATCCGCGGCTATAAAATGGGTCAAAGAGAATATTACGAGTTTTGGTGGTGATTCTGAAAATATTACTATTTTTGGTGAAAGTGCTGGTGGAGCATCTGTAGCTTATCATTTACTATCCCCAATGTCCAAAGGTCTGTTTAAAAAAGCAATTTCAATGAGTGGAGTTCCAACTTGCGATTTCGGCTTGTCGTACAAACCACGTGAAAGGGCATTTGCACTCGGGAAGCTATTAGGGTTCGAAGCTGAAGACCCAAATGAATTACTAGAGTTTCTTCAGAGTGTTCCAGTCGAAAAACTTATAAACACCAACCCTGTGTTATTATCATCAGAAGTATTTGGCGTTGAAAACATTTTGAAAATGTACCATTTCACCCCAGTTGTAGAAAAAACTTTTGGTACAGGACATTTTATTACTGAGTCTCCTACAGAAATTGTAAAAAAAGGAAAAGTGAATGAAGCTGATCTTTTTATTGGTCATACAAGTGCCGAAGCAATGATAGGGTTTGGCATATTCGATAGTTTATTATCAACTACTAACAAATTCGTAGAGGCGATAGTCCCCAGAGAGTTACAGTTGCAATTGAAACCAGATGACATTTGGAAAGCCGCACAAAAAATACGCCTACACTACTTTGGAGACAAGAAAATAAACAAAGACAATTTAAAATATTTTGTCGAATACATGAGTGACGCGACATTCAATTACGATATCTATCGATTCCTAAGCTATTACCCGAAAATCGATAAAAGCAAAATTTTCGCATATAAATTTTCTTGCGTATCTGAAAGAAACTTGTTCGGAAATCCAGGAAAACCGTATGGAATCGTTGGAGCTTCTCATTTGGATGACTGTTTATATTTATTTGATCCGAAAGCGCGTAACCTAAAGTTGCAAAAGGGTACCAAGCAATATAATCTGATACAATTAGCCACTACTGTTTGGACTAACTTTGCTAAATTTGGGTGAGTTAAAGATGGATTTCATAATATTTTTTTTTTTTTAAATATCAAAGCATCTCTTTACCATTACAAGTATTAGACTGAGTTTTTATCATACTCGTAGCTAACCAATTATGCTTTTTACGTATATATTTATTAAAACCAATAGAATCAGTTTTTAATTTTGTATCCAGTGACCTTTTTGGTCGAACCTTTTCGTAGCATCTTAATTCAACTCAGAAGGCAACGCAGCCATAAAATACTGTGTAATATTAAAATTTAAGTCCATCTCGAATCTTACATCAATTTACACCGAGATAGTCTTGTGCCTGTTTGTGACCAAACAGACGAGTTGTAATATTTATGACTACTGATGAACGTGACCAAGGTACTAAACGATGACGTTAATATTTCTTTCAGGACTCCAACCCCGGACGCTTCTCTTGGTGCTATCGCTTCTGAATATGTCAGCTCAAAAAGAGAAATACTTAATATTGGAGACCAGCTCACCGTGGAGAAACACTCTACTGATATTGTAGAGTTCTGGAAGGCTATACATGACGAGTTTGGCGTTGAATATTAAGGAAATATGGAATTTATGACATTGAATACCGTTTTTCGATAGTAGGTTTTGGCAGATAGTTTATGTCAAAACGACCCAGTATTCAATTTATTGATAAATTGAGAATTGACTGTGTGGCCACTAAACAAGGCCACCAATTGTGCCACATTAGATTTAAGCTTGCCTTATTGTGAACTAGCTACGCCCCACGGTTTCACCCGCATAATCCCGCGGGAAATCAGGATGGGTTATACTTATAAACCTTCCTATTGAATCACTCTGTCTACTAAAGGAACTGCATCAAAATCCGTTGCGTAGTTTTAAAGATCTAAGCATACATACAAACATCCAGACCGAGAAACGACATTGTTTAATACTATGTTAACATAAGATATCAGGTAACTACGTAATCATTTACAATAAAACATTTTTTGTATATCTATATTTCTCATTATTTGTAAGTTTGTGACCCACGGGGAATCATCCTTATTTCTAAGAGGGATGAAAATTTCCTATTTTCTACCGGGTATTGTGGATAACCCTTTCAGGTAAGTTACGATACGTGCTTAAATTGCGTAGTCTGCCCTGCAGCTTTGCTTGCATAACAACTGGTTTGTGACCATTTCTAATCGTTTTTTTTTTCACAATAACGATCGCGTAAATATATTTATGTCTTATGGAATAATAAATTTATAATGATTTGATTTCGGATTAGGATAAAAAGTATGCAATGGTTTTCTTTTATCTCTCCTGTATCTAATTTCTTCTATGGTTTTCGCGATTTTGCATAATAAAACACTTTATTTATCTTTTTCAAGGTTGACTGAGATGTAATTTGTCAAATTACATCTCAGTCAACCTTGAAAAAGCCAACTGTAAAGTTGGCGAAAGCTCGGGTCAAATAATGAATAAAAACGCGATAAAACCGGATAAATAAAGTGTTTTATTCTCCTGTATCTGAGAAAAAAAAGCCCGGGATTAAACTTGTTTTTCAATTTCCAGAGCCGACGTAAAAAAGTAAAAACGACGGATCCATAAATTTACTTTCGCATTTATATTAGTCTGAAAGTCTAGATCAGATAGGATCTAAATGAAAAAATAAGAAAGAACAGATAAACCATTGCCCTCTAGAAATAACAGAGATACGACAAACAGAATCATAGTCTATTTTATACCGACAATGTAAGGCTGATCCAACAAAGTCCAAGTAGCACGAACAAGTTGTTGGTGAATCGATAGGCAATTAACTTTAGATAAGGTAATATCGGGTTAGTGTAGTCGAACTGATGTCTTTATTGAGTTGAAAGGCGATTGTAAAATCGATTTGTGATTAAGACATCAACTGTGGGAATTTGAGTAGGTACAGCTAAAGTGGATATCTGTTTTATATTTTTTGGGAAGTCTAGCAATCAGTTAAGTGGTTTATGCGTAAAATATTGAAAAATTGAACTGAAATTGGAAATGATAACTAAAATAAATTAAAAAATATAGTGAAGAGTCGTCAATTTGTGTCGTCATTTTAGTAGGATTTTAAGAAACATAAATTAAGAATTGTCGTTTTCTTACACAGTCGTTTTGTGCGACAGAAACCCTACGATGTACAGTCTAAAAGAAGATGAAGAGGCCATTGAAGAAAAATTCTAGTCAAAATACATTTTCGAGCAAGCAATTCAGTCCGACGTTTTACCTACGTTAAAGAAATATTAACAATCAAAAACATTGCATTCTTTCAGGTTAAATGTTAATATAAGTTACTCAAAATAAACTGATTTGAAATAGTCTATGATAATCTTTTCTGTACTTACGTATAAATAACAAATTATAAACAATAACGACAAATTCAATAACGTAAAAAAAAACCTGAAGTGTTTATTGAAAATACTATAGAAACACTAAACAGAGAGCGACATTGACGTTTGTAGAAGAGTAACAAACGACATACTTCAATGTAATAACATTTTTTGTAACGTAAGGTGAAATAGTAAGGTAAAATAAAGATATATTTTTTATCTTTTAAGGACCCAAATGAATTAATCTGAACTGTAAAAAGGTTTCAAACAAAACACAATGGCACCTAATATTATTCTGTAGTGGGTCGTATATTTGGAAACTCACACCGGAGTTTATTTTCAATTCCCGACAACAATGCGGTGTTTTTCTCGCAAACTACCCACTTAAATATAATGCGGACGATACAAAGCGTGCGATAGTGAGGTTTTTATTCTGTGACTGTTGCGTGGTGTAAGTAAAGAACTGAAAATGTGTTCGAAAATGCAAATATAATGTAAGTATTTACATTTTTCTTAGTATTATGTGTGGGAATTGAGAAAGCAGTAAAGAAGATAGATAAATAAACGCCCTTATAGGTTTATCTTTAAGGGACGGCATAAGAAAGAATAAAATGCAAAAAATCGCTTTTTGAAACATACCAATAAGTTAAGAAATATATGACAAGATGCGAAATCTTAAATCTTTATTCCGTGTATTAATTTTACAGAAAGTCACATGCGACATATTTAAATGACCCACGTCATGTTTCAAAAACCCTGTCATAGTGAATGGTCTTTAGAACTAATAGTTTAGGCTGAACTTTGAATAGGTATAGAGTCAGTCAGTTAAGACTTTGTAATTTATATGTATAGATTCCTATTACAGAGAAGTAGGTACCTTTGGGAGTAGAACTTTTTATGAATTACCGACTATATCCTCCAGGGCCAACCTGTAAAAATGTATTTGAACATTTTAAAAGCCCTTTGAAGCTTTTCTTAAGAAACGACGTATAAAAAATAGCTTAGAAAACAAAGAGTTTTCCATCGTATTAATATATCATAATATTTTGTGACATAAATTTATCGCTTACACTTACAACTTATAATAGAATCAAATTCAAGGCGATATTTTACAAAGAAATATTGTTTCGGGACCCATTCAGGAGTGCGATAGGTGAAAGATTCATCTATGGTAAAGGTACAGTATGAAGCCGAAGAAAAGGACGTTTAAATTGCTATCTGAAAGATAAGTTGGTGTTATTGCTTACTGGTATTACTACGTATACTGCGAGTTATAGGGGAAGATTACCTATGCTTAACTAAGTTGGACGATATCAACATACTTAGTAAGTTAGATTATTGTTTTTTAAAACGATTTATAAAATGTTTCATAATCGATACGATATTTAAACATATTTTTCTATGCGTTTTAATAATAACAACATGGGTACATGTCACTGTCAATGTATGTTTTAAAAAAAATACAACATAAACAAACTATATTTATACCGCTATTATGATACGCTATGGTTATTGTGCTGTAACAGAATTAGAATACAATATGAAGGAATTTTTTAAAACCAATACTTCCTAAGTAGGTAAGTTTAATACCTACTTTAACAGTCGTATTTACAAATTACACTATGCGTAGACTCAGCTTTGTTACAATGTTGCAACAAAATAAATGTTACAAATTTTGTTGATGTTGACTATGACTCACAACAGCAAGTTAAAGCATTAAGCTACGCATAGGGTCGATTGTGGAAAGTGTTTCCTACACTTATTCAAAAAGGTATGTTTATGTCTATGTAAATAGAAAAAATGCCAGCTAGTAATCTATTAAAAGAGCTGATATATAGCGCTACATGCCAAAGGCGTAAAAAAACAAAAGAGATGTAATCCGGCTGCTTTTCCACCAGAGATATGTTATGCAGCTATGCTGCGAAGATGTGAAATCTACGCTAAGCTATGTGTACCAATGAATATAATTGGTGGATATCAAACGCATTCATAGCATCGTAGCATAGCACATTTCTCGTGGAAACACTTATGGTCGATTTGGTAAAGGCCCTATGCCAATTCTCACAGATACAGATTCAATTTCTGTTAGGTGCGAATTTTTTGGAAAACAAAAAAAAAATATAGTATGTTTATGAGACGTCATTAGTCTAGCTAGAAAGCATAATTATTATATTAACCAGAGTGTAAAAAAATATTTCTACGAAACTTATCAAAGTTTAGCAATAGAAACTAGCAGTGAGCATCGAGAGTTTTATATTATGTACTTATGAACTTTTCACATCTGGTGAATTGTTATGTGAAGCAGAAACATATTCCATTTTATATTAAACCATGATAACCTAGTCTAACATAATGTACAAGTTAAATTTTCACCTAAGATTTTGTTATAATAAGAGCGCATAACTTACTGGTTGACATTTTCATACTGTTTCACTGCACTGCACCGGGTGGAACTCATTACTGAGTTTCATTGTAAGACTACCCACAAAGGGTATCCTGGGTTACCGGCTTACCCGTTACTTTTATGGCTTTATACTGCAGGTACACTGGGTTTTGTAAATATCGTAGACTAGCTGCGCTCCGCGGTTTCACCGGGTAAGTCCCGTTCCCGCGGAAATTTCGGGGTAAGGCCTCTTGCTACATTGTTCCAAGTTTCGTCGGAATCGGTTCTGTAGTTTTTGCGTAAAAGAGTAGGTATCAAAGTCACAAACATACAAACTTTCGCGTTTATAAAACTAGTAAGATAGATAGAACGTTTTATTGTGCAAATTAAAATTTATTTTTGAACACAAAATAATACAACGGGTGTCCTTTCTGTGTATATAGCTATAAGTACCTATAAGTGAAATTATACAAAAACCTTACGTATAGATGGGTGGTTTTTGTATGGTTACTTAACTCAGAAGTTACTAAAGGAGGCTTTATAAGCTCACTCGATTACTATTTCAAATTACGGTTTGAATCTTTTTTTTTAGTTTAAATATTTTTTACGGTTTCAATATCAGAATTTTGATGTCAGAACATTCGTTTCTTTGTTCCAATAATAATAATAGGTAGGTAAAAAATAAAAGTGGCTACTTTGGAGTTCTAAATTTATTTTTCTTTCTAACCTAAAACTTTTCTCACATAAGCTGTAGTTGTGATTTGTGAAGCAGAGTTTTATAACCGTCCGTTTGAGATTTTATATTTCTAATCTAATTTTTTATTTGGTTCAGAAATAATTCGTGCACCAGTATATCCTGAACTTTATCTATGCCTCTATTTAATGACGTAAGAAATATGAGTATTTCATATTTGTTACTGGCACAATACCCTCAATTTAAAGGAACAGAAAACCGACGTCGTATGATATTATAATTGGATGCATAAAAAGTAATGCACAGTCATTTTCTAATTATTTCAGCCAGAAATATTTTCTAAGAAAAATAAATTGTTTGAACGACACTCGCGGCGAGACTCGAACTCCCGTCCCTTCGTTTTCGTGTGTGTGGCGATGGTAAACACACACGTTGATTCATCAGTCAGTCAAGAGATACCATTTCATTGATATTACGGGTTAGATTAAAAATATTCAAAACATAAATAAATAAACGGGTCAATAGTCAAATACTTTATTTTATTAAAAACGTCTATAAAAATACATGATCATTTAGGTACGTCAGCTTATTGCTATGTCTTTAGTATAGCTTCGTAACGAGCCCTCTTATGACAAGAAACCGCAAAAAACTCATAGGGATCGGATGTTCTACTGCAATCATGTGTCAAATGTGTGGTCAAACGCTCATTGTAAAAAAATAAACAATTCAAAGGAAACTAGTTATATCCCAGCTCTCTACAAAGCGATCTATCGGCCAAGTGAAGTCACGCCACTTTGTATGTCGCAATAATAACAGGCAAAAAGTTCTGAATCGCCACTGCAATTGATCGCAGTAGCGTCATTTATCGAGCATTCCTACACCTCACATCGGTTAAGTCTCACTTTAGGTTAATTAATTATAAATAATTATGTAAAATAGTTTTAGGATTTAACTCCATAAAAGAGTTATAAATCGTTTCTTTGCTTTATCTCGATCCTTCGACTGCCGCTAACGTAATTCACTACCATATCAGGGGTAAAAAAAAACTTTAAAGAAAATAGAAAATAATAATGTTTGACAAAATAATCTCACCAAGAAGAAGCGTAATGGTGACACGAACCAAATTATAGTACCCACAGCTTAAGGTTATATAACACCTCTTCAGTTTATTAACCTCCCACGCTTATTACAAGGTTAATATCAAAGACGATAAAACCAGTTGACTGCTCATAAGTGTTCCCCCCTCACGAAAATAATAGTACTTATGTCTTTTTAGTAGCACTCTCGTGCAAGGACGCCCAATCACTAGCCTTGTTAATAAACGTGGAGTAAGGTCGGAGTAGTGAAATCATGATTTATTTATTTTTTGTAGCCTGCGTTGTCCCACTGCTAGGCAAAGGTCTCCCCATGTCTTTCCACCTTTCGCAGTTATTGGCAATTTGGCTTAAAGTGGTTTAGAAAGCGGCAAAGCGGATTTAATAAATAAGCCCACATGACACATAAGACTAAAGGAGTACAGGTAGAGATAAGTAGGTAACGAATCGGCTGATCACTTTTACCACGTTCTGTCTGTCAACTTTAAAAGTTCTTGTCTCGAAAAAAGACAGGGCATGTTTTCACTACTCTGATCTTACTCCACGTTTATTAAAAAGACTAAAAGAGTCTAAGTATAGATAGGTGATGCAATGGCCAATCGCAAAGTTTGATTATTACTTCACCCCCTGCCCGCAATGGTGAGTTGTGTTTTGTAGAAAAATCGGGGTATGATCAGTCAATTGGCTTTATTGTCTTCGGTTAATATCAAACCGAGTGACTCATAAAAGATGGGTATACTTAAACAAGATTAGTTTTTAAAATTCATAGTGAAGTGAAAAATGTCAAGTTTTCTTGAGAACTCATAATGCTTAGAGATGGAGAAAATGTTTTGTGAACTGTAATAAAAACTTAGTAAAGACGTTGATTAAAGGTATTTAGTTGAAAAGTTATTTTCTTGTGTAAAGTGACGGGATTAAGCAAGTGGTAGGTAGGTTTTTACTTTTGTTTTTTTTTTTTAGCGTGATAGTATGCAAAATTGTAGTTATTCGCTTTCACATATAAAACTCAAATCTTAATAGAAAAACATGCTAGTTTATTAAGTCACGACTAAAAAGATTTTTTAAGTAGGTACCAGTGGGTACTAATCCGAATGAGTGTTGTTTTAGGCGTCTAGACGAATAGCTTTATTATTTTAGGATATTTTTTTCTGGAAAATCTGTTATTAGATTTGACTTGATAATGTCCTTTTAGCAAAATGTCTTCTAGTCGTATCTATTATATATCATATCTATCTATCTATTGGATAGTGTACTAGTAAAAATAACAAAATTATACTATAAGCTTTTATAGGCGCATCAGCCTGACAAAGTATCTTAGATCGTGTTAATATCAATCGTAGATTTAACGTTATTGTATGTGTAATATTTTATGATAATAAAGAATTTTGAAATTGAAAAGAAATTGAATTCTAGTCGTAAAACTTATCTTTGTCATAATGTATTTTTTTTTTCGATTTTTTCTATAATATAAGTTTTTTGCAGAATATCCTTTGCAAAATTCCGCTATATTTTATAGACTAAAAATAAAATTACTATTCAACATTGACGACAGTGTCATAAATTCTCGAGCGAAATTCAAATCGAGTAATCAATTGCAAAAACCAATTATAAAAATGTCACTGTTATATCCAAACGCGGTCTTTATTTGTCCATCAAACAAAAATAATAAACTCGTCGAGACTCAGCTGTTAACCCTAAAATGCCAACGTTAATCATATTATCGCAATTATTTTTTCACAAGCCAAAATTAAATCAGGCAAGCTTATCCCTAATCATACACCCCTCTGCAACCGAGCACAGTAAATAAGAGACTAAAGTAGGTATAGAAAGGTTTTATCAATTACGTAGAGCGCGATTGTTCTTGTTGCCAAAATTAAAACAATAAATATGGCGGTAGACTCGATAAACACTTATTACAATGGCTTTGCTACGTTCTTATTAAAGTTATATTTTTTGTTTTAGAGCCGTGACTGTAGAAATGGTGATTTCTTCATGCCATTAAGCGTTAAACTACCTTTACTAATAACATTTTCTACTTCATTTTAAAATAAATATTTCACTTAAAATCTTTTTTAACATAAAAACACTATAGCTTAACTTTGCTGTGTTTGTTGCGCTGTGTGCAAAGTTTTCAAATATTAACTAATTTGATTAAAAAAATATAAATAATAATATATTAATTTCGTGATTTGTTTTTATTGCTCAAGGCTACTACTACTAGAAATATTTGAAAGGAAACATTCATCTTCAAAAACTCGTATAGCCTAGTTGGTTAAAGCTCTTCGGTACTGAAGCAGAGATGCGAGTTCAAATCTCGTTGCGGGTGAATTTTTGCAGATGATTTTTTCCTTAAAAAATATTTCTAGTAAATAACACAAAATAATTAATAACTTATCTAGTCCATAAAATAGTAATACCTAAGACTAGAAACTAATCACGAACCAACTACAAATTACAACTAGGCCCATCAAATCAACCTAACAATTTACGTGACAAATCAAACCGCTCGACACTTCTATGTAGTACAAAAGCTACGTCAGTAAACTGTGCAAGCGAATTACTGTAATTATGTTCTAGGGGCCGCAGGGAATAATTTGTCGGTTTCGGACCCTTGCGAAATGTAACACCACAGTCGGGGGGTTAGATCGGGGTGATAGCGTAGGGTCGATACATTTTTATATGAGATTCAATTATGTTCGAGTATTGATTTTAGATGCGTTGGTTTTAAGTTTTAATTGGTGTACTTCGCAGTGGTGCTGTGTTAAATTCTCAGAGGAGAATCGAATGATTTTAGCACAGCTTGCATTGTGTAATCGATTAAGTTTGAAATAACTCTCTAGTTATGTTAGTTATGTTATGTTAGTTAGTTAGTTAGTCACAATGCAAGCTAGCGTTCGAATCTGCCTACCGAGTAGCACTGCAGAAAGTAACTCGCACTACTCGAACGTGATGTAAGAGTAACTCGTACATGCGAGTAACTACTAAACCAAGGCAAGTCGATATACTGGCGTACGACTAGCCAGGCAGCGATTCGCACTCTAGTTTGCGCCGTGTAAACGGGTTAATAGATCAAAAATGTAAACAAAGGACTGGATGTCAATGTCAAAGTAAAATCGTTTGGGCTACGTGCTTTTTATGCTTCAGTCGTCGGTTCACGCAATTTCAGACTATTAATATTAAAACTTTGAATCGATATGATAATAGTTAAAACTAGAGTTTAGCTTTAAATAATATATCTATGATAATTATTGCCGATAGCTTAATAGGTAGGTACTGGTTCGAGGAACATTCATAGAGCATTTTCTTTAAAATTTGATGTATAAGTAGGTGTATGTTGTTACTTTTTAGACTAGTTTGGTGTGGATGCATAGTCGCTTACATGTGGTGTTAAGTTTATTTTTATATTTTTATACTGTAATATAATATTTATAACTGTCTGCTTTATTGTTAAATAAAAATAAAATAAATATAACAACAAGTAAGTACAGTTCAGTGTAGCCGAGTCAATATCACAGTAGGTATATTCAGAAGCCCAACAAGATGATTAATGGGTTAGCTCAAGGATAATGTCGGACTAATGATGTAAATGTTGGTACGTAATTAATAATAATAATGCTTTCGTAAAACCTGGGTTAAGTCAATTCAGAAGTATTGAGAGATCATAAAATCAGGTTGACATTAGGTTCTTCTGTATTAGATGGAATATATCGGTTATTTACGTATAGTCAAACTTAGTATTATGTTCCTACTAGCTGCGCCCCGCGTGAGTCCCGTTCCTGCGAAAATATCGGGATAAAAAGTAGCCTATGTGTTAATCCAGGTTCTTAGCTTCGGCCCCCCAAATTACATCGCAATCGGTTCAGTAGTTTTTGTGTGAAAGAGTAACAACCTCACATACACACATACATACTTACATACAAACTTTCGCGTTTATAATATTAGTAAGATAGTCAAACATTGTGAGCTCGTGTAGCCTAAGAGGGGCACCAGAGTAGTACTAATCTGGAGGCGCTAGTTCAAATCTCACCGCGAGTAAATTTTTGTAGATTTATTTTCCTTTCAAATATTGCTAATAGTTTAACTCCCTTACTTATAAACGATGATTAACAGATGATCAAGATATGTGACGTTTGTCTCTGTCTGTCAACTTTGAAAGTTCATGTCACAGTAAAAGACAAACGATACATAGCTGTGCAGCTGTTACCCAGCGTTTATAAGTAAGGGAGTAAAAGCGTCCACCAATTCGCATTGTACGGATCGGATTTCTATACAAAAATATATGGATCCGTTTAAATGCAATGTGTCCGAAATGTACGATGCCGAAAGGTAAACGCTTAGCTTTACCTAACGTATACTAAGGGATGACCGTTACGGGTCCGAGCTTCGTTGTCCATTGCTCGGCGAGCAGTCGATCGGTCTGTTGCAACCGAGCGGCGGCCGAGCAACAGACAACGAAGCTCGGACCCGGCACGGCCGAGAAACGGTCTAATTTAATCATCTCTTCTATTTCACTGTTCTTTTACGAATTCATAATAATGTCTTAAACCATTATTATTTATTATTTATTAAAACCGAAATTGACTTGTTTTTGTATTCATTCAACAAGAAATTTACCTAGGCAATTAGGTTCGCGTAAACAAACTTAAGCGACTGTTAACAAAGTAGATCGTCATTGAGCCGTTCATTGAATACTACGTTAAACAAATCGATGAGCTATCGCTGTGGAACCGTTGCTTATAACTTTTGTTGATTTCTGTACATTAAAAGTATCAGAAATTTATATTTTTAGTTATAAATTATGGAGTTTCGCATTCCAATGAACGTTCTGGCGTCGGTTTAACAATCGAGATACAGAAACGCCAATTAAAATTTCAGAGGTACTTAGGTAATTGAGCAGCTTCTAAATTTAAAATTAGTATGGATTTTTTTAATTTGACAGCTGCTTAATTGTTTAAGTTAAACTCAAATTTTAAGAAACGTTTAAAATTCGGCCAGGATTCAGGAGTTATATAGTTCCGTGTACCTATACCTAATACCCGTAATAGAGAATAGTTTACCTACGCATTTTTTTAAAACAGGATTTGACAAATCATGTGTCAAATTTCCAACATCTTCCTTTAACATAGGAAACTATTCCTACAAATAAGGAACCAGTCCCGGGAAACAAATCTCTTGAGCTGCCAGTTTCAATGACAGTTGAACTTGACGCCGTCGCCTTCAAATACATGCAAATTAACGCTATGGTTAGAACCGCGCAGGTTATTCCTTTGGGCAGTGGTATTTCGTTGCCGATTACGACGGAAGATGCGCGGTTGGGCCGCAGATAGATGCTAAGTCGTCTGACGTTCACCAGTCAACTATAATAATATGACTAACAGCTAAAATTTTAAATAAATATGTGTAAAGTCGTAGATGAAAATTTGTTCGCCTAGACATCTAAATCAAAACCCATTTTAGACAAACTACCTTTCTCGAAAAACGTTGTATTTATTAAATTAAATAATAACCTAAATTTTACTAAAGGGTGGGTAGGTAAAAGTGTGTTTGAATATTTTATTTGAACTTGGTTTTACACACAAGGATTAAGTAAATTTGCTCAAACTTTTAAACCGCTTTAGAGGTGTTAAGTATGATAGGGTGTTCAGTGGCACATGTGTGCGCTAATATAATGAGTTGCTTGAAAATGTAAGTAAGTATTATTCGTCATATCAATTTGTCTAAAGGTCCCGAAGAGAATAAAAAATTATTAAGTTCTACCAAACAAGAATGAGGCTTATTGTTTTTCCAAAAATCGAGCAAACATCTTTTAGGATTTTTATACTTACTTACTCCTTTACTTATAAAATATTATTTACACAAATTACTAAGTTATGTGACGTTTGTGTCCGTTTGTCAACTTTGAAATTTCCTGTGACAGTAAAAGACCAACGATGAAAAGTTATGTAGCGCATTAATTCGTTGTTCCTTGGTATAAGTAAGGGGGTAATCATTATTAAATAATGATAACTATAACATAGTCAACCTTTGAAAGATTTATCAGGTACTAGCTGCGCCCCACGGTTTCACCCACGTAAGTCCTGATCCCCAGGGATTATCGGGATAAAAAGTAGAATATGTGTTATTCCAGGTTTCCAGCTACTTAAATACCAAGTTCCATGGTAATCGGTTCAGAGGTGTTTACGTGATTGACATTCATACACACATTCTTACAAACTTTCAGCTTTATAATATTAAGTAGGATATTTTCTATCTTTGAATTATTTTTAAATGGTTTTGCCGTGACTGACTGACTGACTCACTCAACGCACATTCTAAACCGCTGATGGTAGATATTTGAAATTTGAAGAATGTGTTCTTTGTATGTTGCAGACATTCAAAATTCCCACGGGATCAGGACTTATGCGGGTACCCGCATAATATTAATTAATATTATCATTAGCTAGCTATATCTCACGGTTGTACAACCGTGAGATATAGCTAGCTAATGATAATATTAATCCTATAAAATAATCGTAAACGATCAACAAAATGGGTACCTATTTGAATTTACACTTTGTTTTTCAACAAATTTGTCGAGTTCCATTTTTAAACGGAGGACCAACGTACGGGGACATAACTTTTAAATTATTACATGTTCAACTTTTAACGACCATCGTTCTAGTACTTGGATTATCTCGATCGTGTTTACAGGCCGCTATAAACCTAATTTAGCCATAATGGTCTACCATTAGCCTTTACACGTGACATAAGCGCTCCGATAATGAACTTTAAGTAGTCGGGTTAGAGTCTTAATTTATGTGTGAATATTTGCTGAGCGAAGCATTTTTAGTGTGGTAAGGCGTGAAGTGAGGTATTGATATCTAGTATCAATGGTTAATTTTAAATTATAAGTAAGTTGTTGCTTTATAAAGATTACTAGCTGCGTCCCGCGGTTTCACCTGCGTAAGTTCCGTTCCCGGGGGAAAATTGAGACCAAAAGTAGCCTATGTGTTATTTCAGGTATCTGTATTTCAAGTTTCATCGCAATCGGTTCAGTAGTTTTTGCGTGATTAAGTAACAAAGTCATAGACATACGTGCAAACTTTCGCGTTTATAATATTAATATGATTTGACGGGCTAGTTAGTGGAAGCGTGGGTACTTCTTAATACAATGTAGGAAAAAAATCAGATTAAAAAGAAATGTTTATATTAGGATTTGCTCTTTGTTATTGAATAAATTAGAAATGTAATTGGTTCAAGTGATATAATTATTTTGCCTTAAAATTATTCAGATCTAGTTTAAATAATTCACTTTAAAGTTCACCAGTTAGTTACTTATTTTAGAAATAATAGTTTTCATTTTTACAGTAGTACCTAATTTAATTATAAAAATACTGATCATTTCTTTTTCGAAATAAAAGTTCAAGGAATCTTTATCTACGTTAAAAATGACTGAAACAAGCCGCAGCCCTATTCAGTTACAGTGTTAAGAAACGTTTTATTACAGATATTTATTAATAGTTTGGCAAAAAATCTTAATCTTTTGCAGTGTTAGTAATTTCTTTCAAAAATGAAAAGAACTGCTTGGAGTCTTCAAGTCTTGAGTGAATAGATTTCTTCTAGGCAAGCATGTGGCACCATCGCTTCCCATCAAATAATATGAGGTCAAATGCTAGTCTATACATATAAAAAAAAGGTGTTGGACTGTTTTCGAAAAATATTTCAATGGCAAAATACCTTAGAAGCCTGACAACCCCAATGTCAAAACAAAAGGTTAATTTTCAGAATGGTAAGAAAATAAAACAGAAAAATGTATTACGCGTAATGTATCGCAATATGGAGATTGTGTTAGGTAAATTAAATTATTCAATTTGCAAATAGAATATAACGTAATAAAATTCACTTTTCATACTTATCGTGGTCTAGAACGTTGTGCGGTACTGTATTTGAAATCCACCTGGAACAAATAAGAATGGATAAATATTTTGTTTTATTTTAATGTAGGTAAACTAAATTCCATCCAGTTTAGTAGTTTTTGAAGTTTAAAGACATACACCCTTATTTATAAAATATTATTTACCCATGACTAAGTTATGTGACGTTTGTCTCTGTCTGTCAACTTTGAAACATCATGTGACAGTAAAAGACAAACGATGCATAGTTATGCAGCATATAATTATTAGCGTTTATAAATAAGGGGGATAGTTATAGAGAAACGCATAGACAGACTGACATACTTCAATGTTGAAATTTATAAGTTAAGCAGTAGAAAGGTTCATAATCTACTGCTTCTCTTAACAGCCGAATACAGAAAAACCATTGACATTTTAGTTCAGAATTTTTATTTACAGATTACTTACATGATTTATTCATTAAAAACATAAAAATTAAGTACTAAACAATTAAAATACATAAACTAACACTTAAACTAGAATAAGAAGAAGCCATCGTCGACGCCCTCACGAGGCATGAGGCGCAAGTTTATCGGAGCAAAATTGGATATAGAGCGCTTTGGAGCGCTTTTTATCGCTGGTTTAGCGCTTACGCTGACGCTAACGCTCGCTGACTTACGACCGCAGCCATACGTAAGCGGAAATGCGAAGCACAGCTGGTTCCTTACAAGTCTGTATCTATCTATCTATAATGGTATCTCGAGAATCAAACTTCCCTATTGTTTCCCTATCACAAATATCATAATCTCAGATTAATGAATAATTAACGATATACCCAGCGCCATGTTGTTTCAGAAACAGACAAACAATTTAATTCACATTTGATTGTGTTAGAAGGTAGTTCTGATGAGAAATTCGACGCGTTTGTGGAGTGTTCGTCAAACAAAAACCGTTTTATCCGTAACATTTGCGAGCAAATTATTTGGGACCATAACGTGTCTTCTATATCTATCTTACTAATATTATAAACGCGAAAGTTTGTATATTTGTATGTATGTAAGTTTGTTACTCTTTCACACAAAAACTACTGAACCGATTGCGATGAAACTTGGAATATAGGTAGCTGGATACCGGAAATAACACATAGGCTTATTTTTATCCCGATATTCCCGCGGGAACGGGACTTACGCGGGTAAAACAGCGGGGCGCAGCTAGTCTACTATACGTATAAAATCCATTGACTGACTGATGAATGACACACATTCTAAACTGATAACAGTAAAAAGCTGAAATTTGAAGAGTGTGTTCTTTATACGTATTCGAAGTACATACATATTCGATAAAAATAGTAACTCATATTTTCAAAAGTCGTTAAGCAAAGTTATTCGCCTAAACTTCAAAAACAAGCCATTTCAGGTTACATTAATACCCTCACTAATTGTTTCTTTTGTGACATAAATTCGTTTCACGTGATTATATTTGATTAAAAGCGAGTACGAGTAATACGATTTGAGAACGAAATGAGACGTTGAAATTATATGAAAACAAACATTTGGAGATGTACATTGTACAATATGGAGAAATCTAATATGCTTGCATTTTGATATCAGCTGACGGGAAAAGATGATCTATGCTTAAATAAATATCAAGATTGTATTTTTAGGGTATTAACCTATATTTGGAGAATCTTTGGTATAAAATAATGCTTTCTGAGAAACATATAAACGTCGATAAACAAAAATGTGACGGAAACCCACGGCTCACGGCTTAATTTGCTCCAGACGAATTGTCCAGTTCTTTTCACAGGGCATGGCTGACTAGGCTGGAAGGATGGATAGGTTCTAGGCAAGCCTATTCCATCTAACAATGTCCCGGGCACTACAGCGTCATAGATAGCATGGATTAAAGTTGCTTGCGCTGTATAAATAATCTAAAATTAGAAGTAAAGGCCAATTATAAACGTCGAACATTCGCTGTTTATAAATTTAAACGATTTCTCTTTATTCTATTTCTGACTAAAAATAATTAAAATTTTAAAGAAAAAAAATAAGATTTTTCTTCTGGTTTATTAATGTTTATAATAAAAATAACATTTTATAATTTGAGATAGGTACCTACCTGGGTATTCTCACCAAAAGTCATGTGAATGGGTCTAATATGTGGCATATAAAAAAAAAAATATATATGTGGCATATTATTTACCTATTCTCTCACCCGTTTTATGCACCTACATAAAAATATAAGTGTAGCTGTATAAAAACTCGTGAACCTAAAGTTTACGCGACCACAAACTTTGAGTAGAGCTAACTTTAAAATTTCAGCTTTTTCCTACAATTTATACTTGCCTAGTTGCGCCCTCAAGTTTTATCCGCATATGGGCTAACTGATCGATGAGATGTTTTTAAAATAAAAAATATAGTAAATTTAATAACCTATCACGATTCTTACCTATAATTACATTATTTTCGGACTTCGGAACAGTTACTCGCGTTTTTCGACCGAACCAACGATCGTCATCTTTTAAAGAAGGTCAAATAATGTTAAGAATAATATAAAATGTGCCTTCACTTATAAAATACTTATCTAGAATTGATATGAGTCTTATCGAAAAAAATAAACCCAACAAAAATCATAGAAACACAGAGATATCCAATTAGTCTACAGACATACCCACACAAACCTTTGCCTTCATAATATTATTAGTGAGATATGATTTACTTGAAATCTCATCATTCAAGTTTACGGTGTACCATAAAACACAAGAACATGCAAGATGCCTCGAGACTCCGGATATTTTTACGAAGGTGAATTGTTAAGCTTTCTCGCAAGTAGGGTGGCCGTTTGTATGGTAATTTTGGTAGGAATTTTCATTTGTTTACTATATCATTAAGGCTGGATTAAGAAGCTGCGCAAGTCAGCCTAATAGATTACTTATACAAGATGTAACGGGTAAGCCCTTTTAAGCCGAAAGGTGGTTGTTCTAGGCGTCTAGGCGAACAACTTTTGTTCTATGACTTTTGGAAATTCGAAGTACTTTTCGAAAATTTTAAGTGCAAAGTTTACTTGAAGATCAGCTGTTTCTTAGAGTTCGAGGTCATTGACCTTATGTTGTCCTTTCATTTAGCTTGGTCTACTACAATCAAATCTTCAATAACCTTTATTTTCAAAAACAGCTGTTTTTTCAGTTAAACATAATCTCAAAATTTTCAAAAAAAAAGTTCGAAAAGTCGTAGAACAAAAGGTGTTCGCCTAGACGTCTAAAACAACCCCCTTTCGGATTAAAATGACTTGCCCGTTACATCTTGTAGATACTGGGCCTCAATAGACAAGAAGTGAAACTCATTTTTAGGCTTTCGTCGCGTTGTTTTATTACTTTATTATTAATTTTCGAACGACAGAAGTTCTGAGGTATTTGCAGGACTCCTTTTACCAAACGTTGCTTAGAAGGTGCGACTATAGCGTATAGATATTATGTTAGTATAATTGATTAAATTAAGCGTTATTTTTCTGAACTACATTTATTTTTATATCAATTTTTAATATAGTTAGACGTGATTTTTCAAAACATATTCCAAAGTGAGATAGACATGATATAAATCTAGTTATAGACTAATGCTGAATACTTTGGTAATTTTAACATACTAACATCAACAAAGACAACACATAGCTCTTTTGGTTTTCCGAATTTGGTGTTCACAAATCCTGTGGTAACACTATACTAAGCTTTTTGAGTCGAACGTTTCAACCATACAATGATATTTACGTGCCATAATGCTAAATCATGGTCTTCATAAACCGACCTTTTCTTTTATACCCTTTATACCTTCGAGTCGAAGGGAGATAGTAAAGCAGTTCAATGTCACATATCGACCCAGATTGAAGCTGACATGCGTCCATAAATATGCCAGGCTTATACTACATGAGTTTATATTTAGTTTACGTTCCATAAAAATGGGGTGACTTCCAGTTTTGTAAATAAATAAATATTTGTACGGTATTGCATAGAGCGATGTCTGGCCACTTTACAAAATATAATAAAGGCTAAAAAATTAGTGAGACAATCCTATCTTACTAATTTAAATTAGTGGATAGGATAAAGAGAAAGTAAACGAGTTTGTTTGTAACTCCTTCAAACAAAAACTACTAAACGGATTGCGATGAAACTGCATTATCCCGATAATTCCGCGGGATCAGGGGATTCACGTACAGGGGTGAAACACCGGGACGCAGATAGTGGATAAAATGTACTTTAATGCGTTTTGAGTCGTGAATTCGTCAAGTCGATTGTAGTGGCTGAACTGGTTTACGTCTCAGATGTGTCCAGTTGGCAATTTTCTTTCCGAAAGTGACAAAAGTCACATGATGATAGTTTTCAGGTCACCCTGAGGTCTCTAACTTAACCTAACAGCTACTACTAAAGATAACCGGCCCAATTGCTTAATATGCTTTCCGTAGTACGGAGGAGCTAGAGAAAACATTGTCGAAAACCTATTCGAGAAATCAGCAGACTTCGCTTAACTCACATGACTGGCCGTATAAAAAGCATTAACCATTTCAAATTAGGAATTATGTGACAAACAAATTTCCGGCTATAAAATTTACTACTACCAAAACTGCAAGACATGACAAATGTGGACGATTTAAGTATAACTTAGGTAAATTTAAATTCATCGACCTTACATTCGTAATTCAGATACATATCACTTAGATAGTGAGTTACAGCTTCTTACAATTTTTATTCTTTCCGTTTTCCTTCGGGACTTGGGTACGTGCATATAGAGACTGATTTTCCACCTATAACTTAGCTGTTTTTATATTTTTCCGGATCTTATTCGTTTATGACGTTTTAGGGTTCCGTACCCATAGGGTGAAACGGGAGACTATTAATATAGACTTCGCTGTCTGTCTGTCTATCGCCAGGCTGTATCTCATGAATCGTGGTAGCTAGACAGTTGATTTTTTTACATATTATGTGTTTTTGTTGCCACTATACCAAAATAAAATTGAACAAATAATTAATGGGCGTCCATACAACCAACGTATTATAAAAAAAATAAACACTAAGATACGATATTTTTTACTACCTGTGCCATCTAGTGATTAATTGGAGTAAGTTTCGTTCAGGGATTTCGTTTTTTTTTTAAATTAGGTTCATTACTAAGCCAAATTACAATATTATTAATTATTTTATTGCTTAGAATAGGTATATAATAATTGGTATATAATAACATCTAAATTTATATGATTTATACAGTGCAAACAACCTTCGATTCATATCTTTTATGATGCTGTAGTGCCCGGGACACGGTTAGATTAGGGTTAGACGGTAGATAACGCTGCTTTTTGTCACAAATACTAAAAACATTTCGAGCATTAGGTACCTCAAACCTGTGTTTCGTTATGCAAGTACCCTAAGAAGAAATAGGGAGAGGTAGGGCAGGGGTAAAGGGGTAAAACAGGTGGGTCGGCTACTCGGCTAGCCAGTTGAATTATATTGTTATTTCTACGCGATTGGGAATCGATCGAACGTACTGCTACTATTTCTTGCTGTTACAACGTTAAGGCTATGTAATGGAAACGTACGGTAAAGGTTAGAACCTAATAGAATATAAGTACAGTATTTAATAACTTATCTAATATATGGACCTCTTAACTGTATGGGTACCTAATATGTAGAGGGCTCAGCTTAGAATAGCTCGAGCTAAGTAAATAGACTAAATATAAGTAGAATGGACAAAATAAAAAAAAAACTAGTCGAATGGATGCAATTCTGACCATATATTCCAGTTGATCTTAAAAATGAATTAATAAAAATATGTAGAAAAAAGAACTAAATAAACTCATCAGTTTTTCGAATTTTTCGAACTCGAACTCATCGAATTTTTTATTTTGTTTATTAACTTAGGACCATAGTAATTACTACGACTAAGTAGTATTAACTACAAAGCTTACTTCGTCAAAAAACGGTCCTGCTTGATGCTAGAGAGATACCTGTCTGTCCTTTTTTCACTTTAGTGTTCGTCGGTTAGTTAGATAAGGACAGATTGGGACTACCTTAACCTTAGAGAACATGATTGAAATTGATCTTTCAAAAGTTGTCGAGTGCACAGCCTTTTAAGAGCGAAGACGACGATGTAATATGTCTCGGCTTAGGACTGATTTTTCATACATACCTACTACAGATAAAAAAACACATGTCGGATAAAATCGAACAACCCAAATTTGAAAGCGTTCGATAGATTGATTCCTTTTTTAAAAGATTGTGACGTTTTATTCGTTGGTCGTTGGCATTTTGACGGCCTCTGTGGCGCGTCGGGCGTACGCCTGACTGCAATGCAGAAGACCACGGGTTCGATTCCCGTCAGGTGCAAACATTTATGCTTAAAAATAAATATTTATATCTGGTCTGGGTGTTTGTCTATGTATAATATGTGTGTATTTACAAAAAAAAGTATTTTAAGTAGTATATCCGTTGTCTAGTACCCATAGTACAAGCCTAGTGCTTAGTTTGGGTCTAGATTGCGCTGTGTAATGTTGTGCAATATTTATTTATTTATTTTATTAGAAATATATTTTTTATTCTAAGAGATAGAAAATTGGCCCATAATTAACTTACTCCTATTTATAACTTTAAAATATTAATGGGACAGAATTTATGAAAACACATTTAATTAAACTTAAAACATTTATTCCCATTACGCTCCGAAATCCTAATTCGATAATAAAATAAGTTTCGTACGACTCGGCACGTGAGTGAGCATCAAACTTGAGACGTATAAATTCAAAAAACAAGAGAATGGAGAGTTCAGTGAGTACCACAAAATTTTACGAGCAGCGAGCAAATCAAACGAAATGTACGGAATCGAGTGTAACGTTCTTACACTTGATAAAATATCGATTTTAGTAACAGTATCTACCTACCTAGTACCTATATGACTTCGTGTTGACTTTGACGGCCTCTGTGGCGAGGCGGGCGAATGCCCGACTGCAATGCAGAAGGTTGCATTGCCGGCGGGTGCAAATATTATTTTATGTTTAAAAATAACCATTTGTCTTTGTGTATTTCTATGTTTATTATGTATTTATTTACAAAAGAAAAATAAATATAAGTAGTATATATCCGTTGTCTAGTCAACGTAATTCAAGCTTAGCAGCTTACCATGGTTGTAGATGGCGCTGGGTGTTAGTCACAGAATTTATTATTTATTTATTACATTTTGTAAACTTTTATATACGGGCTATAAATGTTTGTTTCTGATTATGGATGTTATCTATATAATACAAGCTGCCCCTCGCAGTTTCGAAGTCAAGATCCCGAGGGAATATCAGCATCAAAAGGGAAGCATCATCATCGTCGTGGGAAGTCGTTGGAGGGAGGTAGCTTGCAATCGCTATTTGTGGCGTCGACATTGTAGCAGTCGTGGGAAGTCGTTGGATGGAGGTAGCTTGCAATCGCTATTTGTGGCGTCGACATTGTAGCAGTCGTGGGAAGTCGTTGGAGGGAGGTAGCTTGCAATCGCTATTTGTGGCGTCGACATTGTAGCAGTCGTGGGAAGTCGTTGGATGGAGGTAACTTGCAATCGCTATTTGTGGCGTCGACATTGTAGCAGTCGTGGGAAGTCGTTGGATGGAGGTAGCTTGCAATCGCTATTTGTGGCGTCGATATTGCGGGACTACGGGGGGAAACCGTGGGGAGCCGCTAGTTTTTTATAAACATATTTTATGTAGTATATCCGTTGTCTGGTACCCACAGTAGAAGCCTAGGTCTAGATGGTAATATGTCTGTAATATCTGTGATCAAGCAGTATATATATTGCACTCGCACTATGTAAAGGATCTACTTATATACATAATTTCAGTAGGTCGCCCGCTCCAAATCCGAAGTCAAGGTTATACTATAAAAGCAAGTAAATAAACGAAATAATAGCTTTACATTGTGTACTCGACTTGGACATTATTCACTATATATTATTGGTAAGCCGAAAGCTCAATTTATTGCCGAAATAAAATCGTCAGTTACTATTGTGTTTTATTTTTTATTTTTTTGGTCGTCATAAATCATTAAATTACAGAATTGACCCCACTAATATTATAAATGCTAAAGTAAGACGTTTGTTTCTTTGTGTCAAAATCGCAAACATGGCTAAACGTGTTTGACTCCCAATTTTTACCTACTTGTAGATATTAGTCAGGACTTTTGTTTTTGACGCGTTAGTGGAATGTCGTCTTGAATTTTTATTTTTACAAAACCAAGTTTTATTGCGTGTAAATTGTTTAATTTCGGCGGCATGTTATCAATTTAGTTACGCGAAGTTCAACGAGTGAAGTGAAAATAAAAATATCAGTGCCAAACACGAAATTAGCATATTATAAACAAATGTTCCATGGGGTTGAAGAAAAATCGTCGCCATTTTTTCTGCGGCCTTCACGCATTGAGAATTATTTCAAACGATTACAGTATAATAGTGGGAGTTCACTATTAGTACGAGAATTTGGTTAAATTGTCCTATATTGCTGACAGAAGCCATAACTAAGAAAAAGAAAGAAGATAATATTAGTCATACGCTTTTCTCTATCTATACAATTTGTAATGGGCATGCCCTTTTAATCCGAAAGGGGGTTGTTCTAGACGTCTAGGCGAACACCTTTTGTTCTACAACTTCTGAAAATTCAATTTTTTTTTTAGAAAATTTTGAGATAATGTTTCTCTGAAAAAACAGCAGCTTTTGGAAATAAAGGTAATTGAAGTTTTGATTGTTAACCATCAAACTAAATAAAAGGACAACATAAGGTCAATGACCTCGAACTCTCAGAAAAAGCTGATTTTTAAGTAAACTTTACACCTAAATTTTTCGAAAGGTACTTCGAATTTCCGTCCGAAGTCGTAGAACATAAGTTGTTCGCCTAGTCGTCTAGAACAACTCCCTTTCGGATTAAAAGGGCTTACCCGTTACACCTTGTATACCGACTAGCTGCGCCCCGCGGTTTCACCCGCGTAAGTCCCGTTCCCGCGGGAATATTGGGATGAAAAGTAGCTTCTGTGTTATTCCCGGTATCCAGCTACCTATATTCCAAGTTTCATAGCAATCGATTCAGCGGTTTTTACGTGATTGAGTAATAAACACACATACAAACTTTCAGGTTTATAATATTAGTAAGGTATTACAAGGAGGTAACATTGGTAACTTGAATGTATGGTATGTTGGAGGTTATAGCCCCTTTACCAATTTTGATGAATTTTAATATGAAGATAAATTGAATATTTATATATAGGTAGGAGTAACACGTTCTATCCCGATATTTTCATCGGATAGGGACTTGCGCTGCTGAAACTGCGGGGTGGTATCTAATATAATTTTTAAATTAGAAGTAGGACGAATGGTGTTGTTTTTAACAACAACTGATTCAGTACCTTATATCTGGAATGTTATTTTATTTATTAATAGCGTGACAGGGATAAAGCTAGCGAATTTAAGATGTGTAGGTGAAGGACGTAAGATGCGACTATGCAAAATTTTATTGCGAAAAATCAAACAATTGCTAGTTTAAAGATAACTAAACGTTAATCTTGAAATTCAAAACATTCACTGCCTGTATTGAGCTAAGTTTCAGTATTCATTATTCAGTATAAGTTTCAGTATTCAGTATTCCAAAATTAGTAAAATGTAATCCAAAATTGTGACCTGTGTAGCTGTGATTTTTTGCAGGCTTGTTTAGGATGTGTCCTACTGAATTTAGCGCATATGATCCCATACATTCGGACGACAATTTCACTGGACAAAAAACGAGGCAGCAAAAACAACTATATTCAACCGAATAGGTACAACAAGCTCGATATCAAAACTCTGACGCAGATACAAAACACAAAACATAGTCGTGCATAATACAAACAACACCTAGCGCGTTAAACAAAACTGTGCACTCACGAAACTCGACACCTGCTCCTTTCAACGGACAAAAAATAAAACTGGAGAGACAGAGAGGTCGTAAAAAACGAGGACATTAACCAAACAAAGGTAGCCGTGAGTGTCATAACTCGAAGCGCTCGCCTTTGTACAGTATGACGGTCACAAATCCTAGTGATGACAATGTTTTATTTACGGGGAGGGATTGTCGTGAGGGAAATGTCTTGGGATATTTCCAAGGCCTCAATACCGGAGTCTCGTGTAAAGTTTCACATTTTTTGGTGTTATATGAAACCAAGCCTTAGTTGGTAAACAATTGGCAAGGAGAGATATGTCCGAAAAATTATATCATGACACGTGATTTCTGTGTAGCTCAGTGGTTAGAGCAGTTGCCTGGTTAGCGAAAGGACGCAGGTTCGAATTCTGTCATGGGGATTTTTTGGAAATATATTTCCTTGCTAAAAATATTTCTTAGTTTAAAATGCATTGAGCAATAAAAACAAAAAGAAATGTTAAATGGATATTATTTATTGTGTATTTAATAGCTTTTACACGCGAGTCGCGACCTTGTCCTAATTAAAGCATTTATTGTAAAAAATAACCCTATCTTATTAAAATTGTCACACATCAATATTTGTAACAATATTAGCTACTCATTTTAGGTATGTAAAAAGTTATTAAACTACTTTTCAGTTTTGAAATATTTGATCAATTAGCTATAGATATTTTAAAGTTTAGTTTTAGTTAATTGAAGTGTCGTCAAGCGATTAACAAAAATACAGCGAAATTATTATATCAGTTATATAAATATTTATAATATGTATTATTAATATTAGTTATATTAGTATATTACTTATATAACTAATTCACTAATATATCATAACTATAATATTAATGATTATAGCCTTTTATCTAAGTTAAACTTCTTTATACAGCGCAAGCTACATTTCATTGATGCCATTTTCGGGGCTGTAATGCCTGGGACATAGTTAGGTAGAATAGGCTAGCCCAGCACAATACTACCATCCTGCCTAGGCAGCTAGAGGAAAGAACTGGTCAATACATCTGGAGCTAACTAAGCCGTGAGTTTACACGTGATCTTTTCCTATTATAAACTACCCGTATGCAATGTATTTTCATAATATAAAATTTCGTACAAATTGCTTTTAATTTCGTCGAAAATTAAAAACAATAACAGAAACATGCATAAATTAAATCGAAAGCCGAGACAAAACACTTGTTCATACAACCGGTACCTACAACTCGGGGGTACTAAATTACTCCGTTTAGCGGTCGACTTCCGGCGTAAATTTATTTCTCTCAATCTGCAGCCCAACTTGTTCGGAATAATTAAATTCCATAGTTGCATTCCTTTCCTTTATTATTGTTTATGAATACTAGCGTCTACTTGAGCGTTGAGAGAGAACAATGGAAAACATGAGTTGGTTATTTTATTATAACAAAATTTATATGCAATGAAAAAAATAAGAATTCTATCTGTATCTGGTATGAAACATTTTGTATGAATATAAAATTTATTGGCTTATAAATAACATAGGCTTAAGTCTTCATGTATCTATCTAACATTGTAATTGACCGAGTGAGCGTAGCGAACGAAGTGTGTCAGTTTCAAGTCGGGCCAAATTTTCTTTCGAAGTCAAAGTCAAAAGTCAAATTTTACTCCTACTTTAAGGACCTGTTGCAGTGCCGAGTAAAATTCCTTTGCCTTGGAGGATGCCAGACAGCAGAACCTGAGAATATTTGAAATAGTATATACTTACCTATTATTAAATTTTAGAATTGTTAATCAAACACATCCTTTATAAATATTACCTACGATTTTACTTCTTTATATAAATAAAAATCCAATGTTCTCTCAAAAACAGACGAAAAGATACTAAAAAAAAATACATCGTGTTTTTAACCAAAATGTTTCCTCATTAGGGTTTTTTAACTGCGACATATTTTATCCGACAAAAAAATAGTTGACGATTACTTGTCACTGAATCAAAGGTCGATTTCGGAAATTCCAACGAGAACCTCGCATTAATTCTACGAGCAAACGAATGACAATCTGTCAACCTGACAGAAGTCTGTCATTGTAGTTAGGCATCATCCGTACAAAAATAAATTTTCTTTTTATCCGACAAAAAAATAGTTGACGATTACTTGTCACTGAATCAAAGGTCGATTTCGGAAATTCCAACGAGAACCTCGCATTAATTCTACGAGCAAACGAAAGACAATCTGTCAACCTGACAGAAGTCTGTCATTGTAGTTAGGCATCATCCGTACGAAAATAAAATTTTCTTAAAACAAAAGTAAGTCTGCAGAAAAGATCTATTACATACTATATACATTTTTGACTTCTACATGTAGAATAAGTCTTTTATCTACAAGGTTTGATTTTGACATTGATGGTTTGGAATTGATCCTCGCTTAAAAATACCTCCTCGGTATACCTCCAGATTATCCAAGTATATCAGAATCAAAAATGAAACTCTACATGAATAAAAGTTTAACTGCTTACGCGTTGATAGCAGACCGAAAATTAATTTATATTCAACAAAACTAAAAAGCCTTAAAAATCTTGAAAAAGCCAACTGGTAAATTGGCGAGAGCTCGCCGTTAGTAATAATGACGTTATTGAATAAAACGCAAGTAAAACTCGGTAAATATTGTGTTTTATAACTAGTTTAATAAAAAAAGTAACAAATTATTCGAACCTCATTACCCTACCCCTCTACAGTAATCGCAGGCATTTCAAATTTCGCAACCTTCTTAATGAAACAAAGCGAGTTTGTTTTCAGATGTTGAAAATAAATTGTATTATAAAAGTCTTTGAGGCTCATTATCTGGTAGGATGGTGTAGGTATTAATCAGATACTTTCTGAAAAATTATAATTATTAAATAATACAATACAGTCAAAATAAAAAGATTCAGTGCAGATTGTTATGGACGGGTGGACGAATAAAGTCTCAGATGATGATGATGAGTATTTAAAATAATTACGTATTTATTTTAAACAAAAGCTGAACTGAAAAGTTCATAGCGTGGCTCGATTTATTAAGGCACCGCAACGCTAGGGTTCAAATTATCTTTTAATGTTTCCGAAGAGGTCGAATCCTGCTTAAACTTTTACCAAAATCCAATAACTCGGAATTATTAAAACTTTCAACTAAAGCAAAAACCAAACTTAGTTCTATAAGTTCACTAAGAGATTGTAAACAAAAAGTTTAACCAAAAACCGAACGGAACTACGTAAGTAGGAGCAAAATTTGTAATCCACAAGATGGCTTCGTAAGAAATTTCCAAATTCGTTTAGTGTCACGTTTTCGGCTTAAAATGGCAAAGTATTGGTCGCAAACAATCAATCTTTCAGAAGCAGGTAAGTCCTCGACCGCTGAAACCGCATATGTTAAGGTGCGATTTCATTGCTTGCTCGGCATTCTTTTTTATTTAAAAGTTCTATTTAGATTTATTTTAGTGTTTTCCCACTTCCGAAATTGAATTTGGAAATAATGCTTTACAAAAAATTTCACTCAATGGAACTTTAACCTGCAACTATTACAAATTGGTTGTAGTGGTTTGTAGTGCAGTTTCTACCACTTTTTACTGTGTTTTCTGCCATTTCACTATGTGTGCGACCAAGTAATTATCTGAGAAAATTATTAGAAAGCTGGGACTAAGACCAACCAGAATAGCGCACCTGTACTTCGCACTTATGAGATTTTACGCTGATGATCAGCACTATATGTATATAATATACCTACACACAAGTGACGATAGCGTCTAAGATGTATTTTTTTTATTTCCAATGTTTTAGGATGGAGGTTTCTGAGACCCGCAATAAGAATTTGGTTTCGAAAACTTTTATTCGCACAGCGATATACCTAATAAAATTAGTTCGTATAAAGTACTATTTGTATGTACTATTCTATTCGTTTTGTTACAAATAATTATGAGGCGGTAGTTTACAGTAACTTTTTAGAATGTTAAAATAAACAGATCACATCTCAGTCAACCTTGAAAAAGCCAACTGTATAGTTGGCGAAAGCTCGGTTCGCTTAAAAATCATGAATAAAACGCGATTAAACCCGGAAAATAAAGTGTTTTATTATGCAAAATCGCAAAAACCATAGAAGAAATTACTATTCGAGAGTCTTAAAATCGCAAATGAACAGGTACTTTCTAAGTCAACGTGCTTTATCTTAGACCACATCAAAATCTACCATCAGCTGCGATAGTATTCAAAAGCTGGACCTACGTTATAAAAAAACCTTCACAGAAAAAAACATTAAGGCCGCACCTTAACAGCCTTAAAATTTGACAGCCAAAATTCAAACTTTTATTGGTAGGTAGGCTCTCATTTACAAGAAGTTTGCCGTAACTTGGCAGTACTTGAGTAAGAGCCAAGTTTCGAGCCCAAATATGAAAAAGTACGTAACTCGACTTATCGAGTTTTTTTGCACGTAAAAAGTAACTTTTCGTACACAATATAAACAAGTGTTGAGATTTAAGTTACCTCGGAGTGAAATAATGTTTTTTAGCTGATAAAACGAGAACTTTTCGTGTTTCTCGAGCTTCACGTAAGTTGGAGAACAAGAGACAAAAAAATGTTTCCAAACATTTTATACACTTTATTCCCAAATAACATTTAGGGGCTAAGATAAAAGTTCTATTTACATAATAAAGTTAGTAATTCTTTATTAATTGTTTTACGGGTAAATTTCGTACTTGATAAAGACCGGGTCTAATCCGGGCCAGTTACTTATTCTGATGACGTTAGTTGTGCAAGTGAGCCTCAAAAGGTTTTCCTATTAACAATTGACTTTATAGTAGAATTTTAACTGTTTCCAATTTAATTTGGCGGCAAAAAGAAATATAAATTCATAAAAAAGTGCTTCGGAAGGCAAGTTAACCAGTTGGTCCCGGTTGTTATCTCTGATAGAGGTCGTTAGGTCTAGTTAGAGGCCTTACAGCGACCTTCAAACTCTAACACTAGGTGAGCCACACCACAACACTAAAAGAAGAAGAATAAAAAAGTAATAAATGCAAGATTCGTTTTTACATAATGCCACATATATATAAAGTAAGTAGCTATTACTTTCCCCAGTACGTAAGCCGAAGTAATAACAGAACAAATTTTTCAAATCGTACAAATTGGTACCAATACACATTAAACTAGATCGCAGATCAGATAGTTAAAATCGGCCGATACCTAGTTCATGGACAATTTTAAACTTTTATGTAATGACCGAAAGGTTAACTTTAGACCACTATTTTACCTATTCCACACCTAATAAGTATTCTAAGATGTAACACGTTTAGTAAATTATTTAATCACGGACAGCGATGGAACAAGTTTCAACCTATCTTCTTCAGTAAACCCTGTTGCCACATTTTAGCCATTTTTGGTTTAACTTAATAAAAATAATAATTCATAGAATTATTATTATTAATGTATTATTAAATATTTCATATTTTAGGCTGATAGTAATAAACCAGATAAGAAGGGATATAATTCTAAAACAAGAGAAAAACTGGAATATAATATTTATTTTAACAGTACTGTTTATTTGTTTTTTTATGGCTCTCGGCCGATTGTTTAGTAACCCATCCGCGTTGCATCTAAACACCGAATATCGAACGACACATTCATAAGTTACACGGGTTTGGGCGTCGGGTGTGAATCTCAAGCCGAATACTAGATTAACCAAAATACCCCCCTTTTCTTCCCCGTTTTAAGACTCCCTTTGACCCCTTTTCTGTTGATTGAAACAGAGTATTTGGTTCATCTAAGTAGATATGGGAGTACTTGTGTGTGTGTTTGTGTGTGGTGAAACAGTTGATGGTGTTAACCCACGCTTAGAATAAATTTAATTGTGGTAAAAGTGTTTTTGTTTTTTGATCTCAACTTTAACAGTAGATAATACGACATCAGATGAAAGACAGTTGATACAAGCCCCGAGTAGGCTCCGGTGGCGTCTTACCCCCTTACCCGTAAGGGAGGCCTTTGCCCTACAGTGGGACAAATTAAGGGATTATGCATAAATACATACATTATTAAATCGATAAAACTTAATAAAACACTTTATTTACCGGGCTTAATCGCGTTTTATTCATGATTTTGAAACGACCGAGCTTTCTCCAACTTTAGAGTCGGCTTTTTCAAGGTTGACTTGGTGGTAGATAAAACGTGTTTAGCAAAGAATGAGAACGAATCAGCCTCGGTAGTTTTGTGGAAATCACATCTTAAGCAATCTTGAAAAAGGAGTCTGAAAACGCTCCAAAAATTCAGGATCGACATTGCATCAATGCTGACAATAAAAATAGGTAACGCGATTTAAATCATTAAATGAGCTTTATTTCTATAAATATGTTTAAACACAAACACAATCTATAGTGCATGACAGTTAAAAAAACTTTTAATATTATTATTTTTTGCATTACTCAAGGCATATTTAAACTTAAACTTAGAAATATTTTTGCAAAAAGATATATTTTCAAAAGTTTTCCATGACAGGGATTCGAACCTGTGCCCTCTCGCAATCCAGGCGAGTGCTCAAACTACTGAGCTACACGGGAATCACGTGTCATGATGTAATTTTTGAACATAATATTCTCACTGCCAATTGCTTACCAACTGAGGCTGAGTTTCAACGCCATCTACCAGTTAAGATTTACAACTATTGACAAGCTCGGGTGATCTGCTTGCGACTCTACTTGCGAAAACATTTATAATAATAAGTTTAAAAAAACTTCTAAGTAAAAAGGGAAAATAATAAATGAGGGTATGATAAAACACTGCCATTTTTTTCGTTCCATGAGAAACTAACAGCAATGAACCAAAGAACTCGAAACCCCCCATGCCTTTCATTTGAATGTGAAATAAGTGAATGGTAAGATTTATCGACGACGAATGGAGGCCCGACTCTGTAATTTATACGTCAATGCGTAAAGGTAATGAAAATTTCAAGCAAATACTCTTCTTGGCAAAAGAAATAAAGCTGAGTCTTGAGACAAAATAAAAAAGGTTGAAAATTTTTAAAAATATATTACAAACTAGCCCCGACATCGCCATTAAAAAAATAGCGTGCTATATCTTAGACCTTTTGAACCACTAGCTCGCTAATTTTGTTAGCTTTCTTTAGGTCTCAAGTCAATGTTTTCAGAATTTAACAGTTCTGTAAAAATATCTACAATTATCATGTCGTCATATTTTATACGTGAGCGTGCTATCTCTTAGACCTTTAAATCCCTTCTTTTTTTTTTCTTTTTACAAAATAATAACTAATTAATTACAAAATTATAGGAAGCCGCTTAAGGGCCTATATGACCCTAATAGAGTGACAAGGATAAAGCTAGCGAATTTCAGAAATGTAAGTGAAGGACGTAAGATGCGACTATGCAAAATTTTATTGCGTAAAATACAACAATTGCTAGTTTCAAGATAACTAAACGTTAATCTTGAAATTCAAAACATTCACTGCCTGTTTTGACCTAAGTTCAGTTCTTATACACAGTTTTATTAGTTGTCGTACAATATTGACTGAGCAATATCACTTATTTGTATAATAGTTTAGAGGAAAGTTTTCAGGAATCGTGTTTTCACGACATTCACGTGTTAGTACCTAAATATCCTCGACTTTAATAAATATGGTTTCAAATACTTTTATTTAAAATAACTTTTGTAGTAATTCACCCTAGAAACATCAGTCCCGGCCTACTACGGCCCCTTAAGCAGCCAATAAATAAACAAAATAAAATCAATAAAAAAGGTCATCCCTTTTTTGCTACACCTTTGTTCGCTATCTTCAGGTCTCAAGTCAATATCTTTCAAATTTAACGTCCCTGTAAAGAAATCAACAACCCGTTTATTGTAATCTGGTGACAGTTTTTATTACACTTTTATTGTCGGAGTTATATTTTATTGTTGTTTTTCGTTGAATTTTAAATAATTCAGTTTCATTCCATTTTGTTTCGGGTACTTTTTCTTGAAGGTCAGAGAAATATAAATTTGATTAACGGCTATTTTTTCCTTGTGTTTTATTTTACCGCTATTCTTATACTTAAATAAATAAATAAATAAATCCTGTGACGAACACACAGCGCCATCTAGCCCCATGGTAAGCTGCTAAGCTTGTGTTACGGTGACTAGACAACGGATATACTACTTATATTTATTTTTCTTTTGTAAATAACTAAATAAATAAAAAACGTACATATTATACTTAGAAACTTACACTCTACATGTCTATCCAAACACCCAAACATTTGCCTTACGTGATTTCTTATTCATCCAAAGGTTGCTAGAAATCACTTTAAGCAGTAAGGCCGTCCTTTTAAAGATATTTATGTTACTTAGACGTTTTTTTATTTGTATTTTTGTGGTGTGGAAAATAAATACTCGTAATTAATTTAATCAACCAATCAGTCTTAAGACGACAACTCGCTACTGAAGAAACTCGAGTCTTTCAAAAGTAGTATACAGTTATGTTTCTCGTAGCACTTATTTGCTACGCGACCGAAGTTTTCGTAGCATATCTACGACGAGCTGTAGATATGCTACAAATCCAAATAGAAACAAATTTATAAAAAGGTAAATTTTTAGATGTATGTTTCTTTGAAGTAACTTCAGGAACGACGGAACTGAATTTTAATATTAGAATACATACACTAAATATATGGGAGTAACAGGAAACTGTACGTTTTATCCCGATATTTTCTCAGGATTGGGAAATCGAGTATTATAACCACGCGACCCTGCGCTTTCACAAAAACAATGAAAAAAACCTATAGTCGTCTACAAAAACAATGAAAATCGTGAAAATGTAATATACATTTCTCTATTATGCAAATAAGTCATTTCAGAAAGTTATTCGACTCCCATATTTCATACCACATACAAACACACATACATATAGGTACCTATGGTAGTTAATAACATGGTAAAGCCAAAGACGATCAAAGCAGTTGACTGCTCAAAAATGTTTCTCCCTCACGAAAATAGTACGTCTTTTTAGTAGCACTCTCGTGCATGAACAACCAATCACAAATATTCTAGGTATAAATAGGGAACGCATCGGCAAATCATAAAAAGCTTATTAAAAAAAGGGTTTATTGATAGGCAGTTAATTAAAAGGTCAAAAGGTCGGAGTATTTATGCCGCTTAATGTTTCTATCTATCAACTTTGAAAGTTCTTGTCACAGAAAAAAAAAACACGCATGATCTCACTATTCTGATCTTACTCCACGTTTATTAATAAGGGCCATCTTACTGCCGCTCTCAGAAAAAAATAATAGTTACTTAAACTATCACTAAGTAAAGATTCTATCCGTCTGTGTATCTGAATCTGAATCTTAAGTATGTTTGTTTTTGTTTTAGTTTATTTATTAGGAACAGAAAATATAATTGCAATAATAATATAAAGTGTAAAAAAAAATAAGAAGAAGCATAGATAGATTTAACGCAATGGCCAATCACAAAGTTTGATTATTACCTCAACCCCTGCCCACAACAGTGAGTTGTGTTTTGTAGAAATATTCGCAGTAAGAGAATGAAGAAAAAAATCGCGGTATGAGCAGTGAATTGGCTTTACTGTCTTTGGGTAAAGCGTAAAACCACGGACGAGTGTAAATTACGTTATTCCTTTACGAATGTGTTCACCGATTGCCGCAGCCTTACAGAACGTCTCGGTACATTTAATTTTAACGGCTTTACTTTGGTTGAAGGTTTTCGTGCGATTTTAGGTCTCATTCTATACTTTTTCACACGCTGCATATACCAGGTTGTAAAATGGGTAAGCTGAGCACAGAATATTTTAATCAATCTTCAATCATGTTCAAAAATATGCTTGTGTTGTTATAATATACACTTTGTATTTGAAATAAACCTTCCAAAAATTTGTGCTGCTCTACTAGCCCTCAGGCTGAGAACGACAACTTCCGAAAACGACAACTTCCGGAAAGGACAACTAGGACTTAGAATTTTTTTCTAGTAATCTGAACCAGCGTGTTTTTTACATGTAAAACCTCGCAAAAATACGAAAAAAGACCTTTTAATTTCGACTCCGTGGGTATTAGAACTCGTGACGAATTCGTCTAACGCGCTGGTTTCTTTGACCTGGGTTGGAATCCCGCCGAGTAAGAATTTTTGAAATATTTTTCAACATAATGTTTTCTAAGTGTGAAAACACCACATTTTTTTTCTGCTTTCGCGATGTTGGATAAAAATTAAACTCATTTTTGGTCTTCTTCTTTTCGTGTAGAGGTGTGACTCACTTAGTGTTAGAGTTTTTTGATCGCCCCAAGGCCTCTATTTTTTTATTTTTCAGTTATAATCACATTTAGTTATATACATATCTAAACCTTTCCAGTGCCTCCTATATAACACCAATACTGCTAACAAGTAGTGACTGTAACCGGTACGCCAATAAATTCGACGGACGTTTGCGGTGGCCCGACGTAACTGGCTGCTCGCTCGCGTTTTATGTCATTCGGAGTTATTTGATTGCAGTCACGCGGTCTATGCGTGCACGGTTGTCCCGAACGGGGTGGATTTGTGACGTGACGTATGAGAGGGTAATAGCTGCCAGCCTTGCAGCCGAATTCTCAAACGCTACTTAAAATTTGAAAGTTACTTAAATAATTGAATAGCTTCTGAATTTAAAATGTGTGTGGGACGTATTGAGTTTGAGAGCTGGTTAAATTGTTTGAGTAGATCTAATATTTTGTCAATTTTTGAGTACCGTTTCTTTATTGAGCCGTAAATGTATATATCAATAGATTTTGTAATCAGAATAAGTTTTGTTTTTAAATGATTTGTGATAAGCGGGATTCATGATTCTTCATTGTAATGTGTGTTTGAGACTTTTTTAATGGAGCGCATGCTAATGCATAAACAAAGCACCTAATACCAGTATATAAGGTGCACTTGTCCATATTACATGGACGGAATCATTCCAACCGTTCCTCCCGGGACGGTGGGGAAAAGTAGAGATCTCTACTGGCCGAAAAGTGGTGAAGAGTTAGTGGTTTACCCATTTAAGCTCCTGCACTGGTTTAAGGCCGGAGTTCAAGTCGAACGCAGAGTCCATTCTCCGTCTGAGCCTAGGTTATTAACAGGTCTAGGACACCGTCCCAGAATTTGCTTCCAAGCACTATAGCTTCATTTTACCACCTTTCTATTATACCGTTAGACACATTCTACTCCTACGACCCTAGAAACTGAATAGCCCTTTATTCAGCTGATTTAACTTAGCGCCAAATGTTAAGCTGAAATTTTGTTGTACGTAATGGTCAGATAACGGAATCCCTGTTATCAAAAGCTAAAACAAAAAATAAAGACATAAAAAAGCACACGCTTAATCCCCTATAGCTTTCCGTAAAAACCACAATTTTTACCTAAAACTAAAACAATGTAACTAAACCAAACACACCTCTCAAATAATCAAAAGTAAGTACTTTAAACAGTTTTAAAAGCCGTTACGAGAAAAAACTAAAACATGTAACTTAGCCAAATATTTTAAAGTTATCCTTATATATAAATAAATAAATAATAAATAAATAAATCCTGTGACGAACACACAGCGCCATTTAGCCCCATGGTAAGCTGCTAAGCTTGTGTTACGGTGACTAGACAACGGATATACTACTTATATTTATTTTTCTTTTGTAAATACATACATATTATACATAGAAATACACCCAGACCAGATACAAATATTTATTTTTAAGCATAAATATTTGCACCCAGCGGGAATCGAACCCGCAACCTTCTGTATTGCAGCCAAGCGCTCGCCCGACGCGCCACAGAGGTCGTCGATATATATATATATGAAATGATATTATGATAATTTAAACTTGGAGACAGATCTAGTCTCAAACTGAACGTCAAAAACTAGGTCCATACTTAGTTTTCCAGAAAGCCATGGAGCGATATATCCTTGGTGTAAAGCAGGTAGACCTCATACGCAAGCAACAATACTATCCGCTCACAGAAGGGAATTGGTGATGTTGGCACTAATATTTTAAAGGTGAAAGTTTGTTTGTGTGTGTTATTTGCTCTGCCACATCCGATTGTAACAAAACGTAGCAGCCTTATAAACGACTCGGTATGACTCGGAGACCAAGAATAACAAGTACACAAATTTTCATTTGATTCACAATGATTTTTACTGACTTCCGGATGTTTGGAATGGTTTGTATAAATTAAAGTATTAAGTGTTTACTTGTAATAGTTAATTCTAAAAATTCTTAGTAGGTACGAGTACCGAGGCGTTAATTGCCCTCATAATATACGCTATCGCGGTGGCATTACCCCGTGTGTTGAAGTTTACGAATAGTTGTATCGTTATCACGGCATCTAAGCAGGGGTGACAAACCTTCCGTGTACCTATGTGATTAAATCGCTATACCTTGCCAAAGAGTAGTTAAATCCATAATATAGAACTGACACTTGATATGAGTAACGCTATTTTGAAAGACACACAATCGAAGAACGCGATTTAGACTCAATTTCTAAATGAAACTCTGGGTTATTAATTACAATGAATTAGTTTTGGTATGCTTTATTTGCTTTACAAGAATTTTAATAAAAGGCTTGAAGAGCGAAAATTATAAAAAAAGACTTATGACGATGATACCTCTGATTTTTGCGTCGTTAATGAAGTTTTCTTCCAATCATGAAGACTACTTACTCGATGAATCGACGACGTGGTGGCGGTCGCGGGTTTATGACGTCGAATGGGAGAGGGAGGTCTATGTGAGGCAGTGGACGGATAATGGCCTGAGATGATGGTGATGAAGGTTTCTTTAAGTTTCTGCTGAAATGGTAACTAAATTTCCTAGGCGTCATTATTGTTAGATGTTACTATGACTAAATTTCTACTATTGTTAAGGAAATAAGGCGTAAGTCTCATCTAAGTAAAAATAAAAAAACGACTTATTTACTGTCACGACCTCAAATAATTCGAGCTCCCAAGTAGGATCGCTCAAAGGCATAGAATAATGATAGTTATTTAAACCAGATACACATTCAAGTCTGTACTGATTTTTACTCTATAGCATTGTAAGCCTAGGGGTTAAGATCTCCGGTTTCAACCCACTAAGGCGATAGAAAGCGACACGTGATGCGATAAAATGGTAATTAATATGCCGCCCGACCGATTATGTTCAAGAAATATTACGTAGGTGTGAGGTTAAAATGTTGTTGATCGGTTACGGAAGTTATTAAATTGTTTCTGTAGTATGATCCGTGATTTATAATTTTAACCAAAAAATAAAAAAATATTAATAAATATCCACACGGTTATTTTTTGCACATGGCATTCTAATAATGATACTTTTTATTGTTGATAATTTTACAAAATTGCTGTAAATTGCAAATAATCATCCTCCTATGCCTTGAGCAATAAAAAAAATTTGTTTTTATTGCTCAAGGCATATTTACTAGAAATATTTTTAAAGGAAAAAATCATCTTCAAAAATTCACTTGCGGCGAGATTTGAACTCGCGTCCCTGGATCGATATTCCAGTGCCTATACCGCTCGGCCACGCAAGTTCCCATCTCGAGTAGCGAATTTAAGAATATGAATGTTTCCCTGTCTACTATTTTTCGACTACGGCTCGATTGATTTTTGAAGATGAATTTTTCCTTTAAAAATATTTTGAATAATCATCCTTATTTATAAAATACTATCTGCGCCCCGCGGTTTCATCCGCGTAAGTTCCGTTCCCGCGGGAATATCGGGATCAAAAGTAGCAATCGCAATCGGTTCAGTAGTTTTTTGCGTGATTGAGTAACAAACATCCAAACACACATACTTTCAAATTTATAATATTAGTAGGATAATATAGAAGGGAGTAGGATTATTTACACATGACTAAATTATGTGACGTTTGCCCCTGTCTGTCAACTTTGAAGTTTCATGTAACAGTAAACAACAAATTAATTAGCGTTTATAAATATGGGGGAATGTGTTTGAACGCATTGAAAATTATTTCAAACGATTACAGTATAATAGTGGTAGTACACTTTTAGTACGTAAAACTGGCTAAATTGTCCTATATTGCTGACAGAAAGCCATAACTAAGAAAATGAATGAATTAATGTGCTTCTATACAATCATAGTTTCCAGTAGGTACCTACTAGAGGTAGTAACATGCCCTCGAGATAGTAACATGAAATGCTCGTACAATCTTAACATCTTGTACACTATAGGTCCTCGGGGAAGTATCCCGGTTCTGCCAGTAAGTATGGTATAAATGAAACTTGTACTTTTCCTACATATCTATAGGTAGACCGCTTCCATAACGGGAAATATCATTGGTCAAACAAACTGACACAGTTAAATTCGATTAACATTATGTAAATTCAAACTGCTAAATCCAGAAATGTCACTTAAAATTTGAAGGCTACATTATAATTTGAGCTGTTTCCAAATTTAAAATTAGTACTTCAGTAGTTCTATTAGTAAAATTGTTTTAAAATTAAACTTAGAATTATTGAGTATAGGAGCTGCTTAATTAGGTCTTGCAAATTTTAAGTAATATTTAGAGGCAAAGGAAAAAAGGAAGCTTGCTTGGTCTAGTTCGTGAAAACGCTTGAAATTAGTCCAAGAGACGCGATTTCAAACCTCGCCGTGAGTGAATTTTTAAAGATTTTTTTTTTAAGAAAAAACAGAATTAAATTTTGACGTGCCTTTTATTTTTAAGTTTTTTTTCTCATTTGAAAAGTCAAAGCCATAAATTAGTAGGCTAAAATATGGGTAGTATTTTTTAATTGTCATAATAAGTTTTTGTTTGTTTTCGTCTATGAAAGCCCTCATACGTGTGGTAACGGTAAAATTGAGAATTTTTATAGTATTTTTAGTACGAATATCGCAAGTTTTTGGTCTTCATTTTTTTACGAGCTCTTTCCTTTTCCTCTATCGCGTTTGAGAGGGATTTGTTACGTTCCGTATTTTCCTGGTTTATCGTTACCAACTTCTTGAAAATATGTAAGTACTAGCTGCGTCCCGCGGTTTCACCCGCGTAAGTCCCATCCTCGCGGGAATAATCAGGATAAAAAGTAGCATATGTATTATTAATAAAATACTTTATTTATCCGGTTGTATCGCCAACTTTACAGTTGGCTTTTTCAAGGTTGACCACAGGCAGTCAACCTTGAAAAGCCAACTGTAAAGTTGGCGAAAGCTCGGTTCGCTTAAATAATGAATAAAAACGCGGTACAACCGGATAAATAAAGTGTTTTATTATGCAAAATCGCGAAAACCATAGAAGAAATTATATGTATTATTCCCGATATTCAACCACCTATATTCCAAGTTTCATCGTAATCGGTTTAGCAGTTTTTGTGTGAAAGAGTAACAAAGTCACATACATACAAACAAACTTACGCGTTTATAATTTTAATAAGACTAAGAGTATATAATATTTCCTTGAATACTGTTTTTTATTTTACTTTAAATAATAAAATATTTAACTACTGGACAGTGAACAATCTAAGTGGTATTTTTAACCGACTTCAAAAAAAGGAGGTTCTCAATTCGTCGAAGTCGGGCAGTTTTACTGGCTGGTTCCATATTGTACTTAGTTTGGCTGCCCGACTTCAGATTATAAACAGATTAAGAGTCGGTGGCGCTGTATGTAGAGGTTATTTTAGTGTTTATTATCATTTTTTTTTTGGTTTGTTTTTAAATTAATTTTTGTTCTTTTTTTTAAGTCGGTTTTTTAATTTTTAATTTATTTTTTTATTAATTATAAATTAGGTACAGAACAGCCGAGCGTTTGACTACTATCACACCTGATGGTAAATTTCAATGAACATTCTAAGGTTAGTCAGAAGTGAACATAACTTATAAGACACCTCTACATGAAGATTTAACCAAGCTCACATACTATATTACGTTCTCATCGGCTATTGATTGAAAGACCCAACAAATATCAATAAAAATCTAATCAAGTAATTGTTAAAATCAACATCGAGCCAAAAACAAGACGCTTGAAGAAAATTACATTTTCAATACGGCTTTTATACCAATACTAAACTGAAACGAACCATAAACAGTAGCACCAAATAAATAAACTAAACATATTCTCAAGTAAAAACACGTTGTAAACAAACGAGCAGCATTAAACCGAGCGAGCTATACTTCAGGGTCGACGCAGAGTCAGGTTGCTAGGGCCTTTTTCTTCGGGGCTTTACACAAAAAAAGTTTAATTACAAACCGCAGCCTAAGGAAGACGGGTGGAATTTTGTTCCACTGCTGTCTTCTTTCTTTTAGATAAGCGAACGTTAATCACTGGAAAGTAGTGTTCCTATAGATGCGTTCCAACAAGCTTTAATAAAAAATATTAACTACAGGGAAGCATACATTTCTTAAATTCATCGCTCGGGGTGGAAACTCGAGTGGTCTAAAGGTTTATCACGATGCGACGGAGACGCAGAGTTCGAGTCTTATCGCAAGTGACTTTCCAAGATATAGGTAACTTATTGTCCATTTTACATTTAAGTATATCATCACCTACATTATCATCACGTGAGATAGTGACCAAACGGTTATATACCGTGGTTAAAACCTTCTTTTTGAAAAAAGTTTGAATAGCTTCTGTTTGATTAACACTCCGCTTTGCAATTATTTCAAACCTACCATTGTCATCCAAATGATGTTTCCGGTTGCATCCCTCTTTGAAGCACAAGATCCGTTACGTTTCAAGTCTCTAAAAGCTAATCTATACATTTTGCTTCTTTTTTCGAGATTTTAGGTTTAAATTAAATCCTTTTTTTTACGGTTTTAATTGCGTTGCTTATATTACTTCAAGCATTTTCCCACTGCCTTACATTTCGAGATCTTTACTCTTTACTTTTCTTCAGGGGTAGACAATAACCCCTCAAACACTGATCCTTAGTCCTGCCCCCGAACTACTATATTATCTCGTTCGAATGGGCCCTAATGCGGTCCATTACGGCAACTAATGTAAATGTGTTTGTTGGTCATTTGTTGGAAACGATCCCGTTTTGTAACTTTTATGGTAACTGATATCGCTTCTACTTTTTTAGGTTCATTCTGTTGATCGCATAACTATGTAGTCTTAATGGAGATTAAAATAGGAATTATCCATCTTCACCTTCAAAGATAAAAATATACTACAATGGCACTATTGTAATGCTCATACAGGACCTTGGTGTAATCGTCGTTACGTCCTAGTCGTCGGCTGGGCGAATAACTTGTGTTCTAGGAATTTTGTTTTACCCCCTTAGTTATAAACGCTAATTAATGCGATGCGTAACTATGCATCGTTTGTCTTTTACTGTCACATGAAGTTTCAAAGTTGGCAGACAGAGACAAACGTCACATAACTTAGTCATGCGTAAATAATATTTTATAAGTGAGTTAATTTTCATTTCTCCTGTTCGAAAAGCTTAATTTTTATGGGTAGAACCCCGGGTGGAAAGTAACTTATTTCATCCCTTGGGTGTATATACTTCGTTTTTTGAAAGTATACTTCGTTATTTAATGAATAAATCGAAACAAATGACATTTCTTTCTATAGAAATAATGACAACGGGAATTTTGGAGTGTGTTCTTGGTGAAACTGCGGGGTGCAGCTAGTTTTATGTAAATTTTATTATGCTTAAATTCACTAAAAAGGATTTTAACTTCAAATATCGGCAATCAGAACATCGTACTACGAAACAATCGAATTAACTGTGTAAATAATTATTTTCAAGCCAAAAGCTCGAGCTTTCACTTTAACTGTGCTTTAATCTTAACAACTCTAGCGATACAAAGCTTTAATTGATTCAAAGTATTTCTTAGTAACCTGCTGTACTAAAGTTTAAACGTGAGCTTTCTTTCGTTGCTGATAAGTGGTATCGTAGAGCAGCAATATTTATAGTAAATAAATGCAAATTTTGTACGGACGACGCTCCAGGCGCTATCTGGCCCCAAATTATACAACTATTGTAACGTTTAAAAAAAGCTAAGTGTTAAGTAAGCAAAAGCTCGGTATTTTATAATAATGCGGTTATTAAATAAAACGCGATTGAACCCCGGTAAATATTGTGTTTTATTACACAAAAACTACTAAACCGATTGCAATAAAACTTGGTATGCAGATAGTTGGAGATCCGGATTGACGCATATGCAATTTTTTAAACTGATATTCCCGCGATCAGGTCTTACGAGGGTGAAAGTAGTAATTAATATTATTGTAAATGCATAATAGGTAAACAACCAACTTTACATGTGAATCTGAAAAAGGTTCGATTGTCAAGCATCTAACAAATTAAAACACATTTTGGTGAAACTAAAACATTATTTTCAATTAAACTTATGTAGTAGATACGCAGAGGAAAATTTGGCAACTTAAGTATTCATGATCGTTGAAATTCAAAACATTCTTCAATATAATATTTCCTTTTCTTCTCTTGAAAACTAGGCATCTACTTAAAATATTGCTGACAATACTTATCGAGAATTTGTGTTTATTTGGCACGAATAATGCTAGATCAAGTATCAGATACCTACGTCTACTCGTATAACTTCATTTTAATTGTGAAAAATGCTGAACTAGTACAGAAAACTACGAATATTTTTTAATAACAGGATATTCGCCACGCTTTAATTTGTTTTTTTTTTCGGAACTCGACATTTTACCAGTAATTGCAACTGGCTTGTAAAGAGTATGATAAAACTAATAACTCGTTTACACAGTGCGTGCTAGCGTGCTTGCTACTCCTAGTTGATAGCTACTCGGATGCCAGTAGCTGAGCTCGCTTAAAGGATGAATTATTATATTAGACCGTCACTCGGCCGTGCCGGATCCGATCTTCGTTGTATGTTGCTCGGCCGCCACTCAGTTGCAACAGGCCGATCGACTGCTCGCCGAGCAATGGACAACGAAGCTCGGACCCGGCATAAGTTATCCATCCCTAAGTTATCTACAAATATGTACATACCTCGTACTCCGTACGTCCTCCTTACGTTAGTCGTACTAGTGCGAGTTACTGCTATGCCGGTAAGTTCAGCAGGCTGATCCGTATACTAACTCGCACTGTGTAAACGAGTCTTTGTTTTTTATTGGAAAGGTTAATTGAAAATTTGTGTTTGACACCTGAATATGTTTTAGGTCTTTTTGTTTCGAAAGCACACATTTGTTTTTTTGATAAATAAATCTCTACCGCTAAAGAAAAGGTCTGTAAAGATCTAAAAACGCATTGCATTGATAAAATACTAAATATAATAAAATCAACACAATTTAAATCCAAAAAAAAAATGAGTTTAATTTCAACATCCAAAAACTAAAGAAAATTTGAAATACATGTCTCCAAAATATTCACGACAAAACTTTAATTACAGTCTTAAAAAGTTACGCAACACAATTTTCCAATCAGAATCTCGAGATAGAATTCTAAATCGATTTTACCTAATTCACCTATTTCAGCAATAAACCTAAACTAATTTACTGAGGTAATAAAAGAAGATCGCTCCAAATAATCAAAGGACAGTACCTGAAACAAACAAAGACGTTAAATGTAGGGATGTTGAAACAATTCAATGTTATAAAAAGATTGATTAATAGATTAGTAGGTAAGCTCGTTTTTATAATCGCTTATTTCAAAGTCATGACCCACTAACTGAACTATTTATCAATGCCAAGTCTCAGCCGCTGGTAAAAGAGACATGAAATTTGAAAGATTTGTTCTTTGTGATGTGTAGATACTCGTATGCACTAAAAAAAGTTGTTTGAAATTTCCGTAGGATCAGGACTTATAACGGGTGAAACAGCGAGACACTGATAGCTGAGATACAAAGTCGACTGCTATTAAAATTAATAAGTGAATGAATTAATAAATAAATTCTTTAATTATGAAAAAAAGTAAACATACTTAACTTGAAACTAGGTAGCTCAATGGGCGGCTTTAACGTTTAAAGCGATATCTTGCAAGTAATTTTAAATGGACAAGGCGTGATGTTTGAATAAAAGCTTTCCTATGTTTTAATGGAATTTGAACCGGCACAAAATAAAAACAAAAGTACTACATTTTCCGAGTAAAAGGTAATTTAACGTATTACAAAGTACTTCCTATTTATTCACACCAAAGCTAAACGTAAATCATAGAACTAACATCTTAGAAACTTGGTTTTAAGTGCAAAATTAATCACCTTAACACGTTAACACTGCATTCAGCGTATATCCAAGATAGACCGTATTTCAAATCTTGACTATACCTAGAACAGGGTAAAATTAAACCATACTTAAACTATGCTGTTTTGTTACGGGAATAATAATTACCAGGTTTCACCCTCGTAAATCCTGATCCCGCCGGAATATCGGGATAAAAAGTAGCTCAATATAATACACTCCATACACAAAGTTTCTTTATTTAATTGAATGTATTCGATCAATTTAAAAACGTCGAGTGTTCTTACAACTATGACTCTAGTGTGGCTCTAGTGTAGCTTCGATTTGTGCTTCGATTTTGATTTGTGTGTATTTCGATTTTCTGGCTATCCTACATTCAGAGTGTGATCGCATTCGGTTCCGCGGCTTAGAAGTTTTTCTATAGAATTCTTATAAATAAATATTATATTCACATTCTAAGTAACTTACTAAGAAGATAAGCAGGTAAAGGTACCTTTTACCTAAGTAAAGAAACAAACAACACCTGCCTAAGATCTCAACACATCTAAATATTTACGTAATTCCGAACGCATTGAAATTCAAGCATTACGAAACAAGGCATCCGTTTTAATACAAATGGGCGTTTGTATAGCAAAAAGAATGTAAAAAAAACGTATTATGAATGTAATATGAATTATAATATGATTTTTTTAATAACGTTAAAAAACATGGAACAAGCATCTTTGAAAATAAAAATAAAACACAACATTTACCGGAGTTTACTCGCATTTTATTTAATAACGGTATTATTACAAAAGTACCAAGCTTTTCCTAACTTTACAGTTAGCTTTATCAAGATTGACCAAGATGCCTATAGGGTTTTATTAGGTATGCAAAATCGAGAAAACCTTAGACAAAATTATCTTTGAAAATATCTAAAAAATACCGTTGTTTTTTCTATTCGAGCTATTTTTACCCACGACGGAACGGAGCAAGTACATTTTATATGCATTTAGGATAAGAGGTTGTTTGTTTATTTTTTCCATGAAGGAGAAAATATATAATTTCTAAATTTTACTGCCCAATATATTCTATTTGAATACTTTACAAAAAGAAATGCATCATCAAAAAATCCTCTCGTGACAGGATTCGAAGCCGTGTCCATTATTTGCCGGGCGAGTGCGCTAAATTTTATCTGGGTTCAGGTGCACTTATATGATACTGGGTCTATCTATTTGATGTTGTCTGACAACAGTAGAAATTGACAGGCACCATGCAGTACATTGCTGCTTTGACGTAACGTGATTATTATCGGTGATCACCTCAAAGCAGCAATGTACTGCATAGTGCCTGTTATTTTTCACTGTTTTTAGACGTGATAAATAATAATATGGGTACTGATGTGGCGTAACGTTATTATCATTACAGCATTTTTTGATGTGAAATTTATTTTTGTAAAATATTTACAGAAGAAATAACTCACCAATTATAAACTTAAAATAAATAAAAACATCTAGGTATTGTAATTTATATATTGTGTATAATAAAGACTTTAATCATATATTCAAAAGTCATCAATAATGTTTGTTTGTCGTCTATTTCTTTAAGAAAAAAAAATGCGCTACATAGCTCTTACGGTGAAGGAAAACATCGTGAGGAAACCCACGGTTAAAAATCACGCACAAAGGCCCAATAGTAGGGCTAATTGCGGAAACACACAGTTATAAAACTTTAACTTCAACTTTTAATGTTTTCAAATGACTATGAAAGAGCCCATTGTTTATTTTATCCTAAATTTGAGTTCGAAGACAGGTGAACGAGTTCACATGGATCCTTTTAATATAATTTGCAAGTTTTTTCTCTTCAAGGACCATGAGTAAGTGCCTTAGAGGCGGCGACGCTTTCTTTCAAACAAAATGAAAGGGCGTTTCTTTTTTCAAAGAATTTTCATAGGAGTTAGCTTTTGCTTTGACTTTCGTTTTAAGTATAACAGAGAATAAACGCGAGTTACTAATACATTTTGATGTATTTCATAGGTAAATCTTCCCCTTCTTTTCTTTGTAATCATATTTTATAACATGAATAAAACTCAAAAAAAAGCGGGATTTGAACACGCGACTACTGGTAAACTGAATCAGAGCCTTAAGACGGCGATAGATGATAATTATCGGTCCTTGTCCGATTGCATATAAATCAGCGAGATGGAATTGCATGAAAAAAATCTACAATTTCTCGTAAAATCAATCATTAACGAAGATTAAAATAATATTATTATAAAATGCGATGAATAGGTTCAAGGTATTGTATTTTCTAATATTATGATGCCTATAAGAAAATATAGCGGTGAAAGATTTAGAAGGAAAATTGATTTATTTTGTAAAACAGGGGTAACTTTGCCTATATAATAGTGGTATTTAAAGTTGTTTTTTATTGTTTTTGAAATGAAGGGGACATTTCTTGTATCATGTACAATAACATAATACATTGTTTAAAGATCTATTTGATACCGGTTATGAAGAAAACTATTCAATTGGAAGGGATTTCACATCAGTCGCGTCCACGTATAGCGTCAATAATTCTACTGTGTATTTTTTTCTATTCTACGAATAAATTAAACACAGTTCTTCAGTTAGTTCAGTTCAGTTTTTTATTTGGAGAAGATAATACAATAATATTATGGTATTGTATAAATAAATAAATCCTGTGACTTACACACAGCGCCATCTAGCCCCGTGGTAAGCTGCTAAGCTTGTGTTACGGTGACTGGACAACGGATATACTACTTATATTTATTTTTATTTTGTAAATACATACATATTATACATAGAAATACGCCCAGACCAGATACAAATATTTATTTTTAAGCATAAATATTTGCACCCAGCGGGAATCGAACCCGCAACCTTCTGCATTGCAGCCAAGCGTTCGCCCGACGCGCCACAGAGGTCGTATATCATCATCTTACTTTGTTGGTAAGCAAATAAAATTATAAAGGTACTTGTATAATATAGGTATAGCAACCAAAAGCTGTTGTTTCAATCCCGAGCTTCTCCTATGTTGGGTTTCGCAAAATTACATTGCAGATATTATTGTAAATTCTAAAGGGAAATACATAATGTGTTCCGGAAACCGAAGACAGTTACATATTCCATTTTCAAATTTTAATCCTTAATTTAAATTATTTAAATTAAACTCGGAATTTCGTTTCAAAATACTCAAATTGAAAACATTTACCATCATATTTGTAAGCTTAAGGCTTAGTACACACACATTGCTAGTTCAATTGCGAAATCGTATACACCAAAAAAGACCACAATCTATAATGGACAATCTGACTGCGAAAACTCCAATACAATATAATATAATATGTATATATAGAATTCAAAGTGTTGATTAACTAATCGACTGAACTATAATTAGTTATAATAACGCACAGGCTAAACCGCTGGCCCCAGATAAATATTATATAGTTTAGGGGTATATATTTCTTGTAACGTACTCACTTAGAAACGGTTTTTCTGAAATTCCTTTTAAATCGATAGACAAATGCTTTATTGTACAAGACTTAAATTACATAGATATTCCAGAAAAAACTTAAATTTATGTATGATACAATAGGCAGCCTTATCGCCTAAAGGCGGTCTCTTACAGGCAACTAATGAATGAACAAGGATTTAAGGTAGAGGATAGGTTAATTAAATATAGGATAACGAAAATGTGAAAGCTGGACAAATAGTGTAATATTAGTCACTAGCTTCGCCCGTGGTTTCACCTGCCTAAGTCCAAACCCCCGGAGTATATCGGGATAAAAGTAGTGTGTGTGTTATTTCAGGTCTCCAGCTACCTATATTAAAAGTTTTATCAAAATCGGTTCATTAGTTTTTGCGTGAAAGAGTAACAAAGTCACATAGGTACATAAATACAAACATTCGCGTTTATAATATTACTAATATTACACTACTAATAAATTTACTACTCGTACTAATAAACCTCTAAATGCACGGTTAAACATCTTAATACCGTTCTCAAATACCGTAGGCTCAACTTAAGCAAAGGCACTAATAATTGTCAACCTGTCTTAAATCCGCTTTAATAACATTGAAACGCTCTCACGTCTGCCATTCATATCGCAAATGTATACCGTGTAGGGCGAATGCATACTAGTTATAAAATAATCGGCACTAACTACCTGACTAACTAACTGGTAGAAATACCAGTCACCCGATCCGAGCGTTTCGCATTATCATTATTTATTCGTACTGCGAGGGAATCAATCAGTCAATCAATCAAATCATATTTTTTTGAACGGAATCAGTTGCCTGATTATGTCTTCCGGATGTCTACAACTTGGGCGTCTTCAAGTCACGAGTGAACATGTATCTCCTAGGTAAGCGTGTAACATCTTAGACCACATCCTCGCTTTCCATCAGGTGAGATAATGGTCATTGGCCAAACTATTACCTATCAATTTTGTTAAAAAAAAAACAAGGATTTAGACAGGTCTCTTATCAATAAGAGACTACAAGGCTAATGGTCGATTGACAGTGAAGCATTTCAAACACGGCTCTGACGGACGAACTTCATCAGTTCCAAAGTCAAATAGTACATTATCATCATACTATGATACACTGCATTTACAAAGTTTTACACAATCATAGCAGCGCCCCGCGGTTTCACCCGCATAAGTCCCGTTCCCACAGGATTGTCGAGATCAAAAGTCTTCTATGTTACTCTCCATCACTTAAACTATCCCCATCCAAATCAGTCTTAAAAAATAGTAAATAAATGTTAGGGGCGTACTGGATAACCCTTATGACTATTTCCCGACCTATTCTCAGACCTACTGAATATGCATAATATAAATATTAAAAAAAAATCGGTCAAGCCGTTTCGAAAGAGTATGATAACTAACACTGTGACACAAGAATTTTATATAAAAGAAAAAAAATTGACAGTTTAATACTTTCTAAGAAACAGCTATCGTCCGATGAAAAGTTGGTTATCCACAGCAGCCTATACGGTAGCCTAATTAAACCGACGAATACAGGCACTGGGTTGGGCGTGTTTAATAAAGTCGAACAGAAACGGTAGCCGCTTTTATCGCTTTATCTGCACCTAGCCTTATTAACTTAGATGCATTGGATGGATTATGTTTACGGGTACCAAAGATATTGTTTAACGCAGTTTTTAACTTTGTAACGGCTGAATACAGAAACCGCTACTCACAATTTGAGTTTTAAACAATAAACATTTTTCAAACTCAAAAATACTCATACTCATTTTAAATTTCGAAGATGCTTAATTATTTAAAAGTCATATGTCGTTCTCTAGGTCCCATCTATCTCTATACCAATATCCAACAAAATTGGTTCAGCGGTTTAGACGTGAAAGCGTAAAAGACAGAAAGACAGAGCTACTTTCGCATTTATAATATTAGTAAGGATATGTAAAAGTGTTTAGTGTAGAGTTTTTTTAAATATAAATCTTAGGTTTTAAGCCAAACTTATTACAAATCTTACTGCAATAGCCATTCCGCTTAAACCGCCAAATCCAAAGAGAAACGTCGGCGCTCTAATGTAATAAAGTAAGTATAAACCTCGCTAAACCGTTTTAATATCGCGGGGAGGGGTTGTGCAGATCCCGTATTCTGTAACACGTTTAATTAGACCGTGCCGCGATACGGCATGATTGTAGTGGTGGTTAAGAAATCGCGTTTATTTTTCAAACAAATTACCTGTTTTTGATATATTTTAAAGTGTTTCCTATACTTCACCTGCATCTCTGGGAATCTGTCCCAACACCTTTTCCAATTTGGCTACGGATGCATGTTCAATCGAGTCGAAATTAAGGATTGCATTTCTTATTGTTTACGTTTTTTATAATTACCTATTTATATTGACACTTAAAATGTATTAACAATGAACGTATTATTTATTATAGCTACTTACTTATCCATTTATTTGAAACATAAAAAATATTCTATACTTTTTTAAGTTATAGATTACATAATAGTGTTTGCTTAAAGGAAGTGTTATAGGTACTATGAGTCACAATACAACTACAAAAATGTATGAAATATTTCTTAACAGTTAGTATTCTCGTAGGTTTTCACAATTGCAACCATAGAAACTATGGTTGCAAAGTCATACAAACTTCTAGTATTGTCAGAAAACTGCAACAAAATTTAAAGGGACTAGTATTCTTTTTTAAATGTCGATTAAAATGTTTTTTTTTTCATTCGACAAACGTGCCAACAACATTTTGTATCAACACGGAAATCTCTACCGTATCACGCGTAAAATACGGTACGGTATCGTCGCGATACTGAATATTCCACCAGCTCAACTTTTCAGCGGGCGGCGGCGTGCGACGCGGTCGGGCGCATTACAACTTACAACCGGGCGTGGATTAGCCCCAATGTGTATTCAGCTTAATGTTAACTTCTTTGTTTGCTCGCAACTTGTAACAGCCACTGATTACCTTTGTGTTTGTTTCGTAGTTTGAAATATGAGTATTTTGTGATATGATAGTGAGGTAGTGAAACAGAGTAGTTTAGTTAGACACATGTTAAAATTGAAATTGGAGATGGTGCTCCATTTGTATACAGTTTCGAACCATTTCGATATAAGAGATAATTAAAAATGCTGAAAGGAAAATCATGCCCGATTTTGGCTAAAACTAAAATGGCATATTTGTATTTAGAGTTTAGAAAAATCTATTACCCAAGCCAGGAATATAACCTAGTCGTTTCAATAAAAATCCTTTATTATTTTGTATCGATCGAAAGTGTTGCTGGTAAAAATCAAATCCTGAATACAAACTCACTTAAAGTGGAAAAAACTGTCTATTAAGGTCCATCAAATTGTTTCAACCTGTGTGCATATTGTATACATATAGCTCGTGTAACTGAGATTGACTGAGACTGAGAAGTCTAGATTGCAATATGTTTTATTAAAAAAAAAAAAAAAAAAAAAAAAAATGACCCGCCGCACTTCGTATCGCCATCGGTCGAGGCCGGCTTTCGTGTGTTTGAAAATAAAACATTTTCATGACAAAACAATGTCATTAGCCACAAAATCATAGAGAAAATTAATTATCTCTTTCATTTATGTTTCCGTTACTTTTTTCTAAACCTTTAATGAGTTTTATTTAATTAATTATTAATTCACTGTGTCACTTGGGTTCCCGTGTGGGATAATGACACCCGCACGGCAAACAAGGGGCACGGGTTCGAACCACATCACGGGTTAATTTTTGTTAGGTATAGCAAGTTTTCTTGTAAAATAAATATAATAGGGGTTAAAGTATGAAATTGCCGTTTTATTGCAATAGGTTCTTTGAATTGACATAGAATCTTCATGGTTTGAGGTTTTCGAATGAAACTTTTTTCAAATGGTTTCTGTGATGTTCTTTTTTTAAAAAATGTGAAACATTTGAATATCGACTTTCAATTGTTTTTGTTATTCAATTTAGACAAGAAAGATGGATACTGCGAAAATTCGAGTGATTTTTGAATACGAGTTCCGACGCGGAACTAACGCGGCAGAAACAGCCCGCAATATCAATGCTGCGTTTGGAGAGGTGTCTACTAATGAACGCACCGTGCGATTTTGGTTTTAAAGGCTTTCGTGATGGAAATTTCGACTTAAAGAACGAGCCACGAGGAAGACCGCCCACACAGGTGAATAACGATGAATTAAGAGAGATAGTGGAAGCCGATCCTAGTCAAACTACCCAGGAATTAGCGGCATGGTTTAACGTTACCTTACCCACTTTATTGACTCACTTGCGTCAAATCAATAAAATAAAAAAATACGAAAAATGGGTGCCTCATGATTTGACTGATCTGCAGAAAGAAACGCGTGTTGAAACTTGTGTTGCCTTGTTGAACCGGTACAGAAATGAAGGAATATTGGATCGAATTGTAACATGTGATGAAAAGTGGATTCTTTATGATAACCGGAAAAGAAAAATGCAATGGCTGACCCCAGGTCAAATGCCACAACAGTGTCCTAAAGCAAAACTTACCAATAAAAAGGTAATGGTAACTGTTTGGTGGTCTCAGCATGGTGTTATTCACTATAGTTTTCTTCGATCTGGTCAAGCAATTACGGCAGATGTCTATTGTGCCGAACTCCGAACCATGTTGACAAAACTAGCAGTAAAACAGCCCCGACTCATGAATCGATCTTCACCATTATTGCTCCACGACAACGCGAGACCTCAAACAGCACGAGAAACCATTTTGACCCTTCAGGAACTGCACTTAGAAACCATTCGTCATCCTCCGTATTCACCAGACCTTGCTCCAACGGACTACCATTTTTTTCGTGATTTGGACAATTATCTACGTGACAAGAAGTTTTCTTCCCAGGAGGCAGTACAAAATGCTTTCACACAGTTTGTGCAGTCTAGATCGTCGGAGTTCTATCGCAAAGGCATTAATAACCTTCCCATTAGATGGCAGCAATGTATAGATAATAATGGCAACTATTTTGATTTAATAAATTTGTTAAAAATTTAAAAATAAACATTTAAGAGCGTTTAGCCGTTATTGATGTTTTTTTCGACGAGAAAATAATAATACTCTGCTTAATTTGTACATGGGATATTGATTTCATATTATATAAAATTTCATAATCTACTACATGGCGAAAAATATTTTTAATTGATCGTATGGTTTTCTTGTTAGAATAGTTTTTATTCCAGCTCTTTTTTAAAAAAGCGCGTTGACGGTATAGTTTGGGTCGAGATTGTAGTTGAACCGTTATAGATAAACATAAAACAGTCTTACTTTTAATACAATCATATCATTTACTAGTACATAGCTCAAAAAAAAACACGATTGCTGTGAGTTTTCATTCAAGAAAAGTATACCCAATACTGTAATTTTAAGCCAAACTTCATGATTTAAAACATGTTAGTTTAGGATGAACGATGAAGTAATTTTGTTTTTTTTTTGACCTAGTAAATGTAGACATTTACGATCTAAAACATGGTATATATTTTTTTTAAATAAAATATTTGGTTAGTTTACAATAAAGTTTACAATGAACTACTTTTTCTACTATATAACCAACGCTGAACTACGCCAGCGGTCAGAACCGGCCGAGGCCTTGCAGAGGTAGGACGTATGTCAATTTCGGCGTCACGCGCTACGTAAATATTGCAATAGTTTGGCGAGTTTTTAGCGCAACTGACGCATCTTGATACTTTTTCATTAAAAAAAATAACAAAATTTTGGTGAGTGCTTATTATAATGAATGAATGAAGTTCAATTTTATTATGAAAAGAAATGTGGATTTCTTGTTTTTTTCCCACGTTTTTATACACCCGCAATTCTTGTTTCTTTGTTTGTTTGTCGGTTCGGGCGTAATCTTACAATTTCAATTTGAGACACTTCCCGACGAGCTAGGGGGCTAAAACTTTGGGAATAGTTCAGAAACAGATGACAATATAAAAAAAGCACCTTTTTTGTCATGGATCTCGTTTCGTTTTCGAGGGTGGTGAAACTGATAGTGCTGTCAAAATATTAATTCAAGATGGCGACTGCACGAAAATATCAACTTTTCGTCATGGATGTCGTTTTCATGGTTTTCAAAGGTGGTGAAGCTGATAGTGGTGTCAAAATGTTAATCCAAGATGGCGACTGCACGAAAATATCAACTATTCGCCATGGGTGTCGTTTTCATGGTTTTTGTGTGTGGTGAAGCCGATAGTGTTTTCAAAATGTTAATCCAAGATGGCAACTGCGCGGAAATATTAACTTTTCGTCATGGGTGTCGTTTTCATGGTTTTCGAGGGTGGTGAAGCCGATAGTGTTGTCAAAATGTTAATCCAAGATGGCGGCTGCGCGAAAATATCAACTTTTTGTCATGGATGTCGGTTTTATAGTTTTCGCAAAGATTTTAAATTGAAGACAGAAAGAATAATCAGAGGCAATAAATTTTAGAACGAACGAGTATGGAACACCGAATAATCAGTTTTTATAACAAATGTCCATTACCCGAGATTGTTGATCCCCGAAAAGCTAGGTCTATGAAACAGCGAGACGACAGATATTAAAATTTTATTATACACGATATGTTTTTATTTACTAATAGCTGCGCCCCGCGGTTTCACCCGCGCAAGTCGGGATCCCGCGTTGTTCGAACACCTACCTACTGCAGTGCAAAAATCCACACTTAAACGGACGACCAGGGAAGTACTGATGCCAGGCTGGACTGTACTGATGCCAGTACTGATGCTAGGCCAGGATGCCAAGCGCTGCCGCGCCTGGTCCTGGTCGTCCATTTAAGTGTGGATTTTTGCACTGCAGTAGGTAGGTAAAATAAGGTAAAGTTTGTATCTCAGTAAGTGAAGATGACGATGACGATGGATGACGACCAATGACGATGGATGACGACCAATGACGATGAATAACGATCAATGACGATGGATGACGATGATGATGATGCCACTCTACATCACTTACCCTACCCGTGTGTCGATTTTCATTCATGAATAGTTATCACCCGCATCCCGATCCTGCGGGATTTTCGGGATCAAAAGTATCCTATGTTACTCTCCATCGTTTAAACTATCCCTATGCAAATTTTCATCAAAATCAGTCGAGCCGTTTGACCGTGAAGAGAAAACAAACAAATAAACAAACAGACTTTCGGATTTATAATATTAGTAAGATAAACTTATCATAATTAAAGCAAACTGGATTTAATCTCGTATTTTACTGTAACTCGACGTTTCGACCAGGTTACAGGGAGATGGTCTTACATCCCGTTATATCGTGAGGGTTCACAATAACCCTCACATATGTAAAATGTCAAGGTACAGTAAATATAAAGTACCTATAGTGTATACAAGGTGTAACGGGTAAGCCCTTTTAATCCAAAAGGGGGTTGTTCTAGACGTCTAGGCGAACAACTTTTGTTCTACGACTTTTGGAAATTCGAGGTACTTTTCGAAAAATTTAGGTGTAATGTTTACTTGAAGATCAGCTGTTTCTTGGAGTTCGAGGTGATTGACCTTATGTTGTCCTTTCATTTAGTTTGGTCTACTACAATCAAACCTTCAATTACCTTTATTTTCAAAAGCAGCTGTTTCTTCAGTGAAACATAACCTCAAAATTTTCAAAAAAGGTTTGAATTTTCAAAAGTCGTAGAACAAAAGTTGATCGCCTAGACGTCTAGAACAACCGCCTTTCGGCTTAAAAGGGCTTGCCCGTTACATCTTGTATACGCCATCAAGCCCCGTTTAATTTAATTGACCGAACGAGCGAAGCGAGTGAGGTCCAGTGTAGACGGGCCTGGCGCTTGTATCTTTGTATGTTTGTTCGACGATAACTTGAATGAGCCGGATCGGTAGGGGGTTGGGGAGATAGGGGGTCGGGGCGAACTCCTAATAACTATGAATAGTTGACCGAACGAGCGAAGCGAGTGAGGTCCAGTGTAGACGGGTCTGGCACTTGTATCTTTGTAACTTTGTATGTTAGTATGTCGTGTAGTTTAGTTTAATAGAATTTATGAGTTCGAAGATGAGCCGGATCGGTAGGGGGGTTGGGGAGATAGGGGGTCGTGAGGTCTCAGTTCGGGGCGAACTCCTAGTTTAAAAGTGTAATAATTTAATTGCTCATATAATACAATAAACTTAAATACTTACCTGAATTATAATTTACGAAAAAACTAAAACCAATAAACTACAAAAACTAAGTTCTTACATAAAAACGAAAACATTACCTATTATCTAAGAAAAGTTGTCCAAGTATCAAAGTTGTAAATGAACAATCGTCGTATGATACATGGTATACGCGCTCCAACACAAACGGCTGTGTGTGCGCGAATTGTAAAGCTGTGTGAGTAAATTTACCTAAAATCGAAGCGCGCTGCTTTGGAGTAATGCTCTTAAGATTTTCAGTACAAATCGGCAATTTCATACTTTAACCCCTAATATTATATCAACACGATTTAAATAACTTAAATTTGTTTAACTTTCAGATTAAGTAATAAATATTTTTTTACAACGCAACACTAAAATAAAACATGAAACTGAATGAACGTTAAAATAAGAAGCAAGATTAAAGTTTTTACGATGTTTACAGTTTCAGGGTATAATGGCACTTCGTAAACATTATACCCGAACATAGCTTTTTCATTGTCTATTTATTAGTTTTTAGTTGTGAGAGCATAATTATTGTTGTTTTATTAGGTGAGTAATGTAAGGAATGTACTTAGAAGTAACAGTTAATAGCATTGCGTTTTTTTGTCGAGTATACCGTTTGTCGGTTATTGATGAGATTTTCACCACCATCATCATTATTCTATAATCATGCAATAAGCATAATATTATGCTAATAATATTATACGTGTATGATATCATACACGTATGCATAATATATGCAAATGTTATGCAATAAATCATTTTATACCATCATAAAATGCATACTATGAATGTATGACTCGATGGATTGGTATAGAATAGTATACATATTAATAAAAAATATTACGTTGTAAGTGTCAACAGCTGTAAAATTGACCACACGAGCCAGTCAATAGTTGTTAAATTATTCTGGTAGATAGCGCTGAAACCATACAACAGTTTGTTAAAACAATAATCAGGGAGAACATTATCAGATATTACACCATGTCACGTTAGTCCCGTGCGGCGCAGTGGATAGCGCGCTCGCCTGGACAGCGAGAGGCCCATGTTCGAATCGGGAAATAGAAAGAAAGCCAACGTCAAAAACATAAAACAAGTATGTAATTTAATTATTCTATCGAATCGTCCGTTCATATCGTTGAGGAAGGAAACGAAGGACGCGACATAAAGTGATCCCAACAAATTGATACGGATCTGATCCGACGCTCAATAAAGGTCCGGATACGGTGTGTGTTTATCGTGATTTGAAACTCGGCCCTTTGAAATGTTAAGGTGCATTTATATTGGTCTCAAAATTGGCTTAGAACTATTTATTAAAAAATACTTTTCTATTGGCATGCAATTTTGCAGGGAAACAAGATACAAAATCAACACTTAAAGCTACAGGGAAAGTTTACTAATAATCGACAGTCTTGCGATTGTCTTTGGACGGAGTTGAGACATACCCGAGACGGTGAAATTGTAAAATTAGGCTGCATAGTCTCGAAATTATACCACTACGACGGCCTTCGTAGCTTTTTGTATACTATACGGTGTTCTACGAAAGTTCGTAGCCACTCGTAGCGTTTGGTCTTGGTCAACGGCACTTGCTTGGTCCGTAGCGTTTGGTCTCTGAACGGCACTTGGTCCTTACAAAAAGCGTGACTTCGCAGTTACACCCGCGTAAGTCCCGTTCTCGCGGAATTATCGGGATAAAAAGTAGCCCATGTGTTATTCCCGGTATCCAGCTATCTATAATCCAAGTTTAATCGCAATCGGTTCAGCGGTTTTTACGTGATTTAGTAACAAATACACACACACATACTCACAAACTTTCAGCTTTTACTTTACTTTTACTTTTACTAGTAGGATGGGATATTACGTTTATTGTAGGCTAGCAGCACCCCGTAGTTTTACCCGCTTAAATCCTATAATAGTCAATCAGTCAATATAAATGTATGCCATTACGGTGTCAACAGATGACGTCATCTGATGACATTAGAATGGCAGACTTTAGTGTAGCTCGGAAATCAACACCTTACAATTAAATCACGATATAATCAAATACTACGCCAGATAAAACATTCCCGGTGTCAACAGATGACGTCATCATTGTTGTCTACCGGAGTCCCAGTTTTCGTAATATATTACCCACTAGTTGCATCCCGCGGTTTCACCCGCAGAAGTGAAAACGTGTTATCACGGGCGCAGGTGGCCGAGCGGTTCTCAAGCGGTTGCATTTTTTCGTTCATTACTCGGGTTCTACTAATTGGATTTCGATGCAAAGTAGGTATACCACGACCATCCTCGAAAATAGAACTATCCAATATTGAAAACCAGATTTCAATCAGATCAGTAACTTTTAATTGTATAATAAACCGACAGATCAATAGAGAAACAGACAAACAGACAGACATACAAGAAATTATATAACTTTGTTCTACTACTTTTTCTAAGCTCTCTAGACAACTTTTTTTTTTAAATTTACTTCCAATTTCAAACTTTTTGTCCTCTGTTCCTTTATTATAAGTATAATAATAATTATAATAAAATTATAAGTATAAGATAAGTTTGTTCACGTCTTCTAACCGTTTCACATCAGTTTTAAAATTAAATCTTACTAAATAATGTGAAAATACCTTTATCCACGGACGGGCCCTCGTCAAAGTCAGTCGACACACAAAGGTAATTCGAGACTGGAAAGTATCAAACTGATTATTTTGTGATAGGCACCTACTAGGTACTTCAATACATTGATAGGTCAATGACAAACTAATTTACATTGCGATTTAACTAAAGGATCGTCTCCACGAGCGTTAGAATCGCGGCGATATTATCATCGAGCCTCGTATTTCTATACAATCTCTATGAAAGTGTCTCCACACGGCGATGTTGTATAGAAAAAAGATATATCGCCGCTATTCTAACGCTCATGGAGACGGTCCCTAAGAGCATACTCGTAATTAAATTGTTTCGTTTATAATTCGCGCGTCCTTTAGACGGTTGCGAGCGAGTGCCTAATGTCAGGCGCAAGTCAGCTTGCTCGTAAAACTAGGAGCGTGAACCTCAGGGCTTTTCGCCACTGGCATCGGTCGTATACGCACGCACATCTCGCACGGTGCTGTGCTTCGCGACAAATCAAAACCTACCCACGAATTAGAAGCTATTTTAACAAAATCAAAATTCACGGTTCCGGAAACCCTCGGTTCATGGTGCAGCCTCCAGCAGGTGGATTGGTCAGCGACGAGGTTGGAGATACGCAGTCCAGGTAAGCTGGCTTATATTTCTTGCCCGAGCTGTCTAAAGGACATCGTTTATTCTCGTATCGTTTATGTCCCAAATTGTCGTCTAAGTTTTCGGGGCTATTTCTATCAGGACGACACATTTTATTGGTGCCGAAACCAGGGATTAATCCACCTTACCTATGGTATTTAATGGTCACAGTGCAGGCAATTATCTGAGATACAATAGTAAAACCATCGGTTAATTATTTGTAATTGAAATTATCCTTTTACTTACTGCGTTTTGAGGTATTGCATCATCTAGTGCAAGTAGGTACCTACCTACCAAGTGCATCTTTTAGCAAGTACCAAATACAAGTGCATCCTTTGTTGTCACCATCGAGCTTGGGTTTATTTCAACGAATATTTACAAGGTTAAATTAGCTAAATCGGAAGATTTTGTAGGAACAAATTAAACAATCATTACATTCTCGGTGTTTAATTTTATTATTGGCTTACATTTTCTTTACTTATCAAGTGGGTAGATTTTGAAATTATTATAAAATTCTCATAATAGGCAATCATACGAACAAACGGTGTCTATTATTTTATCGGTTTATAATAATTTCAATGTTCCAGTCTAAAACCACATCGGAAATTATTACAAAACTCATAGGCAATCTTAATACTAATCGGTGTCTATTATTCTATCGGTTTGTAATAATTTCAATTTTTCGAATAGGTACATCGGAAGTTATTTTGTGAACACTCATACATAAGCAATCTCTTTATAAATCGTCGGTGCTTATGTTTCTAATCGGCACAAAATAATTACACTTTCCAACAAGTACGTACTACCTAAGTACTAAAGTCGAAAATTATTTAAGAACGCGTAATAAGCAAACAAATCTCTTAACGGTGCTTATTTACACTATCGGCTTAAATATTTTCAATTTTCAAACCATTAGGTACTTAGTTATCTATTATCGGAGTCTACTGTGAGTGCAAATATAATTTGAGTAAACACTTTTCTATCGGTACTTATTTATTTCGCTTGCAATAGATTCATCTTCCAAGACTAAGTACATATACTACGTTCTCTTTATACATTTATCAATACCTAATTCCAGAAGGTAAATTCATCCGAATCAATAATCAATCATTACCTACTTTCCTTTTGTTAATAGGGTAATACAAATCACAATTATATTCGAATCTTTACCTTCGGCCATATAACGGTGGCTGAGAAGATATCAATATCAAAAGTGTAGGGTAGACGTATAACACCTCGCATTCCATACTATCGCTCGGATATACTTTGTTCACTACATTAAGCTGCGGCTTTAAAGATTATTTAAAGAAAATTAAATTCAAGATTTTTGTGTTTTGTTATCGTTATCGATTCTTAGGATAACTACCGATTCATATTGTATCGTTACGTGTTTTTTTTTTTTTTTTACTGACAACATTTTATAAAATTCATTATGTCGGTGTCAATTAGAAAACTTTCCGGTCGTCAAATGCCTTGTTTAAAGAAATCGAAATCGAAATCAATAGATACTGAATATACGGTACAGGATTTACCGTCCTTACGTCGCAAACGTACTATCGCTTACAAACGATTAACAAAGGCTTTGGAGATTGGAACCGTCACCTTAAGTGATGGGGAACAAAGCGAGTTATTCTTTTCATATTATCAAGAAGTAAAACAAATCGTAGTTAACTTTGAGAACGCTCATTTTACTATTATGCAATTATTAGGGAGCGAGGAAAATGTAGATGATGACAAGTTACAAGAAGATTTTGACCGAATGTATTTCGAAGTAATTTCAATTTATCGTAAACTCACTAAAAGTGAGTCATCAAAATCGCACAACGACTACACCCGGTCAACTCAGTCAAACATACGTTTACCTAAAATCATATTACCAAGTTTTAATGGTTCGAATATAAAGGAGTGGCCAGAGTACATCGACGTTTTTAACACATTAATTCATAACTCTAAGTCACTCAACGATACCGAGAAGTTTCATTATTTGATTTCCTCTCTTAGCGGGGATGCGTTATCAGTTGTGAAAGCGTACCCTATGAGTCACGAATATTATGATGACGCTTATCAATCGCTCGTTTCTCGTTACAAGTGTAAGCGCACCTTGGCCTTTACGTGTTGGAGAGATCTTTTGAATATTGGATTTAACCCTAAAAATGCGCGCGAATTTCAAAAGTCGTTAGATTCTTTCGAAGAAAACTTAAGTATTTTGAAATCTATGGATTTACCAATTAACTCATGGGATTTTGTTCTTGTTTACCATATACTAGCGAAATTAGATAAGGATCTTCGCCGCGACTTTGAAGAACGGAACGCGAACATCGAATTACCCTCATATTCCCAATTAAAAGATTTTTTACGTTCCAAATGTGAAGCTTTACTGCGTGATACACACTTTACCGAACCAATTCATACGTCATCGAATAAGCCGGTTACCCGGCGCGTTTCCGCGTCTCATGCGCTTGTTGCCGCGACAGATCAACTAGATAAGCGCGCGCAACATTCAAAACAAAAGGATAGTAATACTATAGGAAACTTTATTACAAAGTGTTCTTTTTGTAACGACTCGCATTCTATTTCAAACTGTCAAGCCTTTTTGAATAAATCACTAGATGATCGGATGAATATTGTAAAACAAAAGAACTGGTGTTATAACTGCCTGAAGCCGTCGCATCAATTAAAAGATTGCAAATCAATTTTCTCGTGCCGCACATGTAAACGTAAGCATCATACCTTACTCCATCGCGACAATACTCATAGCGAACCTAATCTCACCGGGTCGTCATTGGTGTCAAGGACTAAATCGAATACCACCGTGTTGCTGGCAACCGCCATCGTACAAATTCAGGACGCTTCAGGCAAAATGCAATCGTTTCGTGCATTGTTCGACACGGGAAGTCAGAGCAACTTCATTACCGAATCTGCAGTTAATCGTTTAAAACTAAGGCGCGCACCGGCTACGGCGAGCGTCAGTGGACTAGGAGAGGCGGCCGCGCCGATCCTTGGTGACGTCACGTGTACAGTCGGCACTGACGATCGTGTTCTTTTAAAATTGAATATGCTCATCATTCCTAAGATATGTGGCGATCAACCTATCGCAAAATTGAACACATCGGGATGGTCACATATTAAATCGTTACCGTTAGCCGACCCTGGGTTTGACATACCCGGACCTATCGATATATTGTTAGCTGCAGATGTATTCGCAGACTCTGTCCTTAATCAACACATCAAAGGAGGTGTCAACCAACCTACTGCTTTCAATTCCCGATTTGGTTGGCTTCTCTTAGGCAAAACATGTCTAACGACTAGTACTTTATTAAATTCGTTACCGGAGATCGATAATGAGTTAAACTCATTAGTTCAACGCTTCTGGGAGCTCGATTCAGTACCAAGTTCATCAAACCTAAGTCCAGAAGAAATGTTATGCGAACAAAAATTTGTATCGGAACATTACCGCGATCCTACCGGACGTTACGTTGTTCGAATTCCTTTCAAAGAAGAATCAGAACCAATCTTCGAGGGTTCTCGCGATGTAGCTATGCGAAGATTCCATGCGATCGAACGTAGACTATCTCGTGACCCGGACTTATATGCTCAATACGCAGACTTTATGTCTGATTATATCGAAAGCGGTCATATGACCCAAGTTCCATCGCACGAAATTTGCAAGGGTAAATACTACATCCCTCATCATTGCGTACTTCGCCCTGATTCCGCGACAACGCGACTGCGCGTCGTTTTCGATGCATCTGCAAAGGATTTTAATTCTCGCTCGCTCAACGACGCTCAACATACCGGTCCAAAATTGCAGCCAAGCATAATGAGCATTCTTTTGCGCTTCCGTGAGCATAACGTGGTGTTCATGTCCGACGTTCGACAAATGTATCGACAAATACTCCTCGCTCCCGAGCACTGTGATTACCAACGTATATTCTGGAGGACCTCGCCTCACGAGAACCTTCACGAATATCGTTTGCGTACCGTTACCTATGGTTTGTCGTCATCCCCCTATCTCGCTTGCCGTATTCTACGACAGCTTGCAGAGGATGAGGGAGATGCTTATCCCATTGCGAAGGAAGTCATTTTGTCTGACATCTACATCGATGACGTCACTACGGGATTTGCCTCTTTGAAGCTCGCGCAACAGGCTAAAACTCAGCTTATAGCGTTATTCAATCTCGGATGCTTCAAACTTCGGAAGTGGGCTAGTAACACACCTGAGCTTCTGGCGGACCTACCTCCAGAAGATTGTCTTACCGGTTCTGTTTCTCTCGATAACACGGAAACTCCTACCCTAAAGGTTCTAGGTCTGAAGTGGGACCCCGTTTCCGATACATTCCTCTTCGAAATCAAACCATCAGATCGGCCATGTACTAAGCGTTCAATACTGAGCGAAGTTGCTCGTATTTTCGACCCGCTGGGTTTTCTGTCCCCGATCACAATCCAAGCTAAATGCTTGATCCAAAAGCTTTGGATCCTCGGTATCGGCTGGGATCAGACTCCTTCCGACGAGGTCATTCGTGCATGGAACATATATCGTAACGAATTATCGACTTTGGCTCAACTCAGAATACCACGTCAACTGATCAGTCAGAATGTCAAATCATGCGAAATTCACGGTTTCAGCGACAGCTCTGAAATCGCACTAGGATCGGTTTTCTACTTGCGTGTTACTGATTTGTATAATAATGTACGCGTTTATTTTGTGTGCTCAAAAGCCCGCGTCGCGCCTCTCAAACGTACTTCGCTTCCACGACTAGAGCTCTACGCGGCGGTTTTACTCGCGGAGTTATACAATTTTATACGCGATACCTACCTCTCCCGCATCAAAATCGACGCGGTCTACCTTTGGTCAGACTCCACGGTTGTTCTCGCGTGGTTGCGCTCACAATCATCACGTTGGGCTACTTTTGTAGCCAATCGGGTCAGCCGAATTCAGGAACTCACTCCTCCCGAATGCTGGCATCACGTGGCGTCAGGCGATAACCCTGCAGACGTTTGTTCACGTGGGCAATTTCCCCAGGAACTGCTTCACAATTCTTTATGGTGGGCGGGGCCATGTTGGCTTTCACAGCCACGTGAAACGTGGCCATTGGATACATCGACCAACTCTAAGGAAGATGAGGTAATTATCTGCACCGAAGCGCGCAGGTCGATCGCATTGATAACGACCGAACCTGATACAGTTGAACTTAACATTATCGACGATTTATTGAATCGATTTTCTTCTCTACAAACAATCGTCAACATTGTAGCCCTTCTCGGACGGTTCATCGCGAACTGTCGAAACCGTAGTCAAATTAATCGAAACAAGTACTTAACTAACGTAGACCGTCACAAAGCGCTCATGCTAGTCGTGAAACATGTGCAAAATCAATCGTTTTCCAAGGAGCTCCAGAGTCTGAGTTCAAACAAATCCATATCGAAACCTTTTCGTCGACTCAATCCGTTCGTCGACGAATCAGGTATTCTCAGGGTGGGCGGCAGGTTATCTAGATCCGGTTTAGAATATAAACATAAACACCCTGCTTTCTTGCCGTCCGATCACCCTTTCACGTATCTAATCATTGACTCCATTCATCGCAACTATTTGCACCCAGGTATCAATACAACTCACTTCTTACTTTTACAACAGTTCTGGATAGTGTCCGCTAAACGCTCAATCCGTCGTCAACTCGCAAAATGCATCAAATGCTTCCGTACAAACCCTAAGCCTTTGCAACCGTTTATGAGCGACCTACCATCTTACCGCGTCAATCAAATAAAGCCTTTTTCAATCGTGGGCGTGGACTTTGGTGGTCCCTTTCGAATTAAACTCGGCCCACACCGTGGAGCTAAAATTGACAAGGCTTATCTCTGCCTATTCGTCTGCCTCGCGACTAAGGCGGTGCATCTTGAGGCAGTGTCAACACTCTCAACGGACGGATTTATCGCTGCGCTCCGGCGCTTCGTTGCTCGTCGAGGTCGATGTAACGAAATCCATGCAGATTGCGGTACTAATTTTGTAGGCGCGAGAAACCAGCTGGCCTCTCTTACACAGCAGGCTTCTAGCTCGGAGAGGATTGAATTCAAATTCAATCCTCCTTCGGCCCCTCACTTTGGAGGCGCCTGGGAGATTCAAATTAAAGCGGCTAAAGCTCATCTCTATCGCGTGATCGGCGAACAGGTTCTGACGTTCGAAGAACTGTCGACCCTCTTTGCCCAGATCGAAGCCGTTCTTAACTCTAGGCCGCTCTGCCCAATCAGCTCCGACCCCAACGACTTATCGGTACTAACTCCAGGACATTTCCTCACCCTCGAGCCGTTGACTGCTGTCCCTGACGAAGATCACACAAATATCAATCTTAACCGGCTTCGTCGGTGGCAGTTAATACAAGCGTTCCAACGGAATTTCTGGTCCAGATGGAAACACGAATATCTCAACACTTTAACGCAACGTGCCAAATGGACCAAAGATTCTAACCCCCTTCAGATAGGTTCGATGGTGATAATTAAAGACGACAATCGTGCGCCATTACAATGGCCTCTGGCCAGAGTCGTGGATCTCATTCCAAGCCCTGATGGGATACCTCGGATTGCGGTAGTCAAAACCGGAGACCATCATACCGTTAAAAAACCGTTGGTCAAATTATGTCCTCTTCCTATCGAGGCTTAATTTGAATCCTATCTATTATAAGTTTATATACTTAGTATTAATCGTATAGTATTAAGTTAGCATCAGCAAATCTCATCGTAGTTTTAAACATAGTTTTAGTATCATTTCAACATATTGGATCCTGCCTGCAAAATGATCATTAGAATCGTTTCAAGTTTTGTGACCTGAAAATACCATCGGCATTTTGGTGGGCGGGATGTTTCGTTTATAATTCGCGCGTCCTTTAGACGGTTGCGAGCGAGTGCCTAATGTCAGGCGCAAGTCAGCTTGCTCGTAAAACTAGGAGCGTGAACCTCAGGGCTTTTCGCCACTGGCATCGGTCGTATACGCACGCACATCTCGCACGGTGCTGTGCTTCGCGACAAATCAAAACCTACCCACGAATTAGAAGCTATTTTAACAAAATCAAAATTCACGGTTCCGGAAACCCTCGGTTCATGGTGCAGCCTCCAGCAGGTGGATTGGTCAGCGACGAGGTTGGAGATACGCAGTCCAGGTAAGCTGGCTTATATTTCTTGCCCGAGCTGTCTAAAGGACATCGTTTATTCTCGTATCGTTTATGTCCCAAATTGTCGTCTAAGTTTTCGGGGCTATTTCTATCAGGACGACACATAAATAAATAAATAAATCCTGTGACGAACACACAGCGCCATCTAGCCCCGTGGTAAGCTGCTAAGCTTGTGTTACGGTGACTAGACAACGGATATACTACTTATATTTATTTTTCTTTTGTAAATACATACATATTATACATAGAAATACGCCCAGACCAGATACAAACATTTATTTTGAGCATAAATATTTGCACCCAGCGGGAATCGAACCCGCAACCTTCTGTAATGCAGCCAAGCGTTCGCCCGACGCGCCACAAAGGTTGCGATTTAACTAAAGGATCGTCTCCACGAGCGTTAGAACCGCGGCGATATTATCATCGAGCCTCGTATTTCTATACAATCTCTATGAACGTGTCTCCATACGGCGATGTTGTATAGAAATAAGATATATCGCCGCTATTCTAACGCTCATGGAGACGGTCTCTAAGAGCATACTCGTAATTGATGTTTACCTAAACTTATGGGTCAATTCAGATCATGATCTAGTAAAACTGCCTCTGTCACACGTTAGGCCAACGTTCGGCTGCAATACAGAAGGCTGCACGTTCGATTCCCTCCGGGTGTAAATATTTATACATAAAAATAAATATTTGTATCTGATCTGGATGTCTTTCTTTGTATAATATGTAAGTATATACAAAAAAAAGTGTAATATGTATAGTATATCCGTTGTCCAGTACCCGTAGTACAAGCATAGTGCTTAGTTTGGGGCAACATTGCGCTGTGTGCATTTTATTTATTTATAAATTTAACTGGGACTACGGTAGTCAACAGCTGATGTAACCATCGCAATGCTTATAAATTCTCTAACATTACAATGATGACGTCATTTGTTGACACAGGAAATGCTATGTCTAGCGTAGTATTTTATTACATCGTGATTTAATTATAAGGTGTTGGTTACCGAGCTACACTTAACCACAGTACATAGAAAGGCTGGGGCCTGGGGCACAGCAGTATGGAAACTCCTACAAATACTCGACAACGGCTCACTCACACAAACATACTCGTCGACTAGCCCCTAAGGGGGTTTCCCATAGATGTCAGTACTGAGTGCCGCGTCACGGCTTCGTCAAGACGAGTGTGCACGTGTGTGTGCAGTTTTATACTGCTCCCTCTATGTACTCTGATTAAATTATATTTTATTTAAAGTCCTTAAGCCCGTACTGGGCGTTCATAGAACTAGTTTTTCTTCCTTAATCACCAAAAGGAGGTTTAATTTAAGTAAATTAGCGAACTCAATACAATACGCTTGATACGACCCCGGGTGTACACTGCCGGTTGATAAGGTTAAGGTAGAAGGGTGGAGTTGTAGTTGTAGCGAAGTTCAAAGAGTAGTTTTAGTCATTATTGAGGTAAAGCATAATTATAACTTGGACTATTTAAAGATAGATAAGCGTTTAGCTACTACCTCACTTGATGGTAAGGTATGGTGAGGTACTGATTGTATTGTTGTTGGTTGTGCAAATAAAGTATTAATCTATCTATCTATCTATCTGCGGGTTGAAGGTTGCGGGTTCGATTCCCGCTGGATGCAAATGTTTATGCTTAAAAATAAATATTTGTATCTAGTCTGGGCGTATTTCTATGTATAATATGTATGTATTTACAAAAGAAAAATAAATATAAGTAGTATATCCGTTGTCTAGCCACCGTAACACAAGCTTAGCAGCTTACCACGGGGCTAGATGGCGCTGTGTGTTCGTCACAGGATTTATTTATTTATTTATTTTTTATTTTATCTATCTATCTATGATGAGGTCTAAGATGTAGCTAGCTCATCTAGACGACAGAAGACGGTAGTAAAAGTAGATACGATCCGCACTCCGGTCACCGGTCACGGATAACCACATGAGTTTCATGTGTCGTATTCTTTCTGGAGTTTGCGTTCCGAAGATACAGTAGCTTACTTGACGTTTCTAAGAAATCAAGTAAGCTACTGTATCTTCGGAACTTCGGACCTGGAATAACACATAGGCTTTTTTATCCCGATAATCCCGTGGGAACGGGACTCATGCGGGTGAAACCGCGTGGCGCAGCTAGTGTAGAAAAGTTAAACCCTGATTAAAGAAATTTAAAGCCGAATACAGAAACGCTTAAATAATTGAGCAGCTTCTATATTTAAAGTTGGAATGAGAATAAATAAGTTTGAGAGCTGCTTGATTGTTTGAGTAGAACTCAAATTTTGAGTAGTTTTTCTGTATTCAGCCGTAAGAAACATAGGCAAATCACAGACACTTTTCATTAAATTCGCTTACAACACGACCACGCACTGAAAAGGTTAAGATTCTTATCGCCCAAGGGAATTTTAAACCGTGTGTGTGTGCTATGGTAATCCTCGCTTACTACCAAGTTAAATTAAGAAACCAAGACCATTCGAGGCTTATTGTGTGTTTGTGGCGGCATTTTATTTACTAGGACTCGGGGTAAAGTGAGTGTGGATAATAACACTTAGAAGGTAAGTGGTTTTAGGTAGCTACTAAAGTTTACATTTTTGCTAAACAAAGTTTAGGCATAATTTTGTCCAAGGTTTTCGCGATTTTGCGGAATAAAACACAATATATACCGGGTTTTTTTGTATTTTTTGATATGAGCAATAAAAAAAAATACGAAATAAAGTAAAATAAATGTGGTTGTACAAACCCTTATTGATAGTGCGGGAGTTCGAGTCGCGTTTTCATAAGTTTTAAAATGAAACAAAGCTAGATCTATCTGATCTTCTTTTTTCTTCTGAGGCAGTAGCTTCTGGTAACTGTCATAAATTAGTACTGACATAAAATAAAATATAACTTTTAATGGCAACATCTCTTAACGCTGAAAGTTTGTGAGTATGAGTGTTTGTTACTCAATTACGTAAAAACCGCTTAACTGATTGCGGTGAAACTTGGAATATAGGTACCTGGATACCGGGAATAACACATAGGCTAAATTTTATCCCGATAATCCCGCGGAGACGGAACTTACGCGGGTGAAACCGCGGGGTGCAGTTAGTAACTCAATAGATAGGGTACATAGATATGAGGTAATTAATTTCTAAACGCCGCAGGGCCTTGCATAACAAACGCGGGGTACTGTCCTATCACAATGCATCCGATCTAAAAGGATGAGGCTCTCGCTGCGTCTTAAGTTCACTAAGATTAATTCGTACTTCGGAATAGACATAGTGATTCTAGACGTGGTTTTTATTAAAAATAATAATTATTCTTATGAAAAAGAGCGCTTAATCACTATGTCTGTGAGTATGTGATATAAAGATAGTTTCATCAATCTTGTGGTTTTAATATTAGCAATTCACTTTTTTTTGATGAGCTTTACACGTCACCACTCCGAAGATAATCAATCAAAATATTATTTACTAGATGAGCCCCGCGGTTTCACCCGCATTAGTCCCGATCCCGCGGAAATATCGATATTTTTCATTCAAAAGAAACTACTCGTGATAATAAGATGATAAGCAAACTTAACAAAAATGAATTAGAAAAATCGGTCCAGCCGTTTATGCTTGATGCAGTGACAAAGGGAAATAGGGATTCATTTTTATATGTAGGATGAAGATGAGGCTAAAACTACTAGTTTTGAATTAAAAAACGAACCATTAAAATCCGAAATATATGGTGTCGATATCGATTAGCACACTTTGCAAAATACCAACCTACCAAAAAATCCTCATGACGAAAAGAAAACCGTGCTTATAAAAGCTTTAATAAACTTCATCAAGATCGGTTAAGACATACGACCTGTAGACTATAAGCAACAAACATACAAATTGAAAGACGAAAGGAAATTATTATTGTGTCAGACTGTAACCAGAAACGATTCATACCGTTTTTTCCCCTTTTTTACTTTTTTAACCCTTCAAATAGAACGCTCCTTGTCTAACTGCCAAACAGCTGGCATAGAAGCGATATCTTAATAAAAGGAGGGGTGAAAAAAAGGAAAACTCTACGATATGGTAGGGGATGCCATCGTCGCAGTAATGCAGAGCAGAATGCCAGTTATTAACTCGAGAAGAAAGGGACATGGAAAACTTTCCGTACAGAGCACGCGGAAATGTTCAAACTTTAAGAATTACGCAGACTTTTGAATTTTTATTTCGTTTTTAAATTTTGTTTGTTTAGATGACAAAACGGAAGTTTTTAGGTGAGTCAAGAGACGAGAAATGTTAAAGAGCGTTTGTTGTTTTTGTTTTAATGTGAATTATAATTTTATAATCGATGATGTTCTTCTTTTTCTTCTTCTTTTCGTGTAGTGGTGTGACTCATCTAGTATTAGAGTTCCGCCCTAAGGCCTCTTGATCTGACGGCTGCTATCAGATATAATAACCAAGACCAACTGCTTAAAGTGCCTTCTAAATAAATAAATATAAATAAAGAATCAATCAAATAATAATAAAGATCCATAAAAATAAAGGGGTAATAGTTTTCCAAATATCGAATTGTTTTATTAAGGCGGCGATAGATGATAAGCAACGGTCCTTGTCCTATTGCATATAAATGAGCGAGATGGAATTGCGTGAAAAATCTACAATTTCTCGTAAAATCAATAATTAACGAAGATTAAAATAATATTTTGAAAAAATGCGATGAAGGGGTTCTAGGTATTATATTTTCTAATATTATGATGCCTATAAGAAAATATAGCGGTTAAGGATTTAGAAGAAAAATTGATTTATTTTGTAAAACAGGGGTAACTTTGCCTGTATAATAGTGGTATTTAAAGTTATTTTTTATTGTTTTTGAAATGAAGGGACACTTCTTGTATCATGTACAATAACATAATACATTGTTTAAAGATCTATTTAATACCGGTTATGAATAAAACCATTCCATCGGAAGGGGTTTCACATGAGTCGCGTCCTTAAGTACTACGTATTCTTACACATTGAGATAATATTATGTACTTACCAGAGGTGTATCAATTGTCTCAATCTTAGTCCATGTTCTTTATACGTGAAAAAAATAGAAAAGCAGTTAAGCTAAAATAGATATCACTGTAGGCGCTAATATATATTCGATGAAAGGCGATTAAAATATCAAAATCATTCATATGCCGTAACGTAACCACAGTATAGTAAACAGCTGTATACCTTCTATAATGTCATATGTCTTGGTTAAGAACAATGTTTATAGTTAAGTAATGAAAACAAATAAAAAACAAAACAAATAAATAAACTGACTAGTCACCTAAAAAACTTTATTAATTCAACTAATAAAATAAATAAACATTACGCCCTTAATAAAACTTATTCGCAAACTAGAGATCAAAACTTAGATTAACGTTCGGTACCAGAACTGATGGGCCAAAACTTATTACGGCTATAATTTTCGGCCCATAAACTAAGGGACCAAAATGTTATCTAATTAGTATCGGTAGTAACTCGGCGTGTAATCGTAGGTATAAATATTAATAAAACTAGATGCGACTGATTTGAGAAATAGAAGTGACTAGCTGCGCTCCGCGGTTTCCCCCGCGTAAGTCCTGATCCAGCAGGATTATCGGGATCAAAAGTAGCTTATGCATTATTCAAGGTCTACAGATATCCAAGTTTCATTGCAATCGGTTCAGTAGTTTTTGCGTGAATGAGTAACAAAGTCACATACAATGTACTAACTTTCTTAGTAAAAAGTAAGTTGTTTAATGTTGGTGTGACAGGAACACAAATACATCATCTATTAAAAATGCAACTGTCTAGATATCGCGGTTCACAGTACAGACAAACAGACAGATAGGGAAGTTTTAGTAATAGGGTTTCGTTTTTGGATATTTATTTAGACCCCTTAAAGGGAACAATGTCCAAGTCTATTCTAGTCAACTGAAATACTAACTCATGGTAAGAGGGCATGTAAGTAAGGTGGGCTCGGGACGTGACAAGATTTATTAGAAGATTGTAAGATATCCTGATTTATTATTAGATACCCTGAGTTATGAATGAGTGGTTTAAGGCACCGCGTCATTTATTATGCTTTTAAGATGGTCACGTATGATTTTGTCACCATTACATTTGACGAAAAGGGCTTCGTAGAAGAAGTAAAAGTTAGAAATAAATAAATAAGTACACATAAAACTGTCGGAATCTGCTCCTGTGGAGTAGCGGCTATCAACAAGATGTATAAAAAGCAGATTTTGGTCCTGACAGTTTTTTTAAATAAAAATAAATATATACCTACCAACAAGTCGCTAAGACAATTTTTTGCAATGTCTGCTCCATTGTTATAGATGTTAATGATCCAGACGGGAATAATTCAAGTAATATGGTAATAATAAAAAAACACAAAGATTCGCAAAGAAATTCTTCGCGATGTCTACTCTATTTATTTTCATGTCAAGGGTCTAGACAGGATTCAAATTCAAGTATGTTAAGTACGAGTATTAAATAGGCGTTGAAGACCAAAACCAGGTCAAAACCTAAATCGACCTATTATTAAACGTAGACCATGAAATCTAAGCGTAAACCATAAGTAATTACGAGTTATAAGATTTCAAGAAAAAAATGTAGTAGGTAAATAAGTTAACTAAGGGTTTACCAATCACATATTATCATAACTACCGTCAAAAATAAACCTTTCGTAACCTTAGCTTAAACCTAGTTTTCCAACCTAGACGTTGTTTGGTAATAAGAAAGAAAGCGTCTTTATTAGTCGTCAAAATACTTCAACTTAATTATTGCGGGACTTTTTTCTTTAACGAGCGTCTCAGCTCGGTTCTTAACTAGACATCTTCAGAGGTATTACGCACTAATTTCCCATCGAAGAAAGACTAAAGTTCTTGACAAACTCAACTACGAGTGGATAAAGGGATTCGAAACTAATTAATCCTTTCTACATTTATTATAGTCATTGCAGATTCTAGATTATTATGTCAGTCGATAGCTAGTCAGGAGGGCTTACGAAATGTTACTTTCGAATGTTCGGTTTCGAACGAAAGCCGACCGAAGTTGTGATTATTACCCTAAAACAAGTTCGGATTCGGAAAATTCATTCGGGCCATAGACTATATTTTATATTGATGCAACCAACGTCAAATGAAGTTCGTTCGGAAATCAAATCGACCGACCGATCGCAGTTCGTAGTAGAAAACGTATGGATGTTCGGCGGAAACTTCGTATTTTGTCATTTCGTAATATACTTCTTGGTTTGATAATTTGGATTTCCTCAGGATAACAATTATTGCAATAAATTGGCAAATATATTGTTATTTGGAGATCTTTTATTTAAAATATTAACTACTTTAAACGTCGTACATACTTCATGATTGTGGTACTTATCCATCTAGTACGACATTCGTTTTGTCAGTAGTAAACCTTGGTCCCAAAAGGGGGTTGGTGAAAGGCAAGCCGAACGGCCGGAAGAATAATAATAATTGCCAAATCTATTAGCAGCCAAGTTTAGTTATTGACGATTTCCCTACTATGCCGAACCAAAATAATTAGCAGATTAAATGAACCCTGGGCTCCTGAGAGGAATGCAACCGGGAACCGGGACAGTACTGGTGGTGGAATCACATCCTGCCCATTAAAATTAAATTAAATAGAGTTGGAGCCTTTTTTTTAACCTCTAGAATTTAAATATTTCATAATTTGTTGTTAATGCTCAAGGCATATTTACTGGAAATATTTTAGTAAATATGCTTGACTTTAATTCGCATACGAATGGGTATTGTGATGGTTCTAAAATACCAGTCATTTGTCTGCAATTTCCATCGACCGATAGAAAAATCATGAATTCCTCTACCCGTTATACCCCATCGAACAAAGTTAAATCGTAATTTTAATCCGAGCTGCGTTACGGAATGGAACGTACAAAATTTACAGTTTATTAGGGTACTTGTTTTATTGAGTTTTTATTACGATTATAAAATTGTGTTCGGTGTTATGTCACGTCACCTCCCCGTACGTATCGTAAGATATTTTACTCGGTAAATGTAAGCATTTACTCGCATTTACTCTGCTTTTGAGCTTCTGATTTGCGGTTTTATGATTCTTATGTTTTGTCTTCTGCTTCTTTTAATTTTTCTGACTGTCGCCCTAAGGCCCAGTGATTTAAAGCCCTCAGGCCCTCTTGCTTTACCGAGTAATTTTTTTTTGCCTTAGACGACGCCAGACAGCAGAATCGGAGAATATTTGATAGATAATAATTATCAAATTGTTAAGCATATATTATATATAAACACGTCCTTTATAAATGTTAATATGTACGATTTTACTTTTTTTTTTATAAATAAAAGTTAAAAAATTACTATAGTTAGTTTTCTGATATATTTTGAATGATTCTTCATTAGGGTTTTTTTAACTACCACATATATTTATATCCGACCAATAAAATGAGTTTACGATTTCGGCAATTCCAACAAAAACCTCGCCTTAACGTAACGAAAATTTATCACAAATTTATCAGTATAAAAACTGAGAGCAACTGCCTAATGTGCCCTCCGACGCATGGAAAAGCCCCAGCAAGTGATTTTAGCTACACAAATTATCGGTCACCTATCCAAGTGTATACCGTGCCAAGTGTTACTTAACCCGATCACTCAACATCGGCAGGTGCAGCTGGGAAAATGAACTCCTCAGTAAGCATGGTCACACTATTATTTGTTTTCTGTCAAGTGCACAAAAGTCGCCCTCCCTTACAATTTATAGAAATTTTCCCAAACTGTGTATGGTGGAACATAAACGTAGAAGAGTCACAGAAGTTACGTGCGGAGTTAGTACAAATTGGACAGTAAGTCAACGATGTAAATCGAGACCTCGACGTAATTATACGGAGAGACCGCACAAAAACTTGGGTGACCGAGTCACGCGTCCGTTTTGCAGTAATTAGTGAGGTCTAACGAAAGCTTCTGGGGAAGTGGAAACGATTTGTTAGAAATTTTGCAAATTTGTCATAGCCTTTGGGATTACAAAACAGTCTCGTTTGCGGGTCGTAATTAACCCGACACTCGGTTGAAATTAATTTGATTCAAGGGCATCTATTTTATCCTTTCGAGTGTTTAAAGCTTGTAAACGATTATTACGATTTCTCTATTATTCAGATGTCAGTTAGGGGAAGATGAAAGCGGGGAAAATTTCAAAGTTCTGTAAAGGTGAAAGTTGGAAGCCGAAGGCTAACGGTAAGATACCGCAATATTCAACTGCACATCAGCTATGCTAGACATTTGGTTTAGTTCAACTAGTTTGTTTATTCGGTACAAATATATGCATTAACTTTCCTTGAGAGATAAAGTCAAATTTGTTACAATTATTGTATTCAATATTGCACCGCTAAGTCAACTGGCTTAGTTTAACTTAGCTCCGCATAGTTGAGCCAGTCTTATACATGTGCGTCCACCGCAAACTATGCCAGCTTTGCTCGCTCACTTGCGTGATTTGAGCTAAACTAACTTTAGTTGTCGGTAGACAATCGGTTACAATGCTTAGTCTGTTCAACTTTATCTTCATAATGCACTTAAGTTCATTTTTGGTAACTTACTCTTAAATATTTCGTAATTTGTTTTTATTGCTCAAGGCATATTTATTAGAAATATTTTAAAGGAAAAATTCATATTCAAAAATTCACTTGCGGCGAGATTTGATCTAGGGACGCGAGTTCAAATCTCGCCGCAAGTGAATTTTCGAAGATGAATTTATCCTTTAATATATTTCTAATAACTTACCCTTATCTTTGCAGCTAAGTAAAAATACATGTCATAGCCTCATATTTTTCTCAGCAGAAGTATTGGGTGCAGTTAGATGTTCAGGAATCCTGCAATTGCAGTTTTCGCGTGAGATCGGCCACTAACTTCTACCTTAAATTAATAAATGTAAGTTCTTCCCGTTCACTTTACCCCTTGTACTTGTACAATACACTTTGTAATTGTTAAAACGGATTATAATCTTCCTTCCAACAAGAAATACATCAAAATCGCAACCAATTACGCATTCAGGTAGACACAAGAAACAACTTTCGTAAAAGACAAATTCTAATAATAAGGCGACCTGCACACGTAAGACAATCAGACATTTTGTGGTCGTTAAAATGGTAATTTTCACTTTTATTTTAAGGTCACTTACTATATTTTACCTTCTATATTATATTGATTGATTGTTTAACGCTTTACCAAAAACACAAATAACAACAAATTATTAGACGAAGAAAAACTTAAAACTAAAATGGCACAATGGGCAGCCTTATCGCATATAGGGCTGTGCTATGGGTACTTACTCGACAACGGATATACTATAATATTATACTTTATTTTTTGTAAATACATATATTTGATACATAGAACGACACCCACACCAGATACAAATATTTTTTGTTTTAAGCATAATTTTATTAATTTTAAGCAAATTTTTGGACCCGGCGGGAATCGAACCCACAACCTTCCGCATTGCAGTCGCACCACAGAGGTCGTCAATATTTATATATTTGATTGAATGAAATAAATTAAAATTGACTACATGTCTGCCTGAAAAAGGCAAATGCTTATGACTAAGGTACGTCTAATATCACGATAAGAAAAATATCTTACTATTACCTAATTTCTTCTATGGTTTTCTCTGGTTTTGGTTGTGGTTACTATTACCTATTTTTAGGCATTTTTTTACAATACCAATAATATGGGCCGGAATTACAAGTCATTAAACTTATACAAATTATTAAGACACAAGTCGACAGTGTACAAGCTACCTAATCAACTTACCTTTCGTCCGCCTCATTTCAGTACAGGGATTTAATTTAATTCACAAACTCGGGGAAAATTTTAATAAGCCTTCTAAATATCAAAACGTTTGAGACACATGAATAGGGTGGATTTCGTTCGAGCTCCCGACTTGGGGGGCCACTAAAATAGATTAACGACTCCATTAAGTCAGCTTAAAAGTTTTGCTAACAGTCTGCAAATGTGAAAAGTCTGCCACTAAAAAATTATAAGCTTTCTTTTTGGATAACTAAGTACTGTTACATCGGTTTTCGTTTAAGCTTCGAATTAGAGAATGAAATATTGTTATTACTAGTATTCAGTTAGTATTCCATCATCTTGTTATGCCTGTGGGTTTTTATTTAAAGTTACTTTTGGAAAAGAAAAACGTTTAAATTGTACAGTTTACCAATAAACAACAGCAACACGGAGGTATGACCATGATTGATTCTCAACCATGATGTGTCTTAAATAAATTGTACAGGATATTGCATACAGCGAAATCTAGAACCAAATTAAGCAATCAGTCTATTTTAGACAACGAATATACTACATAAAATGCTTTACTTTTCTTTTTGTATAAATATACATACACCCAGAACCAGAAATAAGCATTTATGATTAGCATGATCCTTGATCATACTTATCCCCGACGGGAATTGAATATAGGTACAACCTTCTGCGTCGCAGATGATTATTCTAGGATAAATTGGTAGAAAATAAAAATAAAAAATCGGAATAACAGACTAAAGCGGATGAAGCCATGAGGGGACTAGTCCACTTAATTTAGAAATTATCTTAAGTATATTGATTTTGCGCTAAATAACAGTTTTAATGAACACCTACAGCACATTAAAGCTACAGAAGTCAGTACAGAACTATCACTTACACAAATCCTTCAGTTTGGCCAGGCTCCAATGCGAATCTGGTTCTATTCCCTATTCAAAAGTTTACGTCGAATCTGTGTTTCTACATCATAAAGCTGCTGGTATAAAATTATGAGTTCATCCTCACAATAGGGAATACATTTTAGAACGGATAATATAAAATTTCCCTACAAATTGAGATTTAGCTGAATCGAAAGGAGATTTCGTATAATTTATGGGCCATATAAGATTTTGATAAGAAGTTGAAAGTACCTACTACATTCTACACGAACTCTGTGACGCGTCAGGCGGAACTAAGACTAGCATAAAATACCATTTAATAACTTTTAAAATAAGATTTTAAACACGTTTAACAGCTTTAAACATGTTTAGGAACCGTTATGCAAGCCGGCCTAAGACGCAGAAGGTTATATATTCAAATAGTTTATTTCATTTAAAACGTGCACACAATGACATTCAACGGACAAAGTTTTGATTTTAGTGTGGTTTCGGAACCAATGGAAAATGGAACCCGGAAAAATGGGTTTGAATCAAAGCCTTCCGCTTTGATGACTATCTTACTGTTCCGACCATCTTAAGAATGTAGGGTATAAGTAAACGTGGGCTTCCTACAACCAGGAACATCACTCAGATGATAATAAAGCAGAACGTAATATGGACCATCTGGTAAAGAACCCAGTAAAAATAAACATTGAAATACATGAAAACACCTCACTGTTGACGATGTAAATAATTTCGTTAACCTTACGCGATCATGTCGAGTTTATTAGTGTAAGTTATGAAGTTAAATCGTGTGCGAGGAAAAACTTATTAACACTGTTACTTTACACTCTTACTGTACACACGTAAGTATTTAACCAATATAGTAGATCGGTTGTAAAAACGATGGGTGACTTTAGTCGAAAGGGGTTTGTTCCAGACGTCTAAAACAAAAAAAAAAATGTTTAACGATTTTTTCGAAATTTGCAGCCAAAATGTTGAGTTTAAAGCTTACTAGAAACCCTTTAGTCATTTGTTTAGCTACGACTTATTCCAGTGGATTGTATGTAACACGCCGCGGTCGAAGCTTCTCATCAAGAAACCCCTTTTGGTGGCCTTTTATACAACGGGTAGGGAATACCGTAGCTATTATTCTTTTAGACTACAGGTTAATCAATATTATCTTGAATTTATCATTAAGTACTTAAGATCCAACTTAAACATTTAACAAAGACGGAGACCACTTCACTTGAACTCCATATTCATGAACAGTAAGATCTTTACCGTTAACGCAGCATTTTTATTCAATTAATTCCCGATATCGTTACACTGGCGAGTACTCGATCTTAAACCTCTCATCTTTCGCTTCTAAAAGGATCGAGTCAATGAATATTCCAAGAGGTCTGGCTAACAACTTGGCAGATTGTGGACGTATAAGGTTGGTATGCTACCGAGGAATAGACAGGCTTTGAATGTCTTTTGAAATTGGATGGTTTGAACGTTTGAAATGAAGAAATTTTTACTGTTAGTATTCAAAACAGGTAACTATCTTGTCTAGACGTGAAGGGCAAACTACAAGGTATTTTGATCAGTATTTAAATTGATTTTAAGTCAATTCAGTAATTACTAAATATGAACTAGATAAGACATTTCCTGTTAATGTATGAGGTGTAATAATATAATACATCAAATTAAACTCCATCTGCAACATCAAATTTGCTTCCGTAAACGAACAATACTTGATACCAATCTTCGTTTGCCCTGGTCTTCCAGGGTTCCATACGGGTTGAAACAAGTCACAGTAAGGATGGTGATACCTGCTTGCTAGTACCCGGAATTGGGTAAATGTAACTATGTTAACAAATCGTATGAATGTAAAAATGTCATCTTTCCCAGATCGAGTGTGACTGATTTGGAACAATTGATCTGTACCTTCAGCCACACTACACTTTCAGGAAACTCCAACGCTAAAGTAGTTTAAGCATTAGCATCATATCAAACAAAACTGGAAAAAACTTCGCACAACTTACTTGACACTTCCCAGTGTGGTTATGTCTTAAACAAATAATTTCTTATCCGATATTCTAAAAATTAAATATTACAATATTTAAGTAATATCTACTTGGCTTCCACACAGCTTTCTACTTTGGTTGGATTAAGTGATTCTGTTGTCTAAGTTATGAGTACTAAAGAACTCAATTTTTATTTTCTATAACCCATTTACCATTCTATAAGTTAGACCGTTTATAGTTCAAATGAATGAAAGAATGTGAAGATTAACAAACGAAAGAAAACGAACCCTAATGTGAACGTCACAACGGTCGGAATTGCAAAGCATTTGATCGTTTTTGATCAGCGATTCCCATTAGTTTGTCTTCGCTTGCTGTTGTTCGATTAGTCTGTAGGTTAGTTTACTACTACTACGCAGTTTTATAAGTCATATTTTTTTCAACAAATCTTCTATTATTACTTTTTATTTTGTTCATTAAAGTGTTAAAAGCAGGTTACAATTATTTATTCTTTGTAACGCATGTAGGTATAGTTTAAAAGTTTTGTTCTAAATTATAATCATGTACTGTGAACATAACGAGGTTAGAAAAAATATATGACTGATTTTTGTCTTTTGTACACACCATAAAAATTACAAAACCAAACAAGAAAATCTTAAATCTGGGTTGATCAAATCTGAACTTGGCTCTATCGCTTAAACCGATCTCCTTCAGGCAACCTTTGTTAGGGTGGTATGTATCAGTGAGACGAGTAACTTTTATTTAGGAAATCGAACTAAACTTTTGACAATTTTAAAGTTGGTTATGTATTCGGAAATAAAAGACTAAAGTAGGTACAATGTATGCTAACCAATACAATGGTTCAAACACATCGACATGACAGATACCGACACGTGTGCCATATCTAACCATATTGTATCGTCATTGTACACAATACGAGGTAGACTTGAATAGTTATTGCTTATTGGTCGATATGGCTCGATACGGTTATCTGATCGTCTATTGTAAGTCAGTTACGACGTCTCTGATTGGAAGATATCGAGATTCCGGTTGGTTGTGATGTGAATGATTGATTTTGAAGACGTTTTGTGAAGTATAGGGACTCTTTATGGTCTAATTCAACAGTAATCAGCCCTGATACTAATCATTAGCAGAGTCCTTCTAGAGTCCTAGCTTATTCTGTATTATTAAATAAAATAAAAGACAAAAAAAGAAAAAAAAATGTATTCGGACAAGCACATTATATGAACACACATTAAGATAAAAAAAGAAAACCACAAAAAAAAACCTCAAAGTATGTTTTTTTTCTTGGGAATATTCTTATTTAAAAACATGTTTCTTCAATAATATCCAACAACTCTGTAAAATTAAATGAATTTAAAGTAAGTAAAATTATAGAGTCATGTATTAACCAGGTGGAATAACTTTTACATTTAAAGTTCGCGTTTAATTTATTTCTAATTGAATGCAAGAACGCGTGTTTCTAATGTAGGTCGCATAATATATGTGATGCGTAACTTATATTTCATGCGTACATTGCTATTACACTTACGAGCAAACTTTATTAGATCTGTCATAAAACTGATTCTCCGGTGTTAATAGTGTTGTTTTTATAATAATAATAATAATAATAATAATAGTTTATTTTCCAAAAAAAATACAAACATAATTGTAGGTAAAAACTAATACATACAAACATGCTATTTCCAAAAAGTGTTCAAGCCTCTGTTGCTGAACTAAGCGTGAGCTTGTGTTTCAGCATCCAGCGCCGAAACCCCACAGACTTATATGTACATCTCATTAGCTTATCTATACCTATTTATAAAGTTGTCACAGCTTGTTGTTATACTAAGAAATAAACAAATTCCAAGTTATAAAATTTAAAAGTGAAAATTTAGACAAATATTTTAATAAAATGCCAAATTGTAGTATAAAAAAGAAAACGTTTTAAAAAGTATCTTATATTTAGGTGTATTAAAGTCCTCTCTGTGAATAGAGTGGGGGTGTGTGTGTGTATGTGAGAGGGTGTGTTAGAATTATATTTTAATGAAACTTATTTTTTAAAGTAAATGATGCAAGGAATGTTAGCTAATAACTTTTAATAAACGTTCAGTCTCATCATAAGGAAGAGACTGCAGATATTGTGTTACTTCAATTTTACATTTAGTTTTAGTGATCGAGTGAATATTTAGCAATTTGTTGATTTGGTTGTAAATGTATGGTCCCAGGAATGACAGAAATCTGTGACCAAACGCGGTTCGACACTGTATAGGTTTACAGACCATGTGACTTCTGCGAGTTAACAAGACTGCAGAGTCCAAAGGTACAAACGATAATAAAAATAAATCGATTTTATTTTTATTATCGTTGGAATGCCGTTCGACGTTTCGGAACCTTTACAGACCCCCTCCTCGCGGTAGGTAAATCTTTATTAAATCTTCTACAAAGTTATTACTATGTGTTTCTGCAACTACACCTGTAAATGGGCCTTTTTGAGTGCGTTTTAAGCAGTGGATTTTCGAGATCCGAAACGAAGACATACAGAATAAAAGTCGGGATATTTTCCTAGTAAAAGTTGCGCGTCTGTCAGATTATTCGTTCAAGCCAATATACGAGTAAACATCTAAAGGGAAAACGTGACTGACTGATCGATCAATCTAAAACCTGATTATAGAGATTTTTCGAATTTGCACCGTATATTCGTCTTGCTTCGAAAAGTGCATGCATGATTTTTCCTAACTTCACTTTGGTTAGGAAAAATCACTAAATCACTAGCTGTGTCCTGTGGTTTTACTCGTGTTAGTCCCGATCCTGTGGGAATTTTCAAAATCTTTTCTTATCGGATGGCTACTTTATATAAAGAACACACTCTCTAATTTTCAGCTCTCTGTTATTACTAGCGTTTTAAAGCGGCGACGGCTTGACAGAATAAAGTATAAGTATTCTATAGACATAAATATAGACGATAATTTACCATGACCACGATTCATTGCTTGCGAATGTAATCCAGTCGGTATATAAAAAGCGATGTTTGTATCAGTCGCTTTTACATTTCTAGAAGGGAACTATGAATAATTTTGCAAAATAATGTCATTGTAAATCTTAGTTTATTGCTATTTAGAAACGATATGGATATCATGGGGATTCCGTGCGGTGTCGTTTTATCAATTTTGTCACGGCATGCAGAAACCTTAAAAAAGCACCCTATCTTAAAAGTTGGGGATTCATCGCTCTTCAACGCTTTATGACGATCAGTGTGTGGATAAGTGAAAACCTGAATAAACTATTCGTGAAGGTATATATTTCATCTTAGTTCGTAATATACTACCCTCCCTTAAACTTCACATACAACGCAGCGGGCTAGTTGCAATGTCACCTAATACTACAGGATGTTTAAAACAAAATTATGTACCCTATAGCAACGGTGTACCCTTGCCCATCGTAAACCAAAAGGGATTTCTTGATGGAAAGCTTCGGTCGCAATTTGGGACCACCCATCGGCCTAAGTCATAGCGCCACGCGGACTCGTCATACGTAGAGCAGTACAGCCACTAAGGAAAACAGATAATTTCTTGTTCCAGTGCTGACTTCTTTCTTTAAGATGAAAGTGTTACCGTAATTATCACTCATTACATACACACGTCATCCAATCAGATGAGATAGTGGTCTAACGCTTATAAACAAAATGGTTTCCCTAGCCACATTGGCTCACTTGATTACGTTCAATTAATTCGTTTGCGATAGATGCATTGCGAAAGATATCATCATCAATTAAATCACTGCTTTAGAATTTAACAATTCCATTATTAACTTTCAGTTCGATTAGATCTACAGCAAAACTACTTGATCTTTTTGAATATTGTTAGATAGGATTAATTCTATTTCAAAAAAACATCAGAAAACTTTACAACAAAAATAACAAACAGTTAATCGTTCGTCGCGAACATAAAAATCGACTATCGTCCGCGGACAAGAACTCCAGATGAAAGTAGGTGCAAAACTTTATAAATTATCATTTTCGGGTGAGACCCTCGTGTATTCTTTCAGAAGTTATCGTAAAGTGTGGGGTAAGGGACTCGAGAGATAACCTTTTATACAATAAATTCATTAGAACAAAGCTTGCGTGCGGGTCCGGTGGTGAAAATAATGTTAAAGGTATGTTATCGTGATGTAGGTAGATATTTTATATGGGCTGTTAGAAATATAGCTTTTTAGGTAATGTTGTACCTGAGCAACTTTTAATCCGGAAGTAGGTGGGTATCATGTTTAAAGTAGAATATGTGTTCGCCAGTTTTTTTTTTCTAAAACCATTATATTACTAGCTGCGCCCCGCGGTTTCACCCGCGCAAGTTGCGAACCCGCGTTGTTCGAACACCTACCTACCGCAATGCAATAATCCACACTTAAACGGTCGCCTATTGAAGTACTGTTGAAGCCAGGCGCTGCCGCGCCTGGCATCATCAGTACTTCCCTGGTCGTCCGTTTAACTGTGGAGTTTTGCACTGCGGTAGGTAGGTGAAGTAAGGTAAAGTTTGTATTTCATCAGTAAGTGACGATAACGATGACGAAGGATGACGATGACGATGGATGACGATTAATGACGATTAATGACGATGGATGACGTTGACGACGATGATGATGATGCCACTCTACATCACTTACCCTACCCCTGTGTCGATTTTCATTCATTAAATAGTTATCACCCGCGTAAGTCTCGATCCTCCGGGATTTTCGGAATCAAAAGTATCCTATGTTACTCTCCATCATTTAAAGTATCCCTATGCAAATTTTCATCCAATAAATAGTTATCACCCGCGTAAATTCCGATCCCGCGGGATTTTCGGGATCAAAAGTATCCTATATTACTCTCCATCATTTAAACTATCCGTTTGCAAATTTTCATGTAATAAATAGTTATCACCCGCGTAAGTCCCGACCCCGCGGCATTTTCGGGATCAAATCCTCCATCATTTAAACTATCCATAAATACTCTCCATAATTTAAACTATCCCTATGCAAATTTTCATTCAAATCGGTCAAGCCGTTTGACCGTGAAGAGGGAACAAACAAACAAATAAACAAACAAACAGACTTTCGGATTTATGATATTAGTAGGATAGTTTCAGTAATAGTTTTTACGTGAAGGATAAGCACAACAAAACTATTGAACCGAATAAATTATAGTATGCAGATAAATGGAGAGCTGGATTAAAACATGGGCTACTTTGTATCCCGATATTTTCGCGGGATTTGGACTTAGGCGAGCTAAACCAAGAGGCGCTGCTATATAGTCAATTATAATCTATAAGTCCCCCATGTACCACTATCTACAGCTCACAGCTAGACAGTGTACCTAGAGTATTTCTGAAATCCTTATCTTCAGCTATTATAGTTTACTAATAACAAAGTCACATACATACAGCCATATATACCTACTTAAAAACTATCGCGTTTATTATATTAGTAAGATGATAGTGATGCATAATGTCTATATTTTTCATACCAAAAATAAAAACTACGTGAGAATTAACCTAAATGTCAGACATAATTTATGGTTAGACATTGACATTTAAAAATACCACTACGCGCCACTGACTATCATAAAACGCTGACAGTGTTGATTCAAATTTTATTAATTTTATGTCCACATCAAATTGCCTCTTAGCCTAGAAGTGGCTCATTTTATTATTTTATGTCATGTTTTAATGAAAATCCTACATTTAAACTCTTACATCAATAAATATTTCTTTAATTTTCGTATTCGTAATTGAGACAAATCTTTACATACCATAAATGGCATAGACTTCTTAAGTTAAATATAACACTTCTCAATTTACTTTATAAATTAAAAACAAACTCTTTCTTTCAGGCAACCGACGAGTAAGTCTTTTTTCAGAGATTTTACGTGAAAAAATGCATTAAGATATGTTTTTTTAGATATTATTTTTATGATAATATATCTATATAGAGATTATACGTGAAAAATGCATTAAGATAAATTATTGTTCTGATAATTTATCTTTAGTTACAAGTTAAGTTTAAATATTACGGAGGTAAAGCAGTTTGTAACGGAATATTCTATCAAAACCAACATAATGTAAACAGAACCGAATTTCAATGTAAACAAGACCGTTCAACTAAAAGACACCGCACGTCACCTCAGTCTAGGTTTGCGAAAGCAAATCGAATTTATCAGATACCTATATTTATTGACAACTGGTTACAACAGCGACAACGACAACAATCTTCACGAACTTGAATTACAAAGACTCACTGCGTCTTTGTCATTGCTTTTTTGTAACACATTTAACCATGTTATGTGCGCTAATAAATGTATGAACCTAAATACAGCTACGAGTAAGATTACCAATATATTAACTATGGAATTCGATAAAAAATATATATTCAGAAAGACTGGATTATCATCACCGACCATATCGAAGTGTAAGCATTACTGTCCTACCACTGGGCAAAGATCTTCCAGTTTCGAATCCATTGGTCACGAATGTGGGCAAACGATTTCATTCTTCCCGACATTTTAGTAGCATATTTTGACGTTGGGAACCATCCAGAGGTGTATAATTAATTAGTGAAAATAATCATCATTCTAGCATCAGCTGTGTGAATTTTGAATGATAGGCTAAACCCAGAATGATCCTGTCACCTAACTGAAACAAAAAATAGGAATACTTGATTAAATTCGTTAAAATAATTATATTACGAGTCCCTTTTCGTCCATGTTCAAACAGATCCTTGCCAGTACAATTACGCGTCAGTGGATACGCAAACAGTGTATGTTTACGTTTGTTTACCTACATAAATAAATTAGGTATCTCGTCGCTAAACTATGGCAAGTGCGGCGGCGTGACACATCACTCACTGTGACGGTTGTGATTAATCAAATAGTGAATTGAGGATTGAGACTCAGAACGTCGTAAGCTTACAGAACGTTAGCAGGTAGGTACTATAGCCGAATTTACAAAGGACCCTATGCATGGCTTTATATTTTGTCATGATGTTGTGAATGACAGTCAACGTCAGTGCAAATGTGACAAATGACGATTTCACGCATAGTCGTCGTCGGTTTTCGACGACGGCAGGCGGGGTCGTTTTTGAATACGGGCAAAGGCTGTCTTAGGAGACAGGCTACATTTCAACTACAATTTCCAGTTTCTTTGCTATTTGAATGCAGTAGGTACGACTACAATAATTGCAAAACGGCAGCTGCAGCTGCTACACCAACAACAATTCTTTATTTAATAAATTGATCGATGCATATAAATCTATGCATATTATAAAGGTAAAAGTTTGTGTTTCTCCTTCATACAAAAACTACATACCCGATTGCGATGACATTGATTTGTTGGTATGTAACCAACCAATTTCATTTCCAATTGTATGAAGTTAGCTGGAGATCTGAATTAACACATACTATTAACTGAATTAGTATAGTATCACCAGAAATAGATAACCTCATCCAAGAAAGAGAAAAATTAAAACAATTGAGCAAAAGAACTTTAGAACAAAGACAAAAGTTGAAAATTCTTCACAAAAAAATAAAGAAAAAAGTCAAAGCCAATAAGTGCAAAATAAGGTTAGAAGCTATTGAACATGAATTGGAAACAAAAAGTTCCACTAAAGGCACAAAGAGACAGTTCGACTCGAGACGAGAATGGGTTAGTTCGCTGACCACATCATCGGGAAAGAAGACGACAAACCGAAAGGAAATTTTACACGTAGCAACAGGTTTTTACGAGTCTCTATATTCATGCAAGGAAGAGCAAAGATCACCTGCAAGTAATGAGTCAGAATACCCAGTACCATCTTTTCTGAATCACGAACTAGAGAGTGCAATATTAAAGTTAAAGAAAAACAAATCTCCGGGTGAAGACAGGGTGACTAATGATACCTTAGTCGCAATGATAGAACCCTTGACGCCACACCTTACTAACTTATTTAATAAAATTATTGTACATGAAACAATTCCCGAAGACTGGCTAAAATCGATTATAACATTAATATACAAAAAAGGCAATCCAAATATGATGGACAATTACAGACCAATTAGTCTTTTGCCTACGATGTACAAATTGTTTTCGTCAGTAATACTATCCCGAATTTCTAAAGCTCTAGATGAACAACAGCCTCGAGAACAAGCCGGGTTTAGAAGGGGTTACTCGACAATTGACCATATATTCACTTTAACACAATGCATAGAGAGATGCAACGAATATAATAAAACTCTCTACTTGGCATTTGTTGACTACACTAAAGCTTTCGACTCTATTTCGCACAACCACCTTTGGAAAAGTCTGAAAGAGCAAGGAATACACTATAAATACATCAATATCCTAAAGCACATTTACAACGAGTCTTCAGCAAGAATCAAATTAGAGAGCATCGGGTCAAGCTTCGAAATAAAACGAGGAGTAAAGCAGGGTGATCCTATTTCACCGAAACTGTTTACAGCGATATTAGAAAGTATGTTTCGAAATCTAGACTGGCAGAACTACGGGCTTAACATTAACGGCGAACGTCTCACTCATTTACGATTCGCAGACGATATTGTACTTATCGCAGAAACCCACGATAGTCTTCAACACATGATAAACATGCTGGACAAGTCTAGTAAAGAAATAGGACTTCATATGAACAGCTTGAAAACAAAAGCAATGACTAATGGAGAACAAATACCGTTACATGCAGAAAAAAATATTGAATATGTTAACGAGTATATCTACCTCGGTCAAACTATATCATTCGATGATGCGACTTCCAAGGAAATCGACAGACGAATAGCTTTATCTTGGAGAAAATATTGGATGCACAAGGATGTTTTCAAAAGCCGAATACCCATACATCTCAAAAAGAAGCTAATGGATAATACCATTCTCCCATCACTTCTATATGGATGTCAAACGTGGAATCTTACCAAAAGAATTATCACAAAAATAAACACTTTCCAAAGAGCTACTGAAAGGTCAATGTTAGGCATTAAACTCAGAGACAGAGTTAGAAACGTGACAATTAGGAAGAGAACACAAATCCTTGACGCGACGACAACGCTCTGCCGCTTAAAGTGGAAATGGGCTGGTCACGTGGCTAGAGCGGGCGACGGTCGGTGGGGCGAGCGCATCCTGCACTGGTATCCAAGAGACGGAGCGAGAGGTAGAGGACGACCAAAGCGAAGGTGGAGCGACGACATCGTCGAGGCGGCCGGGAGTACGTGGACAAGGCAGGCACAAGACAGACGCACTTGGCAATACATGGAGGAGGCCTATACCCTTATGTGGGTGCCAAATTATATTACAATTGATACCTAATATTTTATCTATGTTACATAATAAATTGTCATTAATCATAATCATTCTAAAAAAAAAAAAAAAAAAAAAAAAAAAAATGTTACTTAAGTTAATTTGGAATAAAGGCTTTATTTATTTATTTATTTATTTATTTATTAACTGAATATTCCTGCGGATCGGGAATTTCTTCGGTGAATTTAGAATATTACCAGAATTCCTGCAAGGAGCAGGAGGAGGGAGATTTTCTTTGCACGCGGCAAACGCACAAGATAACGACTTTTTTTTCTTATCAAAATTAGATACATCTAATATTTAATTAAAAGATACGGCATATTGAACTCAAATACTAGTCAGAATCAGTGAAGCAAACCGATGGTAGCAAAGTAAATACGTACATCTACATAACAGCAACTTTACAGGAGAGCACATTTTGTAAAAAATAGTCACAATTTTGAGAGTTATGTACCGATTGACATAATTTTTTCTATAATAAGTTAAAATGTCCTTATTTATTTATTGTATAATATATTTTATCGCTATATCGTTTTTTTGCAGAAATAAAGTAGATGTATTTTTTTGCTTTGTTACAATTTTGACGTAAAAAAAGTTAACTGTCTGATATCCGTTTATACGTTGTTATTAAAAGAGTAGTGATTACAATAAAAATATTATATTTACTGAAATAGTAATTTTCAATTCTAATTTTATGAATATTATAAATGAAATGTAAAAAACATAGAAGTAGCTTTAAGCCGTTTTATACAAAATTTTAGTAGATGTCTTTATTTACTTTGCATTTAATGTTTCACATAACCTTATTTACGTCTTCCAATTAATCTAATTTTAAATGCGAAACTACGAAAAACCGTATGTTTTTTTAATAAAAATGCATTGTTTAGTTTTATTTATTATTTATTAACGTGATAATTAAACACTTTTCTTAAGAATACTAATAAATCAACTAAATATCGAAATACAACAATTCACAAACTGTTTAACAAAATATTATTAATCACAGACTATAGTGTTTTCTTGGTTGATTACCAATAAAACACATTAACCATAAACTTAAAATAAAATAAAAAAATCCTAACATAAATTTTTACACTTATGTTTTTATGACTTCTACTAGGAATTAAAAAGAGATCAATACGTTCACGATCACATTCGAATACACTAACCTAGCTAGTCTTCAGATTCTGCATCTTCAACAGCTGATGTTTCCTGGGCACTGTGTTTAATACTTGTGTAAAAGTCATGGTACCTTGGTGGAATTAAATTTTGTTGACACAAGGACGTTATATCTTTGTATTTAGCTGTAGTAATAGGTAAAGTTGCACCGTAAACTTTTCCAAGTTCTGGTGTATTAGCGGCTCTTCTACTTTTCCTTTTGACACTGTTGATACACATCGTCGAGTTCTCATTTAAATCGTATTTATAAAATATTTTATCGGGTTGATTGTAGTCTACCATTATTTCACGGACTTGATTCCATTTTACTTTTTCCCCATCTTCGTTTTTAATCCATCCATGTTGATTAAGAGTAGCCTTAAAGTCTAAAATATCATTCTGATTTATCTCCACAACTTCATAGGGTTCGTCGTTTGTTTTAGCCCAGCGTACACAGGTATACCACTCTTGCGGCGAGAAAATCATTTTATTTTTCGATGATCGTTCTATCAGAGCGTGCACACTATCACCTTCTTGATGGGTATGACCTTTTTCTAAAAATCTGTGGCAAATTTTAACACCGAAACTTTTGGCTGCATGTAAATACATGGCAAAAACAATACGGTTCCGGTTTTGACCTCCGCAATTGTCTGACCACAACCGTATGTCCTTGATTCCTTCTTGCCATCTCCTCTGTATAAAGTTGAAAAGGCAGCTGGCAACCTCATTTGACCCCCTTCTAGCTATTGTTTCATCCCACATGTAACAAATGGCTTTTTTTGGACCCATATCAAAAACAGTAAAATTGTAAACCGATAATTTTCTCTTATAATAAAATGAATTTACTTCACCATGAGGACAGTTTAGTATTTTTTGGAAATCAAAGGTTGCGGCTGCTATGGCAGAGGGACTTGTCCGAGATTTTCGTTTATCTTCTTCTTTCAACGATCTGGCCACATTTTTATTTAGCACATGTTTGGCATAGGTTTGATCTTCAGTGTTTGGAGGGTTATTTTTATGGATAGTGCATTGATCACATCGATCTTTTTTCGGTACAAAAAAGGCTATATTCATGTGGGAATTCACAACATCCCTATACTGTCTCAATGTTTTGACTGTTTCTGTGACGTTATGATCATGAGCCCAGGTTTTATACATTTTAAACATTATACTAAAACTTAATCCGTTATCTAAATACAACTTATTGGTGTCTTTGCGTGTGTAATGAGATTCTACAGGTTGAAAACTTTTAACATGATCACATACACTTTTTACTACTGTTTCAGTCAGAAATTTTACTTGTTTACCATGAGTTCCACGTCCATCTGCTTCACAAAAACCTGTTGTTTTGTCAAATTTGTCCATTGCGCTTTGAATGAATTGGTTGCTGACACATAAAGTATTTTTGAACATAATTTTACAAACTTTAACCATATTCTCATTCTCAATTTCAGATAATTTAGGTAGGAAATAGTGAACGCTCATATTACGTTTTGATTCGGTATCAGTTGTGATTCTCTTTTTTGGGTGACGTTTTGTATATTTACCAATAAACTCCCATTGTTTAACGTGGTTACCTAAACCCCAAAATAATTCAAATATTTTTTGTCGAATTTCTTCGCTTAATTTTGTACTACATTTAAATTTACAGTTTTCACATGGTAGCCGCAGATCTTTTTGTTTCTGTTCCTTACCATCCCGTGATAAGTGCTTTTTGCCTAAATTAAGCAATAATTTTCTTTTTGTATCTATCCAATTCTCCTTCCTGCATTTTCTTCTTTTCTTTGTAACGTCAATCATGAACTTACGTCGTTTTCTTCCAGACATAACTGTCGATGTAGGTGACGAGCATTCACCAGAAGCACCACTTGCTGATGATGTTGCACCGGTATCGCTTTCTAAACTTGGTGACATTATTTGTCGAATGATAGCGTTATTTGGTTGCGGCTGCGATTCTGTTTCAAATGAAATAAACTCAGAAGGCATTGGTGTAACAGAGCGTGTTTCAAGACTAATAGTTAAATTGGCAGGATTTTCATTTGGCTTGCAATGTATTTCAGCAGAGGTGGTTACGGTTAATGAACTTTGTTTCTCATCACCATCACTCAAGATTTGTTCAAGCGTGTCATTTCCCAAAAGCGGTAAGCTAAAAAGCAGTAAGTAATGCCACATTAGGAAAACATATTAAACAAAATATTAATTTAAACTTGTTGTAATAAAAATCACTAACCTGCTTTTACTAAAACACCCTATACAATCTAAAGTTTCGTAGGTCTCATTTTGTAGATCACTGAGCTGAATCAACTCATTATCTGTGTCTGTATCTGAAAAAAAAATGTTAAACAACTTTAGAAATGATATTCAAAATAGCACATTAAAAATAATATGTAATTTCCCTATAAAATCAAGCAATCGTACTTAAACAAAGTGAGCCATAGATACAATGTACGTCGTACAAACGGATAAATGGTAAATGACCGTGTTTACGTCGAAATATAACCTCGCATCGAATCGTTATAATAATTAGGTTAAAAACTTATTACTAGCATTATTAATTAAACCTAAACACTACTACTTAACATGATTTATGAAAATTACTCACCTCCTTCGAAATTACGCATTGTTTTTTTCAAATTTTTCAGATCAGATATATCAATTACTTCTTTTTGTACTCCTTTTTGAGCCATATTTATAAGTAACCTGTTCCTTGAGACACTCATAGTTAAAAATAAAATTATATTTTAAAGATAAAAATATGGATAGCATGCTATAAACTGAAAATTTGATAATAAAATCGCGACAGCATAACCTTACGCGCAAGAGTGTGACAAGTGACAGACATCTTTGATTACGTTTGAGTTAACTGTGGATGCTCCGGAGTATAGGCGGGTAAATTCAAATATCTGTTTCTACTGCGGCGTTTTTGAAAATTGGAGGGTAGATATCTTGATATACGTAACAGATCTTTTTAACTATTTTGAAAAAAAAATTTTTTTAAATACAAACTTGTGAAGAGGCTCTATACAAGCTTATTTTTGTGTTAAAAAAAAAACACGAAAATTCAGATGACCGTTTATACTTTGCTACCTCAAATTTGCCTACCTACCCTTTGCTACATCAAACAGTATTAACTTAGATATACCTATTGTTACAATAGGTATATCTAAGTTAATACTGTTTGATGAGTGAAACTTATCGCGAGCTTCTTGTTAGCATTTGATATATTTACTTACCTACTGCTCACTGAATCGACTGTGCCTTTGTTATTGATAACAATTGATATTTGCTCTACGGCTGATTCCAATTTATATTGATAAAGCTTATTTAATTTTCTTAGTTATTTTGTATAAGTTGTATGTTATATATATTGTATAAATTATTTTGTATTGTAAAGCTAAGAATCCACTTTTCTGTACCGTACGCATCGGACGCATCTTTCTATACAAAGAATATTACGATCCGTTAAATGCGATACGTCCGATGCGTCCGATGCCAAAACGTAGACAGAGGGCGACTTGCATAAAAATTTTTAAAAACATATTTAACTAAATCAATTTTAAAATAATTTATGGGAAATCTAACATTGGACTCTATTTATAATAATAATAATTATTTATTGCTTCATTATGTGGACGATTGATTGATTTCATTATGTGGACGATTGATAATATGTTGCCACACATTGACAGCAATTTTGACACATTTTAAACACGTTCAACAGCTTAAGCATGTTTAGGAACCGTTATGCAAGCCGGCCTTAATACAGATACACCTAAATATGTTTAATATTACTTGCTTATTTTGACTTAATTTCATTTGATAACTTTCAACCCCTGCTAGGATCAGGATAAGGAGTATCATATGAAGTAGATTTAAATTTATAAAAGAAAAGCATAATTAATTAAATAAACACTGTATTTCACAATTTTCTATTAATAAAAATTAAACATAACGGTACGTAGTACGATAAATACAAAAATAATAAAACATGAAACCACAAAATTCGGTTTATTTCAATAAAAATTAAAACAATGTCGGTATTAAACTAGGTATAATGAATATGCAAATACCGTTAATACTTATTTTCACTCTCCAACTGTCAATTACAACAAATTCCTAATTGAATATCTTACGATCTCTCGGTTGTAAAGTTTAATTGGGCGTTAAAAGGAAACTTTTGTCGCCATTTGTCATTTGTCTCTTCAACTTTTTTCATCGTATCGATTGTTTTAAAGTTCGAAAAAAGTTGGAGTTTAATAGATTAGTAATTTTGGTCATTTTTTCGGTTGGGTGGACAAAGTGTCCATTGTTTAATGGGGTAGATATATCCTTGCGGAAATTTCTTGTTAAATTTAATTAAAGTTGGAAGATTTTTACTCCATTATTACTTATCCATTATTGATTTCGTAAACGGGCAACACCTTGCATTATTACTTTGCTTATCATTTAGCCAGAACGTGATTACTTAGGTGACTTTTCTCAGGTTTTTTTCGTTTCAGATTGGTTTAGTTATTAGTGAACTTCGCCTATTTTTTTAACCACTGTCAAACGATACATCGAAACGCTTCGCCTTGAACGGAAACTTGTCCTCAGCTTTGGCACGCTAGTGACCATTGCAATGTTTACTAGCGCATAAATCAGCCATCCACATTTTTTTATCAAAATACGTTAATCAGTTAGTGAGCTACGATGCTAGAAACAGAAAGCTAACGCACACAGAGACAGACATCTCAAATTATTTATTATTGCTTTTTCTAAACATCCCACTTTTCCGTCGGGGTTTAAAAAATCACGCAAATGCGCCATTGGAAGTTCCCTATTAAAAAAACACCGAAAAATTTCGTCACCAGAGTATCAAAAACATCTTCAACGACTATGATGTCCGTTTGACCCAATAAATCTATCAATACCCAACACAAAGTTGCCGACTCAGACGCACCGGGCGAAACTTTTAATTGGAACAAAATCCCGACACCGAAGGCGTTTTAATTAGGAAAATTTCCTATGAACATCGGAACGGACGGTATAATTTCTATGCAAATCGCGCGTTTAACTTCGCATAACTTCGTACAACTTTCGTATAACCGCAATCGTAGAACAGTCTCGAATAAGACTGATATCCGATTCCTTACTCTATATTAATAAAGAGTTAATTGATCAACTTCGTCTGTCCAATTTTCGTATTCGATGAATTTTCATTGGGTCGAATTTCAAAATGTTTGTTTGTAGATTGGAGTTGTTACAGTTTCTACGTTATGGCTTCTGCTTGTGGGCTCGGTTGAGAACTTGTCCTGAGTGTTTCTATTTAATAATGTAAAATTATTTATTGATAGAATAAAAATGTGAGCCGTCACTGGACGCCTGACAGATGTGAAACATTTGACATTGACATATGTAGTTTAATATAGAGTGGACAGATCTCGCCACGCAATAATCGTGTTAACTCCCGCCTATATGTTTCACATAAAAAATTTGTCTAGATATTTTACAATTTCCTACCCTCTTTTCTAAACTTGTCTGTTTATTATGTCAGAAGACAGTCTCTTCCGTGACATATAAGTTTTTACAAATAGAGTTGAATAAAGTATTGATGTAATCTTGTATGATAAGTACCTACCATATATTTCCAAAAAAAACTATTGCCTAGTACCCATAGTTTAAGCCTAACTGCTCAATTTGGGGCTAGATTGTGCGTCCTGAAATATTAATTTATTATTTACATATTCTATAATTTTTATAGATAAATTGAGCGCTAGAGCGGTAACTCAGCGAGTTAAACTCAGGCCAGAGCAAGTGGTAGAATCCAGTCGTTTTAAATAGTAAGTGAAAATAAAAGTGATTAGAATGAAGTGATGTTCGAGTTTTATAAAATGAAATTGCTGATTAGATACTAACAAAAATGTGCGCCAAAAATATCAAAATTCGACGCAAATACTGCTGAAAATAGATTTATATTTCTCTCTCTTTGCTTATATATTCATTGAAATACTAACTTAACTATTTCTGTTGACTTGGGACCCTACTATTCACCCGTTAAATTAAGAACCCTGAAACCCGAAGGCCTATTGATCTGCGTAAACAACTTAATCAATTTAAGATAATTATATATTCCAGTTTGTGAACATTTTCCGAAAGTGTTTAAGACTTCAAAATGGAATCGTGCATTTACTGATAAATTCTGACATTCCAGTAAATGTGGCTGTAGTGTAGTGAAAGTTTTTTCAAGTGATACTTAAATTATATATATATAATTATAAAACTAAACATCAATGACTTTTTCTTTGAGATTTACGATAAAGCTCTATTAACGTCGCTCTTACGGTGAAGGTTTACATTGCGCTGTGAACATCGCCCTTATCCTAACCCTTCGCCCTTAGGTTTTGCCGGCCTGCCGCCTGCTTGACAGCAACCAAGCAGTTTTCCGCATCGCGCGTGGAGAACTCTAGTCGCCTTATATGACATCTACGAAAATATATGAGGTAACCCTATCTTATGGAGGCATAAGCAATACAATACATAATTTTACGATAATAATATAAATAAATATAAATATTTGGTTGGAATACTTGGTTAATTATTTCACTGTACCTAAATGAAATTGTTAACCAAAATATCTCCTATATATATGCCTACATTTAAACAACTTATGTATAATACACAATAAGAGTTGGAGGCAATCCAAAATATTTAATTGGGTGCAATAACTAGGGATCAATTTGGAAACTATCAACCGATGACAAATTAAACGTTAAATTCTATTGTGTAATTTTCAGCAGTTACATCATGGAGCTCTAATTAGTTACATTTTGGTATCATGTAATCAATTGGGGGCTCATTATAACTAAGAAGTATCAAAAAATATATTTAATCAAATGTTAATTACTATAAAATTTAATGGATACATATATGTAACTGAACCGATCTCTATTACAAACTAGGGGCAAAGCCGCTTGAACTATACGGAAATTTACTCACCCAACTTTTAAAAATTTACTCACATATCCTTTAAAAAGTTGACTCAGAATACGAACGTCCGCGTCGTTGTTCTTTTACCTACGATTTAGATCTTCTAAACGTAATTATAATTTAAAACATTTGTTAGTAATTGGCCAAACTTAACCCCGAATCAATAGGATAACGTAAACGTCAAACATTTACTGTCCTGACTTTTTCTCTCTAATAAAATCACCGTATCTAACTACATAATCACAAATAGTTAGACAATCCACTACCATGAAACTGAACAAAACATGATTTGTTAAATATAATACTATTGTTACTTATATGTTTTTACTTTTTTTTTATTTGTCTTACCTATATTAGAAACCAGAATGTAATCTCACTACAGCCATATTTTCCTTCCTAAGAAAACACTTCAGAAAATGTAAAACAATTTTACTAAAACTTCCAACAAGTTAAAACAAGCAGCTGAACAGTTTTTGTAAAACTAGAACACTGGGTTACAAGGGTAGTTTTAATTTCCATTAAGTTTAATAGTCATTTAAAAAATTCATACTCACGTTAGGGTATAGTTAAAATGCAAAATGATAGCTGAACTAGTGAATATTTTACATCTTCATAGCGTATGCATGTTTTTTTGTGGAAAAATGAGTGGCAAGAGAATGGTTTGTTATTCCTACGCTAACTGTGATACTATGGAACTAATAGTCTGTTTTAAAATACACAAATTTTTATTATTAAAATTTATTTTTTCTAAAATGTAAGATTTTAGAAACAATAAATTTTAATCATAAAAATTTGCAACAAAAAAAAACAGGATATTTACTATGTCTTAATATAAAATGATTTTTGTTATAAAAACAACCAAATGAGATTAAAATCTTAAACTAAAAAAATATTTAAAATCGTAGTATTTACTACGTTTTTATGTGTTTTGTTGTGGTGCTGCATATTGTGCCAGAGATGGACTACACATCGCTGGATCCGAGAGTAATTGATTAAATCATTGAACGAATGTAGGTAAGAATTGACGAATAATAGGTCATACTTCATCTAACCAACTAACCCTAAACAGTCGAATACTGAAACAATTTTTTTAATATTTCACGACATTACTCAATCTAAGTAGGTACTAGGCTTGTACTATGGGTACTAGACAACGGATTTACTACATATTTTGTAAATACATACATATGATACATAGTAAGACACCCAGACCAGATACAAATATTTATTTTATACGCATAAATACTTGCAGCCGGCGGGAATCGAACCCACAAGCTTCAGCATTGCAGTCGGGCATTCGCCACAGAGGTCGTCAATAGTGGATGTACGATTATGATTTCAAGTGGAGAATAGAGGGGAAGAAAGAAGTATTAATTCGTGCGTAACGGACAAGTAAGTAAACGAAATACGCATAAATTAACATCTCATTATTTTCGTAACGGTTGGTTAGGAACGAAGAACGCAAAACAATTGAGATCTCGAAAGTCATTCGTTGCATAGACGGACTCGTTACGAATGTTTTTAAAGTCCCAACGAGGCTTTTCGCAGTTGTGAGCTCCTTAGAAAACGAGAACCTTTTCAACCGCGGCCTGTGCAAAGAGGATTGTATTCTGAGAGGATCGATAAAATATCTACAGAGAGTTCTTGATACTTCGCTAATTTATCGCACTGTAGGCAAGGGTTTCCTCTTAGAGGAGTTAGGCAGTAAGACCTCATGAAAAGACCGTTGGCGAATGTCCCAGGCATTCGGACCGTAATGAATCCCAGGATATGACGGTTTTCTCACGATGTTTTCCTTTGCCGTAAGTGCGATGTCAACAATAGCGCACATATTTTTTACTGTGAGTGTTACTATTATTTACTAATTAAACTTTTATATTTATAACCATAATAGTAAAAAATAATTACATTTTTTTTAAAATATTATTTATCATAATATTTTTTACTTAAGCAGGCTAGTACCCACGACATTATAAAAAATATTCTTAGATAATACTTAGTAATAAAAAAATCATTGTAATCACTTCTATTAATCACAAAAAAAAAACTTTGCTAAATCCTAAAAATAACAGTTTACAACGATGTAGGTCATCGGCATTATTTTAAAGATATTCGATATTATGTCTATGACTTTGTAATCGCACCTTAGAACTGAAGTCGATTGCTCTCCATAGTTGCTTCAGGAAATTACCGCTCGGCTTTTCGGGACACTCCAGGGGTTAACCTTTTGGTAGGTATTTCAGTTAATTTTGTTCAACTTAAAAAGTCTCTTTTCTAGTTTATAATTTGTTGTTTATTTAAAATTAGAAGGAAACATATAATAATTCAGTTAATGCAAATCAGTATTCGCAAGCGACGAAAACATTTTCTTAGTTGTGATATGCAGGTCGCAGGTATGATTCCTATCATATATTGCATTGGAAGCATTCAATTTTGCAATGTAAACATCGTAACTCGCCATTAAGAGTTTGTTTTAAGAAAATAAATAAATAAATTATATGAACATGACACAACACAATCTAGCCTCATGATAAATAAACTAAGCTAAGCGACTAAGCTAGTAGTATAGTGACTAGACGAAATATTTACGTACTTAATATATTTGTATAGAACAATAAGGCCCACTTGCGCTGCTATACTAATATCGAAACCTATTCAATTTTGACACACAATAGATAAAACATTAATTAAGAAGTAAAGCACTAAAAGCAACAATCCAAATTGTATCATTTATATTGAATGAAGCTCAATGATTCATTAAAACCGAGACACCGAGCCATAAAGTTCGGTTATAGCTAAAGATATTTAAGATTTTTTAGGTAACTGTAGAGGTAAACACAGTGAGTGACAAGGCGAGCGAAACTATTATTTAACTTCATCCCAACATTTCCCTCTCCTTTCTCCCCAGTCCGTGTATAAGTTTTCGTATCCATCGACGAGAGATTAAAAAGTTAAAAAAAGAGAAACCCCCGCCCTTCCACATTCTGTCTGATAAACGTATTTTTTTTCCTTCAAATCCTAGGAGTGATTATTTGAAAAGCCCTTACTATGTTGTTACTTATACACATCATATGTATTGCTTCACGTTATATTTCACGTTGTTTGGTTCAGGTTCAATAGTTTTGCCGTATGTTGATATATATTTATCAACATACGGCAAAACTATTGAACCATATAGTTCAAATTTCTTACCGGATTGATTCACTTCACTATAGTCAGTAAATCCAGTCACGACTTTAAATTGTTAGTGTCTAGATATAGATGTATATATTTTCTTGTTTGTTTTCTTTTAGAAGTAAAGATTCCAGTCTTTTCTCGGATGTTCAATTTACTAATTATATAGTCCTTCTTCTTTACTCAACAAAAAAAGTTTTCTATAGAAAAGTTCCCTCTTTACTCAAAGTAATTTGGTATCTTTCACCGTTAAGTATTCAAATGCAGTACGGTCACTCAAATACTGGCTTTTAAATACGGCCTGTGGAGGCATCCGTCTCATACATACGAAATAAGAGTGTTAAGCCGTCTGTGGCGTTCGCCTGACCCACTTCGAATGTCAGCCATTTTGGCCAGCTGAATACCTTACAGAACGCCGTGACGATTGTTCTCGTATTCCCTTTGTGAATGTAAAGGTATGTCGTGTATATTATTTGAGTTGTCATCGCGCTGTTGAAATGGTATACCTACCTAAGTGCTTGTGTAAATTGCTTGAATATGCCGGACAGTTGTTGGAAGTCGTGTGATGGATGAAAGGAAAGTGATAGCCTGCGCCATCTCGAGCGAAAAATCAAGACTATAATAGAAGAGACAGCTACAATGAAATGAGGTCGAAAAGAGGACTTTAAGAGGTTTCTTGGTGAGAGACTTTGGTCGTGGCTTGTTACCACCCACCGACCTAGTAAGTTGTAGCACCAAACGGACTCCTCCGTGTTTCAATACGTAGCTTAGACTGGTGCAAATTTTGTTCCACTACTTCTTCGTACACCTCATAGACCATATTATCACTTTGACGCTCATCTGTCTTTTATAAAAGATTTTTTGTCTGTCTACTCATGGCTCAAACTAGTGGGTATATCTTTATTTTACATTGTTTTTTTTTATACTTACTATTTCTACTTTTGTGCACTTAGCTCGCAAATCGTAGATGGGTAATATATTAAATCTCCAAATCTGTGAGTTTTAATTTTACCTTGCCCAGCGTAAGTCAGTTTTAGACCTGTATTTTAACCATATCCTTGTTTAATTAATAGCTTGCGTGATATTTTTCCAAATGTGGACCACTAATATAGTCTTATTGCTACCAATTTGACTGAGGGTAATGGACCTCAGCACCAAATCCTTTAATTTTTACAACGTTGATCATACCTAATGATCAGACAAAATGCGATCAAAGATAGATAGAGCACGCATATCTAAAAAAACATATCTGTTTACATCTTTAAGATTTATACTAAAGTTATATTATTATAATTTTATAGCCAATAATCCCGTGGAAATAGAAGGATCAAAAGTATAAAAACACACTATTTATCTTTATGATTTTTAAACGACCGAGCTTTCGCCAACTTTACAGTTGGCTTTTCCAAGGTTGACTAGATTAAAGTGTTTTATTATGCAAAATCGCGAAACCCATAGAATAAATTATCAAAAGTTATAGTTAAAATAGCGTTATATTAGTGTAAGAAAAGAAATGAAATCGGTGTTAGTAGTTTAAGTTAGAGCCTATTCAATAAGAACAAACAAATGTAACTTTCCCTTAACAATATTAGTAGATACATAGAGATAGTATAGATAATAAATATCCAACAATACGAAAAATAAAAAGGTATACTCAGTAGAGGTACTTCTCCGCCTTCGAGCGACAACGAGCAAGATTTTAATTTAGCGCTTTTTTATCTCAAGTAGAAAAGAGTCCCCAGTGTAATTCACATAATTAGGAGAACAAACAGACACATTTTAATGGCGTGGACGTTTTCAAAGGTACTTTGAATTATTTACATTTCTCTAGAGGATGCGTTTATATTTATTGTGAAAATAATTATATATAGGTAAGTAAATAAAATAGAAGAAGATTTTTTGTAGCGACTTTTGGATAATAATTATGATCGATTTCGCTATCACTTCTTGCCAACGAAAATTAAATAAATTAATACTAAATTTTGAAATGTGGGAAGGGAGAGGAAAGATTGCACCGCAGAGCTGCGGAAGCGGGTCCCACAGGGCTGCTGTAGGGCGGGTTGTGTATTTGAGGATGTGATTGTGTTTTTCTTTTACAACTTTTACAAATTTATTTTAGCAAACTGACAAAGTTAACGTGATATACTTTGACTTATTATAAACTTAATGATATTTTTCATATGCTCAAGTAACTTATTTTCGCACCATAGCTTCCATAGAATCGTTCTCGGACGACCGATTCTATGGAATTGGAATGCAGACGAGTAAAACCACCAAACGCAGCTAGTTACCGTTACGAAAAAGGACCCCAGTGAAATAAATACAAGCAGATGGTACACTTCGTGTCTGGGTTCGATTGTAATTGCCTACTTTGTGTCACGTGGCACCGTTGTCTCGTGTCGGTCATCCTATTTTGGAGGGAAAATTACGGTCTTCGACTTCAGGCTGAGTCGTAATGGATGTTAAAGAAGATATAATATATTTTAGTTCTACTTAGGATATTTCAGAGTCTCAGATAGTAAAAATAAGACGGTGTTTTTTTGTCTCTTATTTTTGTTACTATGAAAAAGTTGACTCAAAGTAAGCATTTAGAGTCGAATAAGATATAGAACAGCAACTTTAATTTCATCTAACGAGGAAAATAAAAATAAAAAACATAATAATATAACAGAAGCAAGGAACGTCGTTCCACAGTAACTTAATGACAAAAAATCCACTGCATATTTTAACATTTTCAAAGTTTCAAGTCAAAATTGTGAGGAACAAAAAAGCGGGCAGATTTTCATAATTCGAATAAACAAAAGCAGAACCTTCGCTGCAGTCGTCGGGTCATGTCTTTCAAGAGAGTGCCGAGAAACCAAGACGAATTAAAAGCAAGTCCTAATAGGGTGTCTGTGAGTCAATGAAATAGACGGACAGTTAGTATCGCGTGCCCAAAGCACGTATTCCACTACTCCAAATTTAAAATGAAACACTTTAGTAGGACTAAAAAATATCGAAACAAAAAGAATTAAAGTCGTTCAAATTAAATTATGAAACAAATTTCAACGTTACATTTGGAATAAAGTTTTAATTTATTTTTATGGTTTGATAACCGCTCTAAAAAGTTGGGGAAAGCACGCGATATTACAGAATGTTAGAGTAGCCAAATTTTAGAAACTTCTTTTTATTTAATTTGCAGATGTACTCACTAGAATTTCAATTTCAAACTAAATATCAGGTACCGTCAACTGGGGATACTTTGTGACAAGATTTTTCGAAGATATATTTTTTGTTTTTTAACTAACATCGAAATAAATAGTTTTTTTTATTATTAAAGAACATAGCATGCGTTCAAAGTGAAAAGATTTCTTGTAACGTCATTGATTGTCACAAAGTTAGGCATATACTGTCACATAATAACCCCATTTTACCCGGTATATAATGAGTTGGGTTGTTATTTAAATTAACAGCTGTTTGTCTTTCAGATATTTTTAGGTAATTTAAAATTAATTTACAGTTGTTTGTATTTTAGATACATTTTTTAGGAAATTTAGCTTGTTGACATGAAATGTGTGGTTTTAATGGTTCCATACCTTAAAAAAAAGGAATTCCTAAAAGTTTACTTGTTAGTCCGTCTGTCTCAATTTCAGAAACGACTAGACCTATTGAAATTTGTATTAAATACTTCGGTCCATATTAAGTGTGTACCGGAACGCCGGTACCTACACAAAACTATTCTCAAATATAAAGTACCTATACGGAAATTATTCATAGATAGATAGTTTGTTATTGATTAAGGATAGTTAGTTCTTGATCTTAGGCGTAGGTGGCGCTGTTTGGGACCGCCTATTTATTGCAAATGACAAATCACGTCATAGGTTAAGGAAGCAGAGGGGAAGGTTAGAGCGCGGGGGAATAGCTGAGATTTTTGGGAACATGGGATAAACAGTGAGACAGTAAGAGTTAGGCACAGTAAGAGTTAAGCTTAATAACAGAGGGCAATGGGACTTCGCCGGGGTCACTAGTTTATATTTCAATTATAATTAATAAGTTATTAGTGTTTGTTACTTTTAATTAGAGTCAGTGTATATCTACTTCTTGGTATTGTATGTCAGTAAGTCTTAGATTGTAAGATTTTCTATACTTATAATATAAAGATAGCCTTCATATTTATGACGAAACAATGTCAAAGATGTAGTATGTACTGCCTAGAGTGGGCCTCTATATTTTAGTAGATCTAGGTTGATCTACTTAGTCACTGTAAATTTAGTGAAAGGTTCGATTCCCAGACACTATTAGATTGTGAAGTTTTATATAGAAAATATCTTAAAATATTCTCTGTGAACGAGAACTAAATGTTGTGTATTATCATAAATTCGTATGGGTTCGATTCCCGTATAGTACTGCAATGTGTTGGTTTCGAAGGTAAATATTTACCTTAAATACACTCTATGTAGATAACTAATTACTTTACATTTTTAGCCTTATAGAGCTATATTGTGTGAGGTTCGATTCCCACATATTTTTATCTTTGTATAGAACCTTATATTTATTGTCTTGTATTTCTAGACTATAATATTGTAGTCGAGGGATACCTATTTCTGTGTGTTATTTACAGGATTATTGTAAATTCATAGTTAGTCCAAATTCACAGGAAAATCTATAAAAGATTCCTGATTGATTATTGTAAATTCATTTATCATATTCCAAGATAAAATACAGGAAAGTCTTAAATGAGATTTCCTTTGTATATTTATCATAAATGCTAAAAATTATTTGAACAAAAGTTCCTTATTTTACAATAGTAAAATGACCATAAATCTACATAAACCTGAGTACATAATGTACGAATATTACTGATAAATATATTCCTGGTGGAATTTAACATGAATGAATATCGTTCAAATCATATTTACGGGTAAATAATTTACCTTTTCTACAATCCCCGGATGTGGGAAAACCTTGGTTTGTTGATTTGGTTCGAAGGTCAAGACATAACCATGTCTTCCTAACGTATTCGTAGCTCCAATGGCGAAGCGTTTCTTCAAGACCTTAGGTACAAAAGTTACCTGAACCAGATTACCAAACAACAAATTCTCATAAGGAGGATTTCATTTAGGAGACTAGGTACAAAAGTTACCTGAGTCTAAACTCTCAAGAGGAGGGTTTTGATTAGTTTTTAATATAAAACTGATCTCGAAGTTATTTTAGTTTATCATTGTTGGTTTCCACTGAGGAAGTAGTTCGATTACTATACGATCACTCATTTTGGGTCAAGTTGCTATTGTAACACATATAATTATTTTATAAAATCAGTTAGACTCAATATTCATCCTCACTGGTTTTTCTTGGTGGTTCTTTTCCAGTGCAGTACTTACGAACCACTGGTAATAAAAAAAATAATTTAAAATTTATTTACTGTGCACTCATTTATACCCTATTCCTATAGTCATAAGTTAGCATTTCTAGTAGCATCAATCTATTAGCTTCTGGCATAGATAGTTAACGTAATAGAGATATCTTATAGTAAATTTTAGGGTTCAGTAATAGTTAAATTCAAGTAGTAAGTAGTTTTGTACAAATACAGCAGTAGAGGATCATTTTAGATTTTTCTATAAATCTTGCTTATTAGAGAAGGATAGGTGGTACAGAGGTTTATTAGGTCAGGTGTAGGACTTTCAGGAAATCTTGTCTATATTATCTAAAAGAACTTAGGTCACTACAATTCACTACGTAGGTCCGATTACCACTAGACTTTCACGAGCCATTATAAAACATTACACAAACTAAGAATATAAATAAAATTAGGTATAGTAGGTAGGTAGAAAAGCTATAGGTAAGTTCAGGTAATTTAGGTTTCTTTAGGTTTATTACAATCTGTTAACCAGGATAAGTTAGAATTCTTTTAGGATTAATTTAGGTAACTTTAGGCTGTTACAATTTGTTGCCGTGAACACAGGATAGGTCTCTACATATCTTTAGGATTCTTTAGGATTCATTTAGGTAGTTTAAGGGCACTTTACAAGTGTATAAAATCAAGGTTATGCATTGACAAGGTAAAATATCATGAACAAAAAGATTTATGCGAATATTTATTTGTAAAATTATTACAACCACATAAATATTTCCAATAGATAAATAATAAAAATAGATTTTGCAACAATGCGTAGTGATTTATTTATTGTCATATTATTAAGGTGTCAACCTTGAAAAAGCCAACTGTAAAGTTGGCGAAAACTCGGTTCAAATAATGAATAAAAACGCGATAAAACCGGATAAATAAAGTGTTTTATTAAGGTGTGTTTTTCGTTGACAGCACTAATCGCGCACAGAACTAAAAAAAAAAATACAGAAGTGTAGTACCTACACATAACTGAACATAAGTGTAAAAACTTTCCCAAGAAACACAGTCAGAAGCAGTCACCCTACTCAACCGTCAGGGCAACAAGGACGCAGCATTCATACAAGAGCCACCGCAACGCGTTGCTATTCATTGTGATGATTGCTGGCTTCTCATTATATCTATCTATATGTACGTACAGACGTACATTACTTCAACCGTACTTGTGTTATGTTGTACTAGCTATTGCTAGTGGTTTTGTTCTTGCTGCGAGTATTAATTTATAAGACGATCTTAATAGCATATGCAATAGGCCAAGGTATGAGAAGAAACAAATGAGATGTCTCATTATATTATGGTTCTATATATACAAATAGTTATACGTGCAGCTGCAGACGTAAATTACTTTTACTGTCCATAAGTTATTTTATACTATGATACATCTGTAGGAAGGAACTAGTGTTTTTTGTTAACCGACTACTTTGTCCGTAGAAGGACGCATGTTGTGTCCGGCTTTGTTCGGCTCGTCCTGGGGCATGCGCCTGGTTCTGTGGAAAGTTGCTGGCAAAATCAAGGGAAAGAGTATATAGATAGTCCTACCTACGAATTTTATAATAATATTCTAGAGTATAGGAAAGGAGAGGAACGGTGGTTTCATGGAGCTCCGGGGTCGGATACCGGGATGGGTCGGATGTGGTTGGGTGGGTTGTGTGTTTGTGGATGCGGTTGTGTACTTTTTCTCGTCTCTTCTCTTTTTTTTTAAATTATTTTTCTTTCCTTATCTATTCCTTGTTTCTTTTAACTTTGACAATGTATTTTAACCGATAGATAGAATTACTTTGGAACCTTTTGTGTATTAAATATTATGGCAGAATATTTCTCTGGTTCCTCTATAGCCCTAAATATGCGACAATGTGAATCATATTATGATCATTGTAAAAAAAATATATAAAAAAAAATATATTATATAAATATATATTGACGATTGTAATTAAAAACATGATCACAAAAAAACCCCATGAGTTTCTTGTCATTCTTGGCTTCTTGTCATCGGAGGGCGCGTTCCGAAGCCACACTAGAGTCATAGTTGTAAGAACACTCGACGTATTTAAAGTGATCGAATACATCCAATTAAATAAATAAATTTTTGACTTTGACTTTAAGGCAAGAGCCTCCTTCTAAAAGGGCTATATGTATATTAAGATGTCGCGAGAGGCGAATTGACACTCCAGATTGGAAAAAGTCCCATGCTTTCGAACCTTGGTAAGGAAGGATACTAAAGCGTAAAAAAATATTACAATGAACTTGACAAGTTATATTTGAATGTAATCTACGTACGTACCTTCATAATAAACTTCGTACCCTAGACTTGGATTTATTCAACATTCAAAAGCTTACTTCAATGAGTATTTCCCATAGGACGGACAACTTTTTTATATCTGTTGGTCCTTACTTTTTTACTAGTCGAGTCTTTATGTTGTTGTTATTTTGCACTTGGTACAAAAATGGAGACATAAAATTCCATAAGCAGAAATGTTAACCTGTTTTGTTTTTTCTTTGTACCTTTGTCATTTTTGTGGTGTGTTTTACAATAAAGAATTCTTCTATTTATGTTACTTTTTAACCGACTTCAAAAAAAGGAGGAGGTTCTCAATTACTTCACCGATTACTCGATTACACGTCGGGCAATTTTACTGGCTGGTTTCATATTGTACTTAGTTTAGCTTCCGACTTCAGATGATAAAACAGATTAATTAGTCGGTAACGCTGTATGTAGAGGTTATTTTGGTATATTTAATTAATTTATAGTTGATTTTTAAATTTTTAAATTATTTTATGGTCTCTTTTTAAGTCGGTTTTTTAATTTTTAATTTTTTTTTTTTTTTTAAGTCTGTTTACTAATTTATAAATTATTTTGTTAATCTATTTATGCACAAGCGTTGTAAAATACTTGACTTTACCTAGTACTTACATTTTTCACTCGCTGCACATCGGTCATACGTCAAATTATTCATAATAAAATACGCATCACTTATGAGTACGTGATGAGTAGGAGCACCCATGAGTTGTGTAAAGAATTATGATTTGACAAGATTATTTTCAACGCTTCGTGTTCTCACTTTTCTACTAAATCTAATTTGATTTAAAACTGAGGGTTACTTAAATAAATACTTTGTTATTTAATTTACTGGAAATTTTAATGAAAAAGCAAATACTTTATTCTAATGAAGCTAAAGTTGAGGAATAATTGAAACAGAACTTTGTTTGATTTAAAAGAATTCCTACATACTTTCAAAAGTTACTTTTTTGTAATGAAATTAAAATGTGTTCTTAACCTACATTAAATGATACACTAAGTTATGTATTTCTTAGAGAAGTACTAAACGAGAAAAAAACCTCACCCATTTTATAAACACAAAATACCCTAAATTATAATATTTTATTTCTATTGTAAGGTCTTATCCACTACGAAACCCAAAATATACTTGTTAAAAATTTCATTATGATTAACTTCAATATAATAGTCAGTTATTTAATTCTACTAATATTATAAAGCTGAAAGTTTGTGAGTATGTCTATATGTATGTGTGTTTGTTACTCAATCACGTAACAACCGCTGAACCGATTACCATGAAACTTGGGATATAGGTAGCTTGAAACCTGGAATACCACATAAGCTACTTTTTATCTCAATAATCCCGCGGGATCGGGACTTACGCGGGTGAAACAATTGTAATAACAACGCAATATTAATATAAAAGGTTACTTTGTAAATCCATGATCTTATGATACAGGAACTTTGTATGTCAGAAAATAATTAAACAGGAATAAAATCAGAAAAAACTAAATGGGAAAATAATCTCAAAAAGCGCAAAGATTCAAAAATCCCACGAGACACATTCTAGTTCAAAAGCGGTCACTGCAATCCCGATGGGACGGCCGCCCGCCCGTCGTGCCATTTGCTGCTCGTTAGTTCCGTCTCGACCACTAAATATTTTGAATAATTCACGCTTTAATACGAGAGAAAACTGTTAGATAATCCTAAGTTGTGTATATCAAATCAAATCAAATATCGTAACGTACATCAAATCAAATAGTATATCAAACTGTACATCAAATCAAATTAAGTATCGTAACGAGCCTGGATTTATAGACCACATTAGAGATATGTAGAAAAAACATGGCGTTTTCTATGGAAACCCAAGTTTTTGACATAAGTATCTCTGATCTTACTTCTTATTGATTATACTATAGTTCTAGAGAAGAAATCTCAAACATATTCCATAATCCATTAGCAATATTGTTACGTCTATTGTAAAAATGAAATGAGCATCTCTGCGGGTACTAAGATAGGGTCGGAGAGTGACTATTCAACGGTAAAAGACATCATTGAGTTTGTAGTATTGTAGATAGTGGCGTATCACAAATATATTAGTCGATATTTTTATGGCGGGTCGCGTGCCTGACTCCGGTCCTCCTCCTTCTCCTCCTCCAAGTAGTTTACCCGCCACCACGCTGGATGGGGTTAACTATTCTCCCCCAGATCCCCAATCCCCCCACTTAGTCACCTTTTACAACACCTACGGGATGAGATGGGGCAGCCCAGGACTATGCCAGGACTACACGGTTCATATCTCTACTTACACCAAAGGTTTTTAAGTAGGTCAAAAGGTGAACGGATGGGGGCATTCATATTTTATGAACCTAATTTCTATTAGGTAGGTACATAAATACAAAGTTTTAACGTATACGACTTTACCGTTTAAATAAATGATGGCGTAGGTAATAGATTGGCAACTTTGACAGGTGGAGCAATGTCTGAATAAGAGGTAATTTAGAGTTAGTAAATCTTTGTACAGAGTTAGTTAGTAAAGATCGTCAAAAAAGTATATACACCATGAACCAATGTTAATTTCACTAGTAATACTTTGTTTCTTTATACGAAACGTGTCAAGGTGTTGTCATAGCACATTCGTTTTGACATTGAAAATTGGACGTCCATTATTTTCTTCTCTTATTTTACAACTTTTTTGTGTTTATTAAGTTGTAACGGAAAATGTGTAAATATGAGTTGCAATCGTGTTAGTTTACACGATTGCAACTCATATTTACACATATTCCGCCACCAAAACTTTTTTGTTTTAAAATTCTCGCTAGGTTTAGAAAACTCTATAAGTATACAGCTTAGAAATCAAAAAAATCATAATATACAAATGTTGAATTTAGAAGCTACTCAATTATTTCATTAGTTCTCAATTTTTAAGTAGGGTTTCAGTATTATTCCAGCAATTATCCAATTTTAATTCACGCTCCAATGACACCGCGTTAAAATTAAAAATGCGTACGTGTCAATTTACAAAAACAATTACGCAACGCAAGCACGGGGTCATTTGATTTACATAGGGGTTGCAGATTGCCTCGGTTTGGGGATAGGGGGGCAAGGGGATACTCGATTAAATCCCCTAAAACACACGTCAACGTGTTGACGTTTTGAGGAATAAATTGGCGCGGGGAGATAGGGGCAAAGTGTCCCCTCTGCCCCTAGGCGGAGATCGTGCTCCAAGAAAATGAAGGCAATCAGCATATCCTTGACAGTTTTTTTGCGACTCTTTGAAAACTGTTTTCGCGAGCAAATTTCATCTGGACCGAATTTCCTTTATAATTAAGTAGGTTTCGTTTTTTTTTGACGATTTTTATTCCAGTTTCCCACTTTCTACATTTTTCGCGACGTGGAGCATGCTTCAGCTTGTATTGTTATCGATTTACTAACGACAAAGTTCATTATCCGTGTTCAAAGAATACTACCTTTTTGGTTCTGTGGTGAATACGCGTCTAGGTGATGCATCTAATAATTTGTTTCAAAACAGGACTATCCTAACCAACTTGTCGAAGTTGGTTACGATAGTCCTGATTTGAAGCAAATATTTGATGTAAGACACTGTTAGTATATTTAAACTTTCAGCTCTTTAGTTTAACTAATTTAACTATAAAACATCAAAGGAATCGAACACAGGCAACACAGTCTTTAATTACGATGAGAGGGAACCGCTGAAACCGTGCGTCAAAACCACAACTTTCCAGTGAAAGCGCGGTAAATTCAAACTACCTATAACCTACATAATGGAACCGTCAAGTGACGTCGACACCTCGTCACGAGCACAAGGGTGACCATTTAAAACTTTCTGTCACGTGGACAGGGGCAGCAGAGGGAGAATTCACGAGATTATTAACGCATGGTTGACGACAACCTATGCGTTCCAACGGTGAATTTGGAAATCTCTTGCGTTCATCAATTTGAAACACACTCTTCTAAATTAGCTTAGTTTCTATTACAAAAGGAAATAAATTGTGACAAATGTTACTATAAAAAATATAACAGTAAGTTCTACTACGAAAGCTTGGTTTTAATAACTAGTCATCAAAGTTTAATCATTTTTCTAATTAGTCAATTAGTTTATTACTTGGATTTTCGTCTCATATGAAACACATTTCATAAAAAATATAAAATACAATTATGTCAATAAAAAGCTCTGTTCTGACTGGCTGATGTACCAACATGGCCTAAATTGCTGATAATAGAGAGCTGACATTTGGAGAGTGGTATCTATTGATGGAGGCATCCGAGAAGTATTTCGAAATTCCCACGAGATCAGTATTTACACGGGTGAAACCGCAGGATTCAGTTAGTAATAAAAACAATCCTAAGAAAAACTCTTGTCATTTTTGCGTAAAGTAACAATGTATTATAAAAATAATAAATACATACGGCAAACGTCAAAAATACTGCCCTAAGGGATAGCTCTAAGCGTGGCGACGCATAAAGTGAACTGACTTCCCTTCAAACTGAATATTACGCTAAAACCCTCCGCAGTAAAAACATATTTATTCTAGCTCATGTTTTGACGGTAAGAGAGCAGTCGCTATCTTCTTGACGTTGACAACAATAATTGTTGATGTTAAAATACTCACATTAATAATTAAAACCTAATTTCTTCAATGGTTTTCGTGATTTTGTATAATAAAACACTTTATTTACCGGGTTTTATCGCGTTTTATTCATGATTTTTAAACGAACCGAGCTTTCGCCAACTTTACAGTTGGCTTTTTCAAGGTTGACTGAGATGTAATTACCGACTTGACTTGGTTGACTGTGATGTGGGAATCAAAACCAATATTTTACAGTATATCTATTTTAACATTGGGATATTATATACTAGACATGATGTCCCAAACTTAGCACGTCAATTCTAATAATAACGTTTAAGTTATATATTTTAATGTACTTTTATACCCAAGCCTGAAGTAAATTTCTAATTTTCCATTCTACATTGTTATCTTAATCTGTCCAGCCTCACATAAAGCAGATACAATTGAGCAAATTTTGAAAACGTTCAATTTTCCGTTTTCAAGTACGTAAGCAGAGGAGACTGAGGCAAAATGTACAATCGCAAATAAAATCCGTATAGAACTCAACTCAAGTAGATCGTATCGATGTTCAGAAATCCCGAACGTACATCAGAGTGCCGGAAACAATTATTTTCTCGTTCTACTCTCGCGTAGGGAGAGGGTCTCGAGTTATGACCTTTTGAAAAATGAGTACAGCATTTTTAATAAGCAATTCTTATATGAATGTGTACAAATGTATTTATATCGATTTCAATACTTTGTTGTCACATCACAACATATTTACGTTATATCATGTCTATTTTTAAAGCTGTAGAGTACCTAACTAAATGCAAACAACTGATATACACTGCTTGCATATTAGTGAATGTATTGTGTTCAATAGTTATATAATGGGATTTAGTGCCGTCGTAGTATAAATTCTGTTTTCTAAAAAAAAATATTTCCAATATTTTTCCTAAGCCCGCATCTAATAAATGCTATTTCCTTCCTCTTGTTTACGAATCTTATAAACATAGAAACATTCACACCTTTTTTCTTTAACATTTCAATATCGCACGATATAAATCAAGTCATAAACCAAACCAGGTGTGATTCATGCAACCGGTGACGGGACCGAACCACAACCGCGTCTCAGCTAATGTGTTTACCCCATTACATCCAGAGATTTTTCAACACCACCGTACCAAGACACCCGTACTTCCCCTTTGAGGAACAAAACGGAGTTCTTGTTGTTTTGGACGTGCTCAATTTCTGGATTTCGACAAACACAGACGCGTCTGCATTAAGTTTTATTGCTTTTCTCTTTTGTAAATTATAGGTGTAATATATGAGTAGGTAGGTAGGTGTGTCTGTTCGACGCTGATATTTCCGTCTGCGATAAAAATGTAAAATACAACGGTACTTTGCTTAAAAGCCTTATGGGGTGAAATCGAGTGTGATTTATGTTTAGACATAATACCTGGTTCTCGTATGAGATTCTTACGTCCCTCTCGTACCTAAATAAATAGATCCTATTACTTGAATACACATTTTACTGGGTGGAAACTTGTTTAAATGCCGTCTTCCATCTTTGAGAGTGATGATAATTACTTACGTCGTTAAACTGAAAATAAGTGAGGTTATTTCATCCCTCTGACGTCAGTTTGAAAAATTTTAATTGTCTAAATTATTATCATTTTAGTGAACTTCATTACATTTGTATTCATTACATTCAGACTACCTGGACTAGGCTGGATGATATTCACTTATCACTCGTATCAAATATAATAAATATTGCACGACATTACTCACAACGCTATCTAGCCCCAAACTAAGCACTAGGCTTGTACTATGGCTTGTACTAGACAACAGATATACTAGATATTATACTTTTTTTAATAAATACAAACATAGAAAGTCACCCAGACCATATACAAATAATTATCTTTAAGCATAAATATTTGTACCCGGCGGGAATCGAGCCCGCAGCCTTCTGAATTGCAGTCAGGCGTTGGCCCAACGCGCTACAGAGGCCGTCCGATGAGTATTATACAAGCAACTAATAATAATAATAATGTTTTATTTCAGGTCGCTACAGTACATGCTTAAGTTAAGTATAAAACCCAAATTTGAACTAAGGACAAAATTAAATTACAAAGATAAAAATAAAGATCTTAAACATAGTAATATACTAATATTATGGATAACTAATGGAAATAAATATTTTTGACTTTTGACTCCATCAGCAGCACTCCGCTGTAAAGATTTTAGAGAAAGAATTCCGAAGCACCTACTTTAGAGCTTTTTGCGAAGATTAATAGCCGAAACAAAGCTTCGTAGGTCACCGAGCTAAATCATTATTCACAGTTGAATCAAGATAATGAAACAATTACACTGGGTTGTGTCGTGTCGTTGTCATGCCTTTTTCTATCGTGACAGTAAGCGTTTACATTAAATTAATTTAGTGTTGTTTTCCGAACAATTTGTTTTAAAAATAATGTTAACTAATTAGGTAAGTAATGAAAAAAAATCGATATCTTTACTTCAGTGAAAAATAGGTAGCATATAGCAATCTTTCATTTTTCGTGACTACAAAAACAGCAAAATTATTTAGTAAATTCTTTATATACTATTTTGCCGGCCATTATTACAAATCTATTGACACCTCATAAATTAATATCGTTTCAGTAGCTTAGGAAGGAACAAACAAACATACTTACATACATAACGTGCGAAAAACATATTAATTAACCCTTCGCCGTAATCGAATAAATAGAGGAAAAAGGGCTATCAACGCATTATTCGAAACAAATTCAATAACTCCTAATTTCAGGAACCATTTCGCGGAATCAAAGCCTTCATTCGAATCGTATCACGAATCGGTTTAAATTTCGAACATCGCATGGCCTAATCAAGTGTCGACTGTCCAATCACATCGATCGTGCGAATGCACAATACACAGTGGGCCAACGAACAGAGAATTCCTTTTTCAAATTTCAAATTTCGAATGTTCCCATCGCGAAAAGGCCGAATCACAAATTCGTTTAGTGCGCGTATGGTAGAATGAATTGACTAGCCGGGGTTACTGACGATGTATAAAACAAAAAAAAAAGGGAATAGAATCAAAAATGTTACGAACATTGGACGGGACGCGGGAACTGAACTGTTACGAGTGGCGTCATGGGATAAAACATTGACAATCATTTACGATTATTTATTTACTTTTTAAGAAAAAGAAACAAGAAATATTTAAAGGAATAATTAATCTTCTAAAATTCACTTGCGGCGAGATTTGAACTCGCGTCCCTGGATCAATATTCCAGTGCCTATACCGCTCGGCCACGCAAGTTCCCATCTCGAGCAGCGAATTTAAGAATATGAATGTTTCCCTGTCTACTATTTTTCGACTACGGCTCGATTGAGACGCCATCTACAGGATCACTTTCCAGTGAAAAAAAAAACAACTTAAAAATGTATTAAGCAAGTCGGATGTATTTCACACCCTCAATAAAAGAATCATGAAGACTATTTAAAGTTGCCAGTTAGATATTATCTGCCGTACCATGATCGTTTCGCGTTGTTTTGTCGTTCTTTTGTCGCTCAAAAAAAAAAATTACCCCGACTACTTTAAAAAACCACAGATAATTAATTAAGTTGTTTTTTTATTACTATTAACTAATGTTTTTAACTATTAATTTTTTAGCTGAACGATAAAGTAGCGACTTAGCTACGACTTATAAGAAACCATGGTAGGGCAGAATATTTGTATAAAAAATTAATTTAATCAATTTATTTTCTAAGGAAACGTAAAGTTAAAAAAGTTTCTCGCAGAATAAGGTCTCAATTTAGTCTAGTAAAGGAAATAAAATTTAACCGAATGCGCGGGAATTTGGTATTTTCATATTTAGGTATATTGTAAGTAACAAAATTTTGCAGTAACAAATTTAATAACGTTTATTAATTCCAGTTTAATAATTAAAGAAATGTTTTCCAATATTTTCCGCACCCGACAGGACTTGAACCCGCATCTCCAGCCTTTTCCAAATTGGCCACGAAAGCATGTTCAATGGAGTCAAAATTAAGGATTACATTTCTTATTGTTTTACGTTTAAGACACGCAGCGCCATCTACCGGCAAACATTGCAGAATTACAGTGACGTAGTGACCTATTAAAAACAAAAATCGATCAAAATTTAATTTTAAAAGTAAGTATAATAATTTCTTTATTGTGTTACACTTCAAATTTAGGTAAACATACAGTTCATTCATTAAAAAAAGGCGTCTAATATATTAAATTTCTAGAGCACCCGGTTAACATCCCCTTTAACGGCAATTTTATAGTTCTATTGAACATCCGCCCAGTAAAGACGCGTCCGATAAATCTTGTTGCTATGCAAAGCTCGTTAGGAATATTTATTACCTGTAGAAAACTGTTTTCTAAAAGGCCAATATATAGAGCTAATAGAGGTAAAACAATATCTATTGCTATATAGAGTGATACGATCAACAAAAACATGTGTGAAATTTGACATATCCTTACACGGCATACGGATTCGTTTTTATAACTTTTCAATTTTTCTTTGATCAGCTATCGAAAAAGCTTACACTATTCACTTTTAGTCAAATGCTGTAAGATTTTAGTTCGTTCAGTTCGATAATCCGTGCTACCATGCTCGTTTGTCGTTGCTATGTCGTCCATTTGTCGTTCAAAAAAATAAAGTAAATTTTATATAAACAATACCCCGACTACTTAATTTAAATAAAATGATGTGTTTTTACCCGACTGCGCGACGCAAAGGAGGGTAATGTGTTTATAGGTCTATGTATGTATGTATGTATGTATGTATGTATGTATGTATGTATGTATGTATGTATGTATGGATGTTTCTATGTGGCGTTCTAGAGGCCAAACGCGTGGACCGATTTCGATGATTCTTACGTCAATCGATTCGTCTTAACCTGGCGAGTGTGACTAAAGACATGACAGTAATCCAAAGTAACTTATGTCACCACCAGACGCCATATTGTCAAAATTAAAAAATCCTAAATCGTCAAAGTATGTCAAGATGGGTATCGTTGAATAGGTTTTTAAAAATAAATATTAGGTTTCATTCACCATTTTTCATTTTAAAGAACCATTTAGGAAATATAACGGTTTAAAGTTAATTTACAATTAGGTATTCATGCTTTTTATTACTAACGAACAAGTTTTTATTTTGTTACGAAGTTACGCTTGGAACTATCAAAGCATAAGCCGTGATGGTACAGGTGACAGGAATTTATTGATATAAACTAAAAAAATATTTACATAAATTGTACCTACCTACTGAATAAAAGCCTAATAACACTTAGGTACCTAAAAACGTTAAAAGAATAATAATAAATTTAAACAATAAATAACTAAACCCTAACTGAAATAGAATCTTACTAATATTATAAACGCGAAAGTTTTATGTAAGTATGTATGTATGTATGTGAGGTTGTTACTCTTTCACGCAAAAACTACTGAACCGATTGCGATGAAACTTGGAATATAGGTAGCGGGGGGACCTGGAGTAACACATAGGCTACCTTCTATTCTCGCGGGAACGGAACTTACGCGGGTGAAACCGCGGGGCGCAGCTAGTACATTATAACCCCCTAATGAAATGAATTGATTACGAGACTTACCTACCATCAATAAATGAAAATAACTAAAAAGCGTAAAATAAAAAAAATATTTTATAAAAAACAAAAAACCCGACTGCGTAAAAACTCGATTAAAAAATACGCATAGAAACAACAAAAAAACCAAAAAGAAAAAAACAAGCCCAGTAATTTGAAATTACGCTAAGTAATAATAGTTTTTTAATTATTTTTTTTTAGCTGAACGACAACGCGGCTACTTTGCGACGACTTATAAGACATCATAGTAGGGCCCAATGTCTATCGTAAACAAGTCGATGTAGAAATTGAATAAAACAAGGTGAGATATTAACAAATATTTTTTTTTATTTGAAAGGCCTATTTATGCCATTTTGAATGGAATATAACATCAATCAATGAATCTGAGCGATGACTTGCGTATGTTGACTTTCAGGGCAACAATTGATTGTGAATTATTGGCATAGACCTGGGACTTCAGAAAGCCCCACAAGAAAAAGTCCTCACCAATGATCTTTTCGAAGAAGTACTGACCAATTACGCCACCAGACAAAATGCTGTACCAAACAATACATTTCTGTGGATGCATTACCACCAGGTAAACCTCATGTGGGTTGTGGTCAGTCCATATACGGCAATTAATTTATTTTCTTTAACAAAACCATTTATGTAGAATTGCGGCATCGTCGCTAAAGAATATTTTTAGCAAATCTATGCAGCAGAGCCATTGAAAAATAGGACCTCTCGGATTCGCGCCACCATTCAAAGCCGCGACACTTAAACGATTATAAATTCCATTCAAAATAACATAAATGAACCTTTCAAATAAAAATAATATTTCGTTAATATCTTACACTCAGCTTGTTTTATTCAATTTCAACATCGACCCGTCCTTGTTGTAGGTCATTAACCCCCTTATTTATAAACGCTAATTAATGCCCTGCATAACTGTACATCGTTTGTCTTTACTGACACATGAAGTTTCAAAGTTGACAGACAGAGACAATCGTCACATAACTTAGTCATGTGTAAATAATATTTTTTCCATAAGGGTATTAGATGGCCTGTTTGCACAAAGAATCATACAGTAAAATATTTACGTATTCATTGCAGTAGATTTATTTTACCTCTACAATTGAGACAGCAACTACGAAACGAACGTTTGAGTTACGAAAGAGTTTTTATAAGCATGCACTTCTATTATTTAAAGAATTGATGAAGACGGCTTTTATTTATGAAGCATGGTTTGTAAAACTGTATCTTATTTATAACTCTTTATTGATGTTTACTTGAACAGTTAAACGTCGAAAAAGGTTAGATTTTATCTAGAACTTGACTTTGTTTTTAGGTAAATATGTATTAAGAAGGCTAAATTGGGTTTAGGTACAGAATACGTTATTAAGTTTATTTAGTAGTAAAATTGTTTGTACTCACGCATTTTTATTTCTAGGACAAATGTCTACCTTTAAACTGATTAATTTCAAAAGGTAGGTAGGTTCTTTCAGCTGATTCACTACGCCATTCATTTCTAACGACCATTTGAAATACAAAAAACGTGGGTAGTTCGTATTATTTTTCGGCTAATACCAGTGACATCAGGTACAAAACCACTACTGCTCCAATCTACTCGCGACCCAGACTTTTGTAATATGGTCCAAATATCTAAAATTAAAAAAAAAAACATTACGCGATAGAAATGGCAATTTTTGTTTGACGTTTTTTATAATTTACCTAAATAAAAAAATGCAACTCAACTGTGCTAAGCTACAATAATGCCTCGTCCATACTGTAGTGTATAGCTATCTCTTTCCGTCTCATGCGTTGGGTCGCCATTGCTTGCACGACCGCCGAACGGAGTGCTTGTCTATGATTTGGTGATGTAGCGTTGTTGAGCCGGAGTAGCGGAATATCGACAGTGGGAAGAGACACCACATTTGGCGACGAGGCAAAACTGTAAGTAACTAAATTTTTACCAAAACTGGTTTCACATAATAAAATTAAAAGGGGAGAAGGGGTATACCCTCTAACTCTAAACGTTACGATTCTACCTACCTTATAATTTTATGATTTAATAAATTTTCGTAAACAGACTGTTAATTATTATTCAAATATTTTGACGACAAGTACCTAACTAGTTCAAATATAGAAGATATAATAATGTAGGTACATAGCCTAGTGAAACTTTTTCCTAGTCAATTAATGTAATTGGTTTCATAATCGTGTTATTTGACTATAAATAAATAAATAATAGCCATTGGCATTTATAGTATCGGTAGGTACCTACCTAGTTTTATTACATTCAGTGAGACTCCTTATTTTATGAGTTACCCAATGAGGTTATTTTATTTTCTATTAATACCTACATATCCTGTTTTGTAGGATAGGTATGTGCTGTGCAAATAAAGCGCAAATAAACATTTTTACTATTACTCTGTATAAAATGTAGGTGACTATAAATGTAATGCAAGTCGTTTGACCTAATATAAATTATGATTGTCAGGCTCAACACAATATTGTGAACAGTTCGTGGTGTGTATGTACCTCCTTATAGTTACCTTATTTTGTCAGTAAAGTAATTGCAAACAACTATTACAACTAACATTATGGTAAACAAATTTTAAGTAGGTACGTAAAAACATGAAAGCCGTCGCACGAGACGCCTGACAGCTGGTGTGAAACATCAAAATTTTCATTTAGCGTGGCGATGTGTCGTCGCCACGATCGGTATCGCCACCCCAACAACCTACCTTGCATAATATAGATTGGGTGACATCAAATTTCTATGTAGGTACCTACTTTAGTAACTTAAAAACTAACTATAACTGAAAACAAAAATAAAAACATAAAATTACTTGCTACTTGCCATAATTCAACGATGGTAATGATCAAATCACAGGCATAATGAGTTAGGTTTAAGATACGTAACTAATAGGTATAATTTTAGTCAGGTATAAGTACCTAACTATAAAAAACCTTTGTCATTACGTTATATTTCATATCGAATAAAATAAATTTCGAGTAAGTCTCGTTGTATTGGAGTTATTAAATAAGTACCTATGACGTCACATCATTCGACCACCTGCTTTGTCATGCATGATGTTTCCGTAGCTATTGTCACGTATACCTACCTGATTGTAGGTAAACAAATGAACCATACCTATGCGAATTTATCGTAAGTAGTAAATTAAGAATAGAAATTTACAGTATAGCTTAGGTAATTATATTTTAAAAAGGTAAAGTGAAGATAATAGTTTTGTAGCGTACTTCAATTTAATTAATTCCAGCTTCTGAATTTTAACTAATTAATTTAAATTTAATTGCTAATAATTTTGTTCATCAAATACCATAAATATTATAAATCATCGCGAACGCCAAGCACTTAAATTCGGTCATATTCAATTTAGTTTAGCGTCAGTTACACAGTAATATTGCAGATAATGATCTGACCATTTAATTGGTGATAAACATTAGAAAATGTTGCAGACAATGATCTGGCCAATGTTGCAGACGATGATCTGACCATTTAATTGGTGATAAACATTGGAAAATGTTGCAGACAATGATCTGACCATTTAATTGGTGGTAAACATTAAAAATGTTACAGACGATGATCTGACCATTTAATTGGTGATAAACATTAGAAAATGTTGCAGACGATGATCTGACCAATGTTGCAGACAATGATCTGACCATTTAATTGGTGGTAAACATTAGAAAATGTTGCAGACGATGATCTGACCATTTAATTGGTGATAAACATTAGAAAATGTTGCAGACGATGATCTGACCAATGTTGCAGACAATGATCTGACCATTTAATTGGTGGTTAACATTAAAAATGTTGCAGACGATGACCTGACCATTTAATTGGTGGTGAAAGTTGCAGACGATGTTCTGACCATTTAATTGGTGTTGGTTATTAATGTAAACATTGGAAAATGTTGCAGCCAATGTTCTGACCATTTAATTGGTGTTGTTTATCAAAGTAAACATTGAGAAATGTCGCAGACGATGTTCTGATTATTTAATTGGTGTTGTATGTCAGAATAATAATTGACAAATAAATACTGTCCTAATCACTTAATAATTACATTGAAAATAACGATACTGAAAAATTACTCAGTTATTATTTTACGACAGTAAATATATTTTGTAGATTCTAGTAAATCTGAACAGTTAAAATTGTTGTTTCAGGCCGCCCATTCACGATGTCTCTGACGCTAGAGAAATTCGATTGCGAGGACGATCCATATTCAGTTACTATTCGATGGGAACGATGGAAAAGAGCCTTATCTATATATCTAGAAACTGCCAATATTGACAAACCTGAAAAGAAAAGGGCCAGTCTTCTCCATTTTGGCGGGATCCAGCTACAAGAAGTTTTTTATAACTTACCTGGAGCAAACGTTGAATCGAAAACGGGAGTAGACGTGTTCGAAGTCGCTTTGTGTAAGTTGAACGATTATTTCGCACCAAAACAATGCAAGGTATATGAAAGACATCTGTTTCGACTTCTTAAACAAGAAACAAATGAAAGATTCGATAAATTTGTAATTAGATTGAGACAACAAGCAGATAAATGTGACTTTAAAGATCGCGATTCAAATATAATAGACCAAGTAACAGAAAAATGTTTCTCTAAGGAACTGCGGAAAAAAATACTGGAGATAGGAGACAACATAACACTTGAAAGAATTATTATAGAAGCTAATACAATTGAAGCTTTATCTAAACAGCTAGGGGAGTATAGTAGTATAGAGACAGGTGTGCAGAAAGTCAATAAGATTGAGACGAAATCAAGAAGACCATTTAATAAAGAAAGAACTGAATCTGGTTGTACTCGATGTGGTAATTTTAGACACAAATCTAATGATCTCAAATGTCCAGCTAGAGAAAAACAATGCTTAAAATGTGGGCTAAAAGGTCACTTCAGACAATTCTGTAAAACAATACAAGCACATAAGAGAAGGTTTAACAATCAAGAGAACAATAATCATAATCAACAAAAAAGAGGACGGTTCATCAGAAATAATAATTTTCCTAGATCTAACCAAATCAACAATGTAAATGGGACAGATACAGTGGATTGTGTGGAAGACAGAACAGAAACAGAATATGTCTTCCATATCGATGACGACGTTCAGTTTGATTGTACTATCGGAGGTGTAATGACTAAAGTTTTAGTGGACTCCGGCTGTAACAAAAATCTCATTAATGAGGATACCTGGAAAACCCTGAAAAAGAATCACGTCAGAGTTACAAATCAAATAGCTAACCCAGACATACAATTCTTCGCCTACGGCAGCAAAGAACCTTTAAAAATACGGGGATCATTTGAAGCTAACGTCCAAATAAATAATAAGGCAGAGAATACAACCTTTTATGTCATCGCAGGTGGCTCCAGAAATCTACTAGGAAAAATAACGGCTGTATCTTTAGGAATACTGAAAATTGGACTGGATTTACCAGTTAATATGGTCGAATTAACAGGACTTCCAAAATTCAAAAATTTATTAATTCATTTACCGATAGATGAGTCGGTACCACCAGTTTCTCAACCTTATAGGTAGGTTATGATTTTTTACAACTCATTGGTAATCTTTCTCAAATTTGAAACTAAAATAGATTAGAATTGAAGTTTCCCTCAATACCCATAATAATAATATGATTTCATTAAAATTAGTGATTTGTAGCATTAGGCTTACAATTATTTTGGAATTGCAATTTTATTTAAGTTTACATAAGTCAATTTTATGTTACTTTCTTTGTGAAATAAAAAAGAAATAAATAATGATTATAGTCCAATATGCCACTACAACTACCGTTTATTTATTTGTTCATTTGTAGGAGGATTCCAATACCATTGGAAGCTAAAGTCAACGATAAAATTGAAGAACTACTAAAAATGGATATTATAGAGAAAGTCACAGGGTCTTCGAGATGGGTGTCCCCAATGGTAACGGTTTTGAAAGACAATGGTGAAGTGCGCCTTTGTATCGACATGAGACGTGCAAATCAGGCAATTGTACGCGAAAATCATCCTCTACCAACAATGGACAAGATATTACCTAAAATAAGAAACGCTAAATACTTCTAAAAACTCGACATTAAAGACGCATTTCATCAAATTGAGCTGCATCCTGATTCTAGGCACATTACTACGTTTATTACAAGTAAAGGGCTATATAGGTATAAACGGCTAATGTTTGGGATATCGTGTGCGCCAGAAATTTTCCAAAAAACATTAGAACAAATGCTATTATGGTGTAAAGGAGTCATAAACTTCATAGACGATATATTAGTCTATGGGAAAGATCTAGAAGAACACAATCAAAGGTTAGAGGTAGTCATATCTGTTTTGAAGAGAAATAACGTATTATTAAGAGAAGATAAGTGTATATTTAGGTTGCAGAAGGTAGATTTTTTGGGGCATCAATTATCGGATCAAGGAGTTAGACCACTAGAAAAATACATATCAACTATTAGAGATTTTAGAGCTCCGGTAACGATAAGTGAGTTACAAAGTTTTCTTGGACTTGTAAACTACGTTAGCAAATGGATACCCGATTTTGCAACAAACACGGAACCTATTAAGATGATTCTAAGGAATAAAACTGGAAATCGAACAGATATTCAATGTTATTGGGGAGCAGACCAACAACACTGTTTCGATTCACTTAAATCTGCACTTACAAAAATTCAAACACTCGGATTTTACGATCCCAACGATCGTACTCTTGTGTTTGCTGACGCTAGTCCTGTGGGGTTAGGCGCCGTCCTAATACAAATCAATAACGCCAGTCCTCGAATCATAGCTTATGGTCATAAGACCTTAACTGCCTGCGAACGGCGATACTGCCAAACAGAAAAGGAGGCTCTTGCGTTAGTTTGGGCCGTAGAGCACTTTCATATATTTCTGTACGGCAAAGTTTTCGAGCTGGTGACAGACCATAAGCCTTTGGAAGTGATATTTGGCCCTAAATCCAAACCTAGCGCTAGAATAGAGAGATGGGTAATGCGATTGCAGGCTTATAATTATAAGGTAGTATATCAGCCCGGGAAAAACAACATTGCTGATCCTTTATCTAGACTGTGCCATCGTATACCAAATATAGGAGACAAACTGGTAGATAACTATGTTCTTCAGATTATTGAACTTACTAGACCAGTGGCTGTTTCACTAAGGGAGATAATGCAGAGTTCAAGATCAGACTCGGAAATCACAAAAGTCAAAGAAGGTATATACAATAACAACTGGGCCGATGACGTAAAATTATATAAAATTTTTCAGAATGAACTTTGTTACTATGAAGATATATTATTAAGAGGTACAAGAATAGTAATACCAGCTAAACTTCGTGAGAGGGTCTTAAAAGCCGCACACGAAGGACATCCAGGCATAGTGGCCATGAAAGCAAGGTTGAGGACAAAAGTTTGGTGGCCAAAATGTGACAAAGACGCAGAGATTTTTGTAAAATCCTGTAAAGGTTGTACGTTAGTGTCGACTCCTACCCCACCAAATCCATTAAAACGAAGAGAACTGCCAAGAGAGCCATGGATCGATATAGCCATTGATTTAATGGGTCCTCTCCCAAGCGGTGATTACCTTTTAGTGGTGGTAGACTATTACAGTAGATACAAGGAAGTCAAAATATGCAGAAAAATAACGTCTGTAGAGATTATCATGAAATTAAAAGAAATATTTAGTCGGTTAGGGAATCCTTCGTCAATAACAGCCGACAACGGCAAACAATTTACAAGTGAGGAGTTCAAATCATTTAGTTTAGAAAGGAATATAACTATATTTAACACTATACCGTATTGGCCACAACAAAATGGTGAGGTTGAGAGACAAAACCGAGATATCCTAAAACGCCTTAAAATAAGTCAAGCTGAGAAACGAAACTGGAAGGACTGTTTACTAGAATATATGTGTATGTACAACAGTACACCACATTCTACTACAGGGAAAACTCCATCTGAGCTGTTCTTCAAAAGGACATTCAGAGATAAACTCCCTATGATATCAGATTTTTCCCAAGGTTCATATATGAATGATGAAGTGCGAGATACGGATAAAGTAAATAAAGAAAAAGGGAAGGAATACACTGATAGGAAAAGGAAAGCAGATGAATGTGAATTAGAACCAGGTGACAAAGTCTACATCAAAAATATGACAAAGGAGAACAAACTGAGCCTAAATTATGATTCGACGCCTCATACAGTAGAAAATAATAACGGCGGAGATATATGCGTTAGGAATGATGAAACAGGTCAAGTTTATAGAAGAAATGTCGTTCATCTCAAGAAAATAGAAGGGCAATGGCAAGTTTGCCAAAAAGAAATTACAGGGGCTAGTGATAACGATAACGTGAGTCTCTAAATAAAATATTATAATCAAATATGATTTATACATGATTAGTTATATTTAGATATCTACCTAAAGTATGTAATTAAAATAGTTCATTAAATTAATTCAGTTCAGTTCGTTTACTTAATGAATGAAACATTTGTATTCAAGAAATTATTTAATCTATAAATATATGGAAAATATCCAAATATTATAAAAAGAAAGGGATGTAGTGTATAGCTATCTCTTTCCGTCTCATGCGTTGGGTCGCCATTGCTTGCACGACCGCCGAACGGAGTGCTTGTCTATGATTTGGTGATGTAGCGTTGTTGAGCCGGAGTAGCGGAATATCGACAGTGGGAAGAGACACCACACATACTGGAGCGGAAATATCGTCACCGGCGGACGCGGAGTGTGCGCCGGCGCTCGCGGCCCGTTTCCGGCACGCCAGCTCGTTACGTGCTCTTTGTGTGACGTCACGTACCGGCTGCATTATACGGGCGTGTTACTATTGTAGGGGTCACTGAAAGGTTCTAGTTGAATGGTCTAGTCTCATGTAAAGAACAGTCAAGTGGCCCGATTCTGTAAACACATATCGACAACAAGCAGGCGGGATGCAGGAGCATTGCAGAAGTCGATTTGTTGCATGAGTAAAAATAAAAGCTATTCCATAACTTCCTTGAAACTGATTGACTGAGGGACAAGGGGAGCTATTTGAATAATTAAATAGCCCTTAAAATTGAAGGCTACCTAAATAATTAAGTAGTTATTAAGTAAAATAACATTTACAGAATACGAAATAACATACATCTCCTACACGTCGCCTGCATTCTGCCGGCATTACGCATGCTATGTCCTTACCGAATCGGGGCCCTAGTAGTAGGCCCCGTGCATGAAAGGATCGGTATGATAATTATAGAAAAATCACGCTTGTTGTTCAGGAGGCATACTTTAATATATATTTAAGAAATTAAGATATTCAGTTTTTAGTAGTTGTTGTTATAGCGGTTATTAAAATGCTTCGTCTGTAAAACTGTTCAGCTTCCACAGTTTATAAGATAGCGTAGACCCTTTTGACAGACAGAAATACACACAGTGGATCTTAGTAAATGGGTCCCGTTTTTACCATTGTGGTACGGAACCATAAAAATATAAAGAAATTAATGTAACCTCATAATGTAGTTGCAATGTTTTTAAAATTTCGATTTAGTTTTTCAAAAGTTCTAAGTTACGGCAATTTATCCAAATATCAGCTGATACAAAATCACGTAAATTTTTATTTTACAAAATCAAATACTTAACTTCGAATAAACACAATCACAAAATTAAAAAACATGAACACATGAAAAATATGTTATACCATTCAAAATACACAGTAAACTGAACCCGAAAAAAAAAACGTAAACACAAAACAGATGATTTTTATCATGCAAATTATTTTTCATTCACCCAACAAAAGGCTCTCAGAATCGTGAAAATATAATTTCCTTAAATAAATGTCATTGGTAAAAATATAAACATTGTGTTCGTTGTCTACGTTTTGTACAAATTGTTGTCATATTTTTGAAGATATACTTTTAATGTTTGTTCGGGACATTAAGAGTTTTGGCTGTTAAAAAGGTACATCTATTTAGAAATACTTTTTTTGTCCTGTGGTTTTACTTTCATAAGTCCCATCCTTGTGGACATTTGTGAATGTGGACAGCCTAAGTGTTATTTGAGGTCTTCAGTTAATACCACGTTTCATCACAATCGGTTTCTTATTAAAGTTATGTAAAAAAACGAATAACTTTTTATTAGGAAGTATAATTTTACCAGTTGTAAGTTAACGATCGTTAAAATCTCCAAAAAAAAATGTAGTGCAAGAATTATTTTGTATGATTTTAAGTGAAAATTTTAAAAGTAACAAATGTACATTTGACATTTTCTTAATCGCGTATTATTATTTATTTCTTTTAACTACAGGCATTACAATAGTCTTAACCCAACACATAATAGTATATTAATAAGCGACTTAGACCTGTAAAATGTAACCATGTTAACAAATCGTGTAAATTTAAATTTTATTATCATATCAATTGACTTGTTAAGTCAATAAGGTAGGTATATAAGTCATGTTATTACGTAAGTCGCCATCTTTTCAAATAAACACAACTTTTCAACTGAATTAGCTTTCACTTCACACAAACTGACATAAAGTTTAAATATATCGTGAACATTTTCCATCGACGCCGCGTTCCAGATTCTATTTCCGCTAAGAGACATTGACATGTATACATTTTCAGGACGTTTACAGGTCGGTTTGTATGTCATATGAACTGTCACAGACGCCTATGAAAGGTGTGTTCGTGTTTATATCAAAGATGTGTAATAAAACGAGTAGCTTTAAAAGCGCCTTCTTTGATTTTAATGACTATAAAATGTGAAAAAATGTAAGTACCTGATACGGCAATGTTATATTAAAAAAAATAACGATGGCTTACCAATTATAAAATTGTGTTGAAGTTCATAAAATTAGTTGTGTAACATAAATAAACAATAATCATAACAAAACTGAATGAACAAGCGAATACAATCATCTAAGAAGATGCAAATAAACTTTAGTTCCGAATAATTATAAGAGATGGCGCTAGTGAGGTAAACGCAATTTTCTGGATCGCGGTATCGTTGCGTCGAGCACTCTGCTTAAGTAGGCTGCTAAGATTTTGTTATGTATCGAATCAAATCAGATTGAATTGTATCGAATCCAAAACTGGCTTTGGTACTGCGTATATGTTGTGTACGGTTCCCTGGACCTTTCTATACGTAGTACCTGTAGCCTGCATTCGTTGCCTTCTCGTAGAGCGTACGGTTTCCCGGACATCTACGAGAAGCTCGTAGCCTCCCCTACGACCCCTGTAGACACTCTACGAAAATAAACCCCCCTTCGTCCCTCAACCGTAGTTTTTCTACCTCCTCCCCCCGCACCGTAACCCCTCGCTACAGTTGGGTATTTACCTGAAACAGAAAAAAGACATTATTAATTTTACATTATCAAATAATAAAAAAACTCGTAATTCTTATCACATCATTAGCTATAGCAAAAAATACAAATTAAAATCCAATGATTGTGGCTAGGTAAATTAGACATCAAATTTAATAGTTATATTTGTAAAATAACAAAATCAATTCTAACGTTAGAATAAAGTACACCAATGTACAATCAAGTACAAAATATAACCACAAAAAAAAAACACCTAAACCGACCACTCTCCATAATTCTCAAACAAACCGAACTGCAATACCTATTTAAAAAAAATACAAAAAAAAGAACCACCGAAAATAGAGCCAATGTTAATTTTATTTCATCTCGGGTAGGATTAGGCTTCCCGCATCGAAACGAGGCAACAGGTGCCTTCGCTAAGCAAACACATACATACAAAAGTGTCTACATCGGACGCAAAAGAGTGTCTATACCTACATACAATGTACATAAACAATAAGTCTATATAGGCACGTAGATAAGAAGACATAATGATACGCGAAAAGTACACTTGTGAAGAGAAATTGTTTCGCAACTCGTCCTATTTACATAGACAATGAGCGTCGCGAGGTATTTGAGCTTGAGTTTGTGAATTTTCTCACTGACGATACAATTAGACTGTTTATTTAAACAGTTTAGGAGTCGGAAAAGTCGATTTGGACTGACATCTGACAAATAATTGTTTTATTTTTCAAGTACTTGCTTCGTACGACATGAGTTTGTAGGTAATGACAATATTATGTATCAGTTGTGGCATACATTTGGGTGAAAATGTTTCAGATTATTTATAAACTTAAACCTATGCTTTTTCCATTATTTACCTCAAGACGAAGAGCCAGGTAAAAGTGTATATTACCGAATTTACCGTTTCAGGTGGATTCTGCAGCATAAAAGTTATCGTACTCGCCCGACAAGCGAGGGGCAAGGGTTCATACCTCGTCACGTAAGAAGTTTTGGTGAAGCATTTCTTTTTTGTAAATATATTGTTCTTGATGTTTCGTTTCTTTTTTTTTGCATATACCTTTCTCAGTAAGAAACCATAAGTAACTATTGATTACACAAAAATAAAAAAACGTTAATATGAATACCTAAAATGTCGTATCATTTTTCAATCCAAAAACCCCGAAAATAATCCTTTCCAAACTAATTATAAATCAATTACAACCGAGACGAACCGTCACATTGTATTTTTAAAAAGAACTTTTTAACATCCACACAACAAGATCCCTCGCACATATGCGTCTCGTCCATTTCTATTCAACTTTTTCGACAATGAAAAAGGTCTGGTGAGGTCTTTTTATTTTGGTTGTCCATGTGCTGTAGGGGTTGCCATTTCGTTATAATTGATTTCCCTTTTTTACGGTCGAGTGAAAGTGGCGCGTCACGCGTACCGCACTCGAAAGAGGGATACCGAAGGGCGTACAGTACACATCTACCCAAAGATATAAAATTATCTGTCTGACTATACTACAATAGAGGAGAAGTGACAGCGCGTCGAGTGTCAGTTATATTTCTCAACATGTACCTCTCTCGTGTCATTAGGTCATGTTTGCTGCCTTAGAGCAAACCACACCACTACACAAAAGCAAAAAAGAATAAGGACCTCTCTACCTTAGTATGTAAAATTATCTATGACTATGCTATGCAATATAGAAGTAATATTGACGACGGGTGGGCATCATTTTTATTAAAAATAAGGTGACTGCTAGGTTTCGTTTAGACAATCATAGTTTAACCAATCCTGTTACACTGTCGCCCTTATTGTCGCTAGATGAGATAAAATGAAATGCAAGCCTGACTCATAGGAAACAAAAACTAATACCTAGCGATGCGGACAGGGTTCGATGACCGCCGGGGACAAGTATTTATGCCGACTTGTTTTTGGCTTTGGGAGTTTTCTAAATGTATGATAAAATATTATTATGAACGTATTTATAGCACTATATGCAGTAATATTTCTTGTCTGTGGTTACTATAGTACAAGACTAGTTGGTTCGACATAGCTCTAAACTAAGCATCTTTTAGTTAAATACCAAGCAGTCCAGCCATATAAAAAGGGGGTTATTTTGATTGTAAAAAAAAACTTGCTTACGTCTTGAACGGTCTATCTATATGTAGTCTATATTTCAATAGGTATTTTTACCTCTATGAGTCATAGAGAGGAACACGTTTCCAAAAATACATGTAGTAGGTATATTTCGTTTTACGCTTGATTTTACTTATAGCCTGCAGGCAGTTTCGGTCTTGACAATAGGGTGACAACGTTAAAAGTAAATACTTTGATGTCGAAGTGATTTTAGTTGCATAAATTGAATGTGATAGCTTTATGTTTACACCTTGTAATGTAATGAAAATAGTTTTACATTGGTATGATATGGAAGAAAATCACAACCCATCAGAAAAGGTTTTTTTATTTATATTTCACTCTTATTTTTGTATGTTAATTTGTCTTGTACTTGTAAAAGTATATTGTTTTAAAAGGAGCATATATATACATATATAACAAACTTTCGGCTTTACAATATGGAATGTGGAATAATCGAACCAGTACGGTTTGGAGTTGCATGACATTGCACTGATTGGATGCAATCGAGTAGTAACGTAACTGTTGCAAATTTTACGTCAATTTGACTGGGGTAGTAAATTTACTATTAATTTGTTCTAGTTATTACTCGAATAGGAACATCCTTAAAATAACCATTTTTATGGATGTTCCTATTTAGGTAATTACTATGATAAAAATATTTTAGATATAGATAAAAATATATTGTATGCCTAGGCAGGACTCAGTGATTTGCCTATTTTATTACACGACTGCCAAAGGAAGTGTAATGTTTTTGCCGTGAGTGTATATATGTATGTATTCACATACATACATATTATTTTATGTATATTTCTATTTTACATTTTTTATACACAAACACACACAGCCAAAAGTATTTATTGTGGACTAAGGTTTGTACTTTTCACATTGACTTTGTGAGTTAAAAAGGTGTGTATAAGATTGGTATCTAGTTAGTCACAATTCAGAAAGTTGTGACCAAATAAACCTAGGTGATTATTTTTTAATGCCCTCCCAGGAGGAGGGAGGTGTTCTTTGCACGCGGCAGACCGAACGAAACGTGGTGATGCTAATCAGGTCTCGGGACTAAAAACAAAATATTATTTTTCCACAAAAATTAAAATAAATTAGGTTGGGTATTTTTAACACAGTAAAAAAAGTAAAGCTTAATTCAATCAATATAATTTTTTTTTAATCGCGTGTATCGGAAAAATACTTTCATGACATAAATGTCATCAATTTGCCAGATTTTACTGGTGGTTGTAATCTGATCAATACGCCCAAATTATAACGATCGTACTTACTTTCGTCATCGTTGAGACCCGGGCTTTGTCTACAGTCTAGAATATTAGTGACCACATTAACCTAGGGGACTTTATCAATACTACAATGTCAGTTTAATTTATTAAACTATCATTAAACAGTATGAAATTCAAGAACATACAAATAAAATTTTAACCTTAGCTAATAACATGAACAAGACGTCTGTAAAGATCACAAACGTCGAAACAACGAATTTAAACCGAATAAATATAAAGGCTGTATCGCAAAATTGAAGTGGGCGTGAGCTGGTCATGTGTGCTAAAGAGAAGACGGCAGGTGGAGTAAAGCGATTCTAAAGTGGAGACCTAGAGTCAAAAAGCGAAGTGTGGGCAGACCACCTGCCAGATGGTCGGATGACATAAAAACATCGGAACTGGCATCGGGAAACCAGTGACAGAGCTGTGTGGAAGAAGATTGAAGAGACATATGAGACACCTGCAGTGGGCAAATATCTCTGCTGCAGAAGAAGAGAGAGAGAAGACGATAAATTGTATTTCAAATATTCATCGCGAAAAAAAAAATATAAATATAAAGTAGTAACACAGTGTATGAATGAACGAATGAATGTCATTTATTTGCACGAAATATGGTCACAACAGTTGTTATAAAAGAATAATGTTCAACATATTTCACCGGCACTTAACTTGGCATGCAAATAATAATATTAATAATTAAATTAATTTAATTTATCATCTTAATGTCAACCTAATAAAAAATAAAACTATAATAGAATTATTTGAGTTTCATGATTACAATGTCAATAATATGAAAAGAGAATAATGATACAATTGGAAATAATTAAATAAAAGAGTAAACAATGTAAATAAGTAGATACATACATATATAAATAAATATATTATATGTGTCTATATCTAACGTAGGTAATAGTCACGTTGCTTGACTGCATCCAATCAGTGCAACCTAAAACCATACTGGTTCAATTACCAATAATGATTTATTCTAATCAACGTTAAACGCTCGACTAGACGTAATCCACAGCGTATAATTGCATACCCTCGGCTGACTATTCATAGGTGATTAGGATAATCACAATGCTATTACATAGCAGTACAATTCAATATCATTGTGTAAGGAAATTGGGTCTCAATGTTGCTTTGAGATAAAAGATGGCGTTAATTAGCTAGTACATATAGGACGTCGTCGTTGCATGAATTAGTAATTAATCGAAAGATAATTAATTGAAGTACGTTGGCCACAATGTTGCCGGTTCAAATGGAACTGGGTGGGCCATATCAGCTGCATTTCTGGTATAATTTTGGTAGTGCGAAAAAAAAATGACTATGGTGGTATTAATAGTTTCAAGTTTCAAGTTTTTATTGCATAATCATGAGTACAATAAGTTGATACATAAAATGATAAGCTTCATCATGATACCCGTTTGGGCATAGCAATTTAATATAAAGTACAAATAATATATTAACTAAGTCTGGTTTTAACCGTGTAGCGGCCCTATAGTCAGAACATTGTGGTATTACTAATATTATTTCAACTGAATTCGAGATAAATTATGTAGGTTCAAGGATATCACAAAATAATAATAATAAAGTGAAATGTCAAAGATAGATTGATTGGTTGTGCTATTTATCTGTCGATTATTAATAAATTAGGATTGAATTTACATTAAATTAATAGTTTGCATGTCATAGCTGTTTATCATTATAAAATTCGTTAAGGTTGTAGTAGCATTTTTCACATAGCAATCATTTTAGCTTATTTATGAATTTATTTGTATTTTGTTCCATTCTTAAGCCATTTGGCAGTTTATTATAGACTCGTATTGCGGTGGCATAGGGACTATTTCCGTACATTTGCAGGCGACTAGGAGGACTTCGAAATTGTTTTTTTTTTGGTTTTTCCTAGGGGTAAATATTCTTTTAGGTCTTGCCTCATCAAAGATGTCAGGGTGCATATTAATGAATTTACAAAGCTCTAATATATACAAACATGTCACTGTTAAAATTCTTAAGTCAGTGAAGTAAGGTCTACATGAGTCAGTATTTTTAATATTTACAATGATACGTACTAGTTTTTTTTGCAATATCAACACATCCTCTATATCTGTGGCATTTCCCCACAAAATAACACCGTAACAATGCCAGAAATGTGCGTACGCGTAATAAGCTGTTAAGGCAGTCTGTTTGTTTGTGCTAATTTTAAGTTCATAAAGGGCGTATGAAAATCTTGACAATTTAGATTTCAAGTTCTCAATATGTGCTTTCCAGGTAAGATTCGAGTCGATTTTTATGCCTAGTAAAGTACATGTTTTTACTTTCTCTAGTTGTACATTTCCAAACTGCAAATTTATATCCAAACTAGACTTTTGATATGGTATGAATTCTATTAGGAAAGTCTTAGAATAATTAACTTTAAGATTATGCGCTTCCAACCATTGTACGACTGTATCAAACGTTGCTATAATCTTATTTTTAAATTCCGTTGTGTTCTCATACTCAAATAGGAGAGACACATCGTCAGCAAACAACACGCAGTAAGTGGGTATAATTTTTGGAAGCTGATTAATATAAATCAAGAATAGGATACATCCCAGGACTCAGGATCGCAATAAAGCAATAAAGTTATTTATACTACTTTCATATCTTTTGAAGCGAAATAAGAAGAAAAGTAAATGGGCATTTAGGTCCACTTTGCTCGAACTGTAGATAAAATAACAACACACGTGAATATGTAAATTACACGTGTATGCCATCTGACACTAAGAAACGGCAGATTCTTCTAAAAAAATTGATTAAATAAATTCTTCAATGTTGTTCATCTAGATGTCTAAAATAATCCTCTCATATTTGGACACCAATTTTCAACAACTTAAACAATTCTTAGTTAGTATTTAATTATATTAAATTATTTATAACACTAAAGGCTGATTTTTAAAATCCCCAGATAGAGATATCTGACAGATAAAATGTAACAAATAAAAAACGTCATTGATTTAAAAAGAAAATAAATCTAAATTTAGAAGATCAAACTTGGAAGGCCTTTTAAATTTGGTTGGGTTCGAATTTATCCGTGGAATGAAAAATCGGATTAAAATGATTTTAGTGCTGAAACTGAAAATATTAGCTTAAAACTATATTAAAATATTCCTAACCAAAATAACGTCAATATCTAATGAGAAGCGTTCTCACGCATACGACAACAGCTTGCTCCGAAATATTAATTTTAAACTATTATTTACATTAAAATTTACGCACACTTAACCTATAGGCGAGGTTTAATAAAGCCCAGACGCACCGCACGTGCGGGGAGGGGGATGTGTAGTCATTTACATTTAAAGCACCAATTATTTGACGTCATTAGCGCCCTCTGACGGCTATAAAACGCACCCAACCCGCGCGTTTCTATTCCCCACTCAAATAAGTTGCGTTATAAAATATAAAATTGCCATTTTTAATCTCGGTGACTGCGGGCGGGTACATTTGATATTATTAATTTTTCTTGAGTGCAATCGTCGATAAGTTGGTTTTTAAAGTACTTTAAAAATGTAAATTGCATCTTTAATTTTATAATGGTGCATTGTTTTTTGAGCCAGTATTTACTTTTATCCATTTATAATCTTACGGAGTAGAAAAACATAGAAAAAAACATAGGGGGAAGGCGACATGTTCCAGCAGTGGTATTCTCTAATGTAACAGCCTAGAGCTCGACGCTGTTTCAGCATCGAATCAAAGTGAGCGTCCAATCAGAGCGTCGTATTGCTCAGATTCGACGCTGAAACAGCATCGAGCTCTAGGCTGTTACATTAGAGAATAGCACTGCTGAACTCACCACGGTCCGAAGAGGTTAGAATATTCACCAATGCGGAATAGGCTATTATGGCGTCTTTCTCCCTTTAACTAAGAGAAAGCTCTTACTCTACGTGTGAATAATGAGCTGTCAAAAAAAAAACATAATATATTTTAGGTCAATGTCGGCCCTAAATACATTAAGGGCGACTTGCATAGCAAAATTAAAAAACATATTTACCTAAATCGATTTTAAAATAATTTTGCAAAATCGAACATTGTACTCTATTTGATTATGTGGATGATTGATAATATGTGGCTACACATTGACAGTTCTTGAAATTCTGACAGATTTTAAACACGTTTAGCAGCCTAAACATGTTTAGGAACCGTTATGCAAGCCGGCCTAAAAGTTAAATTACTAATCAGGCTTTTCGGATTCCGTACTCAAAGAGTAAAAACGGGACCCTATTACTAAGACTTCGCTGTCCGTCCGTCCGCCTGTCTGTCACCAGGCTGTAACCTCGAGAACCGCGATAATTAGACAGTTGAAATTTTCACAGATAATGTATTTCTGTTTCCGCTATAACAACAAATATTAATAAACAAAAAATCCTATCCTACTTCCTACTAATATTATAAATCCGAAAGTCTGTTTGTTTGTTTGTTTGTTCCCTCTTCACGGTCAAACGGCTCGACTGATTTGGATGAAAATTTCCATAGGGATAGTTTAAATGATGGAGAGTAACATAGGATACTTTTGATCCCGAAAATCCCGCGGGATCGGGACTTACGCGGGTGATAACTATTTAATAGATGAAAATTTGCATAGGGATAGTTTAAATAATGAAGATAGTTGAAAGTAGAATGGGATAGTTTAATAATGAATAAATAATAATGTAACATAGGATACTTTTGATCCCAAAAATCTCGCGGGATCGGGACTTAAACGAGTGATAACTTTTTATTGGATGAAAATTTGCATAGGGATAGTTTAAATAATGGAGAGTAATATAGGATACTTTTGATCCCGAAAATCTCGCAGGATCGGGACTTACGCGGGTGATAACTATTAAATAAATTAAAATCGACACAGGGGTAGGGTAAGTGATGTAGAGTGGCATCACGATCATCGTCATCGTCATCCTTCGTCATCGTCATCGTCACTTACTAATGAAATACAAACTTTACTTTACTTCACCTACCTACCGCAGTGCAAAAATCCACACTTAAACGAACGACCAGGGAAGTACTGATGATGCCAGGCGCGGTAGCGCCTGGCTTCAACAGTACTTCAATGGGCGACCGTTTAAGTGTGGATTATTGCCTTGCGGTAGGTAGGTCTTCGAACAACGCGGGTTCGCGACTTGCGCGGGTAAAACCGCGGGGCGCAGCTAGTAGTAAATATATTTAAGGGGGCTCCTATACAACCAACGTAATTTTTGTCTTTTTTTTAGCCGATAATGGAACCCTTCGTGAGCGAGTCTTCCTCGCACTTGTTTGGCGGGTTTTTTTTACGTCCGCATAACGTACATAAAGTTTAAAGATAGCATTACGTAACAACGTAGGAACCTACTACGTACAGTCAGAATACGATTTAAGGTACCAGGTGCATATTTTAAAGTTTTATTTTTTTTCAATAACGGTTCATTAATTTTTGGTTATTCTGCATCTAATAACTAACACTTCGGAAGCTTTAGTGATATCAAGCAGAATAATCAACAATTACTTTACAGTTAGGAATAGAAAAACTTAAACCTTTCAAACATGCACCTGGTACCTTAATTCGTATTCTGACTGTACTATTATTTTGTATCTCAACCAAAAAAACAATGTAACTCGAATGCACTGAAATATTATTCTTTCCGACACACAGCGGCGAGTCGCTGTCTATCCGCCGGTCACTTAGCACTCGCAAAGTGGTCCTGATTTAGCGAAACCATAGCTCTCCCGATACAACCCTAACGCCATTGAAATAAGCGACTTATTTCAATGTACTGACTAAAAAACCTTTTAAGGGCACTTAGGTACTTAGTTGTATTCGTTTTTACGTAATTGAAAAACGGAAAAATCAGTAATATGAAGTAACAGTGGAAAATATGAAGTAGAATGTAGTGACATACACTCCATTTGGTATAAAAGGTGTAGTTATGATAAAAATATGTGGACTTAATTCGACACATTGGTCTGAATGACAGGAGATCTGAGAGCCCAGTGGGCCAATAAAAGGGATATATCAATGACATGGTAAGTCACGTGCGGTCTAACACTATCTGTAACATAGATATATATATAAATAAATCACAAAATGCAGTAGAATAGGCGGCCTTGCCGCTAGAAATGAAACGAAACGAAACGAAACGAAACGAAACGAAATAAAATGAAATGAAATTTTTTGTCTAGGATCTAGGTTAAAGAGATGGATACAAAATTAAAGAATCTCTAGTCCTACCACGTGGGCAAACAAACATGGTTCTTAAAAAAATCGTCAATTAAAAAAATACCTTTTTTTTTATAGTGAGGGTAGACTACTAGCAAGTCCCGTCACTTTGCAGTACGATGTCTGCAGATAAGTTTATTTTAACACTCCAATATTAAACTCAGTTACAGTACTAGATGCCTACATAGCGTCATACAGTATTAGTTCACAATTAATAATTTATCTGTATATATTTGGAGAAAAAGGTAAGTCTTATATCTAAATGTATCTTTTGTTTGTAAGAAATCGTTCTGTATCTACATAAATCATTAAAACCGGTTCTCTGTCTTGTTTTAGGGAAAACGCCTACTATAAAGTCAATAATAAAATATGTTTGAAACACTGACAATATTGAGCTGACTGCCAGATTGCCAGCTTTCTCTTCTTTAGAAGCGATCTCTTCCATTCAACTTTAAGACAGAAAGTGGCTGCACTGTCTACGAAAGAGTAAACTTGTCAGTATGTTAGGCCAAATAAATAAATCCATCTCATTTTGTAGTCAGCTACGGAGTTCGTAGACTATAAATAATATCGTAGCCGTAGCTGCTACAGATGCTACGAAAATCAAGGCTCCACAGGCATCGAAAAAATTATACTTTGTTTTATTTGCTAGGGGTGATTCTAAAATGGTCGGTCTACGGGGGTGGTTCTAAAACTGCATCGAATCTCCCCACCCTTTATGGCCCATTAGACTCGTCCGCGGGAACTCGCGATTTGCATAAGCGGCTTGGCTCTCTACACATAGTAATTGGGATCACATGGACGCGACCACTATTAGCTGACACCTCCATGAATGCTGCGTAACTGCCATCTATGAGACCAAAGGTGTTTTGATAAAGGTCGAGTTAGTCTGGCCAAGTCCAGTGTAGGTTTAAGTTGGCCGGTTTGGCCACCGAATCGATGTTTGCATTGCACTTAAGCGTTGCTCTTGAAGCTTTTAATCGAAGTGCGAAAATTTGAATGTGATTTAAATTCGTTTTATTGTAATGGAACTAAATGGCTGTAGTAGGTAACTTGTGAGAATCATTTGCATTTACTTGGCTAGTACTCAGAGTTCAGGTTGTTAAGGGTACACTATTCAACAATTTGTAGCCCCAAGTCGGAACTGTAAATAAATAAATATTTCAAATATCCTCAATATTTTTTTTATTACAATATTGTTTGTCACGAAAACCTTTGTTATTTTTAAGTGAAGAGAACCTTTTAAATTCTTATTTATTTATCTATAGACCAAACTACAAAAACCTTGACAATCTGCTACCCTGTGATACTGAAACTATGAGATTTAAAGTAATAATAAAATAATATATTAGAAAGGTAATAAGAAATCGGTTACGCAGGTATTAATAAAATTTGGACGTAAGATACGTTAGTAAATTCATACGTGTATTTGATAAGCGACAATTTTAAGTAATTCACATTGTTTTGAACTTACTACGACAATTAAAATAGTAAATCACTTTTCCACTTTTCCGTTTGAATTTTTGGGGATTTATAATTATTTTAACCTGTTAAAGAAAAAAGTAAAATGCAGTTCAATAAAGAGTCTCAAGAGACGGTCAGACAGACAAACGGATAAAAAAGCGATCATCTTTTTTCTTCCTTTTGGATACGGAATCTTAATAAATAATGCGGAAGAATAAACATCCAGCGCACCCTTAACGTAGCTGCGATACTGTTCGCGAGTCAACACTAAAGTCTGTTCAAATTCGGATCGGAGTAAGTAGGCATCTATATTATTTGTTCGTTTCAAATGCGAACATAATTTGTATAACGAGTTTTGATTTGAATTTTCATGACGTTCAAAGTCTTATTGAATTTTCAAGAACAAATATTTACACTGTTTAACTAAGGCGAATGTAATTAAATATTAAAAATTTAGAAAATATTTACATGGGGAATTAATAACGTAACTTTAATTCTAGGTATTTTTAAAAGAAGATGTACCTTTTAGATTTGCTTCGTCTTAGACAGCATCAACACTTACCATCTGTGATAGTGGTTTAACTCTAGCCTACATGTTATCAGCTTATAGCTATTTACTAAAGACTAGGTAATCTACAGCGATGTGAATTAGAAAATATTACTAAGTTTAAAATATGCCTTGAGCAGTCAAAACAAAAAAACGTAATATTAAATTGGAATGAAAGCGCATCTCACGTTGGGATTGTCTACTATAAAGTTGTCCCACCCGAGTCAGTCAATAAGTCGCAAAGCTTACTCTAACCAAAGTTTTTGCTTTTTAAAATCGAAGTTTTTCAAATTTAGAATGTAAACCAATCAAAAATAATTACCTAAACTTTGCTTCTTTGGTATGACTATGAAGTTTGTTTATTTTATTCTTATATAACATAATAAATTTCGTCTATAAATTCCAAAACAAAGGTGTTGCTTAGCACAGTCTGAGCATAATCAAAGTACGCACTATAGAATTCAGCCTAAGTGGAGGCCCTTGCCCTTCAGTGCGAGGCAACGGGCTAATTTTTAACTAATTATAAGGGGGTTTCATTTTTCGTTTTCATTTTTTTTCTCTCATTTAAAAGTTATGGATTTTACACGGGCCAAACTTTTATTAATAAAGTAGGTCAAATTGACTACTGTTACAGGACCAAAGAATATTATTTCAAAGTAATTGCATACATTTAATACCTTAAATTGTTCAATTTGTAACGTAGAACGAACACTTTTATTGGTGCTTAGCTAGATTAATTGCAAGGCAATGAATTTAATTGGATATCTACGTACTGCTTATTACTACTTGGTACTATTCTTGTTTTACATTTGAAAAGTGGAGATTATGTTTTCTAACTTGATGAAGTTCTTAGGTGTGAAATACGTTTTCACCCACGTTAGTCTCGGGCAATACTTAAGGTTACCTATTGGTTTTTTTTCTAGATATTAAAAACGTAGATACTCTGAATTTCGATAGAACTGTAGTCATAAGTAATCTTAATATTCTAGTTTTCAACGTATCTACATATAATACAAAGTTTTATACACAGTGTAAAACCGCAGGATCGCGACTTATGCATTTGAAATCGCAAAAAAGAGGTTTCAGCCAGTTCACAATTAATTACTTTTTCTGAAGGATCATTCTTAATCAACCAATCATATAATATAATTATTCAACCTTGTAGATTGTCGTGTTTCATCTCAGATCGTGTTAAAACTTACCAGGTGTAACCGGTGACCAAATGTTTCGACTTTGTAATGAATCTTAAGGCGGCGATAGATGATAATCAACGGTCCTTGTCCGATTGCATATAAATGAGCGAGATGGAATTGCGTGAAAAAATCTACAATTTCACGTAAAATCCATAATTAACGAAGATTAAAATAATATTTTTATAAAATACGATGAAGAGGTTCTAGGTATTGTATTTTCTAATATTATGATGCCTATAAGAAAATATAGCGGTTAAGGATTTAGAAGAAAAACTGATTTATTTTGTAAAACAGGGGTAACTTTGCCTGTATAATAGTGGTATTTAAAGTTATTTTTTATTGTTTTTGAAATGAAGGGGACACTTCTTGTATCATGTACAATAACATTAAACATTGTTTAAAGATCTATTTGATACCGGCTATGAAGAAAACTATTCAATCGGAAGGGATTTCACATGAGTCGCGCCCTTAAATGGTGGAATGAGTTAATTTTATTTAACTGGGGCATCAAGACCCGAGAACAAGTTAAATAAAACTGTTACTTATGGTCATAATTATTATAACCATAAGTAAAATACAAATCGTATGAGTTCAAAATGATTATTACTGCATTAATACATACATGCATACGCTACGCAATTCAACGTAACATCGCAACCCGAAACGCGAGCCCATAATCCGAACCCGTAAAATATTCCCAATCATTAATCCTACAAACTTCCAACCGAGCATACGTCGTAACTTTTTTTTATTCGCATACTCTGTTCGATATCAACTTTTTTAATTTGGCTCTCTGAGACTACGTCGGGTTGCCAGTGTAAATATTGCACGTTCGATACGGCAACTATTTTTAAAAACGTATGAGTTCATTTATTAAGCTTTGCGGTGGTCCAGCGTGAAGGGGAACGTAATTTAAAATGTTTTTTTGGTACATTATTATCGAAATTTTCATATTTGTGAATTGGTTTTGAATAATCTTTTGTAAAGGCTATAAGTATTTATCGTTTGAATTTAGAAATGTAGCAAGTATTATGCTTTTAGAATAATTGTTTGACGAATCACTATAGCGGCTGTACATTCTAGTCGAGACAACCCGAGACATGCCGTGTGTATGTGGTACATACATACATGGTAAGCACTCGCCTCTCGACCTCTGGGGCAACCCCTCTCGGCGAGATTTGACGAGAGCACCCATTCAAGAGTGTAAAGTATATATTTTGATGAAGCTATAATCCGAACAAATTACCGTTTTTCTTTAAGTGGAAACTCCATATCTCAAAATCAAAAAATCTAAATATTTTTTTTATTTTTTATTTAATAGGATGTGGTGATCACTTTAAATACGTCGAATGTTCTTACAAATATGACTCTAGTGTGGTTTCGGAACGCGCCCTCCGATGAGAAGAAGCCACAAGAAACTCATGGGGTTTTTTTTTGATCATGTTTTACAATCGTCAAAATAAATATATTTTTTACATTTTATAACAATGATCATAAATTATTCACATTGTCGTATATTTATGGCTATAGTGGAACCGGAGCAATATTATACTATAATATTTAATAACAAAAGGATCCAAAGTGATTCTATCTCCACACTCACACTCCGCAAGCACAAATTTTAGGCCTCTCTACCTTACAAAAAACGGCAAACACGGATATACCTCACAACTATTAGCACACTTGCAGCTTTGTGGCGAGCAGAATACAATAATTAAGAAGAAGAGGAAGCCGCCATAGCAGCGGTCGAGACATGACGAGTGCGCGAGTGTTGATGGTAAGCACTCGCTTCTCGCCCTCTCGGACAAGACCTCTAGGCGAGACTTGACAAGAGCACTCGTTTGAGAGTGTAAAAACAAAATAATAAAAAGAACGCACCTAGATAGGCAATGCCGTTAACTAAGACGTTTATAACAACAGTTAAAGTTTCACTTTCCCATAAAATACTTTTAGAACAAATTCGGGGTTGAGATATGACTACAAATAATGCTTGATTAAAAAGTGTATTAGTTTCAGGCTTTTTCCACAAATAGCACTGTGAAAGTTTATAAATTTTGAGTTTGAGATTGAGACAATTGATTTATATAGACCGTTAACGTTAACGGTCAATATAAATCTATAGAATTTCACAGTGCCATCTATCAAAAAGTTTTATAACTATTTTAGCAGAAAATGACTAACAGTCGGTAAAAATTCTCCAGAACAAGAGATGGTTTCAATCAAACTTTGATCACAAATCATCGCAAAACCGAAAATTGCAAATAACCGAATAAAAATCGCAAAGTGCGTGTCTATAGCAAGGGCAATGTAAGTTGTTTTATTTTGGTAGCCTTTTCGCTCATTTACCATTTTGCGACCGCTTAACCATTTTGCCCTTCTACCGTTCCGCGCCTAAAGGATTAATATTTTGTCAATAAGATACCGGACCGAAAACAAAATTCAAAGAAATTCCATATGATTTCAAAGCAAGCTAAACACTAAATTCGTCGTCCTATAAATAGTCTCAACTAAGTGACAACATGACGAATGACCGGCCACTATGCCTGGCTAAAGGGAATCTTCTGTCCAATGACACAGACTAGACCGAAGACGATAAAACCCTTTGACTGCTCACACGAAAAAAGCACGTCTTTTAAGTAGCACTCTCATACAAAAAAGGCCAATCACAAGGAGTCTAAGTATAGATAGTAAACGCATCGGCCAATTACAAATAGTCTTATTTATAAAGGGGAATAAACGGAGTAGTGAGAACATGCTTTGTCTTTTTCAGTGAGTGGACTTTAAAAGTTGACAGACAGAAACAAAAACCAGAATAACTATTCCGATCTTATGCCCTCTTTTATCAATAAGGCTAAAGGTGTCTAAGTATAGATACATAGGTAACGCAATGGCTAACACAAAGTTTGATTATTAACTCAACCCCTACCCGCAATGGTGAGATATGTTTTGTACACAAAATCGCGGTATGATAGATAGATAGACAGATACATACATTAAGACTTTATTTGCACAACCAATAACAATTATAATCAGTTTTTATGATCTTACTAATATTATAAACGCGAAAGTTTGTATGTATGTGAGGTTGTTTCTCTTTCACGCAAAAACTACTAAACCGATTGCGATGAAACTTGGAATATACGTAACTGGGGACCTGGATTAACACATAGGCTACTTTTTATCCCGATATTTCCGCTGGAACGGGGCTTAGCGGGTGAAACCGCGGGGCGCAGCTCGTAATTAATAAGTAAGACACAGTAAGCTTAAAAGTAAAAAGTTATAACAAATGTGCGACCTGGTATAAGCTATTAATTGGTTTTATTATCTTTGGACTAGATCTATTATAGCGCATCTAGAGCTACATTAGAGTGACGGATGCCTGTTGTACAGCATATACTAAAATGGCCGTAAATTTTAGTTACATATAGAGCATTACGATTTTAGCTTTACTCATAACTAGCTGCGTCCTGCGCCCCTGCTAAATATATTCCAAGTTTTATCGCAATCGGTTCAGTTGTCGTAACAAAGTTACATACATACATACAAACTTTCGCGTTTATAATGTTAGGAAGAAGTAAGATTTAGTACATATTATATATAAAATCTCCACCTAGATCACAACTTTGAAAATAATATGACGTTGACATTATTTTCAGTATGAAAAAATTTCGTACCTTTTTAACCTATTCCCTATGCAAGAAGTCAGTTGAAAATTGTAAAGAAAAAATATTATAAAACCACATACTTCGTTGGTAGTATCTTTTCTCAAATATTTCATGCTTTGTTATACGGTCATTGTTTTAATATTTCTAGGTGGCATTAATCTTTCAATCTAATTAAATCACGCAAACATTTTTTTCTGAAGAAAAACTCCTAAACAAGCTATGACAAAACATCGTACATCACCATTTTAGAGGTACTAACACGTACGTATACCTCCTAATGTGAACATTTTGGATTCAAAGTAAATTTATCTTATAAATATTGACTTCAAATAATAATGTTAGTAACGATGCAAATTGTCAAATTTGTAAATACCAAAATAATAATAACTAAATGCATTTAAAATCACTTTATTTTGAAATATCCTACAAATTATGATGTGTGATTTCGGAACGTGTCCTCCAATGAGAAAAAAACTTACGGGGGTTCTTATTTTGTTTTTGTGTTTTTTGTGATTACTTAATTTGAAATGTTTTACATTACGATCGTAGCCAGTTAAGCTATGCGTTGCACTGTCGTGCCTAGGACATATATTGGAAAACATTCCTATAAATTCTGTCGACCATTCCCGAAAGCAAGAACCAGGGCTCAGGAATCTTTTAGGGCTATATAGTTCCTTCTTTTGGAACTATAATAGTCCTTTCTTTCCAAAAATAAAAATAAATACTTCATAACCAATCTAAACTATTAATAGGTTTTCGTCAAAATGTTTTCGTTCACGGTAAAATTACCTAAAGTTAAGGTTAATTTAAGTGGGCGTACTTTGATAATTCATATAAAATAGAATCCACAACCCACGTCAGCTGTCAAATCAACTGAATTCTCTCATAGAACCAATAAATAATTTAGTTGAAAATACGTCAATCGATCGCGTTGTGTGAGAAACAGACATTTGTTGGGGAAAAGTAAAAAGCAAGTTGTAGGGCAAGTATCGAGACTAGTGATTTGTAAAACGATACCCTGACATCGTTTCTTTTTATGTCCTTTTATTTTTAGGAAATAATATAATATGGGTTTATCAAATAAGGATGACATTTGAAAGAATAATATATTGAACACTAGCTGCGCCCCACGGTTTCACCCGTGTAAGTCCCGTTCCCGCGAGAATATCGGGATAAAAAGTAGCCTATGTGTTATTGCCGGTATCCAACCTATATTCCAAATTCATTGCAATCGTTTCAGTAGTTTTTTGCGTGAAAGAGTAGCAAACTCACATACATACATACATACAAACTTTCTCGTTTATAATATTAGCAAAAAGTAAGATTAGATGTTTTGTTAAATTTTTTTTGTCGACTCAATTATATATTTTAAAAAATTAAGTACCTACTTATTATACAACAATTTATTATTTTAAATCAATTTATGTTATTTTATTACTTTTGGCGTAGCTAAGTGTTTCAGATAATTTATTATTGTAGTATGAGATTAAGCGTAATATCTACGTAGTTCTCGATCTCAGGAATATTGAAAATGAAACCCAAAGTGTTATTCCAGAACTGTAGCTGTCTACGTTCTAAGTTTCGTCGCAATAGGTTTAGTCGCTGGTTCAGTAGTAAAAGAGTAACAAAGTCACGTACATTGTATACAGTGCAAATATTCGCGTTTATGATTTAGATTAGAACTATGAAAAACCTATAAAATTTGATTTCTGCAGAGAAGTACTGAAGGTATAGAATGAAAAAGCACAGCGCACTTAGATATAAGACTTACCACTGACTCCAGATTAACACAGATAGACTAATATTTGTGTACTAATACTGCATAACACTATGTATTCTGTCGACGTACTGCAAAGTGAACGGGACTTGTTTTGTTAGTAGCCTACCCTCACTATAAAAATGTGTTTTAAAATTAACTACTATTTCTAAGAACCATGTTTGCATGCCCACGTGGTAGGACTAGAGATTCTTTAATTGTGTATACTATATGTTTTACCTAGATCCACAAACAATAAATCATTTCATTTTTCATTTCATTTCTTTTTCAAATTTTAAAAACTCCCCACTATTTCAAAATCAATAAGTTGGCTGTAAATACTTTACATAATCAAAAGGCTGATTCGTATCATGTCGGCCTTACAACCACGCGTCAACAAAAATGAACTCAAACCACAAATATCTACACCACTATTTAATCTTCTCATATAAACAGTTGGTCCACTTAATATTATTAGAGGATATTCCCCGATACAACAACAGTGTGGACCATCTGGCGTTTAGGCTTGCTTGATATTGCTTACGTCTATCTCGTCGTTCTACGCATCAGTCGTCCTACTATATTATAGAAACTGTTGGTAAACAATCACCTACATATACAATTTTGTTGCTATTATACTAATTTATTAAACTTATAAACTAATGAAACACTTTATTTATCGGGTTTAATCGCGTAATATTATGCAAAATCGCGAAAACCATAGAAGAAATTACTTATAAACTAATTGTGTACTTGGGGTTACATGTAATTCCCTATCCAGTCAGAGTGATTAAAAAACGATTTTTTTAATGCATTTGAATGAATTTACCTAACAAAATTACCCCACAACACCGTGCCTAAGTTGATATTGTTAAAAAAAAGTAATTTTCATGAAACCTTAGCACTGGTGATCGAGTAAACATTGTTTACTAAACAATGTCTTGATATTCTCTACCAAAAAAATAAATAAAAAAAAAGTGTAGTAATATCCGTTTTCTTGTACCTAAAACACAAGCCTAGTACTTAGTTTGGGGCTAGATTGTGCTGTTTGTAACGTCGTGAAATTTTTATTTATTACATAATAATTTATATCAAGAAAGTATATTTCCATTTTCTTAGATTTAAGCCTTAAATTTCATTATTTTTTATAAGTAATTAAATTACACACTTTTAAGCCGATTGGTTCTACTTTTAAAACATCTACCTGCTTATGCGTCATTGAGACAAATTAGATTACTAGTTCTATTTCTGATGCTGGCTACATTAGTAGGCGAATATTCGTGTCGCGTTGTCGCTACAAAAACATCGTGTTCGGGCTTACCCGATGTTCTTGTCTACAATAGGCGGGCGATCTACTGATAGCGGCTCGACACAGTACATCGTCTTCGTCCGAATACGTTGCGTTGCAATTAACTACCCAGCCACATATTATCTGTCTTATCTTACTAATATTATAAACGCGAAAGTTCGTTTGGATGTACGTATGTATGTATGTCTGTGACTTTGTTACTCTTTCACGCAAAATTCCAAATTCCAAGCTAGTAAGTCTCCTACCAACCCACAGGTACCGAAATTCCCAATACATAATCCAAACTTATTAGTTGCTAACATTACAAACTGACACGACAGACTTATAAAAAGGGTGCTTAGGCATTTTTCATTTTAATAAAAAAACTTAAACTTCGATTCTATGCATATAATGCGTTTAGAAAATTAAATGTTTTCATTTGCTTTAGACTTCATTTTACTATTCGTGATTTTTGTCACACCTCAAATTTATTAAGGCTGCATTCGTCAAGGGTGCAGTATGCTCGATTTTTTCCATTGTTCCATTTGGATTGGTTTAGTTCATATAATTAGTGTACTTCGATAATTTATTTTCGAAATTATTTTTTCGGTCAGAGGATATATCGAGACGCTTAGCCTTGAACGGCAACGTTTAGGACTATGCTATGGCACGCTAAATACAGTTGCAATGTTAAAACGTATTTTTAACTCTACTCTATATTTCGTAAATTTGTTTTTATTATCAAGGCATATTTACTAGAAATATTTTTAAAGGAAAAATTCATCTTCAAAAATGAATTCCTTCCCCGGGAAGTTTCACGCAAGCTCGGGAACTTGCGTGGCCGAGCGGTATAGGCACTGGAATATTGATCCAGGGACGCGAGTTCAAATCTCGCCGCAAGTGAATCTTTGAAGATGATTTTTTTCCTTTAAAAATATTTCTCTATTCTATAGTAAAAAAAATATTAGAAATATTTTAGCAAGGAAATATATATTTACAAAAAATTCACATGACAAGATTCGAACCTGCGCGTCCTTTCGCTAACCAGGCGACTGCTCTAACCACAATAATAATAAGTTAAAAAAGTAAGTCCAATATTTCTAAGTTTAAAATGCCTTGAGCAATAAAAACAAACAGAAATATCAAAAAAATATTGTTGAGATTTCAAGGTACTTTTATGAAATTTAACTACACATCTAACGTTAGTTCTGTAATTGTTTTTTTTTCTGGAAAATGGTTCAAAAACTCGTACTATATAAAATTTCAATCGTGAACATTGGTAATCCAAACATGGGTTTTACGCACGTAGTACTATGCAGATCATTAAATTAGCATGACTTTTCGTTAATTATAGGGATTAGACAAACAATATTAAATAACAAACAGCAAGATCCAAAATCAATCTATCACTTTTTAAACTAAAAGTCCTGTCTGGTTTGATTGACCGAATGACTAACTCAATAAACTTTATATCAACCGCACAGCCTAAACCGCTGGTTCTATGGACATAAAATTTAAAGAACATGTTTATGTGACGTGTAAACACCCACATAAAAGGGTTTATTGAATACCTCATAAGGTCTATAATTATGGGAGTGAAATCGCGACACGCTGTTAGTTCAAAATATATTGATTTAAATAAGGTGTCACATGATTGTTTCAAATCGACGGTCATATAGAGTGGTTAATTAAATGTAGGTACCTTAAATACTTATCGTCCAATATCTTACGTAAGTATACTAACATTTATCAGCGTAAATAATTTAATATTATATTTTTTTTTAATCATTTATTTTATCGGGCTCACACTTAATCTATATAAAGCGCTCAAACACATATTTCTTAACAGTTCACCGTAAACTTCGATTGTACATTTTACAGTGTATTTGTGATCACCAAGATGAAATTAATTTGCTTAATATTGATGTGCGCGTTAGCTGCCATGGTAGCCGCTGATGGTAAACGATACGATATTAATCGAGCACGAGAACTATTCAATAAATGGAATATCGATTTCAATAAACATTACACTTCTATATATGACAGGGAACAACATTTCTTTGCTTTCAAGAAAAATCTAGCAAAACTCAATGGATTAAACGTGGCATATCCACACATGTCATTTCGCATAAACAAATTTACTGGATGGACTGACGATGAGTGGGCTTCTTTCGCGAGTCATTCTAATAAATCTTTAAAAAAAAATTGAGATGACCAATTGAAGAATTTGTTGACTTGGATGTTAAATATTATATCTCATTAATTACAAACCATACAAAAACTATATTTGATATTATTTTTTATCTTTTGCCTTATTTTGGTAGTGTTAGAAATATTTTAAAGGAATAATTCACTTGCAGCGAGAGAGATTTGAACTCGCGTCCCTGGATCAGTGCCCCAGTGCCTAAACCGCTCGGCCACGCAAGTTCCCATCTCGAGCAGCGAATTTAAGAAATGTTTCCCTGTCTACTATTTTTCGAATAAGGCTCGGTTGAGTCCCATCAAAATGATCACTTTCCAGTGAATTTTTCCTTTAAAATATGCCTTAAACAATGAAAACAAATAATTAAATATTTGGTAGTGTTGTTTACACAATTACTTACTTTTACAACACACAAAAATTTTTTTTTAAATAGTTCATTGAAAACATAGTTTTTCATTTTTTGAAGAAACGAGACATAAATATTATAATACTTAATTAATACTTAATTGGTAATCTGCACCTAATATTGTTACAGTTTTACCTTATTTGAAATATAATTCATATTAAAGGAGAAATACTGTTTTGGCGCTTACAAAGTGGGAACTCCATCCAGCTAACTTTTTAGTTTATCAATGCTTCACAAAAACGTCATCACGATGCCATCATTATTTGGTGTCTAAGACATCCGACGACGCACAATTGATACAATGAACAACAAAAGTTACAATGAAAAAAAAACTCGATTATTTTTCAATGTAATTAGGTGTTTAACAAGACGAGGAGGAGGAGTGGAAGATAATGGCGGAGGTCTACGTCCAAAGTTGGATGAAATAGAGGCTGATATAGATAGATAGATTTAACAAGAACATTCTCACAATTATAAAATGATCAAGAATTAGAGACCCCCTTGTATGGGCACTCATTCGACCGGATTAGTAGTGAGTCGTCATAAACGCAAACTCGTCATACTAGCGCAACTCGTCACAAACGCGACCCGTCATTTTCGCAACTCGTCATAAACGCGACTCGTCATTTTCGTAACTTGTCATTTTCGCATCTCGTCATTTTCGCAACTGGTCATTTTCGCAATTCGTCACACGAACCTTAATCATTACATTTCTCTCATTTTACAGCTGTCCTTATATTGAATCATCCTGCATGATAGTCTTTCTATACTAATATTATAAAGAGGTAACGTTGGTAACATGTATGTATGTATGTTGGGGATAATCTCCGAAACCACTCAACCGATCTGGATGACATTTTGCATGGGGGTAGCTTAGTGTCATAAGCTATTTTGTTTCTCGAAATTCCCACGGGATCGGGACTTACGCGGGTGAAACCGCGGGGCGCAGCTAGTGCTAAAATAAAAACAAATGTTGGGAAATTATTATATTAACCTTTTGGAGCATCGGAAAATTATAGGTGAAATTATAGCATACGTCATATGATTGATAAGATATGAAATGGTAATAGATAATAACGACGTACTTTACATAAATACGTTTAAAAACTAAACTAGACCACCTACCCTCTTTCTGTAAAAATATTGTAATTATTAATGTTTTTTCTGTTACTTAGTAATATTTTTGAGATTTAGTAAGCAGTAAATAATTATTTTTTTACTTTGAAGTAAAAACTTTCTCCCAACTTTCTTTACGAAGCTTTCCCGATGCTCCAAAGGTTAATATAATAATTTCCCAACAACATTTGTTTTTATTTTAGCACTAGCTGCGCCCCGCGGTTTCACCCACGTAAGTCCCAATCCCGTGGGAATTTCGGGATACAAAATAGCTTATGACACTCAGCTACCCCCATGCAAAATGTCATCCAGATCGGTTGAGTGGTTTCGGAGATTATCCCCAACATACATACATACATGTTACCAACGTTACCTCTCTATAATATTAGTATAGAAAGACTATCATGCAGGGTGATTCAAATATAAGGACAGCTGTAAAATGAGAGAAATGTAATGCTTAAGGTTCGTGTGACGAATTGCGAAAATGACCAGTTGCGAAAATGACGAGATGCGAAAATGACAAGTTACGAAAATGACGAGTTGCGAAAATGACGGGTCGCGTTTGTGACGAGTTGCGCTAGTATGACGAGTTTGCGTTTATGACGACTCACTACTAATCCATTCGACCGAGAAGTCTTTTTACACCGGTTAGATATTTTTTGTGTAGGGCCTTTTAAGTTTTAACTTTTTTAATTTTTTGGAATTTTCGCTTTATTCGTGCAATGAAGAGACAATACTCGTATGTTGACTCGGTATTTCAGTTACATTGGGTTACAATAACTGTTACATGTAAATATTTAATAATTAGAAATGCGTTATAATGTAATTCATAATTCATTTATTGACTAAGAATATAGGTTACATTGGTCTTACATTGGTATATTTAGTACAGCCATATTCTGCCTTTTCGGCGTTCATCAATTTGTTATAGGTAGGTACACAATAATTATTTTGTTATTGGTAAAAATAATTATAATATTATGTCAAGTATTAGGCATATCGATAGCATGTAGGTAATATGAATTATCAATAATTAGAAATAGCATTTGAATTTGAAAAAAATGAAATTAAATTTGTCAATCAATGGGCATATTAATAGAATGTCAATATTATTTTACTTTATACTTAATTAAGGTTTTGTCCTCTAGGTATTGTCTTACACTAGTATACGCTTTATTAATGATCATTGTCTTCAGCTTTTGTCTAAAAATGTCAGTGTTATTACAGTCAATAATACATTTTGGCAAATTATTGTACACGAAACTACACATGCCCATTACACTATTTTTAAACAGAGCAGTATTATGTTGAGGCATGAGTATTTTATGTCTATGTCTCACGTTTTTAAAATTGACAAATAAATGCAGGTTTATTCGAGTAAATACTGATATCTCATATATACCTATAGAGACTTGGTAATGTTAGTATTTGTAAATTTTGAAAGTGAGGCTTACATGAATCTGTTTTTTGCAACCTGCAGATAGCCCTAACGCATTTCTTTTGCGCACGGAATACTCTGTCCTTCTCGACTGAGTTCCCCCAGAATATAATGCCATACCTTAAAATAGACTCAACGTTACCATAGTAGGAAGTTAGGACAGTCAAACGATTTGCTACCTTAGCTAGCATGTACAGTGCATATTCAATTCAATTCAATTCAATTCATTTATTTAAATCAGATGTCAAAGATCCATTATTTTGTTAGTAATTATTACTTATAGCTATGTTAGTAACAAGAATATTCCTTAGATGGTATAACAGAATTACAATTAGTCAATCAATATTACATTATTTAATCAATAAAATATGAATGCCTTTTGTCAAAACCACCTGCCACTTTTATGCAGTGATACATAATAAACTCATATTTATTGGCCGCAACGCTCAAGATGCTGTTAGAGCTGCCGCGTATACGTCTAAGCAGAGAAGTACTTCGCTTTTTTAAAATTGCTTGGAAACTATCCACTGCAGCATCAGCAAACATTCCCGACGCACTACACCATCGCGGCAGTCCCATCAACATCCTAAACGCGTTATTATATTGGATCCGCAGAGCATTTAACGACTGCTTTGTATGATCCATCCACAAAGAGCAAGTGTAGAAACTTTGACAATACGCTCGGAAAAGAGTAATCTTCACCTCCACACTGCACCGTGCGAATCTGCGAGCGATCATATTTGCCCTAACTGCCATTGCTCTACGTTCCCTCTCAATGTCTACCTGATCATTGAGGTTCTCATCAATATAATGACCGAGGTATTGTACCCGATTTAATTGTACACCGTTAAGTAGGATTGGGAGTGTGTTTTCTATTATCCTACCGCCAACCCCAAAAATCAGATATTCACTTTTGGTCACATTATATATTAGACCATGTTCTTGAGCGTACCGCTCGCAGACCCCAATGAGCTCCCAGAGCGACCCGATTATTGGTGCCAGCAGGACCATGTCATCAGCATAACTTAGATTGTTGACACATACGTTATCTACGTGACAGCCAACACGTCTACTACTGAGACCAACAACAAGGTCGTTTACGTAGAGATTAAAGAGTTTAGGAGACGTTATCCCCCCTTGTCTCACACCACACTCCAACCCATACGCGTCCGATAGCTCATCACCCCACCTCACTGTATTTACCTGATTTCCATACCAGTACCGAAGAATGTTGACCAGTGTGTCTGACACGCCTCCCCCTTTCATTTTCATCCACAGCTTATCATATGACACTAGATCAAAGGCTTTTGAAAGGTCTAGGAAGCACGCGTACACTGGAGTCTTCCGGCCGGTATAGTACCTAACTGTGTGCTTCAGGCTGAAAATAGCACTTTCGGTTGAGAGACCACGCCTAAATCCGAACTGCGCATCATGAAGATGTAGGTATTCCTCAAGTCGTTTGTCCAGCACACAGTCAAGCACTTTAGCCAGTATCGTAGCCAAAGAGATAGGACGGTAATTACGTTTATCGGCTATGTCCCCTTTTTTATTTTTAAGAATAGGAACAACTAAAGTTCTCATAAGGTCGTGCGGTAAATACGAGTGAACCAGACACAGGGAATAAAACTCCGCTAGGACCTCAAATAGGTGTTTACCTGCATGCCTGAGATGTTCAACACTGAGACTGTCATGTCCCGGTGATTTTCCTCTTTTCATATTCTTAATTATTGCAGATACTTCTCGAGCGGTAACTCGACAGTGAATACTACTACTATCACACACAGTTCCAGTATCGATCATCCCAGTCATCCCACCTAAAGGTGATTTCACTTGAAACTGGATCTTAAACATATTGGCAATATCTTTGCCCTCATTACATCCATCTACACTTACTGGTAATCTGGGTTTGTGATTGCATAAGAAGACTGGTTGAGCTTAGCGCAAAGGTCATCTATATGAGGCTTCCAAGTCAGCTTAGAATCTACATGGAGTCCCAAGAACTTGGTACTCATCACGTTGGCAATTTGGTGGCTATTGTGATCAACGTTAATTCTACCAATGTCAACACCCCTATTTGCGAACGTCATTAAATTAGTTTTCTGTAAATTAATAACTAAGTCATGGGCTTACATAAGTTCATGTAAATAAATAATAACGCATTTTCTCTATCAATCAACCAACCCTTTCTCGTGCAGAAAGTAAAATCAAAGCAAACATAATATAGCAATCAGTTTTATGAACACAAAAACTATTCGCTTCGTGCATTTATTATCGCCCCTGGTACTACACTGGGTGTGTTTCACACGTCCGCACCGACACGAAAATATCGAAATGACGTAAATTACATTGCCGAATTTCCTTGTAACCACCGGTGGTCGGCAAAGGGCGAATCGGTAATGTGTTATTATTTTTACGATATTGTTGCTCGGGCATGGCCTAGTGGCTAAGTAGTAGGTAAAATTATTAGTAGGTAGTAGCTGAAATACTGATTTACGTATTTACTTTACGTAGTGCTTTTAGGGTTTCGGTACCCAAAGGCTATAAGACCCTATTCAATTCAATTTTAATTGAAAAGATCTTTATTTAAGAAATATTAATACAATTAATTCCAAGTGTAAAAATATCCTTAGCATAAGCATATTCTTACCATTAGCATAAGTAAATTACAATTAGATTCAATCAAGTAAAAACTTTTAAAAAAAAATTGGTCAATTAAATAATAACATTCAATACAGCTAGTTATTTAAATTAATGAAGTAATTCAATTTAATTAATTTAAATAACTAACTGCGTCCCGCGATGACATACCCGCGTAAGTCCCGTTTCCGCGGGATTATCGGGATAAAAAGTAGCCTATGTGTTATTCCAGGCTTCCAGCTACCTATATTCCAAGTTTAGCAATCGGCTCAGTAGTTTTTGCGTGAAACAGTAACAAAATCACATACATACCTACAAACTTTTGCGTTTATAATATTTCGTATTCGTTTATTTACCACTGAATTGTAAAATAAGTACGACATAATTCAGTCTAAAGTTTTCGCGATTTTGCATACTAAAACACAATATTTACCGAGTTTTAATGCCGTCATTAAATAAAACGCGAGTACAACCCGGTAAATATTGTGTTTTATTAAGTACGACATGATTGAGGCTTAATATTAAACCAAGGAAATCCAACCTATTTAAAACACACGACTATAAATTCTGTTCGTAGAATTATTCGTCGAAACAATTAAATCGAAAAAAATTTACATTTCAATTACAATTATTATATATATAATTAATTCAAATAATACATGCAAATTATATTTAAATCCGCTCATGGACAACCCTAATGCACCGAACAAAATGATTAAACGTACCTACCTACTTGCACTTGGTTTTGTTCAGTTGTATTATGTTATTGATGAAATATATGCGTAAATGCGTAAAAGTGAACTACGTATTTAGGTATTTGCCTAAATACCCAGTCCACTTCCATTCCTCTAAATAGATATTTATGAATGGTTAAATAAATGGTTAAATAGCATTGTATAAATCCCCGAATAAATCCCGATCCCGAAAAAAATATTGGTCTAAAATACTCAAATGCAATGCAGAAAATTGCGGGTTCAATTTGACGCTGGGTACAAGTCTTGATTAAAAATAAATAAATATTTGTGGACATAGCATATGATTACCTATATAAATATTTCTATCCGGTCTGGGTGTTTCTATGCATATATAAATTAAATTAGGTAGTTTAGCTACTTATTATATGCAAAGATAGGTACAGCGTTTGACTACTATCACACCGAAATAACTAATGGTAAGTGCAGATATGAAGTCTATAATGAAGCACGCTGACCCAAAAGGTCTATTCACACGCGATTTAAAGACCCCATATTTGTATTGTTCACAGAATAGATTTATTTGACGACCTGTGTGGCGTCGTGCGAATGCCCGACTGCAATGCAGAAGGTTGAGGGTTCGATTCCCACCGGGTACAAATATTTATGTTTAAATATATATGTACATTTGTATGTGGTGTAGGCTCTCTATATGTGTATATTTACAAAAGAAGAATAAAAAATAATTAGTTTATCGGTTGTCTAGTCAACGTAACACAAGCTTACCATGGGGCAAGATGGCGCTGTGGCTAGATTGCGATATTTAATTTATTTACAGTCGTCGATGTAAAAAGAGAGTCCATCGTCAAATACAAAATAGCAGCAAACTAACGAGCTAGGTAGGTACAAAACAAATGCAATCTTAAAAGCCACGTCTCCTGTTGAAGTAAAAACTCTAATCTCCACGTGCTTAGCGGAACCCATTAGCGAGCAACGACAGAAAATAAATTACAAATAGGGAGGTAGTTTCTAAGCGGAACCTTACAAATGAGCAGATACAGGTTTAGTAAGGAAAACTTTTAATTTCAGATTGAGTGTGCGTTTTAAATGATTTGAAATTTTTATTTTCAATTTTTTGTCACCAAAATACTATACAGAACACCCCGACTAAAACAGGTTAGGTTAATGTTTGGTTACATGATTACACGCAGCTCTAATACCTTGAATCAAGACAAAAAACTATTTTCCTGACAAAGTCTTCCTGAAAAAGTCTTTCCGAGAAAAAATAGTTCGTGAAAAAGTCTTTCGTGTATAGTAATAAAGCCAATTTCAATCCAACACTGCGAAAACAGAAGAAAAATAAACACTAAACTTCGTAAATTTGTTTTTATTGCTCAAGGCATATTTACCAGAAATATTTTTAAGGAAAAATTCATCTTCAAAAATTCACTTGCGGCGAGATTTGAACTCGCGTCCCTGGATCAATATTCCAGTGCCTATACCGCTCGCAAGTTCCCATTTATTGAACTTTATTATTGGGAACTTGCGTGGCCGAGCGGTATAGGCACTGGAATATTGATCCAGGGACGCGAGTTCAAATCTCGCCGCAAGTGAATTTTTGAAGATGAATTTTTCCTTAAAAATATTTCTAACACTAAACTTATCAAAAGTTTAGTTACCATAAATACAAAAGTTTTTTCGTGAAAAAATAGTTAGTGAAAAAGTCTCTTGTGGCGTAGTAATAGAGCCAATTTCAATCCAACACCGCGAAAACAGAAGAAAAATAAACACTAAGACGAAAGTTTAGTTGCCGTAAATACAGTTATCTTATGGTAGTGTTTAACGGTAAACACCTCGGTCTTACCATAGAACTAATCCACAAAATACAGCCGCAAAGCTCCAGATTATGTAGACAAGGCATCTGATTAAAACGCTTTACTAACATCAAAAGCAACATTTTCCGGCTTAATTGAAATCGAATGCCTTAATTTTCCACTTGAAGATTTTTTTATCAGCTTTCGGAATTTAATTATTGAGCTAATCTAGCTGGAATGGTGGAGTGAATGAAGGGTTTGCTCTTTTATTTTGAAAGGCTACTACAGTTATTTTTACATTTTTACATCGATTTACTTAAGTCTGTTTTTAAAGGGTGCATGTTTGAAATTTGTTTCCTAACTGAACTTATTTTTACACGTTTACGTCCAATCTATTTTCTATTTAGAGGTCTCTGTGGCGCATCGGGCACAGGCTTCACTGCAATGCATAATAAATGGTTGTGGGTTCGATTCCCGCCGGGTGTATGCATTTAATCCATAGGCTTTAGTGTTAAATTGGGGCTAGTTTAATCTGTGTGTAATGCCGTAAAACATTTATTTATGTAGGTGTTAGCAACTTTAAAACATCCTATTTTGCTATTTATAGTGAATTTCAGAGTTTCGAAAAAAGAAACTAAATTAATTTCATGTTTGTGTGTGAAAATGTTTGTGTAATGCCGTTGGCTGAATGTTGGTGTGGGTACCAACATTCAGCCAACGGCATTACACAAACATTTTCCAATCAGCTTATTAAACCAAACAAAAGCTATTGACACAAAAATTACGATACTAGAATCCCAATATGTTTTTCCATATTTCGTACAAAAAAAACCATCATTAATCAAGTAGGTATCATGTCTCTATTCATACCCCACTCGTCTCATCAAAACGAGTACCATTGCGTTGAGGGAACCATCTTTTGTTCGTACCCACCCCATGTAACTAATAAAAACAACAGTGCTAGGCAACTCGAGTACCTGTGGAGTCGGTTTTTAGAGAAAAATAAAGGTTCTTCTGCATGTTTTGATAAAATTGTACTGCAAGCTTCGCCCCGCGGTTTTATCCGCGTAAGTTCTGGGCCTGTACTGTGTTTCTACGAACACACGAAAAATCTGTTAAAATGTGACGGATTTTCTTTCTAGATGACAATTTTATTTTTCATTGTTTTTTAGAGTAGAAGCACTGATCCCGCAGAAATATCGGGAGTAAAAGTATATTTTTATGTCCTTTCTTAAGGTCCTTTCTATCTCTACACCAAAAAATATTAAAGTTATTATATATTATTGGTTGAACGGTTTAGGCATGAAAACTTAACAGACAAACAGAGTCACTATCGAATTTTCGATATTATAAGGAACTTTAATAGAAATTTGAAAGGAAGGAATGAGGTTTTTGAATTAATAAAAATACTAAGAGTGTAATCAAAAGTCTGCGTACACAGGAACGTTTTTGATTCAAATATTAGATGAGACGGACACAGTAAGTTTTTAGTACAATACGAATATCAAATTACATCTCAGTGTTATCTCGAAAAAGGAACCTAAAATATGCTTCGAAACGTTGGATCGATCGGCATTGAAACCATGCTGCTATTAACGGAATAAAAACGGTAAAATGAGTTTTATTTCAATAGAAAGTCGCGAAAACAGAAGATAAAACTACTAGAAATAATAAACAAAGAATTTAGCTATTTGCGGTGATTTGCGATTTAACGTCAGCAGTAAAAATAAGTAAAAATATTAGTATATGAAATTTTAGAACTAAAATTTATATTCTACTTAGAAAACAACAGCACGTTATCAACATCAAAATCTGAAGCAAAATACCAAGTAAACTAGCACCCCTTAGCGGTAATAAATAGCAATTCTTGAACCGTATTATGATTATGTATTAGTTTGTAAAGACAGTTCATATTCCCTGTTGTACAGTGTTGCAGTAGGTAATATGTAAATTGGCACACTGTAAGTAGAGATTGTGTGGAGATATAAAGTTCAATGTATATTATTACTCTACTTAACAATGGTTTCGTTGTTATTATTGGTAGACTAGCCATGTGGTGTTATTTTACAGGTTCTCAAAGCTTTGTATATATTTAATAGGCTATATTCTTAGTGCTGTGTTAAGTTACGTATAATTAAATAGATAAATTAATTCATTTAATTTAGGAAGAGAGAGAGATAATTTAATGCGTAAACTACAAATTAGTACACAAAGTAGGAGTGAAGGTGTTTTGCTAACGCCATTGATGGCCAGGATAAATACTGTCCTCGGCGGGAATCGAACTCTAAATCGCAGCCGAGACTCGTCCGACGCGCCATAGCGGTTTCACTTGTTCACTCTATTGATCGATCACCCTTGAATTTCTGGACACGCAGTAAAAGCAGTAAAAGCACCTTTAAATATGTTTATCCAGATCATTAGCTTTCTACATTCCGAGTTGCATCGCAATCGGTATAGTAGTATCCGAGTGATTGAAACACAAACAAATATCTAAACTTTCGCATTTATAATAATACTAACTCCACCCAGCGTTGGTCCTGTTTTTGCCAATGTGCTATTTTAGGTCGCCAGTTACCGGTGTTTATAGTTTCATCACAATCGGTTTAGTAGTTTTTGCGTGACAGTAACAAAGGCCCATACTTACAGACATACATGCAAAGTTGCGCGGTTATAATATTAGTACGAAATAAGTAGAAAGTGGCAAATAATCTTACTAATAAATAAACGCGAAAGTTTATATGTATGTTTGTGACTATGTTACTCTTTCAAGCAAAAACTTCAGAACCGATTGCAATGAAACTTGGAGACCTGAAAAAACACATAGGTCACTTTTTATTCCAATATTCCTGCGGGAACGGGACTTCCGCGGGTAAAACCACGGGGCGCAGCTAGTTTTTAATAAAGCTTAAGATAAATAGAACATCAACGAATTTATAATTAGGTGACTGCAACACAATAATTAAACAGAGACAAACGACAACTAAATAGACCTTTGGCATACATTGCGTAAATTGCTAGGCGTAACGTTTGCTTTGGCAAAGCAACAACCGAGATATTATGCAAATACATCGATCATAACGCGGTTCGATGATAATCGTGTCAATAAATTCTAGAGGATTGCTGTGACGTGGGCATGTATCCAAAAACTGGTTCTATTATCAATAGTTATCATCAATGTTAGTGTGAAATGAAACGTGAAATTTAGCGGCAACAGAAATATATCATTTGTGAAAACTTCAACAGTTTCACAATCACAGTTCATGAAATAGTGATTGGTCTTTAACCAGTATTAGCACTGAGTTGGGGCTATGTACCGCTGTGTTAATTTTTTGACATTATTATTATTGTTATTTTTTACTTGACATTTAAAATTATTTAATTTTATTTTTATTTTTGTAATTGCTTATATATTAACCTGATGACTGTTCTTGAATACCTAATCTACTAACGTTCACATGCCACTAGGCGAAGCATAGTTGTACCATATTTTAATTATTAAGACCATTGTTTTACCTACGTTTATGGACGAATAAATGAATCTGAATCTGAACCGCTTTATATTTGTATTTTGTACCAGGGACTGTATACTGGTATGAATATCTGTACAATATTTTTCTGTGTCATACCATTAAATTTCCGTACTCAAAAATAGCAGTACCTACAGTTTTTTTTTTTTAATAACAGTCATAACTTTATTTTTTGGTAGCGTCAAATTTTGGTACTTAATAATTATAATAATTATTGATACTTTAATGTATTTCGATCATTCGCGATTGTCTCCATGTTTAAATTATAAACTATTTATTGGTACATAAATTAAATAAGAGTTAAATAACTGTACTGGAAAATACTAAGAACAGATTGTTCTAGTCCTATTCAAGTACTTTTTTGTTTGTACTGCTACGGCACACACTCTAATACGTACATAAACTACTTTAGTTGTATGATGATTGCACTCATGCATGTGTTGTTATTCGTGCAATTATACGTCTTATCTATCTAAATACACCCAGGTGAAAGACAGCTGGATGGACAAACTGTTAAGTCTTAGTAAAGTACCCTTTTAGCTACGAAACTCTAACTAGCTTCGCGATGTACCTAATTCCAAAACGACTAGTATTTTGGACAGTTTTTCAACGGAACTCTATCATTACATTAGGCTATGCGTTGATCCATTAGTCAGTCTATCGGGACAAATATTTTTTTAGCTAGGTACAAAATACGAAGTTAACAAAATGTTTGTCAATAAATTTCCGTCGATAACTGTACACAATCACCATTTGCACAAAAAAAGGTACAATCATAAACAAAAGCCTTCAACAAATTGAATTCGAACCGGGAAAATTTTCTTCAAACTCATGGTTACCTACCGAGTACCGACACGGATTGGTCTACCGGTACCAATTGGTAATTCTGTTCGGTACATCAAGTTATCCCGACCAACTGAGACAATGACTTAACAATGTTGTCCCTCAGGGCATCATGCTACATTTCCGAGCAATTGATTCGAGTCTCTTAGGCCCTGTTATAGGCAGTCTGCAACATGACACAGTGACCCAGTGCAGTACTTGTTTCTTCTTCTTTCTTTGTCCATTGTCGGGTAGTGGTGTGGCCTAAGGCCTAAGGCTAAAGCCTCTAACTTGACCTAACGTCTGCAATCAGAGACAACCGGGACCTCTGTTTAACGTGCCTTCCAAAGCACGGAGGAGCTCGAGAAAATGGTTTTAAGCCACACAAATTTTCGGTCACCCTATCCAAGTAAGAACCGCGCCAAGCATTGCTTAACACGACCGTTCAAGATCGGCAGGTGCAGCTAGCCCAATAAGCTCCTCCTTGTTTTTGGATCCTTCCTTAATTTGTGGAGATGATAATTTCAATTCAGTTCATAGCGAAGTCAGCACTATAGGCTGAGTTGAGACAAATGTCTGCCTACACAAATCTTATAAGAAGCCAACGCAACGGCACAACACAATGTATGCGCTAATTAACAGCGTCTAAAAACATAAATCGTCTTAAACCATCCAGCGTAATATATTATGATAACTGTCACGGATTGAATCCAAGTCATTTAATTTAGTGTATTTGCAAATACAGCTTTTATCACATCCTCACCATATTAAGCCGACGCCAGATAGGTATCGTCATGATACGCGTCGGCGAAACGGATAAGTTGATCGGACCGAGCAGATGATACATATCCGGGCCTGGATTTAGAATCCTTAATTTCACGCTAAAACTCCTGTTCCTAACAAAACAACCATAATAATAACAAAGAATTTGGATAATCTAAGAATGTCTCTGTTAATTTATTTATAACCGTCTCAAATTCCGTGCTCCACAATTTAGGGCCGAAGCCCCAACGAATTCGATTTCATCGGGACCCAGGCACGATGAATATTTTCATAATTTTACCGAAGGATCATATCGGTTCAAAAACATTTAAAGTTTACTAGATAAAGACGAGACAAAGGTGGCGATAATTTACATTTACATGTGATATTATGTAGTTTGGACCATCGAAATACCTTTGCAAAATTTTGCGGACGTTATCATAAAAAGAACAGAAATAATATAAGCCTAGGTGCTCAGTTTTCGGCTAGATGACGCACGTCCAACAATATTTATTTACCGGCGTAAGTCATACTAAGTGAAACTAATGAAATGATCAGCAAGTTTCATCGAAATCGGTATTGCGGTTTAGCATTTGAGACATTCCATTCTCTTCAGCTTGGCTTGCAAACTTCACCTAATTGTGTAATTGTTTTGCAACGATAAAAAGTTTTTGATGTTTTCTCTAACACTGGTTGTTCTAAATCTCTTTGTGTCGGATAGGTGGACTGACTTGAATTTTTTGGATGGTATTTTTCAATTTTGACGCCGCAACGATGTTAATGCAAAGATTCAGTGTTCGAATATTTGGAATATTTCTTGTAAAGTTATTTATAGATTATTGAATGCTTAGAAAGTTTTTGCGAACGGTTTTTGAATAGAAAAAAAAAAACAAATAAGTGAATGAACTAATTGTTTTATACACTTATGTTTCGAGTCGGAAGTACCTAAATGTCTTATTGGTTGATATAAAGTTGAAAAATATAATAATTATTACAAATAATCAAAATATTTCCCACTTTCCGCTGATGTCGCAAAAGGCAACTAAGGGACTAGCGAACTACTTGATCTCAAGGAGGGCTAGTGTCGGGCAAGCGGCCGGCCGTATAAATACTACCAAATCTATTAATTACTAGGCGTGGTCAATGACGACTTATCTACTATATCATCCCCGAATAATTTAGGGTTTAAAAGGGATTCCGAAAGGGCAGGCAACCGGGACCATCGCTCAGGTGAAGAGAGAAAACTCTTTGTCTAGGTAACTTGAAAATTAAACATTTCAACACCTAGGTACATTAATATCTTCCAACATTTTAATACTAGTGAGCTTAATTAAAATATTTTTCTTACAAACCGTCAGATGAGTAAAAGTTTCTTTAGCATAAAACTTTAATCAAAAAGTGTTATATTAAAATGGAAGATTTCATTAAAGATTTTCTTTTAGGTTGAAAATGTTATTTTCATATCTTAAGTAAATAATGTAGACTTTTAGAATAGAAATATACTGCTCTGCGGTTTCACCCGTGAAAATCTCGATCTAAAAATCATTAGTACATTTAATTAAATTTCATCATAATCGGCCCAGTAGTTTCGGGGATTACTTCAAACATACACCCATACATGTAAACAACGTTACCTCTTTAAAGTTTTAGTATAAATGAAAAATAATAACAAAATATTGTAGCCGTTCCTGCTAAATTACACCGAAATTTGCGAATAAATCACGCAAACTTTGATCACTTCCGTAATCCTATCATGCTGAAAGTAACTAGTTTGCTTTGACATCAAACTTTGGGGACATACAGCGGTACCTGTATGTCCCAAAAGCCGTGAGAGCCTTCAATTTAAACACTGTTTTGAGAATAAAGGCTTTTGCTTTAAAACGTGGGACCTACTAACAAGAAAATTTTGCTGCTCTTTGTCAATTATGGTTCATTATTTTGAAAGCTGTTCGCTGTATCTCATAGGTTAAGACGCCTTTGTTGCTCTGTTTTTTTTTCAATAATTGAACATTTTGACACCATAAAAGTTCGTAATTCGATTTTGACTCGACTGCCAAGGAAATATTATATTTTTCAAGGAATATGTAATGCTCGATTTCGATATTTGGTGTATCGTAAGATACGACAGCACTTATTATACAGGTACCTACCTAAGACTTTGAAACTCAAAAATGCTCATCGAATTTTAGCGCCTGACAGTACTAGATATACAAAGTGAACAGCTGTAAGGAAGCGGGAACCTTTAATGTTTTGAAAGGAAAATCGATATACATTATACACGTAGGTTTCAAAAGTGAATCCACACCGTAGAGTTCTGAAATTACTAATATAAGTATATTTTGTGTTGAAATATAGAATTTAATATCTTTATGAGTAGCAAGATTTTAAAAATGATCTTATAAGGTTTTGAAGTTCTGTTTAAACTTTATACTAACCTAAATTTCAATCGAAATATAATTGTAATTTTACTTGGGAACGATATTCAACCCGGACTCAATAAATGATATTTTTTTAAACAATATACCTCAGCCACTTGTAGGATTATTTAAAATCTAGATTTAGTAGAATCTAAATTTGATAAAGTACTTACTTAGGTTTTTTATTTAAATTTCTACATGAGTCAAATCATATCTGAAATTGACTACAATGATCTTTTAACAGATACTATATTATTTTTAATAGGCTCGCTGCGCACTTGACCTCAAATCACCTGATGAGATGCGAAGACGTAATAGCATCTTGGCATTAATCATTTGTAAGACTACAATTTACTAAGATCATTTACGTACAGAATAATTTTACAATAATCAATCATAATTTCCGGTACACTATGTTTTTAAAAACATTTTGTCCTGGCTAAAGTTTTAGTTCGGATAAAACCGCATACAAATTGGTACGCTAAACACAGGTCTATTTCCAAAAACCTTTTAGTGTTATTACAACTAAATACCTAGTACTCACCATTAAAAAAATGTCACGCCGGCCATCGCAACGTAACACAGACGATTGTCGGTTACAATATCACAACAAACAAAAGGCTCAACATCGCATTTTCAATAAACACTTATTACTATACCTATTTGTACCTTAAATTAGTAATTAAATGTCAATATTATCACTAATAACACTGTTACATAGACGATGTTAGGTGAACGCGGATCAGAGCGATATGAAGACGTCCGATCGGGCCGAAAGCTCGGCAGGCACTGACGCCCGCCCAGAGCCCGCTAGACACCCCCGCCCGCTGTAGCCCGGTGTTTCTTTGTTTCCCCGACTTTCCCCGGTACCCGGTGATTCTGTTAAACAAATCTCGCGTGTGAACACGGCTTTATCAATTGATTCGGTACTGGAAAATTGATAATATTGTGTTTATGCTTGCCTTTACGTAGCTTTATTGGAAGGCTTATTTGAAAATGTGTGATGTTATTGCCTTACTGTTTGCTTTCTATTTTGTAATAAACGAGAATTTGTAAGTTATTTATTTAATAATATTGTATTTGGATGATATTGTTGTCTAGCCCTGAGGCTAGACGAAAACAATAAGTAACAACTGACAGAGATGAAAACCGTTTCGGTCTAATTTATTTTTTAAACATTGCTGCTGCCTGTTCATTTGCGACAGGAGAGATTCATAGTGACAGACTACAAAGTAACGTTTGTCTAAATCAAACGCAGTGATAATGATAATATGCTAAATTACACAATCTTAATAAAACTTTAATTTTTCCAGACTCCAAAAGCTGCATCCAGGCTATTTCCTCTAATCTTTTTCACTCAAACATTCCCCTAATTTTTGAAATGAGAAAAACTGACTGAAAAATGACTGTCAGTCATAGAGAGTTTTTCTTCTTTTCATCAGGAATAGAAATCATCGTCGCGTGAATCCCGGGCCACTGTGTCACCGGCAAAGAAAACGCCGGTACGTGCGTCAAGCGTGCCACTTTTATGGGTCTTCCTGACCATAATCAACTTCACCGACATTATCTATAGGTACATACCCATTTTTAAATAAATAGATAACTACAGCAAAATCCTAACACGGTATCCCGTCCAAACCATGGTTCTTTAATTTTCGTCGTTAAGACATTATGTCCTCCGGTTTTTTTTAGCTAAAATTAGAGTCAGGAACTCTTCACTATGCGAATGTAGTTTGGTTGAAGGAACTGTTGAACATATTATATTTTTTGAGTATTCAAAACATCAGCCAGCTCTGTACGAATTGCTTCCTACAGACATCCCTCGCCCTATCAACATGAATTTCCTTCTATCCCTTGTTCCTTCTTCTTTTATTTATACTCTGGGTAAATTTATTTATTCTAACGAAAAACACAACTTGAAAATTAAAAAAAAAACTAATTTCCATAAGTCGTAGAACAAAACTTGTTCACCTAGACGTCTAGAACAACCCCTTTCGGCTTAAAAGGGTATCCTTGTTAAACCTTGTATATATTTTTTATATTCATTATACTAAATAACGTTATTGTAAAGTATCCTGAATTACCTAAATAACAAGTTATTCTGAGGTGTTAGTAACAGTTAATTTTATTTATTAAGATAGGGTTACCGCCAGGCTTTCAAAGTTGATGTTAGGTATCCATTAGCAACCATTCAGCTTCTATTGTTACAACAAAATTAATTTTTGTACAGGGACTTTGAAATGTTAAATGAAAATAGACCGGATAGCAAAATAACTCCTATTCAGTAATTTTTGTGGGCAGCGGGGATTTTAGAAGAATGTATATGTATAAATGTTTTAATCTTAATTTTCTTAGTGTCTAAGGCCTGTAGTCACTAACAATACTCCTCGTGGCCTCCGTTTTTTATTACATTGTCAAGAGCAAGACAAAGCATCAAATCACAGTTGTACGGCTGAATACAGCCGTACAACTAAATTTTAGATGTACTTAACCCAAAACTTGGCAAAAACAGTTACAGGATTGTCTGTAACCAAACCATAAGGAAATATTATAAGTCGTTTTGAATATTAGCTCTCCATATTATCTGTCAAAAGTAAAAAAATTAACAAAAATGAAAGAATGACTTCGATAGGTTAATTCGTTTCCGATTTATAGAAGTAAACGTGCGATGCTGACTCCTATTTGGGTGTGACATCATTTCACACTCGTCCGCTGGCGCTCTATGTGTCGGTGTAACAGTACATGTCGTCTATCGTTTTGATTGGCGGAACGTTGTAAAAGACGTCACGTGACTGTTATCGAGACTCAATATCTATCGTAAGTTTAAATGCCTGTAAAATTAAAACTAATAGGTATTTTTTAAAACCACAAAACTAGTGTATTTGAATATATACAAGCTTTACTTTAACAATACTTTCAACCGATTTGGCATACCTAATAACATAATATGTCATTGCTGGTCGTTGGTTCATCGAGGACATATAATTTTTGGAAATGTATCTCATCAATACCTACTTAGTTATAGTAGGTGAAGATTATTTACTACTAGCTGCGCCCCGCGGTTTCACCCGTATAAGTCCCGTTCCCGCGGAATTATCGGAATAAAAAGTAGCCTATCCTAGATTCCAAGTTTCACCGCAATCGGTTCAGCGGTTTTACGTGATTGAGTAACAAATACACATATACATACAAATACACATACTCACAAACTTTCAGCTTTATACTATTAGTATTAGAAGTAGGATGAGAATTACGGGTTTAGATAGTAGATAAATTGTAAATAATTTTAGATCTAAATTATTTTGACGTAATAGTGGTCAAAATTGTGCAAGTTTGAAGAGTTAGTAACGTAGTTTCTATTGACACGTCTTGCCTTCTAGAAGACATAATGCATGTATGTCTTCTCTAGACTTAGAAGCGTAGTCATTTGTATTTGTCTTTAGTTTCCATTTGAAATTTTCAAGGACAACATTTATTCGAGAAACAAAAGTAATTTTATTTGTTTTGTAATAGCCATTATTATTTCACGGCTACAGTTGATTTGTCGCCATTACAATGCCCACTATCACTACATTGACAAAGTCGTCGTCATTTTCTCGAAATATTTGAAGACTGACTAATTTAACGAAGTTATAAAACTTAAATTAGTCCAAAAACCTGGTAGCAATCGCGGGATCTATTTTTGTCGATAACAAGTGATTGTAGTTAAAAATAAATAAATGATTACTGACATACATTTGTTTCTGCATTTTACCATGGGACTAGATGACGCTGTGTGATGTTCATTGGAATTATTTATTTTATAAGCCGTAGAGCTACCGACCACAACGTCACAGTACATAGAGGGAGCGGTATGGAAACTGCACACATACACACAAACGTGGACACTAGTCGTGACGCGGCACTCAGTATTGACTGCACCGCAAAGCATACTCTGTGGTCTCGTCAACGCGCAAGTTTGTGTGAGTGAGCCGTTTCGACCATTCGTAGATGGTTTCCTTACTGCTGTGCCCCAGCCTCAGCTTTTCTATGAACTGTGACGTGCTACAGATCTTGCTACGAGCTACACAATCGTAGCAATAGCTACGAATTATTTTACGACTTTCCGATCACCACAACCTTTACAAATTGGCCCTCACATTTGTGATAAGTCGAAAAATGAATATATTTTGCATCGACGTGACACGCATCGCACTCTGGCCCCAAAACTAGGCTTATATTATGAGTACTAGACAAAGGACATCTACTATTTTTAGGCACGAATACTTGCACCCGGCAAAAATCGAACGCGCCACAGAGACAGTCGATATTATATTATTTTATCGCTTACATACAAATGAGGTATATCTACAGGTATACATCACATTACGGCCTCTACGGCGCGTTGAGCGAAGGCCCGACTGCGATGCAGAAGGCTGCGGGTTTGATTCCCCCCGGGTGCAGGTATTTATGTTTAAAAATAAATATTTGTTTCTGGTCTGGGTGTTTGCTATGTATCATATGTATGTATTTACAAAAAAAAGTGTTGTATGTAGTTTATCTGTTGTGTAGTATCCACAGTACAAGCCAAGTGCTTAGTTTGAGGCTAGAATGCGATGTGTTATGTCGTGCAATATTAATTATATTACTATTTATGTACAATGGCCTCTAGACGTAATATATAACAACGATCACTTGTCAACATAATTGCCTAATTTTATCAACGGTTCATCCCGGCGTGTCCAATATTTTATTAAATTCCCCGTTGGTTAATTGATTAACGATCCCGCCGCTGCGTTATTTCAACATTTTCTGCTTTAACAATATTGCGCGGACTAGCTACGTACCGCAGTTTTACTCAAACACTTGGAAATTTCAGAATAAAACTTATTACAAATATTTTAAAGGAAAAAAACATCTTCAAAAATTCACTCGGCGCGAGATTTGAACTCGCGTCCCTGGATCAATACTCTAGTGCCTCAACCATTTGGCCACACGAGTTCCCGAGTGGTTGAGTGGTTGATTATTGATCCAGGGACGCTAGTTCCTTTGAAATTATTTATAGTAAATATGCCTTGAGCAATTAAAAAAAAAATTGTTTTTCAAAAAAAGCAATACGGTTTTTTTTTGTTATGAAGACGTAAACTAAAAATATACTGAGACATTTAGGTCATAAATTAATATTTGTAGATATTGTTGGTATAAGGCACAGCCAATAATTATAAGTAAAACAAGTCTAAAATTTTACAATGAAACGAATATATTTGACCATTGGTTTTTCCTGGATTGATAAGTATCTTCATATTGGTATTACAGTTTTACCTAATTGGCAATATAATTAATATTAATAGAGAAATACTTACTTAAACAAGAAATACTAGAAAGAAACAAGAGGTCTAAGGCAATCCAAAACATTCATAAAAGCGTTAGACAAAAAAAAAACCGAACAACTACTAAAACTAAGTAGGAACAATATTAGAATCATCATAGGAATCCTCACACGACACTGACAGCTGAACAGATACCTGACAAAGATAAGGAATGGCCCCTTTTGTCCTAGCTGTCTGGAAGAAAGGAAACTAGCTTTCATCTAGTAGCAGAGTGCCCCGCATACGCTGAAGCCAGGAGAGAAATAATGAACTCATGCACCATATCTGAGAGTGACTTGAGTGGCATTACAATAGGGTAGTTATTAAAATTCTGCAAAGTAACAGGTAGATTTAGTGGGTCGCCATCATCGTAAGTTAACTAAAACCCTACAAGGGTCTTCGGGAAATTAGTGAAATGGTCCCAATGTGACAAGATCGAGCGCGCGTCTGATGCTTAGACCCCCACTAGAAATAATAAAAATAATTCTTACTTATTACTTACTGTACGTTCAAAATATTGTTTTGGTAAGCACCTAAAGTCAAAAGTTAAAGTTTTAACTGTGTGTTTTCCGCAATTAGCCCTACCATTGAGCTTTTGTGCGTGATTTTAAGACGTGGGTTCCCTTACGATGTTTTCCTGCCCCGTAAGAGTCATGTTTAATAGCGCACATAAATTTATCTTAATGAAAAAGCATAGGTACGCGGCCGGAATTCGAAGTCACGACCTTCAGAATGAAAGTCGAGGTATTTACCACTAGACCAACACCGCACTGTTTTGGTACTTACGAGACGTCACAACTCAAGCTAGCTACCCAGAATAAACAAGTATGAGTTTTTAATTAAAGATAATAGACGTAACAAAAACTTAATTAGCAACAAAAACACAAACAAACAGAAGAACTCCCTCATTTAAAATATTAATACTCAAATAGAGATTCGTTGCATTTTGTTGCCAACGTAGTTATATAAGTTGATAGGTATAAATTATAAAATGTCAGCGGTGTTACCAGTGATGTGTAAATTGATGAGAATATATGGAATCGTTACATGAATTAATCAACCTTTGTGTTACGATATTAAAATTATCCCGAACTATGTAATTTTGGTACGTTCAGATATATGGTAAACTAACTGGGCCACGCGGTTTCACTCGCGCAAGTCCCGTTCCCGCGAGAATATCGGGATGAAAAGCAGTCTTTGTGTTATTCCCGGTATCCAGCTACCTATATTCTAAGTTTCATCGCAATCGGTTTAGACGTTTTTGAGTGATTGAGTAACAAACATCCAAACACACACACATTTTTATTTTCACATTTATAATATTAGTAGGATACTAGCTGCGCCCCGCGGTTTCACCCGCGTAAGTCCCATTCCCGCGGTAACGTCGGGATAAAATGTAGCTTATGTGTTATTCTCGGTATCCAGCTACCTATATTACTAACTCAATAAATTTTATTTATTATTTATTTAATTATATTCCAAGTTTCATCGCAATCGGTTCAGCGGTTTTTACGTGATTGAGTAACAAACACACATACACAGAAATTTTCAGCTTTATAATATTAAAGTAGGATTAGTAGAACGTATTATTGTAACTGAATAAAAATTGACAAACAGCGCTTTCAATTGAAAATCACACACAATAAATAAGAGCTAAACCGGTACTAAAATCAAGTTCATTTAAGTAAGCACTAAAGTTTTACGTTGGTCACGTCATAAACCTTACACAGTAAACGGTATATAGCTTAGTGAGAGTCCGCCTTAGGATTCCTAGATAAATAACTTTTGAATTACTCTCTAAAGAACTTTTGATTGCAGTGAAAGTTAAGGGCGAATTAGTACTTTATTAAGTAGAAGTGGGTAGAGGCCGTGAAGTTTGGTGTAGAGTGGAAAACATCGTAATTATGTGCTACTCAATACAAAATAAGGGTTTCATTATTTATTTGTAAGTACTTATTGCATGTATTGTATGGTTGAAATAAGGTTTTATAAATATAAAGTACTAGCTGGGCCCGGCGATTTCACCCGCGTGTATGTGCGTTCTAAATTCAATAATTAAAATACGTTTAAAATGAAAATAAATACAAAGAATATGAATTATAGGTTCAGAACGAACATAAACTACCTACTGATGTTCGGTCGGTCGGTCGGTACGTTTCGTAATAGCTCTCCTGTTCCCGCGGGAATATCGGGATAAAAATGAACTACATAATATGTTACTTCAGGTCTTCAGCTATCTATATTCCAAGTTTCATCGACATCGGTTAAGTCGTTTTTGCGTGATTGAGTGACAAAGTCACATACATACTCGTACATACAAACTTTTTAATATTAGTAAGAAGTAAGACTAACTGCGGTTTCACGGCGGTGGCTGGAATATCGGCATCAAAAGTAATTTATGTCATGTCCGTCAAACATACCGATAGAATTGTTTCCGCATTTTTAAATATTAGTACCTATAACAGATACATATAATAAAAAAAACATATTTTGTCTTAGAAATCTTTTAAAATAAAAATTCAACTCCAAAAAATTCACTTGCGCGTCATTAAAATGGTGATGAATTTTTGCTATAAAATATTTCTAGTAGATATGCCTTGAGCAATATAAACAAATCACAAAAATATTTTATGGTTTCATGTAATGTAAGATGTAATTTTATAATATATCATTAAAATATCTACAAAAAGAATTTAGATAGATAAAAAACTTCATAAAAACTTTTAAATTTCGTTCTTACTTAATTTAAATGTTTAAATTTAACGAAACTTATCGTGTCGTAATGACTCCTATACCTACTCGTATTTCCACTACAGACTAGACAGTACAACAACAAAATTACTACAAAATATTGATTGGAAAACTTTCTATAAGGCTGCGTACAAGCGTACATACAAACTACGCCGACCAAAACTATTATACGCTCCGTAACTATGGAATAGTACGCTAACTCGTTTACGTTCTGAACCTTATTCGCTTAGAGGCAAGATTGCTGGCGGCGTAGAAACTGCATTATTCATTGACGCGTCGTCGTCACCGTCTCCGCAGCAGCTGAGACTCGATACACCTGATGCTTGATTTGTGTATGTAATGAAAAGGTTTAGATGTAACTAGACAAAGAAATAACACTTTTTGAAATTGTAAATAAGATAATTCTAATTTGAGACCATGGATACCATGGGCTGTTGGCGGTCAGAGGCGAAGGACCCGGTGGGGGAGATAGGTCGTAGATTGCGGGAGAGAACAGGTGACCCCCGCTCCGGTTCGTACCTGGAGCAAAGGCTGGCGATTGCCATACAGCGCGGCAATGCTGCCAACGTTATGGGTACCTTTGCGCCGGGTACAATTCGGGGCAGATTGTTTGATTAGGTTTAAGTTTGACATTGTAATAAGTTTTATTTTGACTTTGTATTTTGACATGTATTATGTAATATAATATTCTAATTGTGTCCAAGGTTTTAGTGAATTTGCATAGTGAAACACAATATATACCGGGTTGTACCCGCGTTTTATTGTTTACTTTTATTATTTTTAAACGACCGAGCTTTTGCCAACTTTACAGTTGACTTTTTCAAGCCTTGATCTTTGTATAAAACTAAATTTATTTTTTTCGGACGTCATAAAAGTAGAAAGTTCTCAATTCGGTTGTAGTCTACGTATTTTGTATTAATTCCGCTTTAATTGATGGACTGACTGATTGACTTGATGACTGAAATGTATATCTAAGCAGAGCCCGTTGGTCTCAGAAATATTTGCAGCCAGAGATTTCTATGTACTAAGAAATAGTTTTTAGAAAAATTTACGAGAACTCTGCTATTTGAACAATAAAATTAATATGTGCAAAGCTGATTAAATTCGCTTCTATCGTTTTCATTTAAAGTATTTCTAAATCAGTACATATAGACCCCGAGCATAACATCCTTCAATATTTCAAAGTCGTCTCTCTACTGCGATGTTATTTAATAATCTTTAATGTGTTATATGTGTCTAGAAATAAGTAGACAAAACTACTGTGTTTTACAGGGATTTATTGGTACTTTTTACAATGTGAATACTTATGATTTCATAACACTTTTTTGGAGATAATACGCGCGTCCGACCATCTCGAGCATTAGATGAGAAAAAAAAGAATGCCAGTTCGCTGGCGAGTGAAGCTCGTATGATAGTTGATATTGCGAGATGGGCTTGACCGGCGTATTCACCGCGTAGTTCACGTCGATCGCGCACTGTGGCGCGAACAATATGAAACTAGAAAAGGCAAATGCATACTCACAATAATACGAGTATAACAAGGGTTCTGTACCTACAGTTTGTAATGTATATTACTGAAATTTTAAGAATAATTCCAACGAATATTCAAATCAAATTTTTAGCCACCCTGCTTCGCAAGAATAAATGACAGATTTATTATAGGAGACCAAAATCTTTAGTTATTTTTTCGTTAAAGAATAAGTATTACCATTTAGCGTGGCAATGCTGACAGCATTTTGGGCTCGTTGCCAAATACCGACCGCGTTTTGGGGGGAACGAGTTGAAGAGATGTGTTGCTAAATTTTCATTTAAACCTAGTTTAACTTCAGGGTCATATTAATCAATTTAGTTTCGTGAAGGTTTACAAGTGTAATGAAAGTTAAAATCATTGCAAAAATGGACTTTAGCATTGTCTCCAAAGCTTGCGTAAACCGTTATTGTCAAGAGCCACCATTTACAATGACCTCTTTGACTTGACTTTTAATACGACAACTTGACACTGGCTACTTTTCAAATGGTCATAATCGGTTAGCAGCCGATGAGAAATAAACAAATTAGGTACCGCTTTAATTTATTTAATTAAGATTTGTTTTTTTAATAGGGTAATGGTACGGCATATCAAAGTAAGAAAATGTAAAAACAAAAACAAATTGTGTCAGAAAGTTGCATGTAGCTCAATCTAGACACAAAGTATGCAATAAGGCTGATGATATGCGTGCTAGACAACGAATACTCTACAATCTATAGTAAAGGTTGTAGGTTTTGTTTGATTCTATACTTTTTTGTTTATAATTCACAGTTTACAAAACACCAATAACCGTAAACAATCATCCACAGACACTACAAATGTCTATTTTACCTAGAAATCAACCTCGCAACCCAACAGTACCGCAGCTATTTAGCCCAACACACTTCAGAAGTCGGTTAGCAAGACAATTTTTATCTCTACCACATACGATTCATAATATCAGCAGCCACATCTGTTTCCCTAATAAATTGTCAAGAGATATCAATAGACCTTTCATATCTAGGATGACGACTTGATTGATCCAAAGAGGCTCCCCGGAGGCTGTTACGAACAGACCGGCTTATGGTCGCCCATTGACAAAATGTTAAGGAAAAGTGGTTTCCTATAGTGAGAAAATAATGCACATGAGTTGCGGTGGAGTAGTATCAACTGCCTATTTTACGTGGAAAAATGCACCCTTTTGGGAAATTTACGCAACCAGCTTACTGGATGACTTAATGGTATGGCTTGGGAGTTAGATCCTAATACTTTATTCAAAAGATTTTTTTTAGTTCCAAAATTTCAACTTTCAAAGTTAAAACTATGTTTGTGAGCGTATTAGTGATCATTAGTATTTAAAGAAGAGCTCATTAGCCTAGTTGCGGCTGTATAGCATTGAACGTCAAGCAGCGCCATGCGCGGGCATTACTTCGATGGGTGACTGAACCGACGCGATCATCGCGGTTGACATCTTTGATAGTAGTCGTTAGTTAATGCAATTTAGAGAACTTAGAGCGACCTGAAAACCTTTAGGCTGCGTCTGCATAGGCAGGAAGCTGGCTTAGAGCCTAAAACCTAGCGAGTCAGCTAACTAACCACACACCAACACACAGGCGCTCCGACACTACTTAATGAGCTTATTAGTCAACAGGAAGATACTGACATCTTTTGTAATAATGAGAGTGAATTTAATTATTATTGCTATATAAGTTTTTAAATGTTTATGTTAGATGTGTAAGTTTAATACAATGACTTTTTACATGTTTTGGTGTGACACTGTTAATGTTATAAGTAACTGTGTTAATAAGTAAATAAATAACTAAATCGAACGGTCTAGAAAGTTCGCGACCGACTGCACTCAGCGCTAGGCGCCTCGCTGTGAATTTAGTTAGAATATTGCAAGCCACTAGGCGCTAGGTGCTAAGCAAGCCGCCTATATGCGGCCGTAGCCATGCATTAAGGGAGACACACGACTACTCGAAAAAAAAAAAAAAAGTTTAATTCCTTAGTGTGGATTTAACTAGAAAACTATGCGTCACAATGATTCAAACACACACATACAAAAATCAAAAGTAAACGTACTGTACGGATTGCAAATTGGCGTGTAAGTGCGCTCGGGCTACCGACGACATGTTTTGAATAATTTATGAAGATCGCCCCTTCTTTAACGTAATTTGGACAAATTATAAACGGACAGACTGTATTAAACGGTTTAAGGCGAGAGTGGCCGAAAGATTTACTTAATGAGTGTTTGAAGTCGTTTTATTTTAGTCGCCTTTTTGATTTTCTTGGGTATTTTGCTTTTATTTATATAATTATACTACGAGTATACATCTATATTACGCCACATCGTATTTTATTAACAACTAGCTGCGTCCCACTATTTCACCAGCATGACTCTCGATACCGTCGAAATTTCGAAAAATCCTTTCTTAGTGGATCCTAGACGACCTGACATAAAGAACACCATCTCCAAATTTCATGTCACTAAGATTAGAGGTTTGGGCTCTGCGATAAAGGGCTTTGATATACATATAGTTCAGTCATTAAGTCTGTCAATCATAAATCAGTCAGTACTTTGAATTTTAAATGTATAGATTACTAATAGTATTAACATTGCTTTTGTATGCGTGAGATGGGACTATTCCCCAAATTGGCTCCCTTAAAATTGCATGTTTGATAACCAAATATAGAACGTAACAAGTAAGTTCATTTTTGTGTCTGGCCTGAATTTATTTGCTTATGGAAAAACGAGAGATTAGGGTTTCGTTTTTTACTTTTTGAAGTACGGAACCGTACAAAGAGATAAAAATTAAATGAAATTGTCAAATCTGTTGGCAAGAAAGTAAGTATGGTCAATAAACAATTTACCTACAGTGCCAACCGTAAATCTTTTGGGATTAGGGCAGCTGCAAGAAGATGATTAATTTATGCACTAGGTATGTATAGGTAACTAAACAAATCCCAAACAACTTCATCCTTCACATTACCCTCTATTACCGAACTAAGTTAATAAATAAACAAGTTTCCCTATTTTCCTATTTATTTTGTAAAAGTATTTACCGAGTCATAGTAGCTACGGAACCCGAATCAATTAGGGATACGTCCGGAACACGTTTTCTGTTCAGTACTTTGGTTAGTCTATTATGAACACTCTTAAGGTTTAAGGAGTCTAATTCTCGCCCTAAACTTATTAAGGAAAGAACTTATTTAAAGAAATAAATTAATTTTATAATTGATATTGCGGCATTTTTTCGAATGTCTTGGCTATGAGTAGATATGTCTTGAATTTTGATACTTGAGTATTAGGGCTGCCTTAATGCATGGAGATGGGTGTCACTGAATTTCATTTCGCAACCACACCTAAGCGTACCTACAACAGATGAAACTTATATAAGATTCATTCGAATCAATTTCGATAACAATTTAACAACGTTAAATAATTTACTGGTCTTGAATATAATGATTCTAAGCAACTGCAGTTACAAGTGAGGATCTCACGACTGTCTCGGTACGCTCGCTATGTTTATTAATATATTCGTGTGAATACAAAACTGGTGGGTCAGCCCAGTCAATCCTTGGGTGACCGATAATGTGTGCGAAAAACATTATCTCAAGCTTTTCCGTACTTCAGAAGGAGCGTAGTCGTAAGTCAAGTTAGAGGCCTTAGGGCGACTAGAAAACTATAACAATAGGTGAACCACAGATTCAAGTAGAATAAGTTATTAAAATTACAACAAGGTCCACCCTAAGGAGTATTTAAGTGACCAATTGCCGTAAGCACTTGAAAAACTGTCGTCAGCAGCCGACAATAAAACAGACAAAGGCATAGGAGGTAACATTGGCCGACGACGTGGGTGATTGATGACAACCTATCGATTACCGGTGGTGACGCTCTGTCGCATACGATAGCTAGGTAGGTAGGTATAGGCTTGTAGGCTGCCGAATGGATCGGGATTGAAGGACACTGAAATTTAATTTGCATGATCTTTGCTTAGACATTATACGCCCATGATAGCGTCTCTGAATTCCAGCAGTCGTTATAGCGGGTGTCCCAAAGTAAACAAGTCAACATAGTTATCTCAGCTCATTAAAAAAAAATACAGTAAATTACACACAGCGTAATCGATCTCCAAATTAAGCAACTCAGCTTATACCATTGGTACTAGACAAAAAGATATAATATTTTGTAGTATTTTTGGTAAACAAACAAACTCGACAGAAAACAAAGCTCCCAGTTTGCTACTACCACGGCCGGTGTAACCAGTACCGATACGTCTAGGTAAGTTAATAACTTTATTAACAACGGGATTTAGACTCTTAGTTTAAAAGTAGTAATGGGCAGAAATCTAGTTAGTTTCAAAAGTGTGTGACAATATAGTCTCAAATGAGTGTATTCTTAAAATAAATTCAATAAAAAATCATCATCAACTCGAAAACACGACTGAAATTTAATTAAGTGGCGAGCGGGGCTCATTTCCTCTCCTTTGTTAGGACGGCCCAGTTTTAAATTATTCAAATTGTGTCATCTGAAGAATAGAATACAGTGAAATATCAGTGTCTTTATGGTGACAATATTTTATATTAGTACCACCAGCTTGTAAGGCTGTATTATATTTTGGTCGAGTCTAAGTGCAAATAACAAAAACTGTTTCAGCACATTGACACAGCAACAGTGACTAAACGAATTGCTAGAATAACGAGAAAGATGACATGTCGGAGACTTTCCAATTTCATTTGGCACAGACAGACTTATGAAGCATAAAACTCGTAAACATCTATAAAAAAATTAAAGTTATTTATACTTAGTCTAGGTATTAACGCTTCAAACCCCTAAATCATCCTCACGGTACCCCGGTTCACTTGTAACCCATAAAGCCATGTACAGGCACACACCTGAACGGCTCACCGAGTTTACCCAAAGTGAATCGTATGGCGACCTAATTGTTCATTGCTTGTCAACTTTGAGTTACGCGAAATGGGGTAAGGAATTATCACACTAAAGTACGGTGGCAAGTAAATAGTTATTTACATAGTTCAGTCGCGGGTTTGCACGAATAATTTGCGTTTCACTATCGCTAAAACCTGGGTCACATTGCATGACAAACGCTGCGTACCCATTGTAAACTAGTATGAATTTTTAGTTTATCAATCCTTCGCCCTAAGCTTTATGTCACGGTTAAGTAGATACTCTTTCTTTGTTTGACAATCGATGCAAATTTGCCGGGATTGCACTCAAGTACATATTGTCATACATACATTAAGCACTTGTGCGTCTGGTGTACTAATTTTATTCCCGTTTCATACAATGTAAGAGGAAGAAAAACATACGTAAGCAAGCTACGCCACGCTACGCGTTTAGTGCAACTCAGTTTTAAGACCTAAATAATTAAGAAAGAGTGACAAAGAGAGAGAGTTATTTTTATATGTATATGGGTAGGTACATATATTTATTTGTTATATTATGTATATTTAATATTTATATTATTAGGATTTATTTAGGTGGGTATAATATGTATTTTGTATTACATAGATATATGTATATTTTAATTTATTTTATTAATATCGTATCATAATTATGTAAGTATTTATGTGTATTAGTATCAATGTAGCATAAAATATGAGAGTCACATATAATTTAATTTATCAACTTTTTTTTTTAAATATATTTAAAACAGTTCCATTTGCACGCCAATTGTCTGCACATCTTTCGCCTTTTCTATGCCTCAAGGTTTGCTGGAAGAGAACTCTTGTTAGGGTTAAGCTCGCCTATGTACATGTAGTCTCCTAAGCTATGTTTGTATATTCTATGGTGTGTACATTAAAGAATAAAGAATAAAGAGAGGTCAATGTACGGATTTCTTTGTTCAAAGCGACAATTCTATAATTTTTCTTTCAGATACAGCAATTACTCCCTTAATTATTTTAAAACAAATTTCACGATATAACAAAAAATAAACCTTTTAAAAACATTAACGAGGACAAAGTTAATTAGTACGACGAAGCTGTAAACAAAATGTATTAAAAACGGGAAATTCAGTAAAAATGTACTGTCGGGAAATTGTTGTAGAGCAAACTCTGTAAATGAATAAGTTTCATTTTAAAGTAAAGAAATAAGACGATGCTAGGTAATGAGTGCATCCGGTCGTAGTGGTAAACACATTTAGTGCAAATTATGCAAACAAAGTACGGCATGCCAATCGACTCCAAATAAGGAAAATATTTTGAATTTGTTGTGTCTATATTTACTTTACATAGGGTTTTATTGTAAAGTTTCAAAAGATGAAAACCAGAAAACAAACATTTACTGCCTTACTTATTAACGATAGTTTTAAATAAATATAAAAATAAATAAATAGTTAGCAGATGCATAAACTTTGTACCTACCGTTTGTACAAAACAAATTATTAATTTTTGGCTTGGTTGGCTAGATGAAGACATTTTACTCAACATTTACATTTCTTTTATTCTGCTTAATGAGTGTAAGTTTGAATAAATTGCCATCCATAGAAACTAGTTAGTTATAAAATTCTGCAATAAATTACCTTACACCCTCACTCCTTCTTCAAGGAAGACAATACAAAACCGCGAAAACTGAAGTAAAATCTATATAGAATTCCTCAAGTTGAGTGCCAAGTAAAATAATATATCTATTTTAACTTTACAGCAAGCAACCTGTTGATAATCAATCAACTTCAACGTTCAAAGCCTGCAAATATTAGCATTGGACCCTCAGTTACAACAGCTAGGTGCCGGTTTTTTTAGCAATCAATCAAATTATTTGATATTTGCATCCCCATCTCATCGGGGACAAGACTGGGGCTTCATTTTGGAGTGGCAGTTATTTACGTATAGCAAAATTTACCGAGTTGGTCAAATTCCATTAAGGATGAGTAACATTTTTATCGAATTACATTCGAATATTTAGTTAATAGCGTTTGGTGAATAGTGTTGGTGAATACCATTTTTCGAAAAAAAAAAAAATTAAAATTTAGGGTACTGTAACAACAAAAATAGAATAAGGAACCCTTACAAGAACTCACTGTCTAGTCTATCTGTCTGTCTGTTTCGGGATTTTCTATCTTTCATTGTATTTAAATGACATACTTGCCACGCCCGCGGGTCCACCCGCGTAAGTCCTGTGCCCGTGGGGATATCAGGATAAAAATAAACCTATGAGTTATTTTAGGTCTCTAACCACCGCTATACATTGATGTTCCAAGTTTAATCGCGATCAGTTCAGTAGTTTTTGCGTGACTGAGTAACAAACATACAGTTTACAATGTTAGTAGGATTACAGAATAAAAAAGTCGTCATACCTCGTACCTACCTATTTACAAGAGAATATACTTTCTTTTTTAAATTCAAACAAAGAGCTTACCCATTCCCAATAAACTATTTTTATTTGTTCATGACTTATGATTCTTTTGGCTAGTCGAAATCCAATAGTTAAGAGAGGCGGGAAGACGTGCCAATGAGATCGATACTCGGTCTCATTGGCACTGTCTTTGGTGGGTACCTTAAATTGAAAAATATGTATCATGGATCCCATGGGAATATCGAGACCTAAAGAATTATTGAAATCGGTTTAGTAGTTTCGTAGATTACCCCCAATATATGTACATTGTACATACATACATGTTATTAATAATAGTATAGATGAAATTTGATGAGATTACAAACAGGACAAAAATAACTTTGAACTATTTTTAATGTAAAGATATATTCATAAAAACACAGCGCATATATATTAGCAAATACATGCCTAAGTTGTGGTTAATTGAAAAAATATTGAAGCGATAATTCGGCGTATGAGTCACCGCGTCGGTGGACTAAAGGTTTAAGTCGCATTCCCCGGATTGGATTGAGATGCGTTGGTTCGAATCCCGCCTGACGTAGACCGTGCGCTATGTTTTAGTGAATATATCTTTTCATTAAAAATAGTTCTATGAACGGCCAGTGCGGGCTTAAGCACTTAAAAAATAAAAATATAATTTAAAGTTGGAAAAAGCGACATCTCTAGCTAGTGCGTTAATTAAAATTAAAATTAACAAACTAGGACGCGATTATTTGATGTAACTCAATGCCGTCAGATGGCGTTAACATGCCTAAGTTGTGGTTAATTGAAAAGATATTGAAGCGATAATTCGGCGTATGAGTCACCGCGTCGGTGAACTAAAGGTTTAAGTCGCATTCCCCGGATTGAATTGAGATGCGTTGGTTCGAATCCCACCTGACGTAGACCGTGCGCTGTGTTTTTGAGAATATATATTTTCATTAAAAATAGTGCTATGAACGCCCAGTGCGGGCTTAAGCACTTAAAAAATAAAAATATAAAAATAACTTTTCCGCGAATCTTCAAAATAACCAAAGGTTAAAAAAAGAAAAGGTAGATTTAGGGATAACCTCTAGTACCGTAGTTTAACCCAAACGCGTCTTTTTAGACCCGTAGCCCCAGAGGGATAAATTCGAAATCCTTTGTCTGTGTGTAGGTACGAAACATTACAGATTGTTCAGTTTAACGTTCAAATGGTCAAGTTGTCGCTATTGGGCTAACTTATATTTGGTATTCCTATTTACAATTAATAGGTATTTTACACAATCGACTTTGGTAGTCACATAAATTGATAACTCGAGCAGCGCTATGATAATGGATTTTTAATGAAATAAAAGACGAAAAATTAAAAGCTAAACTAAAGGGATCTTATTGGGATTGCAACGAATTCTTGAAATCTGAATATTGACAGTTTTGGTAAACGTTTTACCGGACAGGCAGCTAATTGGCAGTCAAGTTCAGTAGCTGTCAAGAATGCAATAAAAAAAGATTACTGTATGAACACAAAATTCGAACCCTTTTTATTTTGGACAAGTCACGTTCTACTGGATGGCATATCTTTTGAGTAACAACGAACTGAAATATATATGGAAGTAGCAATCCTTTGAAAAAATGTTCCACGCAAACGGTGGTTACGGTGACTAAAACGATGATTCGACCGCCAGTCTATCACTTTAGATCGTCCGCCATTGGTTGGATCCAAGGTCGATCATACGTAATTGTGTGCATCTGCTGCTGTGTGACCATGGAACATGTTTTTTTCTAATTCAATAGAGAAGTTAGATCTCCATTCTATTTATTCCTCGTAGTCTAAGTAATCATTGTACATTTTAGACCTCATCGTCACTTAACAAGCTGATATTACTACAAGCTATTAGTATATTATTATTATTTTTTTCCCGGGTCTTATTCACGTATAGTTTTGTTAAATTCTTCTAACTCGACATAACGACGCGCGCGTCCAAGACTATTGTAATACAATATGGGAAAATATTACATATCGTGTGCGTTTCAAAAGTTTATTACCTACCTATTATTACACTTCTTTAGGTACTAGGTAATAAAAAAAGTACACCTTAACCTACCTCCTACTTGACCAATAGTGAAGAGACCACGATAATATTAAAATCACTCAAAGATCCACTGAGCTCCTGAGAGCTTGTGTTATCCCAGCAGACCTTTCCTGGACTAACAGAAGAGTTAGTTTACGTGTATGTAAATCTCAGCTAGATCGTCCCGCGACCGCTAAATGGCACCTTTTTGTACAGTTGAGTTGAAAACTGTTTGATAATACCTACATATTTTATTAAACTTTGGTTTTTGGTTCTGTTTTCGCGACTTTTCATTGAAATACAACTAATTATTCGATTTTAATCGCGTTACTTTTATTATCAGCCTTATAATGCCGTTCCGACGTTTGGGAGCCTTTTAAGACTCTTGCCTTAAAGTTCTTCAAGATGCTTACCCTGAGGATGAAGTCTGAAAAAAATCCCAAAATTCGAAACGACATCACAACAATGTTAATAATAAAAATAATGCGATTAAAACCGCAAAATGAGTTTTATTTTAATAATACACTGACATGTCTAGATAGGTAGGTAGCTATAGTACCTATCGCCCAGCTGCGTCTGCGCTTGTCTTTGACCTATCGAATAAACGTCAGTGTGTAACCAAACGTGGCTTGTTTCAATTACACTATCTAAGTACTAATCAATGGCGATGAGGATAGCATAAAATCAAAATTTATTTTTTTTACAATTTTTCATAATAAGCGTGATTCACATTAGATCGTTTTCATTCACCATCAGGTGTAATAATATACCCAGATACATGTTAATAAATTTCATAAGAAAATCCAAAGCTTCATTAAATACAGTGACATCGAGTCATTGTTTTTGGTAAGCAATTAAAACTTCAACAAAGTTCCAGAGATTTGTAAACATTAAATTTATCTTGATCAATCATCCGGACTGACACGCAAGACAAACAAAATTAAATTTGGAAACATCCGCTTTAGAAATGAAGGAAATACACTTTAAAAAATTTGAGGAATTACCTAATTACAATTTTGTTTAGTATTTCTAAGTAATTAGTTTATCATAAATCGTGTCATCACTCACCATAAGCTGTGTAACGTTAGTCTAGATGTCGTTTAAATAAAATTCGCCAGTTAGTTATATATACTAAATAAGAAAATAGCTATCCAATGATATACCACGCAAAAAAAAAAAATATATGTGTGGGGGAGATGGTATGTGGGGGAGAGGTATAAAAATACTAAAAGTTTAAGTATTTTTATACTTTTTTCTTGCCGAGATCAATATGTATACTCATGCAAAATTACCGCTTTCTAGTAGTAAGCGCCTCTGAGCTAAGCCGCAGATAGACGGACAAGACGAAACTGTAAGGGTTTCTTGTTGACTACGAAACCCTAAAAAATGGTGACTACTATAACAAAAAATAACAAAACCAAATTCAAGAAGGAACAAATATTAGTTTGTAATCGAAGTTACAATTTTAAATTATATACCTTATCCAGTATTTTTTTTTTTGATTCCGAGCTATATTTACATACACGACCAAGAAACACTATAACTAACGTCCAGTTTTATCATCAAAAGTAAGATGGTTCTATGAGAGTTAAAAAAAATGAATAATAATGTACAATAAAAGTTTACTTTCACCAAAAATTGGTGAAAGTAAGCTTAAAAAAATTGGGCTGTGAAGCGATCGATTCTATGTGCGAATGAACAATTGAATTGAATTCAGCGTTTTGAGGAGCATTTCCGGTCCTCACTTCGAAGATCCTCATCAGATCCTCATCAAATTCAAGATCATTTTTATTGGACCATCTTGGAGCTTCCACCTATCCATTAAAAAAAGAATCATCTTAATCGGTCAAGCCGTCTTCGAGTAATCGGTGAACATACAAAAAAAATAAAAATATTATACATACAGACGAATTGATAACCTCCTTTTTTTTGAAGTCGGTTAATAAGGAAACGACGAAATAAAGCAATTTTTAGAGGGTCACAGGAACCGAAGTAATAAAACATAATAATTTACGTCGATGTCTGTACCAAGCATTATAAGAAAGTGGCCAGATATAGACATAAAATAAATTAATAGAAGTACAAAGTAGAGAAATCCTTTTTTTCTTGTTGCTGTTATTTAAATTATTAGGGGTCAGCACAATATAGGTACGCTTCTAATGTCAAAACCAATCGGAAAAATAGATTTGCTAACAATTTTAGGTTTTGCTAACAAACCTCTAGGGGCAGTTTAGCCACCACCCCGCAAAATCTTTAGATTTGATGATGCATATGAATCTAGTAGAAAAGTGATCTACGGAAAAAGATAGGATAGCCCTATTTTAAATCACACGTAAGGGCTGAGTGGTGATACGGCAATGTAGAGGAGGTAGACAAAAGTCTGGCCTTTCATTGTAGCCAATTTTAGAAATTGCCTACAATTGTCTTAAATAGTAAGTCTCTTGAAGTTTTGGTGGAAACTATAATCATTGTCGAAGTTAAATTATCCTTAACCTGGTGATTAAATAAACTACTAAGTACGGTTTCACTTTTTTATGAAATAGTTTCAGAATTTTTAAATATGTGTCACAGTTCAATTTTATAGATTTTTTAAGTTTAACCAATAAAAGTGATTTCAGATCATTTGCATGGTGCGATTTTAAAGTCAACTTGAAAAAAGTAGTGTTTAGGTAACAGGTTCGATGATGTATTGTCTTGATTGGTTAGTTTAATAATTATATTTCTAAGGCGCCAGGTAAATTTGGAGCATTCACAAAACCACCGCATGTTTTGTTCATCCCTCAAGGGAGGGCTAAATTACGCGTCCCTTTAGTCTTGGAAGGCAATATAATGTATCTAAATATAAAAACAATAGGTACCTACAGTCTATACACCCCTTAGTATAATACTAGCTGGGATCTGCGGTTCTTCTTCCGTGAATCTCTTAATTGGTAAAAAAGTAACATGATAGGAACTTTATCTTTTTAAATTAATAAATTTGTTTGTAAAATTCAGTGAAACTGACCTAACCCTGTAAGGTAGAAAACCACTTTATTTTTATTAACTACAGAAAAACAGAAATATTTTCAAAATAAAGGAACAAAATGTAACAAAGAATCTTACCTACTTTTCTGTCGATTACCCATAGGCAATTTATTTTTCCTATTTTTGGGTAGGTATGTCTACTTATTTTCAAATTGCTTTTGCAATTGCTTCTACAGTTGGATATTGACTAAATAAATACACAGAAAGACTTTGCCACAATCAGTAATAATAAGATTGGGCCCTACTATGGTGTCTTATAAGTCGTCGCGAAATCGTCGCGTTGTCGTACAACTAAAAAAAAACACATCAAATAATTAAAAAAAAAAACCAACTAAAAAAAAGATTTTTTAAAATTATCTGGCTTTTTAAAGTAGACGGGGTATTTTTTATTTCAAATTTACTTTTTTTTTAACGACAAAAGGACAACATAGCAACGACAAACAATCATGGTAGCGCGGATTATATGTACAGGTAAACCCCCTGTCCATTAAACTTCATGCGAAAACCAAAATTTATTTCTGAAACTTTCTGATTGGATCCGCTCTTCGTCGAGATTACCTTTGTGTTTGTATCTTTTAGTTTTAAAACACCGTGCCCTTGTCCACATACCTTGTCTTTTTTTACTTTTTAAGATTCTGTACCTTAAAAGGTAAAAAGATCTTTTAAGACCATTCGCTTTTTGTCTGTCGGTTTATAGGTCTGTGTCGGTCGCATATTACCGATATTTTCAAAAACTGGTAGATCAGACCTGTTAGAATTTATACCGATTTTAAGTAAATGATCTGAAATATCACATATGTTACTTTTTATCTTGATATTCTCTCTGTATTTGAACTTACGCGGGTAAAACCGCTGGCTGCTAGTAAGGAATATGAACAACAGCCCTTATTACGGTAAACCTAGAACGAATGCAATAGCGAAAATTAGATTAAAATACAAACAAAGGAAAACACAAGCGCAGGCTTTGTTTCTGATAAATGGAAAACACGTTTTACAATATTTTCTATCGCCTTTTGTCGTATTGAAAAATGGTGCCGTCATTTATCATTGAAACTATGTTATTAAAAATCGTTTATTTTGTTTCCCTCGTGAAAGAGATATTTTCGTATAAAATACTTCACAAGGTAAAATATACTCTTAATTTGACAGACATAATTTGACTTAATGAAAGATTGCCTGAAAGAGATCGCTATTAGCGATAATACCGGCCTATTGTAAGTACCTCTGTTAGTCAATTAATGTAACTTTAATTTCTGTTTTACTTTTGTGTGTATTTTAATTATGTTGTAATATAAGTATTTGTAATTTTTTGGAGGTACAATAAAGCTATATAATGTATCTATACAGGGTGTCTGGGACTGAATGGTCAATCTTGCGCGTGCGTGTGCGGGGGCGGGGCAGGGGTCAACCCTGAATATCAGTTTTCTATTTCAAGCCGTTAGGGCTCTAGGCTATTTTTGAAACTTAAAAAAAAAATCTTTCCCACATTTTTGATTATCGCGTCCATAGTCTAAGTCATAGCACCGATTTTTTTAAATGTATTTCTAAATAATGATGTTCCTAAACTGCATTAAAAAATAACAGATAACAGGCTTAATAATTTACAAGACGTCACTAAAGCTCCATTTTTATTTTAATGTTTATTTTTCAGCTAAATTTGAGCACCTGTAGTGTAAAAAATGTATGGAACATGTGTGGCCAACTATTTAGAAAATTTTCCTATTTTTAAGAGATTCCAAAACTGTACTACACTATGAAACTTTTAACACAAATAAAGGGAGAAATGACCAATAATGTGTCAAAGGTCAAAATCTTTATTAAAAAATAAAAACAACAACTATACAGTAACTGATATTTATTTATTACTTACAGTAAATGCTCAAACTATAATATTCTCCTCCTGCATTTATGCAGCAAGGGTTGGAAAAAAAACCTGCTGATTTTTAGGGGGTTGACCCCTGCTCCGCCCCCGCACATGCACGTGCAGGATTGACCACTCATTCCCTGACACCCTGTATATTAATCGACTCGATTATTTTAATGACACTTAGATCAAAACTATTTTTAGACCTTTGGAGCTGTATAACAACCTGTTGTATTCCAAAATACTGTAGGTACACTTTTTTTATACAGTGACTAAAATTCCCTAACCTACTGAGCGTACGCCAAGCGATTAACTAGGCGCCAAGCACTTGGTGCGGCCGGTTGCTAATTCTAGAACGTTCGTTTAAGTTAGGGCTTCGCTAGGTGACTTGCTAGGCTCTAGGCGCTAAGCTAGAGTCCGGTCTGTGCGAGCGTAGGCTACATGTCGAGTGGTTTAATAGCCTACGACTATCCCACCCTGAGATAATTTTAGTTTATTTTTAAGTTTACACTTTAAAAAATGTCCCTAATATAATTTATTTTATTAGTGTCCGAATGTAAAGTCAGTCGCTTAAGTTCTAGCGGGTTTGAGTCAATTTGATCAGTACGTACTTGTGACTGCGTTCCGACTGTCACCCAGTCGCTACGGAGCGTTCCATAACCAAGTCACGGAGTGGGGTTTGGTCGTAGTTATGACTGGAATAACGAATTAAAAAAACTACAAAAAATATGGCTAAACGTTTAGCGTATGGTTCCAACCAACAAACCAAAACTAAAACAGAATACAATGTAGGTACAAAATAAAATGCTAAATTATATCTTACAATCACCTGTAGTAATTAGCTGGTTTATGGATCCTTATAACTGACATTTTTCATTTATTTTATTTTATTTGGCACAGTAACCACATACAAATTCAATTACATATCTAGACATATTATAGTTAAAGAAATCATTATTAATTTGTTCATCGATTACAACTATGCACGCACACTATTACATAGTAAAAGTAAGTACAACAAAATGTTAATGCTCTTCTTAAACAAAATAAGAAACAGGGGGCGCGAATACGATTGTCACTGCAGACACAATTTTTGTATTAATTACCATTTCAATAGTTTTTTAGATAAATATAATTTATTTCAAAAAAATGCTAGCTGATACATTTCGTTTAGTTTAAGATTTCACAATGTAGTTAATCGTTTTTGTTATATTTTAAAAGTGTTTCCTACACTTGGATAACTATACTTAAAGAAATGCTTTCCAAAAATCTGCATCTCTGGGGATCCGTCCTAATGCCTTTTCCAATTTGGCTACGGATGCATGTTCAATCGAGTCGAAATTAAGGATTGCACTTCTTATTGTTTACGTTTTTGGAGGCACGTAGCGCCATCTACCGACAATATTTGCAGACTGCCAGCTTGAACTATTCTATTTTCCATAGAATTAAATTCAACGTTGAGATGTTGCTTCCGATTAACCGTTTTTGTTATATTTTTAAAGTTTTTCCTACACTTGGATAACTATACTTAAAGAATTGCTTTCCAAAAATTTTGCACCCGACAGGACTTGAACCTGCATCTCTGGGGATCCGTCCCAACGCCTTTTCCAATTTGGCCACGGATGCATGTTCAATCGAGTCGAAATTAAGGATTGCACTTCTTATTGTTTACGTCCTGTCGGGTGCGAAATTTTTGGAAAGCATTTCTTTAAGTAATGTAGTGAATGTTAAGTTCGTTAATGAGAAATAAATTTCTTTAACTTTAAAAAACAAGCAGCCTTTGACTACAAAAAAACACTCAATTGTTATGAACCTATATTTTATAGTTTTGCAAGCAGAGAGAGAGAAAATAATATCTACGCCTAACTCCGAAAACTGCTAACACTCTAACCCCACCCTACTGAGACTGCGGACGGAGTTCACTAAGAGGTGTTTGTATTGAAATTGATTTATGGAAATTTCGCGGTGAAGACGCGTCCGGAACCGAATGAGAGCAACTCGCTTGCCGGCCGGATCGTTAAAGACGAACGTTTTATCATAAAATCTACACAATATTGAAAAGTTTCACGACTTTTTGTGGGGTGTCCATGATGTTTTGACCTTTCAGTTTGTTTATCGAAAGTTAGATTGACGTTTTAAATTAAATGTAGTCAACATTTAATTTAAAACGTTGCTTTTAAATTATGAAAATGGCCGTATGCCCTAGTTGTATTTTCAGACAAAATAATGGTTTACGCAAATAACCGATTTTGCTTTCTACTCAACATAATAATAATATAGACTTTAACGTACTAAAAGAACATTTTTTTATGCAACTCTACTATCAAATAAACTTTTTAAATTTACACGATTTGTTAACATATTTACATTTTACCGAAAATAAAAATAGTACGCGATCAAGACCCGGTAAAATGTAAATATGTTAACTCTACTATCATCTTACTAATATTTTATTTTGTATGCCTGTATGTGATTTTGTTACTCTTTCACGCAAAAACTATTGAACCGATTGCGATAAAACTTGGAATATAGGTAGCTGGATTCCGGAATTAACACATAGGCTACTCTTTATCCCGATATTCTCGCAAGAACGGGATTTACACGGGTGAAACCTCGAGGCGCAGCTAGCAAAATATAATTAGTTGGTACTAACTATTAAATGTTAAGCAAATGTATCAGTTGAAACAGAAAACATGTTCCATTGGCTTATATAATGTTTGATGATGATGGTAATAGCATATTTTTATACCAAATCGTAACTCCACTTTTGCTGCGTTCTGCGTATTTAAGAAAGTAAAACCGAAGGTTAAGCTAGTATATCTATGTTTCTTTGTAGGTAATATTCCCTGTAAGGTGTTTTTCATATTACTTTTAAAAATAAGTCAGTAAAGGTCGCGTCGAGAAATTAAATTTATTTACTTCGACATCAAAGATCACGCTATCTAAAATATTAATAATGTTATACATTTATAATTCACACTCGGGATCATTAAATCTAGGTTGTCGGTAAAGCAGTTTAACCGTTTATTTACTTTACGATGAGAGCGGTGTTGGTCTGTGGTAGATATCCCGACTTAAATTCCGAAAGTTGTGGTTTTGATTCCCGGTTAAGAAAAAAAATGTGTTCTATGAACATTGCTCTTACGGTGAAGGAAAACATCGTGAGCAAACCTACGAATTAAAGTCACACACAAAGGCTTAGCTGTACGGTTAATTGCGGAAACACACAGTTAAAACTTAACCTGTACTTTACGATTTAAAAAATACGTTTATCTTCTAATTTAGATATCTTTAAGTTGTATTTTGTCATTATCATTGTTCTAAAAAGTAACTGAAATTTATAGTAGGTAATCGGAATAAAGCTTTTCTTATAGATTGAGTTTGAAACATTGGATTTGAAAGACTAAATATTTGTTATTTATTTTGCACAAATCACTTGTACCTTCACTATATTTATCTACGATATATTTTAAAAGTAATATGACTTCAAATCGCGCTCACATACAAGTAGAAACGACAAGAATTACATAAGGGTTTACTAATTTTTGTGATTTAGACTTACAAAAAACAAAAACATAGTATTAGGTATGACAGAACTTAAAATCCTATAATTACAACTAATATGACAAATTTTACCTTAAAATCCTATAATTACAACTAATATGACAAATTTTACCTTAAAATCCTATAATTACAACTAATATGACAAATTTTACCTTAAAATCCTATAATTACAACTAATATGACAAATTTTACCTTAAAATCCTATAGTTAACAGTTAAAAGTAGAATTTAACAAGATAATACTTGACTTAAATCCATTACCACCAGGTGTACTTCATTAGGGGAAAAATCTTTGATGTAGGTGGGTAGGTACCATGTGTATTCAAATTCAAGTCGCAAAAGGTTGTAATCAAAATTTACACGTTCGACATTTGAATTTAGTCAGTTTGATGGGGAGTTTAAATTGATCTGTATTGGGTTATTATAATCAACAAGATATAAACTAGCTGAGCCTTATGATTTCATCTGGGTTTCAAAATGTCAATTACGTAATCTTATCTTACTAATATTACAAACGCCAAAGTTAGGATGTATAATATGTATGTCTGTAACTTTGTTACTCAATCACGCAAAAATTACTAAACCATCATCATCATCCGAGCGATGTTCCCGGTTCCTTCCCTCTCGAGAGCCCGGGGTCCGCTTTCCTGCTTTTGCGTCTTCACTTCACACGATCTTTAAAACTACTAAACCGATTGCGATGAAAGCTGGAACTTAGAACACTAAAGCTATTTTTTATCTCGATATTCCCACGGAATCGAGAACTACGCGGTTGAAACTGCGGGGCGCAGCTAGTATGCTATAATGTGACAAATTGTTACTTATATTATAAAAACCATTTTTTTTTCTAAAATCTTAATAATATATAGGGTTAGACAATCGAGAAAATTATTATTTATGTGGTGAATTTTTTAGTAGATTATTTTGGTTTTCGTTAAGTTGGGTTGAGAAAATTAAACTTCTTTTCCCTGTTTTAATCGTTAGGGGTGGACAACCCTTATCACTTAAGGTTATACTTATCACTAAAATATACTATAGTATGTGATACTATATACCTAATACCTATATCGTTACACCATGCTTATTGGAAATAAATCTTTGGATCTATTCTCAAGCCTACTGAATATGCATAGATATAAAATGTCATAAAAACCGGTCAAGCCGTTTCGGAGGAATATGAGAACTAACACTGTGTGTGACACGAGAGTATAAATTCATTCTTATTACAGTTTGTTCGAATCAAGTCTTATTAGAGTAAATAGTCAAATTATACATTCCTTATCGTCAACCCTCATTAAAACTGATATCCCTCACCATGGCTATGTAGGTAGGTATCTATATCTTGGGTAAGTATATCAATATTTCATTCAATTAAACTACCTCAAAACCCATTAATCTCAAGTATTTCATAACTTACAATATTAAACGTAAGCGACCCCAAGTAACATCTGCGGATCAATTTCATTGTCGATCGTAGTGAAGAGACAGTGCGGAATGTTTGAACTAAGCTTAAGGTAAGGCTTAATAACGATTATGTTTAACAGTCTTCCATAGTCAATTTGCTCCGATAAATTTGCGTTTACCTCGCTATTCAAGGTACAAACGTAATAACAGTTATAAATGTCAATAAATAGAATTTATAATACGGCTTCAATATTATTCTAAATGTGAAAACATGATAGTTAAAAAAATCATAATAGAAAGTGTCACAGAATAAGTACAAACACAAAACATAGAATATGCGTAATACATAATTATAGTCAGTCAAATAAACCACCCCTGACCGTACCCGGCCAAAGGACCCGAGAATACTTTAATAGAAAGCATATAGGTAAGTACAAAAATTGATGTTTTTGAGATTGTTTACAGAATATCTTGAAGGCGCTGCTATTCTGATTAAGAATTTGATTTAAGAATCTGATTTATAATGAATTTTTACAACTACTTCATATTACTATGTATTAGGTTAGTGTAAGTAAATATGTGAAAAATGAAATTTAAAAAAAAATACAATTTTTACATTTTTTACAAAAATTACAAATTAAAAATTCTTGACATAATTATATGTAATATTAACCAAAATTTAAAAAAGGAAATAATTTAGTGTACAATGTAATAATAGGAATAAATATTTTAATTATTATTTTTACAATTTGGCTATACCTATTTCTTGAATATGTTGAATCGACACATTTTTTGATAAACACTAGTTTATTTGTAATGAGCAAATTTACATTTCATTTTATGTTCTAAAATTTTGCATAGTCGCAGCATCGCACGTCTTTCTTTTACACATCTGAAATTCGCGGGCGCTATCCCTGTTTCAATTTAACGTTATGGTACTGTACGTGTGACAGCTTTCAAGCCAATTGTCCACGGTTTGATTAATTAAATCAGTTTCAATTTTTCATACACGTGAGTCCACCGCAAACTGACTATTTAAATCAAATTACTACCCACCCGCCTAATGCCCCAAATAGGAGTCACCAGTTTGAAGGTGCGAGATAGTGCGTACCTTCAAAGGGATGATTTTCCACCAGGCGACAATGTCTCGTCGGTAGTGGTATATGAGCTGATCTCAGACAGAAAGTTGATAGTGCGATTCAGAACTTCATACTAGTAATGCCATCTAGTAGGTTTTGGCAAATTTTTTACATTCTTCCTTTCTTCTACAATTTTGCCAGTGTCTAGGTAAACATGTTTTGGTGAGCCACTATATTTTCAAAAACCACTATATTTTCACATTTTTGGAAGTTTACGCGGCTTTACTCGCGTATCGGATGCCTATATTATTTTAAAGAATCCACTCACCAGATTTGAGTTCTCTGCTATCAGCGGTTTATGCTGTGCATTGATTCATCAGTCAATTTAAAAGAAAGACGTACAAACTTTAAGTACGCGGTTAATGAGATGGCGAACTTTCTAAGCTTGCAGACTCAATTTGGTTGGATCGCCGGCGGTTTGTAAGATCGGAAACATAATTGACCGTCAAGCCACAAGTCCGAGTACAGACTTCACGTCTATCACCCTTTTAAGAATATTTTCAAATTTCAGACTGAAGTGATCTATGTCATTAAATACCAAGCGGTCTAAGTGCAGGTAAATGACTCCCAAGATATTTGACTACAGACGTCGATTTGACGTACAAATTAGTTTAATGGAAACACAGCTGAAGTATCGTGTTTCATTCGCAACTCGGTTAATGATACGAAATTCTTATTTGAGTGTTGTCTGATGCTGAGAATGCAGTGTTTTTCTTGTTAACGATATAACCTAACAGCAAATTTGGTTAATAGTATTTTATTCCGTTAATTGTTAATTTAATAATTCTTTAATTTTAATATATTTACACGATTTGTTAACATATTTACATTTTACCGGGTCTTAATCGCGTATTATTATTTATTTTGTTACCTCGACGTTTCGATCATTTTAAAATAATCATGTTCGCGACGGGACCGAAATGTATATTTGTTATTTAATCTAAGATTTTTTTTTAAGTTCCGTTAGAATGAAAATCATTCCATATTAGATTTATTTTGATAACTAATAATTTTACTTTTTTACAAGTATTCACACGCACATACTTACCAAAAACATATGTCTGTACCTATACATACATTTGACTTTAATGCAGGACTGAAACCTACAAAATTATTAATTTTAACAAAAAACAAAACCTTTCAAAATCTGCTCATCCCGCAGCCGCTTTGGAAATAAAAATGGACACAGACAATAGACTATCACCCCAGTGTATATACCGACTCAGTTAAAAGCAAAGTTTCCCGACACACATTCTCACTATCGAACAATTACTGTACTCTTGGATAATGAGATGAATGGTGGATAAAAATAATGATCTTTATAATGACTTTTCACTGGATCTCAGCTGTTTCGTCTACAATTTGAGTTAGTTTAAAAAGTGTTTGTTTACATTGCAGTGGTGGAATGTAAGTATTAATGGAAGTTGTCCGCTTTAAATCTTGTGATGATTTACTACTTCTTACTGTTATTATAAGCGCGAAAATTTGTATGTACCTATGTATGTATGTCTGTGACTTTGTTGCTCAAACACGCAAAAACTACTAAACCGATTGCGATGAATATAGGTCGCTGGATACCTGAAATAACCCATATTTAGGCTACTTTGTATCCCGATGTACCCACGGGATCGGGACTTACGCGGGTGAAACCTACAAAACCAGATTTTCTTACAATATTGAATAATAATTAGATGGCTGCTATCCCACCTACGTTTTCCACATCTAACAGGATATCCGTTGCTAATTAGCAAGAACAAAACCACCCTGTGCATAATGTTGTTGTACAAACTACCTATATAACTGAGAATGAAGCTTTGTAATCTAAATACACCCCGTATACTAAGAAAAGAGGCTAATTAAAATCAATTGTTTAAGAGAGAGATATATAATATCTAGACTACTTTAGAGATCACATTGAAACCTTTTACTTATAGAGCAAAATGAAAACGTTGGATACTCACACATGTTATACTTTTTGGTACGTACAGTCGGCTGTGCAGTTTTTGCCTGCACAGGTGACCGACCGAACCCACTGTATTTCATTCATCAATTCTAGCCCAGTAGATTGCCTAGCGTGGCTATTTAGTCAAATAGGTAGTGATTATGGGCAACACCTTATAATTATTATTTCGATTTCCAATTGTATTTGTGAAAATAAACTTAGGCATGACTGAAATCTATTCAAATATCTCACGGCTAGTAGAGTTTCATAACGAATTCGTATTCTTAGAGTTGCCTAAATAGCTAAATATATATTATAACTCTATGTCAAACTAGTTTAATTAAATAAATCTGCTGGTTTAAATGAAAAGCTTAAGAAAAGTGGTTTCGCGAGAATTTCTTATTAAGTTTTGCTGCTTACATTTTTTTAAATTAATTTGACCTAGTTAATAAGAAATTTTAAGCGCATATACCTTTGGAAGTTGCAATTGGAATTTTATAACGTAGTAGGTACTTTGAATTTTATTTTTAGATAAATATATATAGAGAAAACCATAAGTACATACAATAAACACACATCTTAGAAACCACAAGATAAAAAAATTAAAGTTGAAAACAAAAATAAATTTTAACACACTCAGCCATATCGACCTCGACAATTTAATGTAGTAGTATTTTATAATATTAGCAAACTCTTTCTTTTATTGAAAAAGAAAACACAAAAGCAGGCGAATGATACTTATAATTAAAGTGGAATAGAGATAACATGGAAGGCAAAGGATATGCGATATAATAAATCAATAAATTATGTGACCAACAGCGCCATCTAGCTAGCATCTAAGCTTAATGTGTTACGGTGACTAGACAACGGATATACTACTTATATTTATTTTGCTTTTGTAAATACACACATAATATTATACATAGACTATTTTATACCAGTAATTAACTTAAACAATGCATAGAGTAATTTAGACCTAAAGCTTCTATTGACGTTAGATTGTTTAACAATCAACAGTTGTTTTACAACTTCTAGAATTTAAAGTTATTTATATTTTTTCAGATTATTTTTTACACATCGACGGCTCTACAAAATTAATTAATTTGACCCGAAAGATCAACGTAAAATAAATCATTAGTCTCTCTAGGTGCGTAAAGTGCGTTTTACGTCTGTTTTTATTTTGTCGGAATAAGGCAAAAAGTTTTAGTTAATAGAAAGCCTCAATATTTATTAAATCGACTAGGGCCGATGCCTGTTTCGTTATTTTAATGCCACGTTAATAACTTAAATTAATAAAGAGCTGTAATCAATTTCATAAACGTAGCATCAATCCATAGTTTTGTTGTTAATTAAATGCTTATTTTTGCAGCCTATTTTATTGACTTGCAGTAGATGTGCAAAGTAGAGTATTCACCTCGGTAATGAAGCTTGTCTTTATCTTAGGCACTTGAATTCCACGCTTCACTCAGCACGTTAGCACTCAGAAGTTAGACCTCTAAAAGTCCTTCAAATGTTTTGTATTCAATATAACGCCCGCTATTATAAGACGGGACTTTAGTACCTCGGTGCATAAAGTACTACTATGAGTATTTTCTATATTAATACATTGAATATTTGGCTATCGGGTGTTTCAAAGACGATTAGTTCAAAAAGTAAAATAGATCTCTTATAAGATTACTCGCTTTTCTCTCGTCTATCTCTATGATTTTACACCATAAAGATCGCTATAAGTGATAAGACCGCCCATTTGATTTGAACCCTACTTTAATTTGAACTGTCTATTTTTTAATTCTTGAGGTCTATAGATACAATAAAACAAAATTTTATACATCTGTCAAAAGAGGTTAAATGTTCTAGGATCTATCTATTTTTGTATTTATCGAAATTTAAAACTCTTTGTAAAAACCTCCTTAGTTTCTGCGAAACGTAGGCATTTCGGCGAAAATTCGTTTTGTCTAGTGCTCCAAAACTGTCGTTTAGAGACCCCTTACATTGTGAAGTATGAAAGGATTTCTATCACTTAAGTGTATAACGTCGTTAATATCGCATTTTCGAAATTTTATTTACGTGTTGTTGGTGTAGTGTTATACTTTTATTAAAAACTATCTACAGAATTTGCGTTCATTTTCATCGCTTAGGGCTTTTTCAAACTTGTTTTATTTTTGATAGATTTAAAAGGTTAAATCTATCAAAAATAAAACAAGTTTCTTAAGTTTTGAGAATATAATAATATACAATATACCATCGTAGTTTTTGTCTTAGTCCAAAAGTTTGATTGTCGAGTGTGTAAGCTAACGCAAAAAATATTAGAATCATACAGGCCATTTGGTATTACAAAGAAATATATCTAATTTCTTTTTAATACCTAATTATATCTAAGAAATATATACAATAATCGTCATTCCATACCAAGCAACCTTAGTACTTCATTACACGATTGGCATCAAGCTTATGGCTCGGAAATCGGCACTATCCAAATGTGCCATCACCTGTATTATCTATCTAGTGGATCACTCAATATCATAAGCACTGTGCAGTATATTGCTAATTTGACGTAACGTGGTAATCGCCCGTGTTTCCGCAAACTGCATTGTGTCTATATAGTGATGTTAGCTGAAGTTATCCACTAGTTTTTTTTTTTTAGTTTTTTTTTGTGTATTGTAAGAATAATGGCCCTACCATGATGTCTTTAAGCGCGAAGTCATAGCGTTGTCGTACAGCTAAAAAGATGAAATTAAAAACACATCAAATAATTAAAAAAAAAAGAAAAACAAACTAAAAAAAAGTATTTTTTTTTAATTGTCTGTTTTTAGAAGTAGTCGGGGTATTTTTACACGACTGCCAAAGGAAGTGTTATGTTTTTGCCGTGAGTGTATGTATGTATGTATGTATGTATGTATGTATGTGACCTATTTTTGTGCCGTCGTAGGGCCTAAACGGCTGGGCCGATTTAGATAAACGATACGTCGTTAGATTCGTCATGACCGTGAGAGTGACAGGGTACATTAAAATAATAAATAAATGAAAATAAAGATTTAAAACGCTATAAAGCAAGATTTGTCTTGACCATAAAAACCGAGCAAAGACAACGGAACGTTACTTAAAAACTTTTCGATTTGACTTTGACGCCGAGTTTCAACTTTTGAAGGAATTTGAATGTTTGATTTGTCAGTTTGTCAGAGATAACATAAATAACAATTACTATGTTTACAATAAGTAATTAACAAAAAATTTGAAATGTCGCGCTATGGATAATGGATAGCAAGGCTAATCCGCTAGGACAAGAAACCGCCAGCCTTTGTATCACCAGTCGCGACGAAGTTTTCGGATTTGGTAATTATATTTTAAGATGAATACCTGCCTACTTCATAGCCATCTCAGCAAAACTCAAAAAGAATAGCTATTATAATATTGAAGGCTTTTAGATAGCCTATCTTTAACCGATTTCGAGTCCTCGCTACTGGAGTATACACATCCAGAGTTAATGAGTTTCTCTGGTGTAATTGTATCTAATCTCTAATAACTAAAAAGCGTTAAATAAAAAAAATATTAAAACAAAATAAAAAACCCGACTGCCGTTAAAACTGAAAAGTAAAAAACAAGAAGATACCTAAAGGTAAAGAAACCTTAAAAATCGTTCGACGCATCTAGGAGCCTTAAAAAATTGTGGATGCAGTCGGGTGGGACTCCTTTTAAAGGTAAAGTATAATGACACCAAATTGTGTTGAAGTCCCACCCGAGTCCATCCACAATTTTTTAAGGCTCCTAGATGCGTCGAACGATTTTTAAGGTTTCTTTACCTTTAGGTATCTTCTTGTTTTTTACTTTTCAGTTTTAACGGCAGTCGGGTTTTTTATTTTGTTTTAATAATTTTTTTTATTTCACGTTTAGGTACTTAATTTTTTTGAACGGCAAAAGAACGACATAGCAACGACAAACGATCATGGTAGCACGAAATGTTTTGTCCATATAATATCTGTTCTTCCTATAAGGTTTATCAAAATATTTACTGCCAAGGATAAAGATCAGATATTTCGAAATATGCTGAATAAAGAATATAATAAACTCGATGTTTTCCCAAATATGAAATTCGGAACAATAAAATATTGAAAAACATGAGTAACAATACCTTTTGTATGTTTCTTCCTATAGCTACTCATCATTTGTATAGCACAGCCGAGGGTGACAATAAGCTTTCATCGTATACAGATACGCTTTTATTATATATCAGAGTAAATATCAATGTAATAAGGTAGAATAGATACAGAGTTACTTTTATACTGTATTTCATATTTTTTTATTAAAACCTTTTTTGACAAATAAATAGGTTACTTTCGTTTATTATACACTAGCTGCGCGTAAGTCCTGTTTCCGCGGGAATTTCGGGACAAAAAGAAGCTTATGTTTCCAGGTCTTCAGATATCTACATTTCAAGTTTTATCGCAATCGGTCCAGAAGTTCTTGCGTGAAAGAGTAACAAAATCTCATACAGCCTTGCTGCGCCCAGCGGTTTCATCCACGTCAGTCCCGTTTCCGCGGAATTTTCGGGATAAAAAGTAGCCTGTGTTATTCCAAGTTTTCACGTTATTCAGTAAGAAAGTCATAGACATAAATACATCTATACAAACTTTTGCGTTTATAATATTAGTAAGATAAGCATTCTTACAATGCCTATCTAAAGTTGAGTTTTCGAAAAATTATTAAAAACATATTCGCCGATTTCAATCGAGAATTCCACACTAACTAACATTGCTATTCGAACAACAGAAAAAAAAATCAATTCCCACTTGCGTTGTGATTTTGTAGCTTTTTTTCTTATATTTTCTACACACGATAGATGAGCGTTTGACCACTATCTCACCAGCAGCTGCTGGTAACTGATGATATGGTCTAAGGTGTAACACGTACTTCTAAAAGAATACAGACGGCCAGTAGAACAACTTCCGAACCGCCTTCCTTATCGAGTTCTTTTAAGATATTTCGTAGTATTAATTAGGTGTGGAAAGAGTTTTTTTTATACTAAAAATATATAGTTTAACTTAGTTAGAGTTTTATAGAGTATTAAAAAGCCCCTGTTCTTTACCTCCCAAGGATTACTAGGCTGGGGATAAGTAAATGAACGCGCGCTCAGAGTGTGTCCCTACAAGTAAAACGGTGACAAATTCAAACATTCAAAAGGTATAGAGTATAGAGTACTAACTTCGCGGACGTGAGTAATTTACTAATGCACCGGCGTCGCGCACTTTCGTTACTCATTGGAAAATGAAACTCGAGGTTGAGACTTTCGTATGCACAAAGCGATTTTTTGTAATAAGTACAATATTAAGTAAACGATTTCATATTTTTAATAACGGCTTATAAACAATATAACGCTCCATAAAAAACAAATAAAAAAAACATGATAAATATTACGTTTTTAACGATATTTTCAATATTAAGGTTTCGATTCTCGTCAGTAGCAATAATTTATGCTAAATAAATGCTAGTTTCTGGTTCTGGCATGTAATAATTGGGTCGTTTTGCGTGACTTTAAGACTATTTCTCAAGATGTTTTTCTTCACATTAGGAGCAATGGTAATGGCAAATATATTTTTTACCTAAAGAAAAGACATTAATGTCCCATTAGTGGCGGAATTCGAAGGCAGAACATTTGGAATAAAAATCGGGGTATCTACTACTAGAACAACAACGCTCTTACAAGTTAATATAACCGCAACCTAAAGTGTTAGCGCCTCGCTGGTTATGGCATGTACGTTCGCATCATACCAACTCGTATTTGCTCCTTTCATTACAGAAATTAAAAACTATGTTACAGAGATCCGATTAATTATACTTGTCTGTAGAGATATACAGACAAATTATATCAAATGTTTAAAGAGCCATGCTGTATCTGTCGACCTTGAACGGTCGTGCGGGTTAAGCATCGCTTGGCGCGGTCATTACTTGGATGGGTGACCGAAAATTAGTGACGAAAAAAATCATGTTCTCAAGCTCCTCTGTGCTTTAATAATAATAATAAAAAAATAATCGTTTATTTCAGGCAACTTTAGAAGGCACATTAAGCAGTTGGTCCAGGTTGTAATCTCTGAGAACAGTCGTTAGGTCAAGTAAGAGACCTTAGGGCGACCTGAAAACTCTAACACCAGGTGAGTAACACCACTATATTTTGTTATAAGAATATGCAGAATACGCTTACTGAGTAAGAAAACAGTAAACACTGCATTATGGTCTCTGTTACACTTTAATTGTGTAATCAGAGTAAGTAAATAGGGCCATTTTTTATTTATAGTAGGGAACGACAGCGCAAGCACCAGATGGGTGATCTTCTCATGTTGGGACCATTTTACCCAATAAGTAAGGGCCATTACAAGCTCATCGTCACCGATTAGTAAATTCTAAAAATAATTTCTTAAAGTTATTACCATTTTTAAAAATTACTGCTTTAAAAAAATTTAGTTAATCAGTATCGTAAGTCTTTTGTTTCATAATCGATTGTCCTATGTTATGTTATTGATTATATCTTCTTATATATATAAAAATGAATACCTATTTCTCTTGGTCACGGCATTACGCGTAAACGGCTGGACCCATTTCGACAATTCTTTTTGCGTTGTGTTTGTCACGATCAGGAGAAGGATCTTATGAAAAAAAATGCTGAACCGGTTTTGATAAATCTTACGCGGGTGAAACCGCGGGGCGCAGCTAATCTTTGAATAAGTATCATAGAAGCAAAATTGAACTTCCGTGGTGATTTCTCCGCTGGTTGTGGCTCGTTTGATGTAACCTCACCTAACCCAGCTCAATACCTTATATCCTTACTAATGTTATATACTTGGGAAATATTTGTAATATCATATACTTGGGAAATATTTGTCCGCGTAATAATGCAAACGGAAGAATTCCGATATGTTTAATAAATTCGATAATTTTCATCATATTCATCGAATTCGCTCCAAATAATAAAACAATTCCGACGTTCCATTACTCAAATTCCACTGACAAACAAACAAGGTTATCAAAAATATGAGGAAACATCCAATATTGTTAATGTTTTCATTGAAAGCACACCGATGTTTGTAATTTACTATTTAATTTCCAAATGTACTATTAAAATGTATAATACCACATTGAATGTAACCAATCTATAGAATCGTGATAAGTTAATCTACATAATGTTCTTATTTATACAGTAAATTGGGGATACTTTGTGACAAGATTTTTCGAAAATAAAGGGACAATGACAAAAAAAAACACACATAATATGTGTTTCTTACATAGAAAAATACTTATTTTAAAGAAAAATTTTAACGCATCCATAGCGCATTCAAATTATGAAAAACTGAGACGTCATGTTGGTGGTCACAAAAGGGGGAGAGAAAAATAGGCAATAGGCATAATGTCACAAAATAGCCCTAACTTAGCCGGTACTTATACATTTATTTTCGAAATGAAAACTTGAAAAGAAGCTACATAATGTTTATTTTGTACTAGCTGCGCCCCGCGATGTCACCTGGGTAAGTCCCGTTCCCAGGCCACAAAGTATCGACCCGTAACGGTCTAATATAAATCGTCCTATAGCCGTGTGAATTAAGCAACGCCTGGCGCCGTCATTCCTTCGATGGGTGACCGATAATGTGTATGGCAAAAACATTATCTCGGGCTCCTACGTGCTTCGAAAGGCACATTAAGCAGTGATCTTCGGTTTTTCTGTCTCAGATAGCAGTCCGTGCGTCAAGTTACGAGGTCTGGGGCGATTTGATAACTCTAACACTATGTGAGCCACACCACTATACGAAAAGAAGAAAGAGACTTATTACCTACCTCAGTATATAAATCTATTGAAAGAATATCCCTAAATAATAGTAAAAGCTATGCTAAAATTTTAAAATGTTTAATTAAGAAAAAAGTTCTTGAATGAAGAAATATACAAAACCAAACAGAATCGCGACTTTTAAAAAACTCCCGTAAATTCGACCAAACAAACATCAATATTATACCTTGAATAAAATTCAACTTGATAGAATCTCGAAAAATAAATACCTATCTTCTCAAGTATAGTTAAATTCGCCACAAATGCTTTCTTTACTTTTCTTCTAAGGGTCGATTTACCAATGTACAGATTAAAGTTAACTGTAAAATAAAATGAAACTATACCAAATTTAACACCACCCAGAACTTTGTTTTTTTTTTTATGAAACACTGTGACGTTTTCATTCGGTGGTGTTACATTTTATGGGACAAATATTTTTCCAGAGATTGGAAAAATGAGCCCTAAATAAATCAGAGAAAACCGTCTTCGAAAAGTCAAATTAAGTTTTTCAGTTATGTTTTAAATTTCACCCAATTTGACGTTTAAACAATACGTCATTAAAACTACTTCTTCAAATCATAGTGGAATTGCTATTAGGTAACCTATAAAGCAGGGTAGTCAGTATGGAGCTGCAACTATAACCGTCGCATATTCTTCCTCCTATATATAAAGCTGAAAGTTTGTATAGATGTGTGTTTGTTACTCAATCACGCAAAAGCTACTGAACCGATTACGATGAAACCTAGAACATTGGTAGCTGGAGACTTGGAATTACACATAGGCTACTTTTTATCCCGATATTACCGCGGGTGAAACCGCGCAGTTAGTCCCTTATATGCAAAAGCATATTATTATCTACCCAGTGAGTGACGAATGACGATTGTTCGATTCTACCGCGAATCAAAAGGTGCTCTTATACCTACACGTGCGCACAAGAACCTAAAATCACAGATACAGTAAGTTTCGTTACAGTTCACTAGTAACTGCATTGTATTAATAGCGCACCACGAATTTAAAAATCAATTAAACTTTCTAATACCGTAATGTAACATTTTATTTTATGGTAAGCATTAAAAATATAATCAAGGCCCTTTTGAAGCACAAAAGTTCGTTTCGAAGTACAAAATGTAAGCCTGATTACATCATCATTACGGCTTCAGTCCAAATGGAAAGTAATTAAAAACGTTCGTGGATTCATAGCGATGAATACAAAAAGACGAATAAGCTGCTTTAATGCGAAATAATTACGAATATAATTTACGTGGTTTCACCCGCGTAAGTTCCGATTCCTCAGGAATAACGTAAAAAGGATAAAAGTAGGCTATATGTTATTTCTGGTCTCCAGCTACCTACCTATATTCCAAGTTTCATCACAATCGGTTTAGAAGTTTACGCGTGAAAGAGTAACAAAGTCACACGTAAAAACTAAAATTATAGACGCGAAAGTTTGTGTGTATGTTCACGCTATTCCCGCGGAAATGGGACTTGCGCGGGTGAACCCGCGAAGCGCAGCTGGTACATACATACATACAAACTATCGCGTTTATAAAATTAGTAAGAAGTAAGCTAAGATATATTGGATATATGACCCAAATGATACTACCTGATGTCAGTAAGCTGTCAGTTCTGAAGCTAATACTACCTAATGTATTAGCTTCAGAAGAAAGATGCAATTCTCTACCACTACCTGTGTTTTGTTTTTTTTAAACGAAATTATACATTGCGATGTTAAAAATCAGTATTACACGCCGATTATTTTGGTTTATTATTATTTTAAATAAATAAATAAATATTATTCTGAAACAAAACTCATTTTCCGATTTTAATCGCTAAACATAACAAAAATCCTCTTTTTCTTTCCTTGTAGTGGTGTGGCTAACGGTGTTTAAGTTTTCAGCACCCATATTATCTATTTTATTGATAAAACAGTTTCATAGGCACTTTGCATTACATTGCTGCTTTCACTTAGTAATTACTTCGTTATATTAGAGCAGCAATGTACTGTTAGGTACCCATGAAACTGAGTTAGCAACCTAATAGATAATATGAGTATCTAAAGGCTGCCTTACGGCTTCTAAATTGACCTAACAACTGCTATCTAAGATAACTCTATGTTAAGTGAAACAACATATAAATGCACGCAAAAAAATACATAAAATGTTAACTATTTAAACACAATATTTGCCGGGTTTTACTCGCGTTTTATTTAATAACGACATTATTTGTTGTTACCGTTTTCGATTTTCGGGGCTAAGGAGTACCCTGACCTTTGAGAGGCGTGCGTGGGGCCGAAGCAGACACGTAGAGGCCCGTTTTAGTAACATTTTAATTAAAAGATTTGTGATGGACACCAAACCGGCGATTATCTCTGTCTGTACTAGAAAATGCAGCCAAGGACAACCCCCAGGTCGGATAGAACTATGTATAAACTACGGGTGAAAACTACTTAGGCTATGGAAATGGGATAGTAGTGGACTGGATACTGGGGTAACTATGGGGATTATGGCGTCTGCCGAAACAATGTTTAACAAACACGTAAAACATTATTATTATTATTGTGTTAAATTATGCAAAATCGCGAAAACCTTAGACAAAATTATAATTACTATTTATTACTCTATTTTGTTTGTTATTGAGCTAAAAAATACGACTAATTTTAAATATCTTCTTGCTTCATCGCCTTGCTTTGTAATACTTTCCTACCTAATTACCTGCCCTTTCGATTCGCTCGTTGTTTAGTTTATTATTAGGTTATGATTGCTCCACCTAGCCACGCGAGCGACTCAGGCGTACTAATAATCAGCTAAGCGTTGACAAAGCGTTCACGGCTCGCTCGTGTCGCTCGCTCGAGCGTGTGCATTCGCTCTATTTAGGTGCAAATATTTTGCTTAAGAATTATAAGCATGTTTAAACCTTAATAAAAAGGTTATTCGGTTCTCATAAAAATAATTTACGTAATAATCATAAACATAACATCATTTGGCTTCACCGTAGTCGGGTAAAAGCTGGAAAATCCCGAAAGTCATGGAGTTACTAAAATTGTATTAAAAACTCTGGTAGAACTATGAAGTAAAACATTCTTCATTTAATTTTTCAATTTCCCACCTAGTTTCTTATTTTACCGTTAAGACAGCTATGTAATTACAACTCGGCGTCTGTTAGCAAAAATATTAAAAAATTAATAACTAAATACTTCCAACAAAAAGCAATCGGTTTCTTTCAAAAGCATCAATAACAGAAACTATCTTGAGGCGGCAACTGCAAGGGATCGATATCCAATCAGCTAGCGACGGCTAGAATTACCTGCCCACTGATTAGATGCCCGGTAAGCAGTGTTACGGAGGACGCTTAATGGAGCGTACGGCACGGTACGGTGTGTTTCTTGCACGGCAAATTCCGGAATTTTATTTATAATTTACAAATTAATAATGCAATCTTATCAGTAAGAAAAAAAGAAAATATATTTATTCTGATAAGCCCACAAATACATAATATTATCGAGAAAAATTAACAAAAATGTAGAAAGATTATAGATATAGAGATATGGAATTCCGAAAAGTAACACCTAATTCGTTTTTTCGGGACGCCTTATCAACTATGTTAAAAATAATTATTTGTTTAGTTTTTAACATAGTTTTTTTTTAGGTAATCAATCAATTATTTAAAAAAAAAGTGCGCGGTCCAATTAGGCATAGTCTCAGCATAAAGCTGCTGCTAATGTAAAAATATAAAGCAGCAGTGCTGGTCATCCGACTGTAGATACTCACCCTTATTCTTGGTAAGCAGCATGGATGTAACAATGTATTTTACAGCAAGACAGTAGGAATTGTTCTTATTAGTAACCGCATTGCACTACACGTTTTATTTCATGCAAGGCCAAAGTTTGATGTAAAGAAGAGAAATGATTACTCAACCGTACGCACATCACAAAAAATAATTTTATAGGTACATTCTGGTTAAAGGTACAGGTTTCGTGTATCCTGAACTTGCTAGATCTGATGATAGATGCTGAATCTTGAAGATGCTAATGACTACACGTGATACGCCGTGCCGTGCCGGTCACGTAAGTGTCTCATGTATACCGACCCCGGTACATGTAAGCACGGCTTGCCGAGACGGTCAATAAACTCGGCCATCTTCAGAGGCTATCGTATTCCTTGATGCTTTCCCGATAAACCATTAGTAAGTATTGTTTATGAGGTGATAGTGTCTCGTTAGAGCTTAGACCGAGAATGAGATAGTTTATACTGGTAGTCTTATGGTCCAAGAAACGTGGATTAAGTCCTTTTCCGTGTCGTATCGACAAAGGTGTTATTCATAAACCAACATTCCGAGCGATGTTCCCAGTTTCATTTCTCTCGAGGGCCCGGGATTTGCAAAACACACAGTAAGTATGTCATATTGGCCACACTTACTGCTAATGGACTTGTCAATGTTTTTACTTGGCTTGCCTGACACCAACTCTTCCTGAGACCAAACAGTTTACTCCCGCCACCCCACAGGAAGTACCTTCAGGTTCCCTAGTCTCCCCAAGGACCCTAAGCCGCCTTTTACAACAACCACGATGAGAGATGGGGTAGCTCCATTGTATGGCGGAGCTACATGGCTTAAGGTATTATTCACAAACCAATAATTTCTGAATTGGCAGCAGGTTCAGAATCCTGACTGTTTTTTGAAACAATAAACAGGAAAAGCATAGAGATAAAATAATATATATATTTTTAGGTTTCTAAAAGAAATCTAATTAAAAAAAACAATTATCAAGAATCACAACTAAATCGAAATATATTCTAAACAAATAACAATAACTTTGGAAACACTTTGCTCTAATTGATTTACAAACCACTTCTAATTAAATCTAACTCAACAACAAATTCAGAATAATTATCGAAATACAAATCACACAGAAAAAGAAACTAACGACTACCCTGTTATAAGAAAAATGACGTAACGAGAATATGTCCGCACAGCACGACGACCAAGAGGGAAAGAAGCCCCGCTCCCGCCCTTTTACTCGCTTATATAGTAGGTGGCGTGGTACCCCCTCTGTCTCCTCTATTAATTTCCAACAATATAAACAAAATAATATTTATTATGTAATACTTTTTAATTAAATCTTTAGTTAAATTTGTTTAAACTATGACTATGAAGTTTTGCCCAGGTAATCGGTTAGGCTGTATCCATAGACACTTTATAAGAATGTTATGAAGCTATCCTACTATACCTACTATAATAAATTATTATAAAGCAAAAAGTTTGTGAGTATGTGTGTATGTATGTATGTTACTCAATCACGTAAAAACTACTGAACCGATTGCGATGAAACTTGAAATATAGGTAGCTGGATACCGGGAATAAGATAAAGGCTACTTTTTATCCCGATATTCCTACGAAAACAGGACTTACGCGGGTAAACCCGCGGGGTGCAGCTAATATTTTATAATAAACTATGACATATCCGTAGATTATTTTCAGTTAAGTAGAATGACGTATGTAACTTAGTAGGCCTAATTAGACAGACAATTTAGGTTTAATATTTTTTTTTGGACATGCCATATAATGTCTTTAGGTAGTTTATATTAGAATAAAGAACGTTGGTGCTATATTTTCCGGCGCCTCTATCTCGGCACCTATTTTATATCTAAGCATCGAGGACAAGACGTTATATACAGGGGGCGGACATTATTCAGTATAATTTAACCTCTCTTACATCGCCATTCTCATAACTTAGCAAAGCAACAAAAATGATAAAACAAGTTGACTGTTCATAAGTATACCCCTTTACGTAAATAGTAAGTACGTCTTTTAAGTAGCAATCTCATGCAAGAATGTCCAATAACAAAGAGTCTAAGTATAGATAGGTACCTTATCGGCCAATCACAAATAGCGTCATTAATAAAAGCGGAGTAAGGTTAGAGCGAGAACATGCTTTGACTTTCTCCGTGACAAGAACTTTCAAACAGTTACATTTTACCGGGTCTTAATCGCGTATTAGTATTTAGACTGGGTAAAATGTAACTATATTAACAAATCGTGTGAATTTTGAAAGTCTATTAAGAACTTCAAAGTTGATAGACAGAAACCAAAAGCGCAATAACTACTCCGACCTTATTTCCCTTTTATTAACAAGGCTAAAACAGTCTAAGTAAAGATTAGTAAGGCAATGCATGGCCAATCAAAAAGCTCGCTTATCACCTATGCCCGCTATGCGACGCGATAGTGAGTTGTTTTATGTAGAAAATTCCGCGGAATTAGCAGTCAACTGGTTTTGTCGTCTTTGCAAAGCAACAACGAAATAAATTGCAAGCTAGACGCCCCCGACTACGTCTCGCCGGAACTTGTCAAAGGCATCTTGTTCGGGGTTGTCGCATTCGAACGAAGCTGAGAGCCCTTCGCAACTTATTTATGAGTGAACTTGCCTGGTCTGCGAAATACTGAGACTACGCTCTCCGTCAGTCTAAAATTGGGATAGAATGGTTCTAATTCTTTGGTAAAGTATATTTGCAAGATGGAATTACAAAAATATTTAGAAAATTAACAGAAAAACAAAACGTCACGAACTGATGAAGCGATTTTGATACATTTTTATAGTAACATCGGCTTAAGCCAATTTAATTGCGATTCTAGAAAAGGAATCAACTGTACTTAGTAAAAGACTAAAAAAAGCAATACGTGTGTTGGTTCATTAATCAAAGAACTATGGACGCAATTTTAAGTTACTCTAAAAGGTATTTAAAAAATAGAATTATAAGTAATACTCTTATCGTGACCCTATTTCTTAACCGACTTCAAAAAAAAGGAGGAGGTTATCAATTCGTCTGTATGTATAATATATTTTTTTTTTTGTATGTTTACCGATTACTCGAAGACGGATTGACGGATTAAGATGATTCTTTTTTTAATGGATAGGTAGGAGCTCCAAGATGGTCCACATCAAATCTTGGATTAATTAGTCGGTGGCTCTGTACCTATGTAGAGGTTATTTTGGCCATTTTTATCAATTTTTTTTTTTTTGGTTGTTTTTTAAATTATTTTTTGTTTCTTTTTTGATTGAACCTAAAACACCACTTAATATATAAGGTTATTTTTATAATTGAAGATTCGAAATTCAAAATTGGTATGGGAATTTTGGGGTTCACCAGCTGCTAAATTGTTTAAGTAGCCCTCAAATTGTATGTGAGGTTTTATTGTTCGGCCGATAGTTACTTAAAACTTCTACGGCATCAACTTAGTAATAATAGATACATTTACGACGATAAAATTACGTGATTAATTTTTTATTCAAATATACCGTTAAATGCATTCGTGAAGTCTCTATTTCTGTGGTAAATTTCGTACCGATGGAATATAACGAAGGGAGAAATAATATTTATTACACGCACATCCGACACACAGACTCTTCAATTGTGTCCAACTTAAATATCTACTGAATAAAATATAGGTACATCCTATTAGAATAAATTATCCACTATCCTGTTTTGGTTCTATTGAAAATACAAAGAGTATTTTATTTCAACAAAGCTTTTGACCAGTATCGCTTTAATCTTTCTATACTTATGTAAAAAAATATTTTCAGGTTATGTTAACTGCAAAACCAACAGTTTTTTTCAGTAAATATACCCTTAAACCCTTTATAAATAGAGTTCAAATACGCTTAAGTGTCGTAGAACTTTAAAAATTTAGAAAGTAACTTAGTTGTGTGTTTAAATGCACAGACAAAAACCGTCTAAACCAAGTTTATTTGGAATAAATAGATAGATTAATGATAAGCTTATTTTATTCATAGTAACACATATATTATAGGTTTATTGGAAAGCACCTAAACCAGAAGCCCAAGCGCGCATCTTTCGTCGTTATCGGCATCGAAATCCCACTGCGCAAAGGAATAACCTGCGCCATTCAAGCCATAGCGTTGCGTATGTTTGAAGGCAACGCCGTAGAGTTCAACGGTCATTGAAACCGGCAGCTCAAGAGATCTCGCATTCAATGACAGTTCAATTCGACGGTGCTTCAAAAGCATGCAAATCAACGCCGTCGTTTTCACCGCGCAAGTTATTCCTTTACGCAGTGGGATTTTGATGCCGATTACGACGGAAGTTGCGAGGTAACTTCGCAGATACAAATACCTAAGCTTAAATACTTAAATTACTCCTGCCTGCAATAGAACCCTCAACCTTCTGTGTCGCAGCCTCATATTCGCCCGATGCACCACAAAGACCGCCGCGTCGTTGAGTATCTATGTACGTTCATACTTTATGTGCCTCCAAAGGCCTCCAATAGGTATAGAAGTCTTCAAACTTGTCAAATAGAAGCTTGCTTCGGAAAGTTTCAATTGAAATGTCAGTGTGCCGATAACTGGAACGTGGGTGGTCTAGATAACTTATTATTGAGAGGTATGCACGCGATGTACAGTCTATGGGATAGCGAAACACACTATTCTTTCACTGCGACACAAAAGAAAGGTTGCGAGTTTGATTCCCGCCAGAAACAAATATTTCTGCTGACCATAAATGTTGTTTTCTGGTTCTGGGTGTATTCTATATATATCAAATGTACGTTTTTACAAAAAAAGTATAATATGTAGTATTTCCGTTCTTATAATAGAGAGGTATGCACCCGATGTACAGTGCATGGAATAGCGAAACATACTATATTCTTTCACTGCGACACAAAAGAAAGGTTGAGGGTCCGATTCCCGCCAGGAACAAATATTTCTGCTGACCATAAATGTTTGTTTCTGGTTCTGGGTGTATTCTATGTAGCATATTATTGTAGCTATGTATTTATAAAAAAAAACTACATATAACCTATAGTACAAGCCTAGTGCTTAGTTTGGTAGTGGTAGATAGCGCTGTGTGTAATGTCGTGCAATATTTATTTGTATTTATTTATTTTAGTATTTTCCTAATTCGCACGGAATCGGGAATCACGTGCATGAAGCAACAGAAAGCTGCTAGTAGATCTTTCTAATGGTTAAAGTGAACAAAAACAAGGAAATATTTATTTGTTTGTTTGTAATGAATAGATTCCGAAACTACTGAACCGATTTCTTTCAGCAATAGAACGCTTCATTATCGGAGACTATATAGCATATAGGGTACTTTTGATCTCTATAATTTTGCGGGTTTGGAACCGCGAGGTGCTGCTAGTTAAAGATTACAAAAAAAAAACAGCTGTTCTCTCACTAGCTACCAAGTCTTTCAAAACAGTTGTTCTTTCACTAGCTACCAAGTTTTTCAAAACAGCTGTTCTTTCACTAGCTACCAAGTCTTTCAAAACAGCTGTTCTTTCACTAGCTACCAAGTCTTTCAAAACAGCTGTTCTTTCACTAGCTACCAAGTCTTTCAAAACAGCTGTTCTTTCACTAGCTACCAAGACAAAACCTTATAATTTTCTGAAGCTCTAGGTAAACAATCGCATTTGCTTAGTTTTAACTAATTTTCTATAACCCTGTAGGTCTATACTAAGAAAGATTCACGCAAACATTTCTATTATATCCCAGAATGTACTAGGAAATAGGATAGTACACGTCTGTTACGCTTTAAAACTCATTTTACAATGTATCTGACAACTCTATCAATTACCAAAACTTTAACCGCTGAATTTTCATCCCTATCCCTATGAATATACGGCTAAAAACGGAATAGATCAATTTAGCGATAGTGACTGCGCATAATTGAAAACTGTCCTACACCGCGTTTGTGGGCTTTCTTATTAGAAAGGAACGGCATCAACGACAAACGAATAAAAATTTAACAACTGTTATAGGTCGCTTACACAGTATTAGCGGTGTTGGTCTAGTGGTAGATTTCCCGACTTTCATTTCGAGGGTTCGAATCCAGGTCGCCCGCGCCCCACTGTCTTTTTCTTATGTGTGTAATGTCGTGCAATATATACATCTACCGCTTTACAAAGTTACGTTTATGAAGGTCATTATGTTATGTATTGTTACATGCGATGAAAATAAATAAAAATACTTAATTTTCGAGCCTGCAACTTCAAAACACGATTATTGAGTGTTGTCAGCAATCCTATATTTAATTTTCTGTAAGGTTTTCGTGATTTTGCATATTAAGACACAATATTTACCAAGTTTTACTCTCGTTTTATTGAATAACGTTATTCTTTTTAAACGATCAAGCTTTCACCAACTTTACAGTTGGCTTTTTTAAGGTTGACTGAGAAGTTATTTGTCTTTTTTAACAAATTACGAGTAAAACCCGAAATATATTGTGTTTTATTAATTCTATATTTTCTAAAAAAAACTTGGTAAGTAATCTTACTTGAAAGTTACAAAGTACATTTTTTACCTTATGTCGACGCCGCCAAATGTGAGGGTAATGTTTCTACAACATCGTGTCGTAAGTCGTTCCAGTCTAATAGAAAAACGCAGTTTCGACTAAGTTAGGATTTAATGAAAGATAACGTCTAAAATGTACTTACTGTTTTGGAGTAAAATAACTAAGTTTCAGGTTTCGATATCTTTGTTCTAGTTTTGAGTGCCCTCAGATTATAGATTCATCGATCGACCGATCGCTAGCACACTAAAATGCAAGCCCAAAACAAGGAAACATCTTCATTGGTTTTATTGAATAAGTAAAAATGAAACTGAACTGATTTTTTTTAGCATAGTTTAATTTTAATCTAACGATGCAAAAACAGAAGAAAAATATATAATTAAAATGAAACAAAACATCGAAATATTTTTCAAGGAGAAATCATCACAAAAAAGTTAAAAGGTCATTTTAAGTTGCTTGCGCTCGCTGGGTAAATCATCTACAAAGAGGTCAAAATCGACAGAAAACGACTTACAAAAAACAAAGCTGTGACACTTGCATTGGTTAGACAATCAGCGACCAATCGGTCGACTACAAAGTTTTTTATCTGTCGTCGCTTAGTTAGTAAAGTTTCTGTATCTAACTAAAGCCCTTATTGTTTAAGTTGATATTAACTGAGTATTGAAATTGTTTGTCATTGTTTGCTTTGACAGATATGAACCGTGAAATCAAAGCTTTGATAGCTTTGATTTCACGGTGTTAGTCAGGTTAGGAATTTATATTAATTAGGTACCAGCTGCGCCCCGCAGTTTCACCCGCGTAAGTCTCGATTCAGCAAGAAAATCGGATAGAATAGAATATAATAGAATAGAAAACATTTTACTTACACAAAGACACACGGCACAAAATATAACAAATGTTGTTATATTGTTGCCGTGTATCTTTGTGTAAGTAAAATGTTTTCTATTCTATTTGTATTTTTCTATTTTCTACATTAAATGTACAAAAGAAATAAACAAAAAAAAAGAATATTAATTTAAACAAAAAATAAAAATAAAATGAAATAAGGAGCCGTGTGCTGTATCAATGAGGATAACAAGTAGCTTATGTTTTAAATCAGATTCCCAGCTATCTGCATACCACGTTTCATCGCAATCGGTCTAGTAGTTTTTGCGTGATTGAAACACAAACTTCTAAACATTCGCATTTATAACATTAGTGAGAACAACCCGTTCTCGAAGCTCTATTTATATATGTTATGTCAATCGTCGTCATCGTAGTTTTTCGGCAGTCTTAGTGGGAAGTGGGAAATAGTTGTATTTTTGTGTTTTAGGGTTTTTATTATTTTTAACTAAAAAAATACTAAAAAAATAAAAGCCATAATAATTTAATAGTAGATGATATAATAATTTAATACTAAGTTATAATAATAGTAATGTAATACTAAATTGTAAACTAAATTATTTCGGAATTTATTAGTAGGTATACGAAAAAAAAATAGATATTACAGAAACAGCTTAATCTCTTCTAGATATAAAAAAATGAAACATGTATATAATACGAACATGAGGGCATTACATTACTATATTGTAAACTAAATTAACAAAAGTTCGTAGCATTCAATGGCTGCCGTAGCGTAGCAACGACACCTACGTACGTATGTCGAAGCACCTTCGTAGTAACTTGACTACGAAGACTTTACTTCCGTAGTGTTATAGCATACAGCATTAGATTCCCGAAAACAGATTGTAAAAATATAGTTTACTTATACCCTTTCACAGAAACTTATAGATCGAAAAGTACACAAAAAACTCATATATTTTGATTGAAAGTGACAGCTCTTTGTTTACTTTTCCTTAGATAATTGACAGTTCTGTATTTCCATTTTTAAATTAAAAATGTAAAAGGGTATAGTAGTTTTTACCTCTGCGCTTTATACAGTTGCCCAACTATCATACAAATGTATACCCCGGAACATATTGTAGTCTGTCACATAAGTTGTAGCGGACGAGTCATGTGACCTTTGCTGTGGTATCATCTAATTAGCATCCACAGCTACTAGTTGCTATTTACTGTCAAAAAAACATGTTTCGTATTCTACATTGCTGCTTTGAGTTTCGCAGTAATCACCGATAACAACCACGTTACGCCAAAGCAGCAATGTACTGCAACTTAGCAACTACTAGCGGTGGATGCTAATTAGATGATACCACAGCTGTCATACGACTTGTCCAAAAGTTTTTTCACAAAACAGGTAAGCTTGCATACTAATACTTTTTTCTATTACTACATTAGTTTGATTTTTACAACGGGGTAAGGTCAGCCATTGCACCAATTCCATCGCTAAAACCGTTCAACTATGCTTCAGCTCTGTTTTGAGATTTAATCCTATGCAGGTTCATGAAATACAGCCTGGTGGCCGACAGATAAATGGACAGTTTTTCCCAGTTGGATGCGAAACCCTAAATAATAATTAAATCCATAAATTCAATTTCCAAAACTATCAAAAAACACATTAGACAACCGAAAATAAATCGCATTGTGTTCGTTATGGCCGCGTAATATATTTGTTACACTTTCAAATCATATTCTCTGACAATATCATTTGTTGAGTCGACGTAGCATGAAATACGTCTGGAGTGACTCGACACAAGGCGATCACCGTACGCTCTTTAGTAGATAAGGTTGAAGGGACACTGAATGATGCATTTGTATAAAAAAAATAGGCAAGGGCGTGCTTTTTTGAGCCATGCGTAGTAAGGTTTTGCAGTTTTCATAAAATTACGCGAAATTTAGAAAAACTCATTAAAACTGGCAACTTAACCACCGAATTTGTAATTTGAAAATTTGCTTTTTATTTGTTTAATAAAATTATACTCATAAATGTGGAAAATATATTCTTCAAAACTTAATTGTAGATGTGTGATATATAAATGCCATTATCAAGTTTCAGTTACTTCATTTACCTGTAGGTACGTCCAAAAAAATTGGTACTTTGGGTTTCGATATTAAAAACATACAGAGCCCTTAGTATGAGTTTTGATAGTTTATCGTCTCGATGAAACTGGCAGTTTACTTCCATACATTATTTTAGTTCATGATAGTTACCACTAGGGGCGCTGATGGAAAATGTATGAAGTAAACTGCCAGTTTCATCGAGACGATAAACTATTAAAACTCAAACTAAGGGCTCAGTTCTATTTAGTGCCAGACAGTAAAGTACAGTACAGATAGTGGTAAACGTTCCAATTTCACGTACAAAGGGTCACGAATTCATCTTTCTTGTGCGCACTGCCAAAATGTGAAATTTTCTGACCGTTTCGCAGTTTCCCTTTAACTACAACCTTGGAGTCTTCAAGTCTAGAGTGAATAGATATCTTCTAGGTAAGCATGCTACATCGTTGACCTCATCTCACCAGATGGGAAGCGATGATCAGCATCGCTTCCCATCTGGTGAGATGAGGTCAAATGCAAGTCTATTACGTAGAAAACAATCAAGTGGTTATGGCATATTATTTTCTATAAGTATAGTATTTTCTAGAATATAAGTATAGTATTTTCTAGAATATAGAATAAGCAAAGTATTTTCTAGAATATAGTATTTTCTAGAATATAGAATAAGCATAGTATTTTCAAGAATAAATTCAAAACTAGTCAAAAAAGTTGCAATAAATCGTAGCCAAACTTTACAAAGTTAAGAAAAGTTTTTACGTTTTCAATAGTTTTTTGGTTACCAGTATCTTACAAAAAAAATATTGTAGCTGAAACGTGAAAAATTTTCATGTATATTTATCATTGTAAAATTTAGACTGTTATTTGCAATAAATTTCTTTAAAGTTTGAGACTGATAGGTGTCGTAGGTATTTACAATATGGGAAGTAAATTATCATGCAATAAATTTTAATGTAACATATTTTACCTCCCACTACGTAACTCCCCTTAAACTTCCTAAACGAAACTCTCGCGTTGCAATATTTTATCTCCCAAAAGCAAAAACTCCTATCGAAATCATGAAAGTTTTCCTGATTTGATGACTATGCACTTCGTTCAAGTTTCTGGGGAAAAAATATAATAATAACAAGATGAATGATGAGCACGATGAGTTTTGACACGATATACGAATAGTTCCGACTATGTCTGTGGTTGTTGTAGTGATGTTGATCAAGTGTTTCTTATAGGATACATTTGGAAAAATTTCTCATGATTGTAGTAACCTTCTAAGGGACTGTCTCCACGAGCTTTAGAATCGCGGCGAGATTATCTTGTTTCTATACAACGCACCGCCGCGTTAACATCGCCGTGTGGCAACACGTTCATAGAGATAGAAATATGTGGCTCGACGATAGTATCGCCGTGATTCTAACGCTCGTGGAGACGATCCCTATGTGATAAAGGTATTATGTAGTTTGTTGAAAGGTTGTTTAATCTAACTTTAGTTTAATAATTTAAGTAGTTTTATGTCTGACTAGCAGCGCCCCGCGGTTTCACCCGCTTAAGTCCCGTTCCCGCGGGAGTATCCAGATAAAAAGTTGCTTTGTTATTTTAGGTCTCCAGTTTTCTATATTTCAAGTTTCCTCGTAATCGGTTCAGTAGTTTTTGGGTGATTGAGTAACAAAGTCAGACTACAGAGATACAAACTTCCACGTTTATAACATCAATAGGATTAAACTAGTTATTTCAGGTTTGATTTAACTAAACTAGAACAAGTAACGATTTTCTAACACTAGCAGCAGTGCCCCGCGGTTTCACTCGCATACTTAAATTCCGATTCAGCAGGAATATCGAAGTAAGTAAAAAGTAACCCGTGTTATTACAGTTCCTCAGCTATTTACATACCAAGTTCCATCGTAATTGGTTCATTAGTTTATAAGTAAAATAGAAAAAACACAACCATTTACACGCAAATATATATCTCTAAACTTTTACATTGATGACTTTAGTAGCATAAAAAACGCATTGCATTCGTTCAGGTGTTGATAAAAGATACCTTTTTTCCTATGATAATATTTTGCCATTTAGTTGATTGAAATTCACTAACTTCGTCAGAGGACTAATATAGAATAAAACATTTGGCATTCAAATGTCAAAGGTTATTCTACTCCTATTACGGTACACAAGTACGTAAAGGTTGAGTATCTATGACAAATGTCACAAGAAATATATTTCGTTTTAGGTCAAGAGAAAACGTCTATGAATCTACCCGATAATCTGGGTATTGAGAACAAATTAATGATGTGGATGCCCTGTCTAAGCCGTGAAGTCCAAAAACATCGGTAAGAATTAAATTTCCGATAAGGTTTTGTTTTTGCTAACACATACGGAATTTTATTAAAAAAAAATAGAATAACAATAATTATTAATGAGCGGTGTCGGTCTAGTGGTAGATATCCCGACATTCATTGCGAAGGTCGTGGTTTTTTACTATGAAAAATATAAAGATTCTTAGATATTTACGTAGATATTCGTAGAGATAATATTCAATTATATTAGGATTTGGAGGATTTCATTAGATATGATATTAAAATTTGTTATAAATTATAAATGTACATTATAATGTATAATTATATAGTTGGAAAATTCGCTTTAAAAATTAAGTGTATTCTATTTATTAGTTCCAGCTTTGTTTTTCTCTTGGTACTGTAAGTCTATACTGTGTACGCTCGGTTTACATACACTAGGCAGGGTTGCAAGCTTTCATGTTGATTGAAGTTTTATTTTTAGTACTTATTGTTGAAATGAGTGGGTTTGATTCGTTCTTTTTTCCTTTCATTTGTCTGCTTTTTTATTATTATTTGTATCCGATAGTAGGTACAGTCGGCAAAAAATGCATGGAAAAGTTCTGCTGATATTAATTAGTTAGAAATGTTTGTGTTTTTATACCTGTCAGTGCCGCCAGCTATTGTCTTATATTCTTCTATATCCATATCTCCCATAAACTGCGAAAAATCTGTAACAATAAGTTTTTTTTTATTTCTTGTTTTTTATTACTACCTATTTTCAATTACAATTAAGTTAAAGTTGAAGTTTTATAACTTTGTGCTTCCGCAATCAGCTCTACTTTTGGACCATTGTGCGTGATTTTAAGCCGTGGCTTTCCTCACGATGTTTTCCTTCACCGTAAGAGCGATGCTAATAGCGCACATTTTTTTTTTCTTAAAAAAAAAGATATTGGTGACCGACCGACCATTTAAACTTAGAAATACTTTTTGCAAGGAAATATATCTAAAAAAATCCCCATGATAGGATTCGAACACAACGAAGTGAGGCGAGACGACGTGGGGGCACAGGTTCGAATCCTATCATGGGGATTTTTTGAAAATATATTTCCTTGCAAAAAATATGTCAATATTTTTTTATTATTAAATAACAGGGTATTTACCATGCTTAAACTAAATTGATTTATTGATTCATGTTTGTCATGCTAAAACAATCATGTACAGTTAAAAAATTCAATAGAAGAACATACAAAAAAAACCTACATTCAAGTAGATACCCTCATCCTTTTGTGGGAAATCGGTTAAAAAGATTACAAACATAATATGTAGACTCTAAAACGCATTCAAAAATGAAGTTATAAAAGGTGAGATACAGGCTGATGATGATAGACAGACGGATAATGGAGTTTAGCGTTTGTAATATAACCAATTTAATGGGTGGAAAAACCATTATAAATGCAGTCGAAATTGCCATACTAACTAACTAGCTGACGACCGAATACAGAAACGCTACTCAACATTTGACAACTACTTAAACTAAGATGTGGCTCTCAAACTCAAAAACTGCCATACTAATTTTGAATTTAGAAGCTGCTTGATAATTTAAGTACCTCTCAAATTTTAAATGACGTTTCTGTATTCGGGTGTGAGCCCTGCTGTTTTACCCGCGTAAATCTGGATATCAGAATAAAAAGTCTATATGTTTTAATCCAGATCACCAGCTATCTGCAGACCAAGTTTCATCGCAGTCGGTTCAGTAGTTTTAGCGTGATTGTTACACAAACAAACATCTATACTTTTGCATTGGTAATATTGGTAGGATTTCATCTTATATTTATTAATTACTAGCTGCGCCCCGCGGTTTCACCCGCGTAAGTCCCAATCCTGCGGGATTATTGGGATAAAAAGTAGCTTATATTGTGTTATGAAAGTACAATATGAAATTCAATAATTTAAGGTAAACTTAAGAAGGCATTTTATAAGTATTAAAATTTAAATGACAAAAAACAAAAAATATACCTACCGCAGATATAGGACAGTGGACATCTCTTATTAACTAAAAATCAGCATAAATTAAAAAAAAAAACAATAAAGATTAGCGTTTCTAGATAAGAGTTAGTAAATATTAATTAGGAGACGTCCTTATTAGCATGGTTTCTATAGGTGATAAAATTCAACAAGATGAAAAAAAAAACAAAGTCGCCCATGTTTACCTGGGTTAAACAATTTCAAGGTGAAAATAGGACACCGGTTAAGTCGACTTATTTCACCTGGTGGAGTAAGCCTAATAGATACTCGTTCTTACAGCAATAACATAATAGAATGATTGCCAAAGTAACTTTCGACAAGAAACCCTATTTACGTAACACCCTATTTTACGTATTATCAATACAAGAAGAGTAGGTACATCAAAATGAAAGTCCTAAACGTGATTCGATTTCAAACATCCTAAAGTAGTTTTACTTTTTTCAAATATCCCAAAATATGTCAATAACAGTAGATACAGTCACAGCCAAAAGTCTGAGAAGGGATTAAAGCGAATTTTGAACGCATTCAAAATTCGAATCACGAAGTCTCCCTTCGAAGCGGCGAGCGTACGACAAATCACGCGCGGAACTGCGGCCACAGACTAAATGAATATTGACATCCAGCCAATGGGAATCGAGTTGAATTGATAATCGGTTGTAATCACTGCTCTGTTTTCGTCGCTTATTGAATATTTAGAGAGATTATTCGCGAACAATTTTCAATGTCGAATAAGATGTAACCCGGAGTATCTAACCTAGACAGACATCGCTCTTACTAAACACGAGTTGCTAGGAAAATGAAAAAAAATATTAAAGTAACACAGGCATTGAAATTCAGTCAAAAATCCATTATCGAAATAAATTACTCCACCTAAAATAGATAATCTTTCAACGACTAAAATATAACAGAAGCGACTCAAGATACTTTATCGCAAACCACCTGTCCAATTTAAAACCCAAGACAATCCTCCGAAGAAACTGAGCATTCTCATTCGAGCGGAATTGAAATAGATAGCGTCATCTGTCTTCTATATTTTTCATAATTTCGAAGTAAATAATTTTGGTCCATTGTCGTCGAGATGGAGGAGGGATAGAGGCCCTTACAAACGCAGATTTTACAATCTCGCATAATTAAAAGGGGTTGGGAAGATTGCTGAGCGATGACTTATGTCCTTGTTCAAGTGACGGGTTGTTCTATCATTATTTTGTGACTTCTGATTAATCTCGCAAAGGGATTATTAAAATTTGTTAGATACCACGGCCTCTGTGGCGCGGGTGAAGGCCCGATTGCAATGCAGAAGGTTGCGGATTTGCTTCGCGCCAGGTGCAAGTATTTATGCTTAAACTAAATATTTGTTTTTGCTCTAGCTGTTTTCTTTGTGACATAGTAAATTGGTTGTCTCTAGTGTCCATAGTACAAGTTTAGTGATTATATTAGGGCTAGATTGCGCCGTGTGGAACGTCGTGCCAAAGGTATTTATTTATATTAATTTGTCAAGGAGTAAGTTTTTTTTTTTAAAGTTAGGGTTATTTATTTATTTGGCAACCTAACAGCTAAAAAACAAAGACACGGTAAAACAGTGTAAAAAATGGAAAGCCAAGTATATGGTTTCACGGCTAAAAAATAACTTTCTTGCTTATGTCTAAGTATGGATAGCCCCATAGTTGTTTCGCATGTGATTCTTAGATAGCACTAATGAAGCTATCACACGGCAGTGTCGGAAGGTTTCGGACACGACTGATCAGCCATCGGCCTACGTCGTAGTCGAATCATAAGTCTACGGCACAGTACATAGAGGGAGCAGAATGGAAACTACACACACACACACAAACGTGCACACTAGTCGTGACACGGTAGTAACGCGGCACTCAGTACAGAGCCCTTAGTAAGAGTTTTGATAGTTGATCGTCTCGATGAAACTGGCAGTTTACTTTCATACATTATTTTAGTTCATAATAGTTACCGCTAGGGGCGCTGATGGAAAATGTATGAAGTAAACTGCCAGTTTCATCGAAACGATAAACTATCAAAACTCATACTAAGGGCTCTGACTGCACCGCGAAGCATTAGGTACTTAGGGGTAATGCTTCGCCTAAGTAAACACTAGTCCATGCGCTATTTTTTTTACTTTTTTCTATTTTGGATCCCTCTCGGGATGGGGGTAGGTCCGCTTTCCTACTTTTACTACAACTTTACGTCTCCACTTCGCACGATATGCGGAATCCTGTGTAGTGAAACTATTTGCATACAAATCAGCCCTTACGATGTCAATTTCATTCAAATTTAACAAAAAAGTATTTCTTTAGTCTTCCCAACCTGCTGATGGGTTCTGTACCAGTCAGTACCATAAAAAACATGTTTATTAAGAAACTCCACTTATTTTTTTTTTTTATTAATCTTATTCCATTTGGATATAAATGTATCGACAAGAAATTGTCTCTCAAATTCTTTTATTTTATAAACAAATTATTTATCAAATGACTAAGTATGATTTAGTTATGAAAAAATAACTGCAAAAAAGGTTAATGTGAAAGTCTTGACAATTAATTGAGGCCGAGTGAAAATGTAACCTTTCACTCGTCGACATTATTCATTTTAGTTGTCAAAAGTATAGAAGCGTTTAAAGGGCACTCTTTGCGTTATTTCAATGGCCATTAGAATTATTTTTCATTTAGATAATTTGACATTAAGGGACTACATTATTCCTTTGAAAATAAATAAGTGCTTATTCTTTGTACCTCTAGCGATTGACCGTATTATAGGTTAGTAACAAGTCGTCATAAAATAAAACTCGTCACACTATCGTAACTTGTCATTTTCGCTACTCGACATTTGCCAGTTCGCTAGTTGTGGAAATAACGAGTTGCGAAAATGACTAATTACGAAAATGTCGAATTGCGATAGTGTGACGAGTTTGTATTTATGGCTACAAATTCATTATATTATCTTGTTTTCGTATTAAAGTAATCTTAAATACGTTTCTCAAAATAACATTTGTCATTTTTCATATTTATTAGTGAATAAAATTTCGATTGCAGGACAAGTTACAAAAAATATAGTTTCATTTCAGATGTATTGTTTGCAATTTTAATGACGTATAAATATAATTTTAGTTCATTACATTTTAAAATCAATGCCTTGACCGATTAAATTATAAAATTTAATTATATTAAAATCAAAGCATTACACTGATATAATATGTAAGTATTGCGTATTGTAGGTAAAATAAGTAAAAAAGAAATTATAAATAAATTCTCACGATTTTTCTCTCGAAACAGGCTGCGAACCACGAGACAAAGCTAGTCTAATAATAATGTAACATGATCGCGACTTAAAGACCCTAAGCCACGCCAGTTAAAAAGAAATCTTTTTTTCTAAAAATTATTAAAAGGAGAGTGCGTCACCGTGGCCTATGGCTTCCCCTAACGAATATTTGATGGCAGTCATCTATTCTTCCAACATAATATTCAACGTCGATGAATAATGATATTTTGAAAATTTATTTTCTCCGCTCAAATCGTGTCAGAAAGATATTGCTGTTTCGTTCAACAATAAATGAGACAATTTCTTATAAATTGCTATTGCTATCCGTTTATTGTAATCTATGAATCACAATTGTTCTTGTTGAATTCGGTTTTAGGCGATTGATGTAGTTGTAAGTTTATGAATCATTTAAATGAAACAATTATTTAAGAATCAATTGAAATCATGTACATCGTATGTAGTACACCTACGCTCGTTTTTTTGTAGACGCAGTAAATAATGATAGAACTACTGAACCGATTGCAATGCAACTTGAAATATAGGTAACCGAAAACCTGGAATAACATATCAGCTACTTTCTATCACGATATTCCGATGGGAATGGGACTTACGGTGTGTCAAACCGTGAAACTGCGGGGCGCAACTAGAAACCAATATGTTACAAAACTGTTAAACCTTATTATGAAATGTATCCCGTAGAATATTATCCTATTGATATTATTAAAGAAGTGATAGTTAGAGCGTAAGGAAATAAGTAAGCAAGTATGATTGTCACTTCGTCACGCAAAAACTACTAAACCTATTGCGAATAAACTTGGTATGTAGATAACTACTCTCAGGCTGACTAGAGATCAGAATCAACACATAGGCTCAGCTACTTTTTTGTCCCGGTATTCTCGCAGGATCGGCAATTACGCGGATAAAACCGCGGGGCGTAGCTAGTTTTACATAAAATAAAAATCATAGAATTGTAAATAGCCCAAAATGACCCTTTACCGAAATGTTCCTAAATTAATGTTTTCAATTACACACTCTCTAAATTCGATAATGGTGATTAACTGGATCTAATATCGAAACGAAATAAAATATATCGAAATAGTCTCATTCAATAAATTTAAGAAGAAAATGAAAACATTTTCTTCAATAAACAAATTGTAGACCAAAACATAATTTTGAAAACAATTCTGCGAATCAACGCATAGACGCGAGTTCAAAACTTGGCGCGAATGAATTTTTGAAGATGATATTGTCTTTAAAATATTTCTAGTGGAAAACAATTTTGTCAATTTGTTACTCATAAAATCTGAATACCAGACTTTTGCTCCGCAAATCCAATGAGCAACCCTATTAGAACTCGAAAACATGAAATTACCAAATCGTTCGCCGTCTTTACGACGTACGTGTCAAATAACTAAGGCCCTTACCTGGGGAACTTTTCAAATTCGCTCGCGAAATTGTTTTTTTTTTCTCGAGCCCCAAAATAAGCGTTCCCCTTTATAAATTGCGAGGCGATGATGTAACGTTAATTTGAATATCGAACGTGAAATTGGCAATTGTCAAGTTTAACGATGTTAAGAAGGAGTTACGGCGAGTTTAGGGGAATTTTCGAACATCGGATTTTTTGAACAAGACGTTGTAAGATTTCTGTTAATATTAAGCACTAGTGGCGCTCCGTGGTTTCGGTGTAAGTCGGAATATCGAAATAAAGAGTAACTTTTATATTACTCCAAGTTTTCAGCTAGCTAAACACTCAGCCACTTTCATCGCAATCGGTTCAACGGTTTTTGCGTGATGAAGCAACAAACGCATACACGCATACTCACATTCTTATTTCTTATCTCACATTTTTATTTTAAACTGTTTTACAGTTCATGCCGGTGTGGCCAATATACCCATCGATCTCTCTAAGACGGGTATTCATTAGACAACATATCTTAAGAAAAAAGTGTTTATCAACAAGTTTACCGTAAACACTGTTTCTGAAACTTGGCAGTCTACACTTGTCAGTTGTTTCTAGGGTGTCGCCCGAGGAGGTAGTGATGCTCTCTGTTGCTTATTATGTATAATAATGCATAATAGAATAGACACCCCTTCCAGTTGTTTTTGAGAATTTAAGTGTTTTTCTTTTCATGAGGTATAATTGGACGTAGTTATGCAAACGAGAACCAAGCCACACTTCGAGTGAAATTGAGTTATATATTTAGATGGTCTCATAACAATGTTCTATACCGACTCAGAAAAGATCCTAGTCAAAATACCAACCTACAAATAAAAAACCCGACTGCCGTTAAAACTGAAAAGTAAAAAACAAGACGATACCTAAAGGTAAAGAAACCTTAAAAATCGTTCAACGCATCTAGAAGCCTTAAAAAATTGTGGATGTAGTCGGGTGGGACTTCAACACAATTTGGTGTCATTATACTTTTCCTTTAAAAGGAGTCCCACCCGACTGCATCCACAATTTTTTAAGGCTTCTAGATGCGTCGAACGATTTTTAAGGTTTCTTTACCTTTAGGTATCGTCTTGTTTTTTACTTTTCAGTTTTAACGGCAGTCGGGTTTTTTATTTTTTTTAAATATTTTTTTTTATTTAACGCTTTTTAGTTATTAGAGATTAGATACAATCACACCAGAGAAACTCATTAACTCTGGATGTGTATACTCCAGTAGCGAGGACTCGAAATCGGTTAAAGATAGGCTATTTAAAAGCCTTCAATATTATAATAGCTATTCTTTTTGAGTTTTGCTGAGATAGCTATGAAGTAGGCAGGTATTCATCTTAAAATATAATTACCAAATCCGAAAACTTCGTCGCGACTGGTGATACAAAGGCTGGCGGTTTCTTGTCCTAGCGTATTAGCCTTGCTATCCATTATCCATAGCGCGACATTTCAAATTTTTAGTTAATTACTTATTGTAAACATAGTAATTGTTATTTATGTTATCTCTGACAAACTGACAAATTAAACATTCAAATTCCTTCAAACGTTGAAACTCGGCGTCAAAGTCAAATCGAAAAGTTTTTAAGTAACGTTCCGTTGTCTTTGCTCGGTTTTTATGGTCAAGACAAATCTTGCTTTATAGCGTTTTAAATCTTTATTTTTTATTTATTTATTATTTTAATGTACCCTATGTCACTCTCACGGTCATGACGAATCTAACGACGTATCGTTTATCTAAATCGGCCCAGCCGTTTAGGCCCTACGACGGCACAAAAATAGGTCACATACATACATACATACATACATACATACATACACTCACGGCAAAAACATAACACTTCCTTTGGCAGTCGTGTAAAAAGATAATGACAGCTGTCTAGGGTACTAACCCTATTTAGAGTGATTTTTGAATGGATAAACAGACCCATGTAACATGGATCCTGTAAAACTTCAGCATTTTCATTAAGCTAAATGGAACCAAGCCACATAGTTCTTAAAAATACAAATTCTGTTTGAAAAATGGGAACCATGATGTTTAGTTCTATTTAACATATCAAATAAAAAAGGTTTTTAAAGTAACCAAGATGCTTAGTTCCTTATAGGTAATAAAATTTTGAATAATCAGTACTAAAGTAAAGAACTAAGAAGGTTGGGCTTATTTTGCATTTGTTAAATTAAAATGATTGGTGCCAATATAAAGGTACCCATTACTTAATAATGGTTTTTTCCCTAATAATTTTGATATTTTACCGTATTCTACTATTATCTACTTAAAAAACTAAAAAAAACCTACCAAAAAACTAAAAATAACTAAAAAAGCAAATGAAAAAATATTGATATTTATCGTAATATCGTGATGAAGAAAAATCATTTTCTGTCAATCGCAATTATCCTATTATTATTATTCAACTTGGTACCTATGAAGATAGCTGAAGACCTTTTTTTTTACCTGGGAAAAATCTGATCAAGACCTTCAGGCCGCTCCCGGGGGAGAGCGGTCCGGTGAGTGGGGGTCCCCCCTGGTCTAGGTGTTGTGTGCCAGGGGTATACCCACTAAAAAACCCAGGGTGTCCTTCACGCCGCAAGTGTTGGAGTCAACAGGGCGCTGCTACCGCATTGCTACCATTGACCACGACAGCGAATAGCCGCGTCCGGCCTCACCACATAAATTCAAAACCCTTAAAAAAGGAAAAACCCTCACGAGAGGCGGCGTGGACACGCCGCCGCCATCTCGGTGCTCATTGGCTGGCGACGAGCTCCCCCGAACTCGCGGCCAAGAGCGGGCAGTTAAGGCGGCAACAAGTCGTTGCGCCTTGGCCTAGTGCGCCTGGGGCGCTGAGTGCCGGGAAGGATTTCTCGCGCTCTTTCGGCCTCCTCTTTGGCCTGCAAGACGATCTCGCAGAACTGGCGCAGAGCCTGCCAGGCCTCGTCGCTGCCAAGGATGGCAGCGACGACGGCTGGCAGCGTCAGGTTCTGGCCAATTGCCCTCGTTAGCTCACCCCTAGGCCCAAATCAGGCAGGGCAGTCCGCCAGAGTATGTAGGGCGGTGTCACAGCTGCAAGAGCAGTGGTGACACCTCTCATAAATTTCCCTCTTGATTCGACACAAGTACTTTCCGAAGCAGCCATGTCCGGAAAGTACCTGTGTCAAACGTAACGATAATGCTCCGTGGCCTCTATTGAGCCAATCGCCCAAGACGAATAGCAAGGCAAGGACAAGGACGAATAGCATCTACTAAAGTGCGGCCGTACCCTGGCTGCTCCAGCCGAACCATCCACTCCGCCAAGAGGTTCTGGCGGAGTTCCTCCCGGCGCTCTTCCACCACCCTGAGCGCCGGTCGGTCACCCCGATTACCCGCCTCCTCGCGCCACTCATAAAGGGATGCGAGGGCTCTCGCTTCCAGGTCCCATGGCGGGGACCCAGCGAGTACCAGGGCGGCATCACCCGCTATGGTACGGTATCCCCGCGTCACCCTGATGGCCATCAGGCTCTGCACTTGCAAGAGTCTCCTGATGACGCCAACAGGGATATTCGCGGCCCATACCGGGGCACCGTACAGTGCCATTGAGCGGATGATACCCAAGTACAGCCGCCTCGTGGATGCCTTCGGGCCTTCAATATTAGGCAGGAGCTAGGCAAGTGGCCCCGCCGCTCCTACCAACTTTGAGATTAACTTCCCAAAGTGGCGGCGCACGGCGACTATCCGCTCGAGGAGTTTGCATAACTCGTCGAGCAGGACAATCGGCCGGTACGCTGACGGAGAGTCCTCGGGGTGCCCCTTCTTTCTCAAGAGGACGAAGTTGCCTACCCTCCACTGAGCCGGGAATTCCCCTCGCTCTAGGCACGTAGTAAACAATCTCCGAAGATGGTCCCCCAAGTGCTTCGAGGCTCGAACTACCGCGCGCCCCGGTATGCCATCGGGCCCAGGGGCGGAATTCTTCGCACTGAGGCGACGGAGAACCATCTTCATTTCCGGGGGGGGGTTACCTCCACGGAGGTCTCTCTACCACGATTGTCACCGGTGGCGGAGCCATATTTGGCGGGACGTGCTCCTCTCGCTGTGGGAACAGCGACGAGACGACGTTATCGAGGAGAGCTGGGTCGAGCGTCAGCGTAAGAGGAGCCCACGGTCTGAGCTTGCCCCTAGCAGCACGGTAGGGGCGCCCCCATGGGTCCTCACTCAGTGACGCCAGCATCTCCTCTCGGGCACGGTCCTTCGCGGCCCTTATGGCCGCTCGGAGGGCCTTCATCGCCGTCTGCCATTCCTCGTACAGCCGGTCCTTCACCGGATCTCCTTCGGGCTCCCGCGGTCGACTGTGTCGACGCCTCCGGTGCCTTTGGTATTGGCGGCGCGCTGCTAAGCAGGTAGCGTGGAGGGAGGCAACTTCTGCACACCACCAATATACTTGCCACGAGCGAACTCGCGACTTGACACGGGGCATCGACGCGTCACAGACGCTAGTCATTGCCGTCAAAGTGGACGAAGTCGATTAGGATTACCTAATTTCAATAGGATTGTTTGTTAAAACATCAGCATATTTTGTTCATGTGATTATATATTTTAAGTAAAACTATAGTATAAGTTTAAATTTCATTAAAAAATAAATAAAAAATAAGTATTTTAAAATTATTTGAATTAAAGGGCCTACCTTATAATCCTAAATATATTGCTAAAAAGAACCAACCCACAAAATAGCAATTTTGTAAAAAAGAACTATCAAGGCTTTGACCTAAAATAAATACTAAATAAAAGAAAAAATCAATAAATTGAATAATTCTACATTGCCCTTAATACTATTTTTACCATTGTTATTTGTTGATCTCCTACGAGTTACATATTTGCTTCTACACACCTTTGAAACAAAAACCTAATTATCTCGAAAGTAACTTTCTGTGGCTTGGTTCTCGTCTGCATAACTATGTCCAATTGTGAGCGTATAATATGCATTTTCGTTTCCACTTCTTTTTGCGACTTATCCAATTCTGCAGCAATGTTGGTCCGAGCATCTTTTTTTTAAATTTATCTTTATAATCTTTATTTGAAACATCCTAAAGTATAATACGTTAAGCATTATGAGCATTCCTGGTTGTTTAACCACATGAATTACATGTTTATAAACTCGCGCTAAACACGTCTACGCCTATTGACTTTTGCTTATAAATTAGCCCCCTTACATATAGGTGGGTCACAGCTGCATAACTATTATGTATCGTTTGTCTTTTACTGTGACATGAAGTTTCAAAAATAATAGACAGAGACCAACATCATATAACTTTGTCTTCTGTAAATCATCGATTATTAACAAAATGTGTTGCCTTATAAATACCCGGATTTATCAACAAATTTGTGAAGTCCACTAATGGCTAAACCAATACTAATCTCACAACTATGAATTAAGATTGTAATTATTAAACGTAAGCTCTTAAAATAAGCTTACGTTTACAATCCTACAATATTCGATCCAAAAATCTCACAACCGTAAACTACGTTACCCTACATAACACACCTCATCGTATTTCTTCTTCTCGACTATATTTCTTGATCCCTGTCGCCCGCACAAAAGTGGGTAAGCAGAGAGCAAAGAGCTGTTAATCTTTTTACGTCGACTGCATTATTTCATGGTCCCTTCGTTGGGTTATTTAGGTGCCGCTGTAAGCTTCGGGTTAGATCGGCAATATTCGACAAATGATTTAGTAGATTAAGTAGTTTTGGTTATATATTTTTTTTATACAGGACGTAGGTTACTTCAGGTTGTTGATCCAAAACCTTAAATCTCTTACTAAATAATTGAAGTCTTAGGGTTCGGTTCTACTGAAGCGAAACCGGGCGGAGCGGGCTGCGGAAAAAGTTGCTGAATATATATTTTCGTGAAACCATATTAGAATGGTTGGAATTTGTTTTACTTTGGAGGTATATACTTATAATAATATTGTAATCTATATATATAAAACTCTTTGTCCTGAGTGACTGACTGAGGGATCAACGCACAGCCTAAACCGCTGGTAGTAGAGAGCTGAAATTTGGAGGGTGTGTCCGTTATGTGATGAAGGCGTCAGATAAGATAGGTTTTTCCGAAATTCCACCCCTAAAGGGGGGAAAGGGGTAGAAAACGTTTGTATGCAACTTCCAAGTCGCTTGACCTACAAACTTGAAATTTAACACATAGATTACTGTGGGGTCGTAGATGAAGCACTAAAAAGTTTTTTTTAGAAATTCGGTCCCTAAGGGTACTAAATTGGGGATGAAAGTTTGTATGGGAATTGGTTTACCGCTTCCCCTACAATCTTAAAATTTAATACAAATATTGCTGTAGGGACGTAGGTGAAGCACTAAAAAGTTTTTTTTAGAAATTCACCCCCTAAGGGTGTTTAATTGGGGAAAAAATCTCTATGAAAATTGGTTCACCGCTTGACCCACAAACTTGAAATTTAACACAGAGATTGCTATGGAGTCGAAGCACTTAAAAGTTTTTTTTTTTAGAATCTAACCACCCCCCGAAAAGGGGAGGAGGTCAAATTTCGATTAAACTTTTATTTAAGAGAATTAGTACATATACCCACATTTTGTACATATAGTATAATTATATCCTACCCTGAACCTATCCTGATTCTATACCGATACTATGCTAAGCTGATCCTATGCTGATCCTATGCCGACCCTATGGTGATTCTATGCTGATCCTATGCCAATCCCATGTTGAACCTATGCTGATCCCATGCCGATCCTATGTTGAACCTATGCTGATCCTATGTCGATCATATGCAGATCCGATGCCGATCCTATGCTGAACCTATGCTGATTCTATGCCAATCCTATGTTGAACATACATATGCTGATCCTGTGCCGAGCAAATCCGATCCGATCTTATGCCGATCATATCCTGATCCTATGTTGATTTTGCATCAAATTTTTAACCTTTTTATTGTCTTAATCGATAGACATAACTATTGATATACAAAAAGTACTATTTCCTAAATGCGGGCGAAGCCGCGGGCAGAAGCTAGTAATATATATATTTTTTGTACAAGTGTAGTGAAAATGATAACAGAGCCAAACATGAACTTTTTCGTTGCTAACCAGTAAGGGGCTGTTATAGAATTGTACCGCCATTATTCAATGACTTTCTCGACGTGACATTTCGACGACTAGACTTGTATAGATATTTGCAATTAACTTGCAAGTATTTAAAAATACATTGACATGACTTTGGGTAATTTCCAATTAGCCATAACCGTAGAATTAACTTCGGATTTTGCAATGCTGTTATGAAATGCAAACCGATTCAAACCGATAAATGATCGGTTTGAATCGTTTTGCTTTGATTAGCATTTCTCTAGGCTCGAAGTTTCATGCCCTTTCCAGACCTATTCACGTCAGTCAAATTCGGATCAAGACGTTAAAATACAAATACATACGTTAGGACAAAATCGCAGACCTTATTTCTGTCACTCAAACTTAGACTATAAAAACTATACCACCGCGCAACTAAAGTTTCCTAAGAAACACTTTACTACTAAATTATTCAAGAAACGGACCGAGAGGGCTCGATAAACTCCGTAATGGTGAAAGCATCGATGTTCCAAACAATACTAGAGACGCCATTTTAAAAAGATACTTCAGTTATGCTACAGACGGCACTGTTCTCTTTCTTATGTTTGAATTTAGAACGAGACAGAAAGACTTTTCATTCTAAGAACATTACGCAACCGGTGAGGGCAAATGTCGCGCAATTTTCAAGTTGTTTAAGATGTTTCATTTTACCGGATGTGGTTGGAGGTAGTAAAAAAGTTGTGACATCACGTCCTGTCTTATGTCACGTGCGAATGACAGACGCAAGACGTGATTAAAGGTTTGAAGTATGAGGTTGGGAAATCAAGCGTTTTCTTTTATGTGTCGGAGGATTTTTTGTTTGGGAGATAAATAGAGATTTTATGAGAATTGTTTTAGATTTCACTTATATCATTAGTTGGTATGTAAAAATCTCTTTTAGCGACAAAGCCGCCCATTTATGCCCCTTGCATTTAAAGCTTAGTATTTACTCTATGTAGATATTTGTGTTTTATTTACTTGTTTATGTTAATTATTGATTGAAAACAGAATTCAAATAAGTAATCTAAATAAATAAAATGCTTTTTCCTGACTGACTGACGAATCAACTCACAGTAGTACAATTACCTAGTACAGAGCTGAAATTTTGATAATATGTTTTATATGATGTAGGCATCTGAGAAACTGTTTCAAAATTCTTACGAGACGGGGATTAAATTGCGGGACACAATTAGTTATATAAAAAATGCAGTTTTTTGACAACTGACTGATAGAACAACGGACAGTCTAAATCGCTGATATTTGAATTTGTGTTTCTTATATGATGTAGTATAAATGGGATCCTATGGGATCGAGACTGATACAATTGAAAAATAAACAGCTAGTAAAAAATAGACTCTAAATTGTTCCTTCAAAAAGCCTTTACTCAAGCTCAGACCTAACAAAAGTCAAACAAAAAAGAAACCAATAACCTAACCGTCATCCGTCACGCAATTCTCGCTCGCTTTGCCTATATCTACAGAAAAAAAAATCAACGCAAGTGAATTTCCAGAGGCATTACCATAAAGACGCGGTTCAACTGTAATCATTGCGCGGGCACATTGCGACTTGAATACAGATGGTAAGGGCGCTTTTTCACTGCACGTTGAAAAAAAGTTGATTATTGAATTAAGGGTTTGACTAATTATTTATGAATTACGTAGTAGTTTAAGAGTTTAGTAAAAGTCATGAAAGAAATAAGTATTTTAAGATTTTCAACAAAATGATTTCGCCAAAGTAAAAAATGGTAAAATAAAATGTTTCTTTTAAATATCTATTGACATAGTTTGTCGATTTTAGTTTTTAGGGTTCCGTACCTAAAGGACAAAAACGGGACCCTTTTACTGAGACTTCGCTGTCCGTCCGTCTATCACCAGACTGTATTTGATGAACCGTGATAGACATAGAGACATAGAATTTTTAAACATGCTGTATATTTCTATTGCCGCTATAATTTTGTAAATTGGTTATTATTGCTAATTTATTTTTGTCATTTGTTCAAATGTGTTAACTGTAAAGTAAAACAAGTAAATCACTATAAAGTGATCCTGTAGATGGCATCTCAATCGAGCCTTAGTCAAAAAATAGTAGACAGAGGACACATTCATTTCCTTAAATTCGCTGCTCGAGGTGGGGACTCTTGTAGTCTAGTTGGACACTAGCGATACTAACGCAGAGACGCGAGTTCAAACCCCACCGCGAGTGAATTTTAGGAGTTGAATTTTTACATTTTTTAGTAGCGTTATGTCTTCAGTAAAACTTCACACTTTAGTCGACGTATCGTCGCTTTCCATCAAAGCAAATGCAAGCCTATCTCATGTTCAGAAATAGTCTAAACGGATTATTTCAATAAACCGAAAGAAAAAATATTTAAAAAAATAAAAAAACCCGACTGCTGTTTTAACAGAAAAGTGAAAAACAAGATGCTTTTAGTAGCTTTAGGAATGGTGGATGCAGTCGGGTGGGACTCCAAATAACATAAAGATAGTATACCTAATTATATAACACTAAGTATTTGGTGTTATTAAACTTATTCACCTTTTATTTGGAGTCCCACCCGACTGCATCCACCATTCCTAAAGCTACTAGAAGCATCTTGTTTTTCACTTTTCTGTTAAAACAGCAGTCGGGTTTTTTTATTTTTTTAAATATTTTTTTATTTATCGCTTTTTAGTTTTTAGAGATCAGATTTAATTACACCAGAAGAAATTTATTAATTCTAGATGTATATACTCCAGTAGCGAGGACGTGCATTGCTTGTTTTTGCTTACTCAGGGTGATAAGTACAAGAGCTGGCGGTTTCCTATCCAGCGCGGGAACGCCGCCAGCATCTTGGGCGCAATGCCTCGGGTTGTTGTTGCTGACAACTTCTTTTAGATTATTACGTAGGTATTGTTTTCTTTGAAAAATAAAGTGGTTATTTAAGTCCACAAACTGGTAAGAAGATACTTACGTATAAAACGTAGTGATTATATTCTCTTTGCTTAAGTATTTTATGTCATGTAATCTCTGCCAATTCCTTCAAACTAGAGGTCAAAGTCAAATCCATAGATGAGATAAATATTTATACGAGTCAAATCGAAAAGTTTTCAATTAACGTTCCGTTGTTCTTGCGAAAATTACCTGCGTAATCATAATGTCATGTAGTAGCAACATAACTTTCGAAGTTAACCATTAGAATTACTATTAGAATACATTATTCACACGCGGATTGTTTTCGCATGCGAATATTGAAATCCAGAGGTAGTGCTAAGCCATAAATTGAAGTAAGTAAAAAGAATATATAAACGTCATTAAAGACAAGACAACCGAGCCGAAGGCAAGTGACTTATTAATGAAGACAACCTACTTAAACGACTTCCGATAATTTTATAATTAATTATTTTAAAATTTAATTGTAAAACTTTACAAGCAATACTTTTCAAATGTAAATTTACGAAAGAATAAAACATATCGTTTGAGTGAACAATGTTACGCGTTTTCTCTGTTTTTTATGGTATTTACAAATCTTGGTTAATAGCGTTTTACATCATTATTTTTATTTATTTATTATTTTAATGTATCCTATGTCACTCTCACGGTCATTACGAATCTAACGACGTATCGTTTATCTAAATCGGCCCAGCCGTTTAGGCCCTACGACGGCACAAAAATAGGTCACATACATACATACATACATACATACATACACTCACGGCAAAAACATAACACTTCCTTTGGCAGTCGTGTAAAAAGTTCGATGTCAATTCAACAAATTGCAAAAACCGAAGAAAATTCTAAAAATAACTCGCACAATTTAGTCTACAAAAACTGTTCGACCACTATATACCAGTGAGGTTGTCCCACATTGACTGGAATACATAATATAAGGCACGTCCACACTGGGTACTAACGTATTAGATTACATTATATATTTGTTGATATTGCGTTGCCTGTATTGTGATATAACATTTGGTTACGTTTGTTTGTTCTAATATTTGGAAAAGATACAGACATTTGGGTGTGTGTTGTATAGATAATAGATAGCTATTTCTATTTATTATCAAGTTTAATCGCAATCAGATTAGTAATTTTGCGTTACTGAGTTATAAACATACTCGTTTACTTTACTAGTTCGTACGCAGTAGATTTAGTTTAAAAAAAAAAAAATATAATTGACGTCAAAACAAAGATTTTCAATTTTTTTTGCTCTAATATATATAGGAAATATTACTCATTGCTTTTCCTGGTGAAGAAACTACATCGCCTTTATTTGAAACTACTATTTAAAATACTAATGTATTTACATCCTAAACGAAGTCAAAATACAAAGCGACCACATCATTTAAGAAGTTGGTCGAAGTCGAAACGTTTTCAAGACGAACGTACCGTATTTTTGCTTTATTCAAATTCTGTCGCAGTGCTGTGTTCTTGACTTAACTTTACCTTAGAAACATAAACTTTTCAAACACTATTCTGCTAAAGTCTGCCAGAAACGTAATTTATTTCAACCTTAACAGTAGATTATGACATAAGACGAAAGACAGTTGTAAACAGCCAATGCGGAACAAAAAAAAATATTACTAAAAATAGTTCCACTACATTGAGCATGCTGTCCCTTTCTAATAACACTATTAGAAAGGGACAGAACGCTACAGCGGCACACTTTTTAGTTCTACGTGAGCATTCGAGTTCTAGTAACATAATTTCTTTGCTGCGGAATCGCTACAGTAACTTACATGATTTAATCGTCATTTATTGACTTTAGCTCAGCGGCTGCATCTAATGCTGTTTTCATTTTTAGGATAGACGTAAAGTCTACTACTGTCACCGCTGCAGCTGCTTTTTATATTTATTTCGCGTAAAAGGAACATGGAATTATATGTTTAAGACATCAACACAGTAAATATCTATTAAAAAAAAACTTGTAAAAAAAAAGGTAAGATCATGTTTTTCCAGGTAGCAGATAATTTTTTTTTTATTAAAATGGCCTGAATCTATTTTAATTAAACCTTATTTCATAGTAGTGAAGTTTAAGCCTACTACAGTGTTACAAAATAATATCTATAGACAAATAAAGACCGATTTTATTTAGTACCCATCGGGAGAACAAATTAGTCCCAGTGTACAGAAACAATTGAATCAAATTCGACAATTAATTGGCTGTACCAAGGAAGCCATTGTGTGACGTAATCACCGCGTCGAAGCCTCCAAACTGAGCTGTAATAAATAAAGCTGTAATTGGTTAGCACCGTAACGTCGTTACTAGAAAGCCTTACAATCAAAGAAATGTAACATTTATTGCAATAGAAAGTACATCACGGAAGTCTTCTATGTCTAGGTAAGCCCAATAAGACCATCAATGATTTGGAAAAGCACATGAAAGATATTATTTATACCTATTCGCTACTACACTGTTGTTCACAACCATATCCTAATAATAATATAAAGGAGAAAGTCCGTGAGTGTGTAAGTGTGTTTGTTTCTTTTTCACGAAAAAATCTTTGTACGAATTGCAATGAAACTTGTTGTTGTTTGCTGAAACTTGAATAACATGTAGTTTTTTTGATATTTCCGCAGAATCGCGCCAATCGCGAGTAATCGTGGGCTAACTATGGTAAGTTAACAATCAATTAAAAAAAAAACTAAACGTCTCTCGAGCATATTATACAGACGAAGAAGAAATTATTAGGGTTTCTTGTTGACTATAAGAACCCAAAAATAATGAAAAAGTAAACAAAAAAAATATTATGATAGATTAACATAAACATCAAATCTTATTAGCCTTGTTACACGACTGTTTTTGTTTCAGTCGTTCCTCGCTTACTTGTGGCCACTTCATTTATCTGATGTAATGTCTACTAAATTAAATATATTATGTTTATTCGCTTAAGATCTACAATATATTGAGGGTGACATGACTCAATTTGTTTTCTAAGGTCAGAGCAGTAAATTAGCAGTGAAATTTCTAAGCAAACCTCTGTAACATTTGCGTATTGTAATTAAAATTTTAATTACATATTCCACAACAGGTGGAAATCAGAGCTTAATTTGTGAACCATTTACACTGTTGTGAATTGAAACTTGAAGATGAAGATGCTTGACTGAAACAAAGTTGCTGCAAGTAGTAAAATCTGGGCACAAAAATGTTTGTTTTTTTTCTTAAGTAGCTATTAAACGGGGCTTTGTTAGTACTGCCAGTGCCACGTATTTTCACCCAAAAAATGGAAATGTATCAGATCAGCTAGTTAATTTTACATATAAAATTATACTTGTGTAACTTCAAATTTATTTCGATTATTCCTTCCCACAATTTTATATAGTACTTGACAATTCGATCCTGTACCAACGACCCTTATTTCAAGTCTACAAATACCTATCTAAAATTATATTATCAATCTTGAAAGGGTATCGTTGAGTTGAGACCATGTTTTGGCAAACGGCCAACCCTTCACTTTATTTATCTGAACCTCAAACTTGGCTTAACTGTTTTTAATGATAACAGTCGCCTCTGACAGTTTGGTCCCCTTCGAAGACGTAGCAGTGAACACTTAAATATTAGTTGGTCGGTCAGCACTTCTAATATTTATATATAGAGCAAGCTCTAAATTTCTAACTCATTAGTTTAACCTCCTAAAGTAGAAAAGTATTAATCGTACAAACTTATTTAGAAGAATGAATGAATAATGTTTCAAACTGCATCAAATCTGTTACATGTTTAGGAGGATAAACAGATGTTTTAAACTATGTAAAGAAACCATCGTAAGGAAACTGACATGTATAAGGACGTGCTACGGTTCGTGGATATGGAACAATCAGGCGCAAGATCCCTTGGAAGTGTGCTGACAAAGAGGGAGGCCCTTTAGGGCAGGACTAAAGGGATAAGAAGCGGAACTCAAGTGTTGTACCATGCAACTCTCAGGTGTCCTGAATTGGAAATAAATTCCCCAGCTGCAAGAAACAACCACGGTAAAAGTCTCAAATTTGTAGCTTGACTATGGTTTTCAACCCATACAAACTACAAGCAAAATTTATGTAAAAGAAAAATAAGACATGAGGACAACTCTAAAGAACTTAACTACTGGACCAAAAACTTTTGATCACTTATCTCCTGCTCCAATGCTATGTAGTACATAAGAAGATCACCCATTAATTTTTTCGATAGTCGAAAATCCTTTCAACTTTGAACCCCTATTACATTCATCTAGAACACAAAAGATGACCGTAGATAACTAAATACAGTTACGAGCATTTGATTTAGATCAGTTGCGGATCTTTAATAAAAGATGGTTCTCAAAATTCTTATCTTAAAATACTTTAAAGAACAGTAGTCTGGAGTGATAAAAAATAAGACTAATAAAAATATTTATTTGTGAAATTTTGTATGATGTGATGTGTAACAGCCTCTAGACTTTCAATTTTAAGTTTAAGGCGTAACCGAACACTGCAATGCACTGTGCATTCGCGAAATTTCTTTGTGACGATAGTCTATTTTGTGGTTTTGTCAAACGTATTTACGACGCGACGACGACGCGACTGATAATCTCGGCACGTTTAAACCTTAGTGACGGGTGTCAAGCGTTGGGACCTAAAAGAATAACTAAAAAAAACAATACAATCTTTGTTCAGTCCCTACAATATGAGTGGGTACATATATTAGTACGAAATGATTACCTACTTAGTAAATAAATTATAAAAGAGATGTACCTCATTATTAAAGTACTCATTGAAACTTCTATAAATGGGATATTTTGTTCTACATAAAATGTAAATAACTTAACACTAACTTTATGTATATTATTGTATACCTAACCCAAACTTAAAATATTTCCCACACGAATTGTCGTAACAAACTTTTTCTGTATCTACCCACTGACATTTCTTGCTTACGAATTAATTATAACCTACCTAGCTACTTAAGATTTCAATTAGCGAACGATGAATGTTTCATAAGTACCTACCTACATTAAGTTTAAGTTATTGTTATCACATAAGTGACACTTGTGTCTTTGTCGATAATAAAATTCTTTAAACCTAGACCTAAATGTATGAACTAAACTATTTGCTCGGAAGTGTAAATAGGTATAACTATAAGCACTCTAACATCCACCTCGTAAAAAGGTTTGACCAATCCTTTGTCGTGAAATTCCAATATCTTTCCGATGTATAGATTCACTTCTTATAGATTTTCCCTATATACAGCTTTGCCTATTCAAGTAATATTGTCAACAGATCGGAAACATTATTCTGCCGATTTCGAGTGAACAAAACTAAACATGCTAAATATCTGACTTCTTGATGTTTTTATTATCAATTTCAATTTGTTTGACCATCACCTATTAATAATTATTATTTAGTAAAATAGTTATATTTACGGTCAGTCAGACGTCTTTTCGCCATCATCTTGTAAAATGCAAAATTCGATAATGACATGACGTTTTTATGTAAAATAGTGAGTTACATATTATTTAATAAAAGTTTAGGATTGTACGATAAAAAGTTCAGTAGGTACTTAATAAGTATAAAAATATTGTGTCCAACACACAGCGCCATCTAGCCCCATGGTAAGCTGCTAAGCTTGTGTTATGGTGACTAGACAACGGATACACTACTTATATTTATTTTTCTTTTGTAAATACATACATATTATACATAGAAATTAACGTTTATAATTCTTTAAGGTTTGATTTTTTATGATTTTGTTATAAGTACTATCAAAATCATAATATTAATGTCTACAATTATAATTGGCAACAATTGTAAAACACATTCAAATTGAGGCAAAAAATTTAGCCAAATGAAAACGAGTAAACACATTCCGTGAGTTGTAGAAACAACTTTTTGTGATCCGTCCACGCCTTCGCAACATATCTTACTAATATTATAAACGCGAAAGTTTGTATGTATGTATGTATGTATGTATGTGAGGTTGTTACTCTTTAACGCAAAAACTACTGAACCGATTGCGATGAAACGTGGAATATAGGTAGCTGGGAACCTGGATTAACACATAGGCTACTTTTTATCCCGATATTCCCGCGGGAACGGGACTTACGCGGGTAAAACCGCGGGGCGTAGCTAGTTAATTATATGACCACAAATTGTCGGCCGATAAAGAGTTCAGTGAGTGTACTTAGTCTGCGTATGGTCCCATGCTGACGCTACAGTCATGTAGAAAATAGAAATGAATAAAGTTTTATTGTGGCCTTGTGAAAATACTCGTAGGTAAAGAATTATACCGAAATTATTTATGAAAATGGGATATTTCTTTTGAAGTTTGTAATAGGTTTGAAATGTTTGGAAGCGTGGAGTACGCTATATTATATTTTTCATCAATTCTTTTTTACGGGTTAAGGGGCTGAATGTTCAATTCACAAGTGAACTTCAAGTGAAAAGCAAATGAGACATGGTGGACAGACATAGACAGCTGTTACTTTAGAATATCACACATCATCATCATGGCTACACAACCCTTTATGGTCATAAAGGCTCGTGCCTGTAAAAGACGTATGTGACACGTCCATCACAAGATTAAAAAAATATATTAAACATAAATTGTGTAAAAAGGCGTACTATGATACGTCGTCATGTCTTAATGAAAAAAATGCATGGACATAATTTATTGATTGCTCCTGTTCGAATTATAGATAATATCTGTATTATGTCGATTGTAATTTAACACGTCATGATCACAAAAAAAACCCCATGAGTTTCTTGTGGCTTCTTCTCATCGGAGGGCGCGTTCGAAAGCCACACTAAAATCAACACACCTAAGACGAAGCCAAATGATCATGTGCTCAATGATCAATGATGTGTGATCAATGTTGTACACGAATCTAAAGGAAATAAACTATTTTGATTTGATTTGCCTATTTAATCGCTTTCTTCCATCCTTTTCTATTCAACAACGCACTCTTTTTTTGTTTTCAAAGGTCAGAATTTTAAGGTCGTAACTCCATTTATTCACCAAACTTGAACCTTCCGATCAGAGCTATAGAACATCAAATATATTTCCTTTTATTAATTTGATATTTAAAATACCTATCCCGGATTTAGTAAAGTGAAACCGCGTAACGCAGCTTGTTTACTAACAAAACTCTCCAACTTGTATTTAAAAAAAAGTAAAGCAAAGACACTCAAACTATTCAATCGTAACTGCCCGTTTTGTTGTCACCTGGTCCCCCAAGAATCCATACTCCATAGTTACGGGCCGTTTAAATTTTCTAAACACGTATCGATTTTTCGTCCCCTCACTTCACGTAGGGTGCCTCTTCGATAGTCAATATGTTTTAAGTTTGGGGGTGTATTATTATCTATATTACGCACCTATTTTGGGGTGTATTTCGAGCGAGTTAATAATTACAAAAGTTGTTTCTTTGTCTGTTTTTGCAATAGGTACGATTGACGTCTATTTTTTTTTATTATGTCTCCAAAAATGAAATATAATATCACTAAATAAAAACATTTAAATCTTTTAGAACAGGAATCCAACTTTCGGATATATATTTTTTTAAATTTGGCATTGTTTGTTTTCATACTACAGATCAATTTTAAGTGAAGAATAAAAAATCGGCTCTGGCGCACAACATAATATACCAGCGCGGCAATTTCTTTTGTAATGTTGGAATGTTTACGCACCAAGTCATACATGATGATAACATGACCTTCATTAATTTCTTCTATGGTTTTCGCGATTTTGCATAATAAAACACTTTATTTAAGCTCGGTTCGTTTAAAACAATGAATAAAAACGCGATTCAACCGGATAAATAAAGTGTTTTAGTATGACTTTCACTGTTTAGTTTCCGGATATCTGATTCTCTTTAGTGTGTTTTCTGCGCTAATTTGGTGTGTAAACCAGTAAAAAAATTCAACTCTGTAAGAAATACCTACATCATTGTTACAGTCTTAATTCAGTCCTTCATCAAATAAGATCAAACAAGTAAAACCAGGGGCTACTATTAATTATACTTAATTGAAAAAATAAACCAACAACATTATGAAGGGTGTATTTCGAAGCGTATCTAATATCTAATGAAGTGTATACACTTACTTAGGCATATTATTGATTGCTGGTAAATGATTAGTTTATTTCTGGTAAATTTTCTGATTTATTTATAGTAGGTATTTACGAAAATGTTTCTTAAGTTTCCTTAATGATGCTCAACATTTGATTTGATTTTGATTAAATTCCTACGTGAGTGAAACTTAATACTTTTGAGAAAAATGATCTATTTTGGTAGGTACTGGTAATTATTTATGATGCCTATAGCTATGGTATCAAAAGCGATGTTTTTGCAGTTTTTTTTCTTCAGAATTCTAAAAACAATTAAAGCAATGCGTTTCAAACCAAAAAAAGTCTCGATGAAACTGGCAGTTTACGTCCATACATTATTTTAGTTCATAATAGTTACCGCTAGGGGCGCTGATGGAAAATGTATGAAGAAAACTGCAAGTTTCATCGAGACGACAAACTATCAAAACTCATACTAAGGGCTCTATTTATATTATCTAAGACTAGCTGCGCTCCGCGGTTTCACCCGCGTAAGTCCCCATATTTAGCTGTTTTTATTAATAGCATAGTAAAATAATTATCGAAATCGATCTAGCCGTTCAAACCTGATGCCATGACCCTGCGAAATAGAGATTCATTTTTATATAATAAGATATTATCATAGTTTCTTAAAGCACATAAAATATTTTAATGTAACACCAATTCAATTTGAAGGGTACAATTTTGAATCAATTTCTCGGGCGAGTAGACGCATTCGGTCCGTATAGCGTTTCGTTCGTGCGTATAGTTTTATGATACCACTACCCTTCGATAAAACGGAGGGTAAAACAATGGAATGTGACGTCATTTCATTTTATAACTCACGGCCTATCGATATTTGATATCTGGTATTTTCATAGCTGGATTGGTGTTTAATGGATAGAAATGGGTTAGTTCTATTTTCGCGGTGTTGGATTGAAATTAGGGCGAAGGATTGATAAACAATACTTATGCTAGTTTGCTATGGGTACCAAGCTCGAGTTACAACGTCTCGTAAGCGCCTAAACAGTACATATTTCTCGGATAATATTAATTAAATTGCTAATTAGGTAAGACTTTATTACCAATTTGAACAATACAGGAAAAACTTATGTTCACAATAATATATCCCATTAAGTTGTGAATAAAAAAAAAACTCTGTTTTAAAAGGCTGTATTAATAAATTTAAAAAAATTGTAATGGCTAAGTAATCTTGTAAACCAAACTACCAAAATGAAGGTAAAAATAAGATAAATACCAAATTATGGTTTCCGTATGTTTTGAAATTAGTGAGATATAATGACAACCAAATTTACAAATTCTTTGATTTGTCTAACTTTCAAAGATTATCAAAAACTATTGGGTCTACACCATGGAGGTAAGATAAATAACTGGAGGAAACACTGTCAGAATAAAAACGAGCTGAGCAAGATGGTTGTAGCAAAGGACTTGTGTCATTTTCTAATAGGGTGACAATAAGATTTGTTTTATGTGACAGATGTTAGATTTAATAATGCAAGTGCAATTGTATTATTTACTAGCTGCGCCCTGCGGTTTCCCCCACGTAAGTACCGTTACCGCGAGATTATCGGGATAGCCTATGTGTTATTATAGGTTTTCAGCTACCTATATTCAAGTTTCATTGCAATTGGTTTAGTAGTTTTTGCGTGATTGAGTAACAAAGTCACAGACATACATACAAACTTTTGCGTTTATAATATTACTGAGACTTACGTCTCAGTCTCTGTTGGCAAATTGAAGATTTCCATTAGCAATAGACGCTCTTTAAGGATTAATGAAATAATACAAAAGGACACGGTATAAAACAGTTTTATTAATTATTATAGTATGCTTATTAATTTTTGAACACTTTCATTAATAAGTATAAATATTTTACAAAAAGAAATGTATCATCAAAAATCACCGTATCACGACGGGTTCCCGTGAGGCAAAGATTAGCGCTCTCGCCCGTCATGCAAGAGGCACAGGTTCGAAGAAAGAAGAAGAAATTAAATTAATTTTCTTTGGTGTGAAGCAGCAGCAGAAGAAGAAGAAGGAAAATACATACACAACACATACTACATACTGACTGACGAAATCAAATTTTAACAGACATGACGGTCAATTACGTTAAATTTAATATAGTACTTCCCTCAAAATTCATCAAATGTAAAGCTAGAGGAAATTTCAAAAATAAAACTTTTTGACTAATTACTTATTATCACTTATGTTCAGCAGGTAAGTAGTAAAATATCTAACAGTATTCGTACCACCAGCGGAATTGTTGGTATTACATCGGCTTTCAATAATCGACGGGAGTAAAAGCAGGAAAGATCGAAGTGACGACTGCATACGACTGTTTTTTTTGTAATTTTCTACTTCATCCATACTGCTGAGTCATTTTTGTCGTATTTGTTCATTTTTCGGAAAGCTGAAATAATAAAATTACAGTAAAAAAAAACTTACCCGAACTCAATACAAAAATCCAAAAATCATAGTCACCATAAATTCTTGTAATAGAACAAAACATTTGTAGAATACAATAATAAACATATTTTGGCTTACCTATGAAATGATATATTGCAACCACCATATGATTCACTTGTACAAGTAAAAACACAACACGTTTTCACCAATTTATGCAATTTAACGCAGAAATTCTATAAATTAAATAATTAATATTTTACCGCCATGATGCCACCATGACACTGACGCTTGGGTTACCATTAAAATAATAAAAAGGAAATGGGAGCCAATAATGTACTTGACAACTACTTATTACACGACCCGATAATTTACGACCTGATAAATGGAAGCCAGGATATTCGTGTAAGATCCTATACAATTTGTACGGAGTGTTAAAAGGAGACCCTGGCGTCCAATTAACAGGTCGTGTATTATAGGGACATTATCGGGTCGTGCTTTATCTGGCCGTACAATAACTGCAACCTCTTTTAATGTTTTTTTTTTATATATATGATAATTTTTGTAGACTGGCAAGATGAAAGAACGAGACACACTACATCGTCGATTGCTATCTCATTCGGCTCGGATTAGCCTCTGTCTATTGTAAGGCAAAATGTTCAACTAATCAGTCCAGTATAGTTCTAAGTCCATTGTTGCTACAGACTGCTACCGTTGCCTAGCAACCGAGCGACTGTACACAGTAAAAATTTATAAAATACACTTTTGTTGTTGGACGCTCTCCTTATATTTCGTAATATTTAAGGCTAGGTTATATAAAACCTAACATAACCTATAAGTTTTTTTTTAATTCAAAAGGCTATTATTTTATGGTCGTGCTTTATCTGGCCGTACAATAACTGCAACCTCTTTTAATGTTTTTTTTTTATATATATGATAATTTTTGTAGACTGGCAAGATGAAAGAACGAGACACACTACATCGTCGATTGCTATCTCATTCGGCTCGGATTAGCCTCTGTCTATTGTAAGGCAAAATGTTCAACTAATCAGTCCTGTTTATTTTCTAAGTCCATTGTCTACACAGACAATTCTAGTCTCATATTGTAGAAAATTTAGTCTACGCAGATTTTTCGATTTTTGACATACTCGTAGTTGCGTTCGGCGCATGAAGTCACAAACTTGGATTATTCATTCGGCCCACAACCTAAACAAGCCTGCAAAAAATCACTGCTACCTGATTTAACGCATACGATCCTATACATTTGAACGACCATTTTACTGGACTATTAGGTTTTTATTCTGATTTAATTTTGTCTTTATTTTATTAAAACGGATTTAATTTTGTCTTTATTTTATAAAAAACCTTCATAATATAGATATCTGGCAAAAAATATTTTTCGAGCACTCTCAAACGCGTTCCTAAGAGCTACGCGTACGCGTAGAGCTAAGCTAATTGTTCCGATTCGTAAGCCAGTACAGCCAACGGGTCTAATTCTACTAGGGTATTTTATAAATTTTACTAGTGTCTGGTTGAATTGAATTGATTTATTTATCAATATGAATCTTACCAAACATTTATCAAATTATATTAGAAATCGGCTCTACACTAAGCACAAGCTTGTATTGCAGGAACTGAGATACTAATATAATAATGTATAAAACATTTAATAATAATTCAAAATCTAATTTCAATCTGTCAAGGTTAATCTGATATAGCATATATAAATGTAGCTTAACAACCATGCTACGTTTTAGATCAATTTGTTGCTTAGCATCTAAATAGATAACAGCTTTATGTTATTAATATTCTAGTCGGCCTTCTCTATAATATTAATAGTAAAGAAAAACTTTCAAGGCGAGAACGATTTCCTTTTATTTTTCTCTTAATTACAGCTTTATTTTCCTAATTAGGAAAACTCTCAGAAAGGATGTCGTTAAAGACAAGAAAAATAAAAGTCCTGTTTATTCTGTTTACTTGGATTAAATATTGTTTGGTATATTTATACCTACTAAGGCTCGATTCAACCAAAATGGAGGAACTTTGGATGAGTGACCGAAAATGTATGAGACAAAAAAAAACATTTTTTTCGAGCTCCACCGTGCTTCGGAAGGCACGTTAAGCAATTGCTGCTGGTTGTTATCTCTGATAGCAGTCGTCAAGGTCAAGTTAAAGGCCTTAGGGCGACCTGAAAACTAACACTAGGTGAGCGTGCACTATACGAAAAGAAGAAGTGTTTGCGCCGCATAGTACATATTTTGTTATTCTATATTTGAATCTCCCGCTTTCTTATTTATTTGATATTTATTCAAATCTACCGCTATTTAGTAATTAATATTTAGTCTTACCCGCGTGGTTGACACATCTCCCATCTCTTTCCTTTACCCGCAACCTTCACTGGCGAGACGGAGATGACAACATACGCGAAATGAGGACTATTCGCCGCTGGCGCTGAGTTCGCGCTCGGTTGGCGTACCTACCCGAAAGTTCGAAAAATATGAACTTTGGTGTGTGAGAAAAAAGATGGCGAATGATTGACATCGCCTCGCGCATTTAGTTATTGTAATTTCTTAGAAACTCGAGTTGGACAGTGAAAGTGGTATCTTTGTGTCGTTATTTTGTGTTTCGCGAACCTTAGACATAGAAGAAGACACCGCCCGCACCGCAGTGACCTCAAGCGACGGCATCAAGTAGCCAACCAGTCTGGGATCATTCACAAGGTACCTCTCTTTCCTATCCAGTTTGTGTCAACCCGCGTATTTATCTATTTAGATATATACTAACTTGTTAATCCTTAGTTAACAACCTATACCCTTTTCCTATACAGTCCATTATTATATATATACAAAATTTCTCCAGCGCCTATCTACCTCAATGGTGACGTGACTCTTTGCGCCACCATTTTATTTTGGTCCTTACGACCCGTATTCCCATTTGAATTACTTACTAAAGAATTACGATTACCTACGATTATAGGTCCCCACATATTTATGGACATAATATAAAACTTATTTATATATCTATGATACATATCCCGCAACTAAATAGTATTTTTTCCCCGCATTTTATTTTATAATTACCCGCACCACGCCCAATCAGTGGTAAACCGCACACCTACGTAACCCGTTAAACCTTAATATAATCTATCTATTTTATTATCAGTATACCACGCCCGCTAGTTATTTTAGGTTGCGCGTGAAATAGGTGCTTTATTTTCCGCCGCTTCGTACTGTACTATCTATTGGTACATACCACGATACGTACCTACCGCGTTCCAAGTTTAATTGCTCAATACGTACTTGCCCTAGACAGTTTCTTAGGTCAAGGTCACAATGAGTGAAAATAAGTTGAAACTTTTACATGCGAAAAAGGAGATGCTGTTTGCTCGCATGCAAACCATTCGTGATCATGGTAGGTCACTTAATAATGACGTCGCCAAGGAATTATTCCTATGTGCGATTGAAAACGTCGATGTACTACGGGTTGACTTTCACGCAGTGCTAGAGGCCGTAAACGAGCTAGAATTGAAATTAAACCCCGAGTTTACAATAGATTTTCAGCCATATTCAGCTTTCGAAGATTTGTATGGACAAGTAAAACGGGCCGCTAGAAAGCTTCAAGTAGTACCTACCGCCCCTGCCACAAAATGTGACAGGCGTAAATTACCACCAATTGAACTACCGCAGTTCAATGGTGAAATTAAAAATTGGCCTTTATTTTACGCTAGTTTTCAAAACATGGTACATCATAACCCCTCATTATCAGACTCTGAAAGGTTATATTATCTGATGGGTAAATTAACAGGTAAGGCACAGTCTGTGTTTTCAGGCATTACGCCTTGCGCCGAAAATTATATGTTAGTTTTCGACGCTTTAATTAAGAAATATGAAGATAAACGGTCATTAGCCACCGCATATTTGGATTTAATGTTTGATTCAAAATCTTTTAGTTCGGCCAATGTTTCCAATTTAGAGCAGTTTTTAGATAAATTCGCATCATCGGTTTCCGCCCTTCGAAATTTAAAAATGGATGACTTAAGTGATTTTATGTTTCTTTATTTAGCTTTGCGTAAATTAGATCCCGACACTGTTCGCTCATTCGAGTTGGATAATCGTAGTACTGATATACCCACTTACGCTAAGTTGGTGGATTTCGTTCAACATAAATTGAAGACAATTCAACGTAGTAGCATATCTACTCGTAACCATGAAGGGACGAGAAAGGTTCCGGATCATCGAATGGAGGTGACATCTAAACCGATTAAGTCTACTTTGCAAACCTATGTTAACGTTGCTTCCAGTTCAAACCAACTTTGCGCTCTGTGTAATTTACAACACGATCATTTATTTAAGTGTTTAGAGTTTAAAAAACTTGCACCTTATGATAGGTACTTATTTGTTAAAAATAATAAACGTTGTTTAAATTGCCTTAGTCAAACACATCGCACTCATGCATGTAATTCGAATTCGCTTTGTCGTAAATGTAATGGTAAGCATCACACCACACTTCATTTTGGAGATTTTAAAAATACCGCATCTAATGAGAGCTCACTCGCTTCGAACATCGTTGATCCCGGCGAGCGGTTAGTACCTCCGCCTCGCTCGCAACTTTTATCGCGCGATGCGCGCTCAGCTGTTGCTAACGGTGACGTCACGCTTTGTTCGTCATTCTTTAGTCATGTACCAGGTACTGTCTTATTAAGTACCGCGCGAGTTTTAGTTGTAGACAAATACGGGAATCAACATCTTATACGAGCTTTATTAGATAGTGCATCGCAGGGTAATTTCGTGACCCGTGGATGCTGTCGTCTGTTGAATTTAGACATAGATAAATGTTCGAACCGTTCGATTGTGAAGGGTATCGGCGGTTATATTAAACCAACACATGGTTCCGTACAAATAAAATTCTCTTCACGTTTTAATTGTGATATTACGTTCGATATGGAGTCACAGGTCGTCGATAAAATTACTGAGCCGCTTCCGTCGGTGGCTATCGACGTGTCTGCGTTTCCGAATTTCGAAAAACTATCCCTAGCCGACGACACCTACGGTACTCCCGGGGAAATTCAAATGTTGATCGGCGCCGCTATATTCCCGCACCTGTTGCTTTATAATAGGGTTAATTCTGATTCTTTTCCATTATGCGCGTTAGATACCGTTCTCGGCTACGTCATAATGGGTTCCGCACCCGCTAAAATTAATAATTATTTAACGGTCTCATGCTGCTCTGTTATAGAGCCATTGGACTCAGTCGTCCGCAAGTTCTGGGAGTTGGAGGAGGTTAGTGTAGCCCCTTTGCTCAGTCCCGACGACAAGGTTTGTGAACAGTTTTATACTGACACGACCACCCGCGCCGCTGACGGTCGGTATACCGTCGCGCTCCCGTTTAAGGGAGACATATTTTCTTTAGGTGATTCTAGACGAGTAGCAGAACGTCGTTTTCTGTGTTTAGAGCGCAAATTTCAAGCTTCGCCTGCATTGAGGGCAGCTTATGATGACGTCATAAAAGACTATTTGAGTCAAGGATATTTATCCCCCGCGCCTCCGGACACCGTGGAAACCCCATTTTATATCATACCGCACCACGGTGTGATCCGTGAGGATAAAGTTACCTCAAAATTACGCGTGGTACTCGACGCTAGCGCTAAGACGAGTTCACACATTTCTTTAAATGACATTTTATATAATGGTCAGAATTTACAAGGTAATCTTTTTAATATTATTGTTAATTTTCGTCTATTTTCAGTAGCATTATCCGCGGACATACGCCAAATGTTCTTATGTATTGGCATCCACGAACGCGACCGCAGGTTTCAGCGTATCCTTTACCGTTTTTCGCGTGAGGACCCGCTAACCGTATATCAATTTAACCGCGTTTGCTTCGGTTTGAAATCTAGTCCGTTTCATGCTTTACGAACCATCAGACAGCTGTCTTCGGATGAAGGTGAGCGGTACCCTAGGGCGAGGGAAGCCGTAGAATCCGGGCTGTATATGGATGATTATGTGTACTCTGTAGAAAGCGTATCCGAGGGTATATCCACCGCAGCTGAAACGATTAGTATGTTTAAAGCCGGGCAATTTGATCTGGTAAAGTGGACCAGTAACTCGTCTAGTGTACTGGATTCTATTCCACCTTCCCACCGTCTTACTTCCCTTAAGGAGTTTGACGAGTCGGGCATACATAAGGTACTAGGTTTATGTTGGTCGCCTAATTCTGACGTGTTCAGACTTAGGATAAGTGTACCTCACGAAACCTGTACCAAACGCACGATACTTTCATGTGTAGCCCGTTTCTGGGATGTCATGGGGTTCGTAGCACCCGTGGTGCTTTACGCCAAGTTACTCGTCAAACAACTATGGCTGTCTCATCATGGTTGGGACGATGAGCCACCTGAGGAAATTGTCAACGTGTGGAATCGTTTCAAGTCGGAACTTCCTTTACTTAGCAAATTGAGTTTACCGCGTCACGTTGACATCTCCAACAAAAGCGTAGTTACGATAGTGGGGTTTGCGGATGCGAGTGAGAAAGGGTACGGGGCAGTTGTATATTTTCATGTCGGAAATGATGGCCGTAATACTGTCAGTCTTATCGGGGCAAAGTCGAAGGTCTCGCCTAAGAAGGTGGTTTCTCTCGCTAGGCTCGAGCTTTGTGCAATACTTCTTCTTGCTAAACTTATGTCTAATATTATAAACGCATGTAAGACCCGTATCACGATCAAGAATATTTTTGCGTTCTCAGACTCGACTGTCGCGCTTTGTTGGGTTCATTCTTCGCCCCACCGCTGGGCTACTTTCATAGCCAATAGAGTGGCAAAAATTCAAGGTGACCTATCATCGGAGCATTTTTACCACGTTTCGGGCACTGAAAACCCAGCAGATTGTCTGTCGCGCGGTCTCACGCCCGCACAGATTATTAATCATTCGCTGTGGTTTACTGGTCCGCCTTGGATCAAGTCCGATCCAACAGACTGGCCTATATCAACCTTTAATCCATCTACTATTTCGGAACCGCCGGAGGAAAAGAAGCATACTTTGCTTACCTCTGTTAAGTTATTTGATTCCCCGCTGCTAGATTTAGCGACCCGCATCTCCTCTTGGTCGAAGCTTTTACGTTCTATAGTTTTTATATTTCGATTTTTAAAATTGTTACCGCACCGCAATTTTATATCAGCTTCTGACCTTAAATTTGCAGAGTTGAGATTACTACACGATTTACAAGCCGCACATTTCGGAAGCGAAATTTCTAATTTGAAAACTGGCAAAATGTGTCAGCGTAATTTTCAGCGTTTAAAACCGTTTTTACAAGACGGAATAGTTCGCGTAGGCGGTCGTTTGTCTCATTCAGATCTGTCATATGAGCATAGACACCCAATCATTTTACCGCCTAAGGATCACATCATGAACCTTCTAGTCGACTACTATCATAAGATCTATTGTCACGCCGGACCTGACCTTTTGATGTCGATTCTGCGTCAAAATTACTGGATTTTGTCGGCCCGGAGTTTGATACGTAGCCGGGTTTATAAATGTATGCCGTGTTTCCGATTACGACCTAAACCTACCTTTCCGGAAATGTCTGATCATAAGTCTTGTCGTGTAGTACAATCAGCTAAGCCATTTGTGCATACCGCCACTGACTTCTGTGGCCCGTTCAAGGTTACGGTCCATCGTGGTCGTGGTATCCGCGCCGTTAAGGCATATATTTGTTTATTTGTCTGTTTGACTACCCGCGCTGTACATATAGAACTGGCGGGCGATTTGAGTACTGCCTGTTTCATGTCAGCTTTTAAAAGATTTCTGTCGCGCCGCGGCCCTGTGGCCCGGCTGTATTCAGACAATGGCACTAATTATGTTGGTGCAAAGCGTTTGTTGTCTGAATTACACGCCTTTTTGATATCCCGTCATTATAATACGGAATTTTCTCAAGTGTTAGCCGAAAATCGCATTACCTGGTATTTGAACCCACCCGCAGCAAGTCACTTTAATGGTAATTCCGAGGCCAACGTAAAGAGTCTAAAGACTCACTTGTACCGCGTCATCGGCGAACAAATTTTATCTTTCGAGGAATTGAGCACTGTACTAGCTCAAATAGAGGCCGTAATGAATACACGCCCTCTCTGTCGTACGCTTTCGGACGACCCCTCAGAACCTCTAGCTTTAACGCCCGCGCACTTCCTGAATGTCACCCCGCTTAAGTATTTACCTGCCCGCGACATTGAAGAAGACAAACTTCATGTCCTTTCTCGTCATACGTTGTTAGACAAATTAGTACAGTCGTTTTGGAAGCGGTGGAGGTCCGAATACCTACACACACTTCAATCGCGTCAAAAATGGAATACTTCGACTAACCCTATTGTTAAGGGCACTGTAGTCGTTCTTATTACTGAAAATTCACCGCCGCTACATTGGCCTTTAGGTGTAGTCGTAGAAGTTTTTCCGGGTCCCGACGGTGTGACGCGAGTGGTGCGCGTGAAAACTCAATCTGGATCGTATTTACGACCCGTGGTTCGCCTTTGTCCCATACCTAACCAGTAAATTATCTCACTATTATTTTAATAATTTATGTTAGGTTACTTATTATTACTAAACATTTATTTATTTTATATTTACGATTCCACTCCTTGTTTGAAGGGAATCCTTCAAGCCGGGGGGGAATGTTTGCGCCGCATAGTACATATTTTGTTATTCTATATTTGAATCTCCCGCTTTCTTATTTATTTGATATTTATTCAAATCTACCGCTATTTAGTAATTAATATTTAGTCTTACCCGCGTGGTTGACACATCTCCCATCTCTTTCCTTTACCCGCAACCTTCACTGGCGAGACGGAGATGACAACATACGCGAAATGAGGACTATTCGCCGCTGGCGCTGAGTTCGCGCTCGGTTGGCGTACCTACCCGAAAGTTCGAAAAATATGAACTTTGGTGTGTGAGAAAAAAGATGGCGAATGATTGACATCGCCTCGCGCATTTAGTTATTGTAATTTCTTAGAAACTCGAGTTGGACAGTGAAAGTGGTATCTTTGTGTCGTTATTTTGTGTTTCGCGAACCTTAGACATAGAAGAAGACACCGCCCGCACCGCAGTGACCTCAAGCGACGGCATCAAGTAGCCAACCAGTCTGGGATCATTCACAAGGTACCTCTCTTTCCTATCCAGTTTGTGTCAACCCGCGTATTTATCTATTTAGATATATACTAACTTGTTAATCCTTAGTTAACAACCTATACCCTTTTCCTATACAGTCCATTATTATATATATACAAAATTTCTCCAGCGCCTATCTACCTCAATGGTGACGTGACTCTTTGCGCCACCAAGAAGCAACTGAATATCTACTCTAGGCGTAAAACTTTTTTTTTTTATTGTTTGAGGGCTCTCGAGCTGTGCAATCAAAAAATGACAATACCTACATAGAAAATTAAAAATCTTGACTGACTAAATGACTTAATGACTGAATTAAATTTTAATGCAGAGCCCAAACGGTTTGGTTTAGAGACGTACAATTTAAGAGTGTGGTATGTGTTCCTTGTGACGTATAAGTATGCACTAAAAAAAATATTTTGTAAATCCCGCGGGGTTAGATCTTACGAAGTTAGAACCGCGGGACTTTGCTAGTTTAAACATAATGATGGGCTCTATAGCGTATCGAGCGAGCGAAGGTGACGAGAAAACCCAAAATTTGTTTTGAAAATCCTGTTCCAGGGGTGACAGTGCAACTGACCAGCGGCATTGTATGTGTAGTTGTAAATAGGTTATCATATACTTTGCAATATTCACAGCAATTCGTTCAGTCTTACTCATTTCGCAAACACCAAGTACCTATATTAATTTTATAAGCAAAGCCTTGCATAGCAAAATCACCAAACTATATTTTCCTCAAAACGATCCAAAGAGGATAATTCTAATTGACAGCTCTGTTATTAGTATAGTTGAGAAATACTATACCGATAATATTCCAGCAGTTCTATTGAAAACTTAACAATAGTAATGGAATACCATATTATAGCGCTTACAAAGGTACGTTGCGTAGGCTTTAGAATCTTACTAATATTATAAACGCGAAAGTTTGCCAGTATATATGTACGTCTGTGACTTTGTTACTCAATCACGTAAAAACTACTTAACCGATTGCGACGAAACTTGGAATATATGTAGCTGGAGTCCTGGAATAATACATAGCCTACTTTTCATCCAAATAACCCGCGGGAACGGGACTTAGGCGGGTGAAAGCGCGTAGCGCAGCTACTTTTACGATAAACAAAAGCATGTATTGGTTTTACAACAAAGTTTTAGATATATAATTAGTGATTGTGTTTGTAAAAATTACTAAAGAATATGGGTTCATTTCATGTAGGTAAGTACATAATGTACGAGTATTATAATTTAAAAAAAATAGAGAAAATGACATTAAGGACTGTTCACTGTACAACCCTTATTTTACTGTATTTTTTATAACTTTGTCTTAGATTTTCGCGATTTAGCACAATGAAACACAATATTTACCTGGTTTTACTCGCATTTTATTGATTAATGGGTTTGTTACAATGTTTCGCTAACTTTACAGTTATCTTTTTCAAGGTTTCCTGAGTCTATGTTAATATTCTAAAAATGAATATTCTTTATTTTCTTTTTAGAACATTAAAAATAGAAGAATTACATCACAGTCAACTCAGTTTAACCCGTGAATCCTTGTACTTACGTTAGCGATATAATGTAAGACATGTACAGGGTTACTTGTACAGGTTTAATTACGGGTCCAAAATTCGATTTTCATCATTTCACGAAGATTCTTAATCGATATTGTGGTCAAATTTAAATTCTGAATTTGACCTTTGCACATCTAAGCACCTTCTAAATTATTTATTAGTGTTTGTAACATCATGATATTATAACCAATTATTAAAAATTCTCGTTTTAAAGATTCTAACAATATGACCATGAGCCATAATTTAACCCTCATTTTGAACTTACAAAAGCCATGTAATTACAAAAATTACAAGACAAACATCATAGGCCCGCAATCAGCCTGTCATTACTTCACCCCTCTAATCCATTTTAGCTATAAAATGTTGATATTTGTAACATCAAAATATGTCGTCTCCAAAAAGTACCTTGTCGTTAATGGATGATGCATTCATATTTCATCGAAAATATTGATTGCTACGCTGCTGTCCGATAAGTGACACGTTCGACACATTGGCTGGATGGGCGTAATAGTTATTATAATAAATCGAAATACCAGAGTGAAATAACATTAGATATTACCAGTTAGGTAAAATATTTTAACGCAATAGAATAAGTTTCTACGAGTATAACTTTTGTAAAGTACAACATCATGTCAAAGCGTCTGAACCAGTTTTGGAATTTGTCTTGCTAAAAATCTTATATCCCACCAGTTAGGGTGGATGGACCATTCTTGTCCATCCAAAAGTTACCTGGAAGAGATCGCTTTTAGCGATAAGGCTGTCCATTGTACCTTTATTATAATTAGTAAGTCTTTGTTAGTGTAATTTGTTTCGTATTTTTGGTCCAATAAAGTTTTATTTATTCTAAACTAATCTAATTAGCCGTAGCAAACACTGGTTATATATTTTTAAGGTCACTGTTATTAAGATTCCACCATTCGGCTGTTTGTCTGTGCTCTGTTGCCGCTAAAATAAAAAATACTAAAAACAATAAAATATGGTATGGTTTCCATGTCGTGCGCGAGTCCGACTCGTACTTGGCTGATTTTTAAATAAATCCCAGCATTTTAAAAATAGAAAATTTAGGGAAATTCAATTCCAACATGATAATACAGATAGGTATTTTACTATAATGCGGTTAAAGTTATATTTGAAACAATGTTGGTCGGTTTGCCAATTATTTTGATGGAATGCAATCAAACGGACATCAATAGATATTCATTTAAATACTAAGATATCTAACTGAATGCGGAATTCTTTGATACTACCTATTGGCTTAATTTGGTAGTGACTAGCTAAAAGGTCATAAATTGGTTCAATATTTGAATGCTCTTTTGGATGTTCTTGCTTTAAAAAGCTTATTATAGTAATTTACAGTTGGAATGACCGTATTGTATTTGTTTCTCGCGTCCTAACATAACATCCCGTAACATAATCTGACCTTAAACAGCAATAATATCTTTAAAAAAACATACATCCTATAACCTTCTCCTCTTTGAAATTCGGTAAAAACAAGTAACAATGACACGAAAATAATGTAAAAGTACACTCGCGTGGAGTATTGCATACCCTTAACAGCGTCATTCGATGACGTCACTTTGATTGATGGCCCATCATTTTTTTTGCTTCACCATCTTCATTTTATTGAAATTGATAGCTTTTTTGTGTAGACTGTACAGTTTTCAGGGAAATTGAAACGTTATTGATGGCTACTGGCTTTTTAATGCTTGCCTTTTTAAGTGGATACTCAAATTGAATAGGTCATTAATTAGATCTACACCGATTATATGTATGAGTCAGAGCATAAACTTAGGTGGGAAGCTGCAGCTAGTAGGGTGACTTATGCATTTTAATTTAAGTATTTTTAATGTCATCTGTCAATAAGTTTTCAAACTAGTTAATTAAAAATATCAAGACATGAAGACCTCAAAAGTTTCCTATAGCAATTCTGCCGCATTTTGACCCATTCACGATAAATATGCACCTGGTTCTTACGGCTGTGTTCTATGGCAGGTGCACAGTTATTGTGAAAGTGTCAAAATGCAGAATTGCGGACAGAATTGCTTTAAGGAACGTTTTTAGGTCTACTGTACTTGAATTATTCTACGGACGAACGAACAATCTATCATAGTGCCTACAATAATGTCAAAATTTCTTTCTGGATGACAGTATTTTCCTTCGTTCGTAGAATTAAAGTAGAGGCACTGAAAACGAGTGACAAAAGTTGAGTTTTACATGAAAATGTAATGAAAATGCCTCGCTACACGGAATACAGTGTGAAGTGAAGATAAAAAAGTAGGAAAGCTGACACCGGGCTCCCGAGTGGGTTGAACCGCGAACATAGCTGGAATGATCATCATCATCCGAGTGATTTTTGCATCTGTTTCAGAAGACTTACAAACTGCAAAAATGTTCTCGTAATAAGTTTAAAAATAAATTCATCGGTACACTCAAGTAAGACTAAGTATTTCGCAAAATAAAAATAAACAGAGCAACTCGCGTTCAAGTTATTGACTTTTAAAAATAAAACAAGTAAGTTTCACATTTTGCAAGGTTTCCTAACTTTTCCCTTAGAAGGAGCTCGTTGGGTTAGAACCATTTATTAACTTCAATAGTTGGGGAAGCACTAGGTGTACTATAGCACTACAGGCTAGCACTAAGCAGTACACTTGCAAACACCAAGTTTAGGTTTATAATAAAAGTTAACCACTTAGGTTGCATAGAGGTAGGTACTTGAGAAAGTTTTCAACTACCTGACGATTTATAAATCGACTAAGTTAAATATTTTTGTTCAGTTTACGCGATGCCGATACGCATTATCGGAATAAAAAACATCCTATGTGTTATTCCAGGTTTCCAGCTACCAATATTCCAAGTTTTATCGCAATCGGTTCAGTAGTTTTTGCGTGATTGAGTAAGGTGAAACCGAATCTTTTTCATTTCTGAATAATGCTGGCTACACGACGACGAACTGCAAACCACCTCACTACACAAGATGCCGAAGATCGTGAAAAGTGGAGATGTAAAAGTAAATAAAAAATGCGAGCCCAGATTCCTGAGAAGGACGCTACTAGGATCATCGCTCGAATGATGATGTTCAAGCAAACCTATTTACCGTTTGACGGATCCACTAATGAAAACAGATCTTCTTCCACCGTCTTCCTATATCCTAAATGAGCATAACTTACGTAAATTACCTTTCAGCTAAATAAAGTCACGGTCAATCATCATCATCAGCCCTTATCCGTCCACTGCTGAACATAGGCCTCCCCCATACGACGCCACAAATAGCGACCGTCAGTCTACCGAGTTGGTGGTCTTTCAACACTCCGTTTTGCATTGCATTCCTAACTTTTAAATGAGCATAAATGACCTATCATAATGAAACACAATATTTACCGGGTTTTACTCGCGTTTTATTTATTAACGGCATTGTTTACAGAAGTTTTGCTACTTTACAGTTAGTTTTTTCAAGGTTGACTGAGATGTGATTCGCCTATTTTATAAACAGGCTGCAAGGTAAGGGTTAAATCTGTTTTTTAATCAATGACCTATCATCTAAATAAATAAACTGTGCTCGAGTGTACAATAAACAAACGGTCGGTGAATTACTCACCTCAATGAAGCCATAGGACAGTCGCGTGGAACGGGGTGAAGCCTGACCGCTGTTCGCTTCGGCCACGACAAGAACGTAATCATAAATTAAATACCTCTGCCTCTCTACCAACCTACTACCTAACTACTGAGGTTAAAACAGCATAGAAAAAAAATCAATTAATATTATGAATAAACTGCGTCCCGCAGTTTAAGTAACACGCATAAGTCACGACCCCATGAGAGTATCGAAATCAAAAGTAGCATAAGTTACTTCACGATAATGTAGCTTTCTTTTAGTGAAAGAATTTTCGGAATCGGTCTAGTTGTTTCGGAGATTACCCCCATTATACGTACATTATAAACTAACTGCGGCTCGCTGTTTAACACGCATAAGTCACGACCCCATGAGACTATCGGGATCAAAAGTAGCCCATGATACTTCACGACAATGTAGCTTGGTTTTAGGTAAATAATTTTCGCAATCGGTCGAGTAATTTCAGAGATTACCCCCAATATGTTTAGTTTATCATACATATAACCACCGTTACTTCTATAAAATATTAGTAGATGTGAAAGTACGAACATAGCTGTTATTGTATAGTTCAAGATCGGTATTAACACAAACGCTACTTCCCCGAGATTCCCACGGGACCTGGATTTACGCAGGACAAACCGTGGGACGCAGCTAGTTTAATAATATTAAGTTATTTTTCTATTCTCTTTCAACCTCAGTAGTCAGGTACTAGGTAGGTAAAAGATAATCAATTACACAAAAATGTCTAAACCGATTAAGATAATACTTCCTATGAAGATAGCTGGAGAATTAAATTAACATTTAGACTACTTTTTATTTCGATGTTCCTGGTAAAGACTTAGACAGGTAAAACTAGGTCGCCAGCTACCTACTTAACAAAAAACTTTACCATACCGTATTTTATTTATTTAAATACGTTTAGCTACATCAACATTTAAAATTCCCACTTCACCATCAAACTCTCTAAGGGCTGATTTTACAAATCCCTAGATAGAGATATGTAACAAATAAAATGTAACACCACCGAATGAAAAACGTCACAATGATATTTAGAAAGAAAATAAATCGTTCAAATCAATCGATCAAAATTTGAAGACTTTTAAGTTTGGTTGGGTTTGAACTTATTCGACAGATATCTTTTATCCGTAGAATGAATAATCAGGTCTTAGGTAAAACTACGTGGCGCAGCTACTTAAGAAAAACTTTACCATACCGTATTTTAATTTATAAAAACTTTTATCTACGTATTTGAATACGTTTAACTCCATCAACATTTTAAATTCCCACTTCACGATCAAACTCTCTAAATCAAACGTCCCGACCTCCCCGCAATCAACATCAGGATCGCATTCAATGCAACTGCAATACTGCAACAGCAACGTTCGATCCCTGGAGATTGCAACAACAATCAATCCTAGCTGGAACGCAATTTACTTTTCCCGCCTTGTAAATAACGATCAAACATGGTCGAAGGAGGGTACGCATACGGAAGACTGGGCAGGACAAGTCGCAGGACTTTAGTCTTGACTGCCACAATACGTAAGTTTTGAGTCAATATGATAAAGCTATACCATAACGTCAAATTATAATAACGGGAATTAGCGCTAGCAAATTTCAATCAATCAATCAAATCATTTATTCATGCAACATAGGTACATAGGTAGTTTTTTATCTCTTTTTTAGGTTGGTTTTCGGTTATAACGATTCTTAAGTCTAAAATCCAATTCATTTAGCGAATGCCCAAATACTTTAAAAATACTAAGCGTTTTGTATACAGTGACCGTGGTGCTTCACTGTACATTCTGTCAATGTTGAATCACTTTACAATTTTGTCTGCAGTGTGCGAGACCTTAATAAGAGCACAACCTATGCCCTCAGGGGCAGTCGCGAAATGAGCAAGAAAAACCCGAGCATGAATTTGCAATCGCATCCTTTTCTGCCAATCATGATAGTATTTAGCTTTTTTATTTATAAAAATAAAATGTTGTGACAATTCCAGATGCCCCTTAAAAAATAGGTATAAAGTTGAAGAGTTTGTTTGGTTGTTCGTTTGGTTAAACGCGCTAATCTCAGGAACTACTTGTTCGAATTCAAAAACTCTTTTTGTGTTCGATAGCCCATTTATAGAGGAAGGTTATAGGCTATTTTCGGTCCCAATATTCCCACAGAATCGGGACTTACGCAGGTAAAACCGCGGGCGCTGCTAGTATTATAATAATAGGGGTTAAAGTATGAAATTGCCGTTTTATTGCAATAGGTTCTTTGAATTGACATAGAATCTTCATGGTTTGAGGTTTTCGAATGAAACTTTTGTCAAATGGTTTCTGTGATGTTCTTTTTTTAAAAAATGTGAAACATTTGAATATCGACTTTCAATTGTTTTTGTTATTCAATTTAGACAAGAAAGATGGATACTGCGAAAATTCGAGTGATTTTTGAATACGAGTTCCGACGCGGAACTAACGAGGCAGAAACAGCCCGCAATATCAATGCTGCGTTTGGAGAGGGGTCTACTAATTAACGCACCGTGCGATTTTGGTTTAAACGCTTTCGTGATGGAAATTTCGACTTAAAGAACGAGCCACGAGGAAGACCGCCCACACAGGTGAATAACGATGAATTAAGAGAGATAGTGGAAGCCGATCCTAGTCAAACTACCCAGGAATTAGCGGCATGATTTAACGTTACCTTACCCACTTTATTGACTCACTTGCGTCAAATCAATAAAATAAAAAAATACGAAAAATGGGTGCCTCATGATTTGACTGATCTGCAGAAAGAAACGCGTGTTGAAACTTGTGTTGCCTTGTTGAACCGGTACAGAAATGAAGGAATATTGGATCGAATTGTAACATGTGATGAAAAGTGGATTCTTTATGATAACCGGAAAAGAAAAATGCAATGGCTGACCCCAGGTCAAATGCCACAACAGTGTCCTAAAGCAAAACTTACCAATAAAAAGGTAATGGTAACTGTTTGGTGGTCTCAGCATGGTGTTATTCACTATAGTTTTCTTCGATCTGGTCAAGCAATTACGGCAGATGTCTATTGTGCCGAACTCCGAACCATGTTGACAAAACTAGCAGTAAAACAGCCCCGACTCATGAATCGATCTTCACCATTATTGCTCCACGACAACGCGAGACCTCACACAGCACGAGAAACCATTTTGACCCTTCAGGAACTGCACTTAGAAACCATTCGTCATCCTCCGTATTCACCAGACCTTGCTCCAACGGACTACCATTTTTTTCGTGATTTGGACAATTATCTACGTGACAAGAAGTTTTCTTCCCAGGAGGCAGTACAAAATGCTTTCACACAGTTTGTGCAGTCTAGATCGTCGGAGTTCTATCGCAAAGGCATTAATAACCTTCCCATTAGATGGCAGCAATGTATAGATAATAATGGCAACTATTTTGATTAAATAAAATTGTTAAAAATTTAAAAAATAAACAATTAAGATTTTCAGTACAAATCGGCAATTTCATACTTTAACCCCTAATATAATACACATTTCTTCTACATCTATCACAAGTAAATCTGGATGACCGACACTTTTTATTTTTGGTATATGTACGAAGTTGCCGAGTACTTGATTGGCGATGTTGCTAGGATTATGCTACAGTTATGTGAAGTCAGTTAGATTTTTGTGAAATTCGGCTACTTACACAGCCATTTTTGATTCGTAATATAAACAAATCGTGATTATCATTAAAAAAAACATTTACCCGGTTTTACTCGCGTTTTATTCATTATTGTCACGTTAACGACCGAGCTTTCGCCAACTTTACAGTTCGCTTTATCTTTTTTTTATGCAAAATCACGAAAAATTTAAACAAAATTATTATTTAAAATAAAAAACAGTTTTGTTTTCCCAAAATGCACTTTGTAAGGATGAGCTTAAAACTTACCGAAAAACTTTAAGAAATTTCAT